>OY728160.1:715409637-716609637 GCA_963277665.1 Viscum album
CAATTTAATTTGAAAAAATATGTGAATGGAATGATCAATCCTGTTTGTTTTCATTTAAAAATGCCATTTTAGTTCAATACTATCATAACTTAACAAAAACTTGAAAACAATATTATATGGTAATGATATATATTTTTGAATATCTAAAATTAATGTGTATCATTAATTAGACAATTTAATGTCAATATGATACAAGGTGGGACATGCATGATTGAAGATGTGTGTTTTTATTGAAAATACAAATTTTAGAAAAAAATGTCAGTCAGATAACAAAAAATGATAAAAAATGATCAAATTATGTTCATATATAATAACCATTATCAATATTTAATTTTTAATATTTTGGAATCAATAACAAATAAATTTAACATAGATTGGGGATGTATTGACTGAAGGGGAATTGTTTATTAAAAATTATTTATAATTTTAAAATAAGCATCAAATACTCAAAATCATGAAGAAACTGATGTACTACATTGATATTTTATACCCATGATTGATAATATGTTTTTGAAAATAATGAAATAGAAACATATAAATTCAAAAATGCTGTGTCCAGTATAACTAAAACTCCATGAATTTATTTAATATTCATATTTTTAAAGAAAACATAATTCACATACTAAGAACTATAAAAACAACACTTATATTATTGATACATTAGTGGAAATATTTTTAATACATTTATAATGTCTATGAATTTAAAACAGGTTATTATAAATGAAGGTGTGTTTGGTATGACTACATTTTTTGTTCTCATTTTTAGGCTAGAATTTAGTGACCGACATAGATAACATAACAAAAATAAATAATGAACACTCAAATGGACATGATACATTTATAAAAGGATCAATTTTTTATTTTTTAATAACTATATCAATTAAAATAATTTCAATCAAAAACATGGTTTTTCTCATGTCATTGTATTTTTTTTCATATAAAAGTAACATAATATTTAAAAATAATATTCTCATAATATAAATTCATATTCCCTTCTTTGATTATAATTATAATTTTATATAAATATTTATGATTTATTTTTTCTGTATAGTAATTAATTTATATTATAATTCATGTGGTATTTCTTTTATGACACAAAGTGCTCCTTTTTAATATTAATGTTACATTTTCACTCACAATTTGCATCACATAGTCAAAAAACTGCATAATATATGGAACTAAATTTATTAATTTGTAAAATATTTGATGAATCGTTATTGAAATGTTAGAATTATCTACAAATCAATAAGAAACTAATTGTTTTTGAATTTAATAAATGTGCATGATTTTAGTTCAATGTTTCTTTTCAGTCCAAATTTAGAGTCACATATCCCAAAATTTGAAAATTCAGTCATATATTCTTCATATTGTATGAAAATTTTACATGACACATTTCAGAAAGATAATAATGAACCAAAAAGAATCGGATACACATTGTGACTATTGTGACCAATAGTTTATAATATCAATTAAATTTAATAATTTATATTAAAAATTACATCTCATAATAAAAACTGGGAACAAACATTGATTTTCCTCTTTATTTTAGAAAAATGATCAATCATTTATTTTTTTAATTTTTTAATTCGAATTACATAAATATGACAAATACTATGACTAGGATGATTGATAATACATGTTTTCAGCTATAAAAGACATATTACATCAAGGAACATGTTTCATAGTTAATAATTACAAAAAATCCTAGAGTGTCAAAATACATTAAGAAAATGATCTATGATTCATTTATGAAATATATAAATTAATGTCAAATTAATATATCATATGGTGATATCATAAAATTTTAATGTTCATTTTATCAATTTAAAAGTGCAAATATAGTCTTAACATAGATTCACACACACATTTATAATAAAAATTCAGTAATATTTTCATGATAGATTAGAGAAATGATAAGTTACTCATTTTTATAATATATAAATAATAGTAAGGTCATTGTAAAACATGGTATGTTAATTATTTTTTATAGTTGTTTTTTATTTGTAATTAATAATTTATAACAAAACATGACTTTTATACTCAAATATATGAAAAATCCTTTTGATTTTCCTAATATTTTAGTTAGTGTATACATAATTAATTGTTGATGTATAGTAATTTGTCACATTTCAATATGAATAATATTCTAAATGTTATGGAAAAGAGTGTCATATAATATAAAAGTGATATTTTGGTTATAAGAATATATCCTAATCTTAAATATAAGAATAATAGACAATATTTTCATGAAAATAAATAACAACAACCTTTTTATCACTTATGTATAATATAATGTGACAAAATGTCATTCCAATTCATATATATAATGGATTATTTAACATTTCGACTATAAATATTAGTATCCATATACTATTAATAAAAAATATATTTCTTCTTAATGGAATAGAATTATTATAAACATAATTTGGTTAATAGTTCAATATTTTTTTTTAATTTCCCGAGACTGAGAGTCACCAAACGGGTGCTCGAGCTTGGTCATCACATAACCTCAGGCACACCTCCTAAGATGCAAAATGTTTCTCACTAGAGGAGAGGGTATAACAATCCATGTAGGGGGACCATAACCTATTTACCTGAGTATTACATATATTTTTAAAGAATAAATTGTGAAATAATTAAGAAAAAATCATTAAATATTCATAAACAAACTTCTCCCAAGATCAAGGAACAAACAAAAAACCCACAACAATTATTTCATATCTTGATTTCAGTGCCACTGTGTATTAACCCCAAAATAAAGACAACAATTTAATCAAAAAATTGGTCTTCTCTCTATGCTTAGATCTTCATTATTTTATATTCCAATCCCAACACAACTCCCTTTAAGTATCCCTTTTCCTTATTTTGAACATACAATAATGAATTTTTCTTAGGTACCTAATGTCCGAAAAAGTAGGGTGTGAGTACAACACAACATGCCAACACCAATGCTGTCTACAAAATATTCAATTTTTTAGATTGTGCGTGAATGTAATAAATAAATAAAAATTAAACAAAGGAAAACATAGATTCAATTTTTTCACATTCATTACCATAACCCATTTCTATAATTATTATAATTTCGTCATTTATTTCAAATTCATTACTCAATAACTTTTCATCATGTGTTCCATGGTATAAGGGTATATATCATTTACACATGGGTCTAATGCAATACATCCATGTATATATGCGAAAATTTAATTCCACTATCTCATTGGGGATAATCACATCACATTGATAGTTATCCTCACCTTGAAGACATAGTCATGGAGGAATTAAACTATTAGAAGAATATATCCTCTGTCACCTTCCCTAACCTGTGAATTTTGGGGTGGAATTTAGAATCTCAATATAACTTGATATGTCACAATATAACCTAATGTCAACACCATTCACTACCCAGCCATGTTCACATTCTTATGTATCCAATAACCACACCAACAAATATCACAAACCATGTTAAAAAATACCCACAAAAATATGAATTCATGACAATCAACATGGATGTTAATATTACTCTATAACCCATTAACATGATTTACAAATACATTCCACGGAAAATTTAGAAAAATTTCTCTTTCTAATGACATATCCTAGTATGTATATTCAATATTTCCCATAAATTATCCAATATTCATCCATAACTATAAATTATCCCATTTAAATGATTTTTGAATTCACAAGATTTTTCCTACATATGCATTTCAAGTACAATTCCTTAGTCAGATAGCACAACTATTTTATTCCATTTATCCCGATAAGTATAAAACATAATTAAAATGTGTTAAATCATTCAAAATATTCGTCAATTCACATATTCAACCTATTTACATGTTCATATATTCAGAATCCATTTCATATTTATAATTTTTATCATTTCTTATGCACTAGTTATTTTAGGAATTTAAACATGATTCATAATCGATTTAGAATAATCTCTATTAACCCAATTTACCCACATTAAATTAATTTCAATCAACCCCGTAGGCAATAATCAATTCCAAGGATCACATATAAATTCGTCATGTTCAATTAAACTTACCATATTTAACATTTTTACATGGAAAATACTTTAATACACATCATCTCATCACTTAAATCTACTAATTAGAAGGTTAGTGATTGATGGAGGACCCCATGGCTGGCCATAAATCCTTTTGATCATCCTTAATTATTTATGCATGAATTGTGTGAGAATTAAATTCTTCATTTAGACACAAATTATTCCAAATATAGATATAGTAATCACATTCACAACAACATATAACCACGAACAGAAACCCAGAAGCACATATCTACAACAAAATTTTGGGAAATAACATGTAGACAACCATCCTCAAATCTGAAAATAATATCACTTATAATCATGTAATTATTTTGGGATTCAAACACCCATTAAAGCATCAACATAATTTCCTCTGTAGAAAAATGATTTTAGGGATTCATATGAATATACCTAAATATACCTACCCTGATAAGGAAATGGGATTTAAGATAGAGATCATACATTCATGATGCATCGATCCACAGCCACATGTGCACCAAATGGGATAGAAATGGGGGAGGATGATCCATGGATTCCCTTGAGGGTTTTGGGTCATCACTATGATGGGATGTACGATAAATGAGGAGAAATTAGATGGAACATAAATATCTAAATATAGAAAAATTTCAACTCTCCCAACGTTTATTTGGTCACATAGATTACCCACATGGTTTTCCAAATCATGAGATTACTATGTCCAGGACAATGTATTGGGGTAGTTTGTCCATATGGTTACCTAGGGATCTCCGTATAGTTTTACTAACCATTCACCAACCATCTGTGAAGTAATTTTCCAAGGTATCATTGTTTAATTGGGAGGTTTGCAGATGTTACATAATTGTGCTCCAACCTTATGCATTGCATTAATTATCATGTTTTTTATAAATTTAATTCCTCAAAACCACAGAACCCACCATAGGCCCCTCAAACACCTAAAAAGAATTAATTAAATTAAACAGAGGGTTTAAACCCAAAACTTATACAAGATCATACATCTATGATGTCAATGACCTTAAAACAACCACACCTTATGGTAGCTCATCCAAGAGGTGCAATACTAAGACACTGAGCTTTCTTGAAAAATAGTTTCTTCTAGGACAACATATTTCTTCCCATTTTCCACGTTTTTATTTAAAATTATAGTTATTCCATATAATTCAAACAAAATGGAAGGTCATTCCCCCTAATACTTTCCCTCTTTAACCCACATCACAAACCAGATAACCCTCAAAGGAGATATTGAATTTAACCATACCCTACCACTATAACTCCTTATGGAATTCTAGGAATCACTTACCAAATCAAATCACATAGAAACTTATCACACATCATAATACCATTATAGAGGAAAACCGGCACCCCAACTGTCTGATCCTTTATGAAACATGTTACCCAAATCACATAGAACTATTTTACTCTGTTTCAACATCCTAATGAGGACCATAAATCATTATTACTGTAAAGAACACATATTCATATCAACCTCATTTACTAAATTACATTGATCCACATATCAATTCATGAATGTACCAATAAACAACCGAACATCTGAAACAAAATCACAATACTGAAAGCAATAAACTGGTCAAACCTGATCCAACGCTCGCTAGGATAGATAATTCTTCCGAACATTAATCACTCTAGTCCATCCAAAAGGAAACACTAATATCAACACCACCCAAATAATTTCACACATTTTTTATCTTCACTATACATATTGATTCACCCCTAAAATCATATGGTAATTGGATTCCCTACTATCTAAAAGGAAAACTATCATCACAACTCAACAGTAAATCAAAATTGATGCATACCCATATCACTACACACAATCATTCGGAAGGACATAAATTGGTATTATTATCCAAACTCCCCATTAAAACCACCATTGGTAACATTCTTAAACCATCCATTTGAGGACTATGAAAAACCTGACCTTGCAAATGTATTGCATCATTTTTGAAATGAAAATTCCACTTTAAACATAAAACCAAAGTTGGGTTACACATACCACACACATTCCTTTTAACATGTCATGGAAGACCATCCCAGCTATATTTTTCCCAAACACCCTCTATACACTGTTGAGATACAACACATTACAGTATCTCATGGTGCTTCCCCAGACAATGAATAACACCATTACTAAGGAAGCCACCGAGGTCATTCCCAAATATCAGGTAAATATAATATCAAGGTGTCCACTGCCATAAAAAATCATCATGCACCACCACACCAATTAATAATACTAAAAAATTGATATATATATACATAAACTGATCTCTATTATTATCCTTATCCAAATCCATATCCTTTATAAAATTTTGATCTCCATGCAAAAACATCCACTGAATGCAGTGTGCAAACCAACTGTTGTGCACCACATTATAACCAAATTGGTCTATCCCTTGTGTACTCATCCGGAAGCACCTAGATTTACGGTTGGCATGGAACTATATGTCATGGACCGGATGACTTCACATTAATACACATTCAAACCCCACAAAAAAAACATACCAGAGTATATGCAGAATATTTTATGAAGTTCATGGTCACATATTCTCTTTCAATAAATCGTTTTCATTTCATACGATACCCTTCAATGACTTTAAAACTGGTATCTCGAATTTCATTGGAACCACCCTGAGCCCAAAATCAATTCCTGGACCATTCAATCATTAAATCCAAGGTCTGTGTGGCCTCTATGTTGAACCAAACATGAACCTCAATGGTTTCTCATTGGAATCATGACGTCAAAACATCATATCCACACTATGCTACACACATCTAAGACTCACTTATCATTCCCCAGCTTAATAGTGTAATTACTATCATGTTCCCCAAGGAATTCCAACTACCAGGGTCCACTCTTGGATCAATAGTTCATCCCCTAAAACATGGATTTGGTAGTAAATATTTTCACAGATCACCAAAAGAAATAATCTATTACTCAATCCTAGAATCCATGAAGGATATTTTCAACGTTTATCAAAATCAAGTCTATTTTGAGATACTTTTCTATAAACCCTAAATGGTATATAAGCCAATATATAGTTCCACATATACCTTCCCACTAGACTATACACAATGATATACATCATCCAACCCATACACAGTAAATTAACTTGGTGTCAATTTAGTTCTTCTCAATGCACCTTGGAAGTTGTCATGATGTTGATCATGATTGTCACTAATTAATGTACAATATGATGTTGTCAATGAACACTATTAAAACACAAAAATATCTTTTTTAACATATATCAATGAGATATTATGATCTTCTAAGAGTTTTGATCTTCCGTAACCACACAATTGTCCCAAAAAATTAACCACCACTTCCCATGCATGGTTTTCTACCAAGACTCACCACCGCCCAAGAACATTTTACAACATCCTTGAAGAAATGTTTCATTTGGGACTACTAACCCAAAATTACAAAAGTAATTTTGGAATAACCATAATAATTATCAACCAAACACAACCATTTACCATATAAATCAAAATCAACAGTCCCTCACATAACCATGCTTCCCATTTTCGTTTCACATAGAATGATATCTGTATATCCTGATTCACCTCTTTCCACATACAGATCATAATCAATTCTTACTAGTGTGTTCCAACATCTAGACCTTGTTATAACACTCTAGGACTCAAATTATTCAATGACCACCATCTTAATCCATCCTTAATTTTCACAATCCCTGTTACACCATATCCTTGCACAAAACCCACCTAGTCACCTGACAATGACTCATGGTCCAATAGCCCCAATATACACAAAGTATCCTAAACATCTCACCCACCATCAAACTATTCGTAAATAAAATTTAAACTATATGACCACCCCCACCATGAGCATCACCTAAAAATGCATATAACCATGCTTTAGTCCCCCTTTTTTCTTCTTCACATGAACTTAATCGAAGACTCCATAAACCATCATCCAAGTAGATATATCAAAGATCCACATCATACAACCCTTCAAATCTATCATTAAAACCAACTACATGTTCCCATGTTTCCTTATGAGGGATCCAACCCACTACCACACTATTTACTAAAAACATTATGGTATTCATTATCCATGAATTCCACATACAAAGCATCTACCATGATCCCTATTCCAAGGCACCCACATCACTTAACTAGACTCCCAATATTCCCTCCTTGATTTCCCAATAACTATTTATGCACAAACACAACTCGAGTCACATCACTACACCACCAACCATTGTACTTATCCCTCTAGGACAACCCGAACTAGGAAATACACTCTATGTCCCACTATTAATGTCCAAAACAATCCCTGTTTGGACAATCACCCAAAAGAACTATGAAACCCTTCTGACCTCAATCTTATGTCCTCATAGAGGCTTAATGATTACAACCACCTAAAGTGGATTCATGACAAGAAAAATACATTTTTACTCTCTCCACACAATATAAATAATTCTAAGAACTAATCTATGTTTTCTAACGGCTCTCTCTCCTACATTCCATCACACACAGTGCCAAGAGATCCAAGATACCATTTACTCTAGGTTGCACAGAAAATTTAATCATTCAAATACATCAGTACTAAAAACCAAATACCCTCTATTAGATCTGTAAAACACCCCAATTTTCCCCACACCAATGTTCCCCAAAACCCAGGCACTATCTATAATATCTAACAAGCACTCCATATATTCATGAACCACAAGATTATCTACACTCACATTACCCAACAATGCCTCATAACCCAACATTCATTGATCTAGAGAGGGTTCCCAAAAGAAATCTCTTATTACATGTCATTATAAAGAAGGCATGCCAACCGAAATCCAAGTTCTCAACTAACTCACACACACTACCACAAACCACCCATACCATGGTGAAATAGACAAAATATGGAATAAATAATACCGATTAATCCCAAAAGATTCATTCCCACACATCCTCCCATAATTAACATCTCCATTTATAAACTCAATAATTCAGATTTTAATCATCCAGTTCACATGACGCAACAAAATTACAAACCTTATTCATGAACATAATTAAAAAATATACTAAACAAACTATTTTATGAATGATCAACTATAATTAAACCACAGATGGAAATTTTTTTATACAATCATCCTTAAATAATACACTTCACAAAAATTATCCCAATGGTCATCATTATACCTTTGACACTACCCTCTACAATAACATTCAATGGTCAGTGAAAACATGGGTCAAATAGAATTACATAATGGAAAGTATTTCATCACACAAATTTTGAAACCATTTCCTCTTCAACAACAAAAATCTTTTCTCTTCGAAACATTTCCGATTTTAGAACTTATTAGAGTCATAATTTTAACTAATTTTAATATTTAATTATGAAAATTTTCTAAACCATTTTTTGATCAATATGAAAATATTTCTCTTCCAGGAACCATTCAACATTTAAAGTTATCACAACATAAAAATTTTACTCGGTAATAACATTTCTTTATACACACTATTCCCTAACTATTCATTTAAATTATCGTCAACTACACACATTTATAAGAATTATTAACAAAAAATTTTCTCAAAATTACTAAAGATTTAAAATGAATTCTATTCTCTATTCCCCATAGACCCATCCCATATATGCCTATCGTGATACTTGTCACCTATATCCTATGGTTCTTAAAGTTATGCATGATTTCCCAATCTCATGCCATTCCAATCATGAGTAAAATTACATAAAACCATAAAATCACAAAACAAGTGCATCACCCAATGGTGATATATCATTTATCCATAACAAAACACATCATGAATGAAAATGTCCACACTATATTACTTGGGTTTTCACTCATACCTGGGTTACCTACTTCCATGAATGATCTAATTATGAAGGCCTGATGAATCCCAACATCTTATATACCACCCCAATTAATATGTCCACTAAAAAAACTACTCTAACACCACATTGTATCATCCCCCACTCAGGATCCACTAAATCAGTGCCACTAGTCGAGTCATCACATTTCCTCAAGTGTGCCTCCCCATACACCATAGGTTTCTATCAAACAGAAATGGTCTCATCAACTACGTGGAGAGACTATCCTCTTTAGTAGATTAGTACACAATAAGAAACTTCATAAACAGTATAAATAGTAAGAAAAATTATTTGAATGCATAAATAAACATCTCGCAAAAACCAAGAACAAAGCAGAAACCAAAAACATAATATTCCTTATCTTTCTATTAATGGAAAGGTGAATAAAACTAAAAATAAAGACAACCACTAAATCCACAAAATGGGTCACAACTCCAGGTTTGGATCTACATCAAAGCATATACCAATCACAAATAAACTTTCTATCACAAGACATTTTCCTTTCCTAAAATTGCAATAATTAATTCTACTCATATTACAAATGGTGGACCATGTAGAGTGTGAGTACAACATAGTACCCCACCACCAATAGTTCCTACAAAATATCTGTTTTTGCAGATATTGTATGCGGCTAATATATAAATGAGAGGTAAAGAAAGAAAAATTAGGGGTCCATTAGTTTAAAATAATATCTTTAATACATTTCTCTCAATATTTCCATTTCCATCATTAATGAAATCTTCATTACTTACCTGATTTTCATAATATTATCCATTGGTTAGGTGTACACAACTTTTACACAATGGCCTTAGTATGTCTATCATATACATACATGAATACGTCCTGTCTTTATCTCACAAGGGATGAACATGTCACATAAACACATTATCCTCGCCTATATGACTCAATTAATGTCGAATGAATATGTTTGGAGAATAGACCCTCTATTTCCTTCTCTAACACATGCAATATGGGGTGGAGTTCTCACCCTCAGTCTGACTCAACCCTTGGCATAGAACCTCTTATCAATACCCCGCACTACCAAGCCTTGTTCACATGTTTATGAATCCAATAACCACAACTATATCATATCACAAAACATAATCAAATAATACACATCACATCACGATTCATAATAATCAACTTGGGAATTCATATTATGCCATATCTCTTTAGCAAGATTTATTATAACCTTCCATAGTCGATTTAACTCATCTTCCCTTTTTGATTCTTTAACCCAACCTGAATAATTTAAAATTTCCATACATTATTCAATATTAATCAATTACTATTCCTTATCCCATTTAGCACATTTTTTTATTCACAATAATTTACCCACTTTTTAATATCAAGTACAATTCATAAGTAAAATATCCCAATCATTTCATTCCATTCTACCAATTATGTATAGCCCTATTTATTAGGTATTAACTCGTTAATCATATTCATCAATTACATTATGTAGCACATTTAAATATTCATCAATTTAAAATCCATTTCAAATTTATGATTTTCATCATTTCTTATACACTAGTTCTATTAGTCAATTCACCATAATCCACAATACAGTTGACCCAATCTCAATTAACATAATGAACCCACAATAAATCCATGTCAAAAAACCCCTTATGACATAATCAAATCCTAGTGTCAATTTTAATGAAATCATTTTCAACTCAACTAAACATATTTTTAATTCTATCATGCGCTCTACTATAACATGTGTAAAATCTCCACTTAACTATATTAATTACATGGTTTCAGAATTTCAGTGCACCACATGGGTTTCCCTAAATAGTTTTAATCATCCTCAACCCATACCAAAGGGGTTGTGAGGGGTTAAATTAATCATTTAGGCACAAAATTCACCAAATATGACCAAAGTAATCACATTAAAATCATGATATGACTAAAAAAACCACATGCACAAGCACACCTCAAAACTATGGGATATAAATTTTAGACCAACAACCTAAAATTCAACGATAAACATAATCTAAATCGTGAACTTATATCCAGTTTTAAATACCCCATGAAGATACAACCTATTGTACACATGGGGAAAATGTTTTTAGGTTATTGAAATAAAATAACCAAATATAAAAGCCCTGATACTGAAAATAGAGATATGACAGGGATTGAAAATTCACAGATTTTCGGTCTATAACAAAAAGTGCTCTAGACGGCCTAGGAAAGTGGGAGGTTGATCCTTAGACTATCTTGAATGTTTAGGATAATCTCTATAGTTGAAATTAAGAGAAAGGGGGAGAAAATAGGTTATAATATAAAAATACTAAGATTGAAAATTGTAATTCTTCCATCTATTAATGGGTTGCATGGTTCACCCACACATTTTTTCAAACTGTGCACTAACCTTGTGTAAGACACTAGCTAAGTGGATTTTAATCGCATGATTACTCGGGGATCTCCCCATGTTTTGACTAACCATGCATACATCCATTATCCAAGGGTCCATGATTTTCTTTAGAGGGTTGCATGGATTACATAATCCTTAGACAACCATGTGCCTCTCATATGCTGGCATGATTTTCCTTCTTTTCATGTCTGAAATCCTTAGAACACCATCGAGGACCCAGATACAACAGTTGTAAATTAATTTAATGAAAATTATAAAATAACAAAGTAAATTTAAACAAGGAAATTCATCCATGAATTCTGGGATCTTACATGCCTTTTATAAGAGGATTACTAAACATGTTTCATTTATTAAATTGAATGTTACATCATACTAATTATAATTTTACTCAATTAATTAATGTAATATTTGAATATATAAATGATTAAATTTAAATTTTAAATTAATTGTGGTTTTTCTATATTGTCAAATTAAATAAAATTGTTTTTTAATATTTTAATATTGGTTTGGGATTCTATACAAATCCACAGATACAGATTCTTTCATTTTTAGTATTTTGCAAGTATTTTTATCAGGAAGTGACTTTCTATTTAAAAATGGACACCTTAATCAATGATGATTAATTCACCCTTTAATAGTGTTAAAAAATCAATTATAATGGTAGATGTAAATAGTTCATTTCTAGAATCGAATAGTGGAAGATTTTATCAATGATTTTTCTATCATTGATAAAAGAATATTTCTCCTAATGGTTTTAGTATGATCAGAAATTATTTTTTTAAAGATATTTATTTATTTCACTTATAAAATAAACATCTATTTAAGTGATCCCTAAATAAAAATTAGTGGCATAACATCATTCATTATCACTAGATCAACATTTTTTTCATTATTCAATTGAAAACATTAATAAATAAATTTTATGGTTCAGTTTAATTTGGTGTTGTATTCTGTGACAACACAATGATGGATAATCCTAATCTTATAGAGGCATTAAATTAAAATATAAACATCTATGTTGTGGTGAAATGTTATAAGAACTTTCTTTTTTCATATGGTATATGAAATTTTACGGTGAAAATAATAAGGTACAATAATGATAGATCTATTATAATAAATTTTATAGGGCATTATAGGGTAGATTATATTTTTCATGTACATTTATCTATATGATGAATAGTAATAAATTTAAAAACTATCCTAACATGAAATATCGATCTCTGGGGTTTCATGTAGCATCGACATCAAAGCATTCCACATAGATTTTAAACAAGCACATCATGACTCATGTTCAAGTGAAACAGTAAGATATCACCTGAAATAAATATTATAGATTAATAGTGTAATATATATTGAAGATGGAGAAGGATAGTTATTTGAAACCACACATCACACCTAAATTATTATATTGGTATTGTCATTTTTCGTTACTCATGATATGATGTAAATTTCCTGAGAATCACTTGGATCCACCCCACTCTAGATGTCCACTATTTTTACCACTCATTGTCCTTTACCCTTCACTAGATTCTCCTTTTTCTAATAACTTTTACAAACTCACCCATGCTCACACACTATAATGGTATTTATCTATCTATACTTGTTTTTACAGCTTTCCTTGAGATGATTGGTTGTTAAAATGTGATACATAAGGGTTGGTTGTATTATTGGATCTATAAAAAATAATGTTTATATTTTGTAATGAAATATATTGTATTTATAATTTTTAAATGTTATAGAAATTTGAATTTTAGGAATAATAGTTATTTCTTTAATATAGTGTTAGATATAATTGTTTATATTTGTTCCTTAGACATAAAAAAATGTTTATATATTTATTATTCAATATTATTAATCATAAATGTACATTGTTTATAGAATATGAATATTATATATGCATTATTGATGTTATTAAATGTTTATAGGATTTTGATCCTTTAATTTTAGGGCATCAATGACTCCATAAAATATAGTTTCCCAAATGCATTGAACTGTTCTGATTTCTAGATTTTTTATCTTCATAATATTTGTTTAAAATTGATTGCACATATTATGTTTTATTTATACCATGAATTGAATTATCTATTTTATAATTTATACCCAGGGAGAAGAATGTGGGGTTAGACTACCTATCAGACTTTAGGCACAAGCCTTATTATAAAAATGTGAATGGGTTGGTTATATTTCTATCCAAGCTCACTAAAATAGATATTTCCAATCATGTATAACTCTAAAAACATCATTAAAAATTCTTATAACATGTTAATTATATGAATTTATCTATCAATGGAAAAAATTAGATTCTATTTTTGGGGAGAAACAAAAAATTATTGGTGGTGTAAATACTAAACATTGATATTATTTAATATCATAAATTGGTGAATGAAATAATGATTCCAAAACTAAATCATTGTAAATATACATTAATACAATATTAAAAATGAGATGATAATGATTTTATATAATGAAATACTTTTGAACATAATTTATACATATGATTTATATTAGGTTTTTGATACTTTAATAAAAAAGCTATGAATTACAATTTGTCATACTTCTTCCAAATAGAACTAGTGATCAAATAAATCACTATCATTGAAATGTCATTCTGAAGATATATTTTACATGTATAATCTTTAATTATGTAATAATGAAAAAATATGATTTTTTTTTATTCATATTGGTTATTTTTTAGAAAATGTTTTTTCCCCTTGATTTTCTATTTAGATCTACATGTAGGTATTCTATTTATGTTAATAATGTATGAAAAATTTTATAATATTTTGTTATGAGTTGAATAATGTAAGGCATATATGTATAATGGATTTGGTTAAAATTTTACCCTCTAAACTGTCAAGAATATTAACTAATATAATTGTAATGAAAGCCTATATAAATTACTATGTGATAATGGAAACCCAAAATAAAAAAATACATTGAATATGGATACAGGGTGAAAAAAGTTATATGATTTATGGTGTCATAATTTATATTTAGAAAACATTCATTTATATTCAATGATAAAATTATGTAAAAATGATAATCAATTACTATTATATCACCATTCCAGATTAAGGAACACTTTATGCTAATCATATTAAGATCCTTAATATAAATAGCAAAAAAAGTATAGAGATTTTTATCCAGGGATGAGTTTTATTCAGTAAGGTTTGATTTTTTATTTCATAATATTTTGATTATTATATAGAGGAATTTAGGTAACTATAGCTCTTGGGTATTATAAACTCGATGTTCATTATAAATTTTCATTGATAATGATATAAATATGTTTAGGAGAAAATTAATAATGGGTGAAGTAGATCATCATGTGGGTAATGGATAAAGTATTATATATTATAATATTTCATATATTATCTGATGTTTCTAAGGATATTAATACCAAAACTAGGGAACTATATTACTGTTCTTTCCCTAATAAAAATTAAATTTTTTAGACATTTTAGTAATATTGGATTTTTCATTAACAATTATGAATTCATATAAAACTGTATATATTTTAGAAAAATTTTATGGAATTAAGAATATAATAACTGGGATAAAATATATATATTTTTTTTGGCATTTATAACACTTAAAATAAGAATGTATATTTTTATTTTAATCACCCCAATATTTCAGAAATTTATCCTAAGAACATATTACTATAAAAATTATATAAAAATTACATAAATTTATATTTTAAAACTCATTCCATTTTAAAACATATAGAAATAATGAAACATGTGTATTAGAAAAAATAAGAAAACACATTGTAAAAATGATTGTAAAATATAATATTCTTACCAAATTCAAACCCCATAATATGACATCCAAATTACTTTTATCAAATTGAAATTATAGTGAACTATTTTTATCCTATAAAAATATTAAAACATTTTATATGAATATACAACATATATCCTTATGATCCACAGAAAAGCTCACAATTTTTAGTGTCTTTGGATAAATGATATATAAATTTTTTTTTGTACATTATTTATCATCCCTCATAATTTCATTCTAATTTTACACCCTAATGATAAACCCTACTCAAGACCATTCTTCAAAACCAAAATTGATAAATGATACTAAAGGGTTATATTATATGATTAATAATGGTGTATATGGGATATATCGATCAATGATCATATAATATAATAGCATCAGAAATGGATATGATTCTAGATCACAACATGAAAAGTTTATACCCAATATACGATAGATAATTCATATGATTCATGTATCAAAATATTATTATTTTTAATTGAAAGTGTCATATCGGGGATAAATTATATAAAAAAATCATGAATAATTTTCTATGATCATAATCTATAGAACATGTTAAAAAATTGTGGCAACATAATTGGTTGAAAATTTACTTAATATTTCAGTGTTATCCAATGATACCATAAAATCATAGTTGATTAGAAAACAACATTTGTTTCCCAGAAAGTAACCGATCTTGCATCATGAGTTGTTTCCTACAGTGGACCAAAAATAACCACTTGTTTCCTTTACTGGATCAAGTACATCATTTTTTTCCCCATAATTTCTCAAGCCTATAATATTTTATCCCATAGTAAATCAAGTAAATCAACTTATTAATAATATTTACCTCAAGATATACAATTATTTAGCAAAATAATTGGTGGAAAATCTATTTTCATACACACCTCTAATATAATGGAATCCATAAAATTTTTCAGATACAGGATCCTACAACATTTATCTTATCATCACATATTGGGAAATGAATGTGGGTTTTATAAATATTTCATCATTGAATTATATTTGAACTCATAGAATATAAAAATATTTTATAAAAATAAAATATTTATTATATAAACCATCTAGATATAGAAAGAGGAAGTTATCAATTGATCATATGCCCATTATAGCAGACATAGAGTCAAATAATGTCATCATTTATTAATATAATTTTTAAATGTATTTTGGAATATTTATTGATGAAAATGAACATATATTTTCGAATAACTTCTTCAAAATAAAAAATTTTCCAAAATATTGCGAAAAACAATTTCATTGAAAATAAAAATATAAACATGTTATATAATACCCTATTTACTAACTGGTAATGATAGTTATAAATATTTTTTATTTTAATAATACTGATCCAAATATCCCTTAATCATTATTATTAAAATGTCAAAATTAATTCATTAGGAAATATAAATGAAAATTTCTTTGAATCATTTTTATAACAACAGATATATGAGAAAAAATGGATTTAAAAATTCAATGCATAATTTAATGATATATTTTAAATTATTTTCATTAATGTACATACAAGGAAAAAAATATTCCCATACAAAATAATAAGACAAAATATTTTTTTCATAAAAGTATTATTTTGGTTATTTGAGAACATAAATTGAGGGAAATTTAATGAAAAAATATACTCCCGATGAATAGCAATATATGTGAAAAATGAAATTTATATTTTAGATAAGGTTCATATTGTTTAATTAATAAAAATCAAATAATTTACATTCCATGTTAATATTTGACGGAAATATAAATCCCTAATCATGTAGGTAACAATAAAATAGAAACCTTATAAAATTAATAACCTTAATTAGATATGTATATCCAAATAATAATTAGTATAGGTTTAATAAAAATTCAATAAATATAATTATATGCCCAACATAAAATAAACAGGTAGTGAATTTGTGATGTTCCCCAATGAAATAAAATTTAGGAGAAAATTACATACCTCAAGTCATTTTTTTCATCATATGTGTTCAAAAAATTTGTATACTATTTATAGATTTTTTATACAGGTGATCTATGTTGTAACTTTGATGTTACATATTTCTTCATGATTTTGAGTTACAGACATTTATTAATTTATCAATGAAAAATGATAAATTTATAGTCCATATTCGTGTTTTGATCATAAGAACTAATGGAGGGAATTTTTTAAATTCATTAAATATCATGAATGATTACTATATTTATCATATAAATAAATATATTGGTATACATGATTTTATTCCAATATTTTATATTACTTCAATCTTATTAAAATATATAATTATCCTTTATATTTTCTTAATTAGGCTATCTAAATAGAAATATAGATCACATTAGATGTCTCATCGAATCCATGATGAAAAATGGACAAGTAAAATTGTTCTATATTCTATCCAATTTTAAAAAACATATAAATACATTAATATTCACAAAAATTTCATGGACATCCCATTACATGATGAAAAAATTTTAAATGGAAAACTCATCCTTAATGGGGCCAAATCTTTGCATGAATCCCATCCCACATTTTATCTTTAAATAAAGGAATATCATATCATTTATTAATCTCATATGAATACTCTCACCCATTTATGATGCTATTTTTTTAGAAATTCAATATGTATGAATACAAATTTTTTGGAATATTTTTATTCAAAATTAAGGAATATAGCTAGCCTGATGCCCATCCACATTTTGGACTTGGAAAAATTATGGATAATTTGGGATCACAACATATGGTTTATAAACAAGTCCACATCCCTGGCTCTATATGTCAAATGTACACTTCATTTGAATGGTGTACTATACTCATACATATATATCAATTTAAGGAAGAATATGTCCATTCATTTTGATGATTGAATGATCAAATGGTAGAGCCAATGACAAGGGTAGTTTTAGAAGGGAAAAATACACCACCTTGGGATATAAATACATTTCCCTCTTTTCTTGCAAGTGGTTTTTAGTTCATCCCTCAGGATGAGAATTTGAATTAACATATGATTAAAAAGTTATTGGAATTAAGTAGGAAACCCATGTTTTATCTTGAGATACCTCTCCATGATAATTTTTTTAGTAACTTCTTTTATTTTTAAGTATAATCATTTAAGATTGGTATTAAATTTATGTGAATTTTAATGCATATATCATCAACATTATCATCTATTTTTATTATCCACTATTTTTTTAATAATTATAATATTCTTGAAATAGTATTTATAATAATCAAAAACCATCCCATTATCACAATATCATTGAATATATTGTGCATTATTAACATTCTCAATCACCAATGTCTGTATTCAGAATCAAAATCTTATCTTTCCTTTTTGTTTTTTTTATCATCATAACATAATGCAAAATAAACTCAAAAATAATTTACAAAACTTCATAATGGATATGTAAATTTTCAATGGGGGTGATTAATAGTTTTATTCTGGTGAGTGATTGAGGGGTTTTGTTATTTGATATTCCTTATGTAAGTATTGGGTATACTAAAACACAAACATTCATGGAATAATTAAAAAATTGGATTAATATGTAGATTCTATAGATTATTATAATAATAAATACCCTTCTATAAAAATACATTTATTTATATAGAACCCATAGTATAGACCTATATTAAAACCTAAATATTAGAAAATTCTAAAAAACTCATCATTTGAAATGGAAGTCAATTTAATGAAATGTTTTCAAAGATCAAGGATATCATAATATTTCTTCCAAAATAATGAACTCTCCCTAATATTTATCAAATTTCTTAATTAAATTTCATTTAAAAATAATATTAATTTTTCTCCATAGAAACCATTCTACATAATTAAAAAATCATATTTGAAAATATAGTACATTCACAGAGTATTCGACTAGATTAAAACAATGAAATTTATAATAGAGACCCATATATTTGAATGGTTGATAGGTGTTAATAATCCATAAATAAAATGATAATATTTTTCTAGTTATGGTGAATTAACTAGTATGTTGTTTCTTGTTATCATTAAAATAAGAATATATTTTAAAAATAAAAATCCCAAAATGAATTATTCAGAGAAAAAAATGTAATGAAATAGATTAAAAATTATTTTAGAACACGTTTTCATTCTCTTTAATATTCCAAAAAAATCTGTCAGATTTGTCTCACTCTATGATTGAGAGAACTATTTAATGAATGAAGAGGTAAATTTATGATAATCAAATCACTTAAGTTACAATATTTTACATTCAAATTGATATATACATGAAAAAACCTAGGAAAATAACCCTTATAAAATCCACATCCCCATATATGAACTACCAACCCCTTGTTAATCAATATCTTGAAATAGAGGATGAATTTGAAACGAAATTAAATTTTATTCTCCTTTTTACTAATGTTCATTGGCTAAAAGCTGTGGATCCTCATCACCACCACAAATGAGTCCCTTATTTCATTATCTACTAGGTAATATCATGTTTTTTCAAAAAAATATAAAACCTTGATAATGTCATTTCATCTTAGATGACTCTCCCAAATCGTGGATCTACTCCCTCCCATTAGATTCTTTGAACACATGGAAGGACATGAAGACACTATTTTTAGAAAAAATATTTCTCATTTCATAAACAATTACTCTTTGAAAATAAAATTGTGTATATGTGAATTTCATATTAAATCATTATATGTGTAGCGTGATAGGAAAACAATATTATGAAAACATTCCCACATCATCAAAGCCCTAAAAAATATACTGATTTAATACTTATATGAGGGAAATTTGATATTGTAAAATCTCTGATTATTATATCTAGTGGGGTTTATATTATTTATAAAACATCTATAGGTATTTGATATCACATAAAGAAAGATGATGCAATTATGTAACAATTTCATTCATTAAAAAAATACTAAATTTAAAAAATTTCAGGAGAATCTATCCATAGTACCCACCATAATGACTGAGTAGATGACTGAGATTATAATTCAATTACAAAGAAATGTAGTGGATTTCAAACACAAAACAATATATTATCTAAAAAAATATTTCCCTTGACATATTAAAAACTATATAATCTACAGCTCAATAACAATTCATTCTAAAACATGTCTTTATTTATTGGATTAACAATAAGATTAATTTGGACTAATAAATATCAATATCACATTTTATTAAAATAAAAATATCCTTTAAATATATGTACAGTTCATATGAAAATCAATCCAACCCTTTACAATCCATTCTATACTTCCTATAAAGTATAATTGATAAACAATCTAGGATTGAGGTTTTGTAATCCTCCCACTAAACCCCATTAAATAACTTTTAAATATTCAAACCAATTTCATTGTAGTCATTGTGGGTGTGAATTTCCCTATCCTTATAATTTTCTTCCTCTATGAAAAAGGTGAAAAACTCTTCTGTCCCCTATTGGATTATACTATCCTATTTATCCTCCAAATTTTAAAAACCAATTCTATAGATTCACTATGAATCAATATCATGAAAACCCAAGTAAGGGATGTTCCACTTCTTCCAACCAACCATGTGAAACTGATATGCATGATGTTTCCTCATTCACTCATTCTTGACTAAAATTCATTGAATAAAAATTGGTAAAATCTTATCCAACATAATCGAGGAACAATATTTTAATTCTTCTAAAACCCCATATAATAAAATTCCTCAACAATAAGGAAAAATTTTCTGAAATTTTACTTTGGTCATATAGAAAAATTTATATAACAAGTTATGTATACAATAAATCCTAATTATATGTTTATTGGAAAAAAACTATAAGTATATAAAAAGAACCAAAATCCACTCCCTCGCCTCCTTCCTTCACACTATAGAACCCAATTCTTCTTCCTCATGCCTTAAAATTTATGTAAAATCACATTAAACCTAATTCTAAAATTCATGACATGTGTAGAAATTTTTTAAAAAACATTATTCTCATAGAGTCCATTAAAATATTACTTACATAAGATATTTTTATTACTTAATTATTCTCCAATATGAGATAACATATGACCATAGAAAATGATTCAATCCAAAAATGAAATCCTATAAAGTGAAACTATAAAGGGGACTTTATGGTTCTATTCCAATTCAAGTATTATAACATTGATGATTCCCTCATAGACCAATAGGCCTTCATAAATTTAATGCATATATATCTCTCCTCCATCATTGGCCTAGGAAACTATTACCCACTGTGAGATCTCTTCTAATTACCCTATCAATGCACTACCATTCTAGAGGGAATAATTGTGGATTTCCTTATTTGTTTCAATGATAATTTCATCCCATCTAATTTCTATGACATTTACATGGAAGGTGATAATTCTTATTCATGATCTCCCTAAATTAGTGGAAGACTATTTCTCATGAAAAATACAACTATAATTGATACATATATTAGAATCATATCCACATAATTTGGTGAGCTTGTTTTCAAGTTCAATATTAATAAAGTAATTTGATACCCTTACTAGGTACATTTTTCACTCACTAAATTAAGAAATATATTATAGTAGTCTATAATTAATTTTATGGGACCCCAAAACATTGTGATAACCTATACAAAGAGTTTGTTTTACTATTAGGTGAATATCTGACATTATAGATCTATACTAATGGTTTGACCAAACTGTTAATATAGAACACCTATTCATATAGTTCACAAACCATTGGTATATAAATTTGAAAGTAAATATATATAACAATTTTTAGGTAAAACTATTTGTATAGGTCAATATTGATAAAAAAAATTACACATTTGGTATTAAACCCAAAACATTTCACTTATATTCCATTGACATTAAAAATTATCGTACGTCAAAATATATGTTTATATATATATATATATATATTAAATTAAATTATTATTTTAATATCAATTATTGTTCATAAATAATGTCTCCCACTATATAAACAAATTGGGAAAACAATTGGTATATGTTTCCCTTTGAATTACATATACTACTGGTTTGAACAAACCCTTTGTATATGTACATTACTGAAATAAAATCAAGTGATTGGTATCGATTAACCAACAACACAATTATACAATGGGATTAAACATTATATAACTAGGTACTAGACACATAAAACCTTATAGTAGCCACAAACCACCAAAGGGTGTGGTTTATGATAGTGATATACTCATGGGGGAGGATCACCTAATATCACCAAGTTGTAATTTACACAAACATGAACTTCACCAGTAAGTGATTTCATTCGAGAATCAGTTTTCGAAGCTCACATTGGGCAAAGTCAAGGGAAATTCCCCGTTTCACTACTTCCACCCCAAGTTCTAAAAAATGGGATTTTTACGACACAACACTACAATATAAGGCTATCATTTCTCATTTCTACATTAATTACAATTTGCGAATTATACGTAAAAAAATTGTCACATTAAAATTTCTATCCATAATATTATTTCTAATGTTCCCATTGAACAATTTCCATAAGTTACCAATGGTCATAATTGAAAAAGGGTAATATAATGTTCAAATACTATTATTCAATATTCATATTATACTCATGATATTATTAATAATATATTGTTTTTTTGTGTATAATATAACAAAAAATTTCCAAAAACATTTATCATTCAAAATTTACAGGTAGTTCCATTCTCGCCCCCCCCCCCAATGAAATTTCTTCCTCAAAATTTCAACTCATTAACTCTGTTGAGAAAAACATTCGTCACATCACCCTTATTGTATCCTATGGACTCCACATCGCTTCATTATATTATTGGGTCATCCAAAACACCTTTAGAAGGTGGATAATATTGTTGTGTAGAACATACTCTATATGTTCAGACATCATCAATGGAAACTCCTCGCATTAGAGGTCATGTTACAGGTTGACCACCTCCAGATATAGTACCTGTGAAGGGTCAGTTGTGTGATTCATCAATATATATACATGGAATACATCATGAACTTGACCAATATATTGAAGGAGTCCTCGCTGATAAGCCAGTAATATTATTTGATAAAGGATTTCATTTTATCAAATGTTCCTAGGACTAGGCTTCCATTCATCCCAAAATGCATGATGTTCTTCCATAGTGATATTTTGAATAAAAAAATTCACCAATATCAATCTTCAACTCCATTCACAGGTTATCTGCATAGAACTTCATACAACTTTGAGTATCCAAAATGTTTTGTTGGTTAGAATGAATCTTTTATATCATATATTTCATACGATAATGCCCAAGATGATTTCCCTAACAAGATTATTCCTAAACATGTTGTATTCCTATATTTCTATTGATATATAACTTCAAATTATTCCCTTTATATACTCCATTGGAATCTCTTCTTGAATGATAACTCATATAATCAGAGGTTTTGATCCCATCCACCTTTAAATAATATTGAGCATGTTCTCATCAGGTCCTTATGTGTTTAAATAGTTCCTTTAGATTGGAAATCAGTTTTACAATGATCAGTCATAATGAAATTAAATTAATTATTAAGATATTGTTGAATTATTATCCAAAAATTTAAATGTTAACCACAAATCATGATATGGAATGGTAGAAAGTTGATCTCCATGTTTCATTACCACATCCTTCATATATATGTTGGTCAGTATTCCCCTAGATAAATATTGTCAAATATATATAAAATTGGAGGGGTCTAGGAGTCATTCCATAGTAAGCCATATCACATTGTTTTCATTGTATTTTTTCGAGATATCACTGACAAATTCCATAGATATATTATCCCACTTCCATGCTTGTATGGTTAGCATTTGTAAATCATATTTATGAAGTTGTCACTATATAATTAATTGTTGACACACCAAGATCCATGTAGTGTATCCCAAAATCTCCATTTTTATGTAAACCGGACAACAATGATCATGAATATTCATATACTTTTTAATGGTTCTAGGTAGTTTTGAAAATGCTCACCTATGAGCGTAATCCATCAACACCTTCTTTATATATGGAATAGACAGAACACATGTCCTAAAATGAAATTTTAGTACACCTTATTCACCAATTTTTATCTCCGGAAACTTCTCAATTAACCCATTCTCTATATTCTTCTATAATATGGGATCTTCACTATGATAAATGTTACCCTTATCTAGTAATGACGGCTGAGAAATAATTTTCGGATAGGGTTGATGATGTCCCCTACCTTATAATTTCAATGTTATGTTTTACTGGATATTTGATCAATAGATGCCCAGGAATCATTATCATTTCCATAAAAATGGGTAATTCCAACAAAACGCATCAACCACAATTTTTTTCTTCTGATGTGATAATGAAATGAACAATCTTAGACATTATGAAGTTCTGTCCATCTCTATTGTCTCTTGAACAATTCCTTTTATGTTAAAATATACATTAAAATTTGGTGGCCTATGTATGAATCATATTATTCACAATAAATATATTACCTCTATATCATCATAGAAAAAATAATAATATCTAGATCCATTACATGGGTAGGTTAATTCCTCCCATGGACCTTTAACTATTGAGATTCATAAGAAATCACCATGTCATTTATGTGAATATGCACCTCATCCCCGATAGAAATTCATCTCTTAGAATAGAAAACCCTTATCAAATTGAGGGAATAGATAACATGGTTGTTGTAACCAATCACGTGCTTATCTATTGGAATCATTCAAGACACTCTTTTTTCATATGAACTTAACCCATTTAGAAGTTAATTTGTTTAGTTGATTATAAATACATGAATTTTTTTCAGAAACCTCTAATAATATCATCTTAAATCATGTAAACTATAAATCATAGTTATTTTTGTTGGATGAGGCCACTCCTTCGTATGGTTTGTCATGGTGGGGGAAATTGAGCACTATTAATTGGTTACAATGTTCCCTATGAAAAAAACTTCTTGTATCCGAAATTCACATTTTACGACCTTCCAAAATCCCCCCTCCATCCTGTGATTTTTAAATATACCCTTATATGATCCCCATTCTATTCATGAATTTGGAAATATATAAAAATATCATAAATAAACCACAATGTTATTAAGGTAGTCTTTAAGGACCCTATTCATAAAATCCCTAAAAATAACATAACCATTAGTCCATCCAATAGGAATAACAATAAACACATAATTCCCATACCATAATAGGATGCATTTCTTTGAAATATATTATTTTTATACCCTAATTAATGATAACTACATATATGATCAAACATGGAGACTAATTGAGCCCCATAAAGTAGGTCAAATAAATCATCACTCATATAAT
This sequence comes from Viscum album, assembly GCA_963277665.1. Taxonomy (NCBI): domain Eukaryota; kingdom Viridiplantae; phylum Streptophyta; class Magnoliopsida; order Santalales; family Viscaceae; genus Viscum; species Viscum album. The sequence goes on from OY728160.1 coordinate 715,435,950, forward strand.
GAGGGTACTTGTTCTTCATTATGATCCCATTATGGTCTCTAGAATCAATGCATAGCCACATTGATCAATTATTCTTCTTCACAATGAGAACATGTTATACCATAGAAGAAATACATTGTCCAATAATCCTATTTTGAAATGTTCTTGAATATATTTATTTAATTCCATTTACTCCATATTTTCTAATCTATATAGGGTATTTGATATCTTCCTTCAACCACACATGAATTCAATGGATAACACTAAATCTCTTCCCCGAGGAGGTCCAGGTCATTTCTCAGGAAATGCATAAATTTATTACTGAATGGTGGGGACGTTTTGAATTCATATAATATCAGTTCCTTCTCCATATTAACTGATGATCTCCATAAAATATGGTAGGGTATGTGCTTCATGATAGTACATAGATCATTATATATTTTTAGTGAATATTATTTTATGTTTTCTATTCAAGACTACTAATATTTTCTTTGATTAATAATTGGATATTAATATTATACATTTATGGCCATTATATCCCTTGTATAATGTCGGATTCTAGAACGTAAATTACTACTAGATTTGTGACTACATTGTTCTTGCCCATGTAAATAATATAGTTTCCATTCACTATTGATTCATCGATAATACCTCTAAGGGTCTCCAATAATAAATATATTTTTATCTTTTCAATGATTATTTCTATATTATTGGAAGTAATAAAGGTTTGAATTGAACCAAATAAAACAAATTGCATGTAATCTTTGAGAAATCAATCAGAGTACCAACCACCATGTGATTTGAAGATTCGACTTCAACTGTTGGGATAATAAAATAACAAAGTTAATTTCAAAACCTATGATGATGTTGATGGTGATTACCCGGAATTAAAATATCATTAAGATAGTTAAGGGAAATGTCCCTATGCTCTCTACATTTGAATAAATGGATATCAAAAATGATATTTACCCTTATCCCTTTATTATAAGTGTTAAAAGTTGAGGCATCACCATTCAATGAAATATTTAAGTAATATAGAAATATGTTACACATTTGTAACATTTTTAGATCCTGAGAAAGTAGTTTCATGAAATATTCTTCCCACATTTTTTTGATGTGGAATGTTTCACTTTCATCCCTAATATTATATAATAAATCTTTCACCCTAATCTTGGCTACATTGACCTCTCCATTTCATTCGATCTATGGGACCACTGCATCTCTCCGAACTCAAATAAATCTTAAATAGAACTTCGCATTATATCCACAAATAATTTATAGTATTGATTGGTCAGATTAGTTTGTATATGGGTTCTATGTCTACCAAAGAGACTAAAAACCATTCGATTAAGATCCATGACAAAAATATAGGTTTATCAAGAATGTATTTTAAATATCATCTTATATCTTCTCACAGATTCATTTACCTTCTTCATCAATTATAGAAATTCATTCCCAATTTTTTCACATTTAATGGGGTAAGAATTTTATAAAAATAATTCCCTTTAACTCAGATCCCTTCATAATTTCAATTTAATTTCACTACATCATGATTTTAATTATTTTCCACCACATGTCATCTTATTTATACATGCGATCAACCTACACGATGGCTTTTATTATTCTGAACAACTGTGTAAAAAATTATCCTTTCTGTTGATCTTATACACTCTTCCGTAATCAATGGGTAGGTAGATCCAGTAAAAAGGAGTTCATAATCACACAATGAAATCACTTGAAAGTTGTACCATTTTGGGTGAAATGGTTGCTCTGCATGTTTCAAGATATAGTTCATAATGATTTTCATTTGATTCATTAGTCTCATGAAGGTAAAAATTAATGATTTCATCAGGGGGTATTCAATTCATGGTATCTTTAACATGCCATTTACATGTTTTATCCTATTTGATTCCATTTCATAAAATAATAAAAAAATTGTGTCAAACATGATTATTTTAAGAATATTTTAATTATAAAGATTCTTTTTTTCCATAAAACATCATTCATAAATATTTTGTTCAATAAAATAAATTTCATATTTATAAATACTTCATAATGGTTCATAAATTGTATTTTATTTATAAAAAAATGCCCTGGGAGTGACAAAACTAAATTACTTCAAGGCTATTTGAAGTAAAACAACTCATGATTGAGCCAATCTCAAAGTGGTGTTTTTTTGTTTTACCCCTGGATACATCAATTCTATATCCACATCAATTTATCTGTATTTATATAGGGATTTAGTTTCTTATAAACATTATACTTAATACTTTACAAGAATAAAATAATTTTTTCTTATATTTTAACTTTACTTAAAGAATTTACTAATTATTTCAAATCCAAATTACCAAAAATTAAAAACTCATCAGTTTATACCAACTATGACATTATGCCTCTTTATTACGTAAAAAATTCATTTACATTATACAAATAGTGTATTATTAAATGGTTATTTTTATTGGACAAGTCTATATAAAATAGTAAAACACAATACATTCTATTAATCAAATAGAAGGTATTCTTCAAGGGTTCTTCCTACGTACAATTCCAAAATCTCATATCCTTGGAGAATACATTAACAGAAAATAAGAGTATATGAGTTAGTATAATAATAAAAAAATGAATCATCAATTGTAACTATGGCTACCAATTTGAAACAAGTATTCATAATAATATCCCTAGTGGTTTCAAATTATGGGTTTATGTAAATTTCAAAAGATATTCACCAAGATATATTAAAATATATCATCACTAGTGATTAAATTATTCATCAAATAAATTGGAGTGCTATCAAGGCATAAAAATCATTTTTATTAATTTTATAATGATCCAGATAGACCATTATAAATCAATTCATAAAAAATACAGGTATAATAAAATAAACATGTTTAATATCAAAATATTGGATTTTTAACAATACTTTAGAAAATGATAATTATTTCATTTTAAACCATTGTAAGGGAATAATAGTTTTTGGTATCTAAATAATAGAACCAATATATTTTTTTCACATATTATTGAGTACCAATAGAAATGAATAACCTTTTAGTATTTACATAAATAAAATAAAATTGATTTTTTTGAGGAGAAGAGAGAGATTTTGTGAAGTAAAATTGGTAGCGTGATGGGTAAAAAATGTATTTATAAAATGGAAAAACTATTGGGGAAAATGACTCACACTAATAAAATAATGTTAATAAAATAATGGTATATATTTAAATCTACATAAGAGAATATTTTTTTTATTCTTCAAATACATACCACATAAGATCATAACATTAAGGCAAAAGAGAACTTCGGATTTTCCTATCTTTGAAGAGTAACTCTTAAAACTAATGGAATAAGACCTTTGGGGATTAATGAATACATGGGTGGACTCATTGGAAGGTAGGTACATTTTAGATTCAGTTATTAGGATTTGGGAGTGAAAGTATATGAATAAAGTAGTTTGTATTTATTGAAAAAAGTGGGGGATTTGTTTATTAATTTCTATATATAGTCTCTCAAAAAATAGGTGATGGAAAATGAAAATAAATTGGATATCCCATGGTATTTTTCTTTAGTATTGGACACCTGGATCAAGTATTATGTTATTATAATACAAAATAGTCACATTACTTATTATGGTAATGAAAATTATTATTTTAAAAAAATACCATTTTTAATGTAAATGTTTCTATTTTAGAATTTCGAATGTATATTATATATTTGTAATATTATTAAAAAATATTAAAATACATGATATTAAAAAAAATTATATCTTGGATTGTTTTTAATTAGTTACTAAAACAATATGACATAATTATGTTCTTATTAATCATACCTAATAACTCAAACTGTATTTTTACTATTCATAGAAAAATAATGATCATTATAACATTCTCATAAATTCAACATAACATAATTTAAGTGAGTTGATTTCAAAAAATAATATTTTTTCATAATAATTATCTATGTATAAAAATTTTATATTTTAATTATAAAAATACTTATTTATTAAATCTAATAAATGATTGAAAATTCATTATAAAAGCTATCACACATGAAAGAATTAAACATTGTTTCTCATTTATTTTTAAATAAACTCTTTTTAATCATATTATTTCATTAAAATAAAAGCCATTCATAACACCTTAGGTTATTATAATAATTATAAATTTTGTGAAATATAATTGATTGTCCAAAAAGTTTATTAATCAAATTCTATATTACATTTATTAAAAAAATGTTTTTAAACATATATAATGGAATAAAAATTTTATTTATAAACCCATATTACATTTTCAGTAAATAATTCCTTGAATCATATCCCATTTTAACACTCACATACAACCTAATAGTGAGGTGTGATATTTTTATTGAATCATGGGGCGGCTCAGCTAAAATTTCCCTAGTATTGATTTCTACTTACATGAACTTATTTAGTAAAAGATTTTGTTCAAGCATCACATTTGATGACTAACTCTGTCATTGACAAGAGATATTCCCAGTGATGCAACCTCCCCCATGTTATGAAATATTGGATTCATACTATATTAATCAATTGATTTTCAATATATTATATATATTTTTCATTAATTATTCTATGGTGTATCTACATATAAACATTAATTATAACATTAACTTTTTTATCAAGAGTATTATTTCTAAGGTAATATATTGGTTTAATCTCAATGGTCATATTTCATATTATAATAACTTCATTAATATTGATATTTATTTTTTTGGTGTATAATAAAACACACATTTACTTGGAAACAATTATCATTAAAAAAATTTGGTTGGTTATAATTTTCACCATAGAAATCTAACTAATAAAAAGAGATGTTTATTTTGACAATTAAGTTATAATTTCCCAACATATATAGGTTCTTGAAATGTTTTTGGAGTCCCTACTCACCATTGATATCTACTTCTCAACCATGGATTGTACTGGGTTAATTGAATTAACGCAATTGAAACTAAATCATATGTTCCACTATTTTCTAGATAAAAAATGAAGAAATGAGATTATCAAGAACATATTCCTATAGAAATTAAGTATGCATTAATTTTCTATGACCAGATTTAGCTTGTCATCAAATCAGCATAACTTACATAGACAGGGTATTCCAGACATGATCATTTGTTAGTAGAAAAATATCCCTAGGTTTAACCCTATATGAGACGCCTTGTCAAACCCTTAATTTTGAATGAATCAAATACTTCATAGAGAATCATCTAAAATAATTTTAAAAATCAAATAAAGATAAAATCCCTCATTCAGAATTTTTGAATAGAGAATATTAACATGATTATTCACGTTATTATCAAACACCCAATTTTTAATACTTAATTTATTAGTATAAATCAAGTGGTTTTTGGAGGGTCTTGGTAATTTTTGTAACAAATTATCATAGTGAAGTGGTCACAAATTGAGTAAAAAAACTATTTGTATACTTCAATTATCCAAATGTGAAAGAAGAAAAATAAAATTAATATAAACTTCTTTCTTCTTTAATAAAATTAAAGAAATATTAAAAACAATGTCACAATATTTCATTCATTATGGATAAAATGGGTAATTCTAAATCTATCTCACACATTAAGACCTTGAAAATAATACATTCTTTTTCCCCTTTGTATTATAAAGATATAAGAGAATAAATTTTTTCATTTGTAATTACCTATTAACATTATACTAGTGTATATTGTGTGTCATTTTGAATTAATTGATAATTTCATGGAGTAATCTGTAAGTGACTTTACAATTTATGGTGACTCATTCTCATCCATCATTTATTAACATTATAAGGTTCAACAAATGCATTTCAAATGTAATGATGTGTTAATTTTAGAAAAATGAATCCTCATGGTTAATAATTGTATTGTTCAATGAAACTTAATTTTTCAAATGTCTATTCATGTTGATTCTAAATGAATTTATGTAATAAAATAAATCACTGAACCAACATCTATTCAAGACATGTAATTGTTCCTTCTTCCTACTAGTATTTTTTTTGATTTATCTAAAACATCTTTAGGATTTATGTCCCACTAACTCATGAAGTCCAAAATAATGAAACATTCAATTTCCATGAGCCTAGTAAGATATATTACATTGAAATATAATATTTACATACATATTAATTTCTAATCGACAACTATGTTGAATATTAACCTTTTAATTGATGTGTCATCGCACAAAAATAGTGGAAAAAACTCAATATCCATATATTGTAACTGAAAATGAACCTTTTTATGTATTTTTTAATTAAATAAATTCTACTCCCATATCATTTGTTAAAAAATCATTTTCACTAAAGACCAATCAAATATTATGTCTTCACTCAATAAATATGATTCTAAATTAAGGATAACAATATTTTTCCTAATTATGCATGAGTTTTATATTCAGATCAATGATAGACCCTAAATGGAGACCTCTTTATCTGAGTGAAAAAATATAATATTAATTATTGTCATTTGAAAATAATTGATCCTGTGTTTCCCATTGAAAACCTCTCATCCATCACTACTTTTATACCATGGTTTTCCTCAATTTTAAGTTACATATTTATATTGTTTTTTGGAATATTTTTAAATGAACATAAATATATGCATTATATTGGTTTGAAATAATATTTTTTGGAAGATAATAAGCATAGTAGAAATGGGGATGATGTGGGGATTATGATATGTGTTGACGAGTTTTATATTCCCTTCATCATGGATTTTACCACTAAATTCCCAAAGGTTGTGATTTTGGACCACATAAGATATCTGTACATGTCCAGGACTATAGATTATTTATGTATTAACTGTTTAATGACTGAACTGATTTTATTCAATCATGCCACACATTCAATGGTAAATCTCAATTGATCAATGAAATTAATGTCCAACAAATACCTAATCCTTTTATTAGACCTTAATGTTTGGGGCATCAATTTCATAGAACCCTTCCATAATTCTAATTTATTCTCATAAATTTGTCATATAATGGATTGCGTTTTTAGGTGGGTCAATTGAAATCATATTATAATGGATAATTCTCATACGATTATTGAGTTCCTCAAAACATCCATCTTCAGTTGATTTGAAACATAGAATGACTTGGTTTTGACTTAGGAACCCATTATTATAATCAAACCACAGAATATATTTTTAAATGGAATTTAATTATACAAAAAACATAAGATTCATGTCACTAAAAATAAACGGAATGGGTTGTATTTTCAAAAAATGAGTTGTATGTGTACATTATATAACTGTTAATTACATAGTAAATGACTAGATTGAATGGGTGGGTGGATCAACATTGGATTATTGAAGTAATAATTAAAAAAATGGGATCTCTCTCTTTAGTTTTTATATTAATGAATAATGTCATTTACACACTAAAATACAATATAATTCATTTTCAAATGTTAAAAAATATATTTTTTTATCTAGAAATATATATAGAAGAGTGATAATTATTGTTGAATAAACTATATGAGATTAAACCTGATTATTATGAGAATTCCAAAAATCATCAATGAAAATAAAATGGTACACCATGATAAAAACCTCATATGATAGGTATTAAATTACTATGAAAATTTAGTTCTCTATAATAAATTTACATATCTTTACCATGGTAATATTATTTCCCATTGGGAATGTAATTTAATTGTTTATAATATTTACCCATTTGGTGCAGTGTATATTGAAGACCCTTCTCCCAAATTACATTCATGGTAAATTCATATATGTTACATCATCAATATGAGACTAAAATCACCCTTATAACCACATTGAAATCTAAAAAATCACTAAATATCATATAAAACATTCCATTAGATTGATACAAAGACACACAAAATCCAAAAAAATAAGAACCTATTTCCTTTAAACCCCCTTCCCACTCTTCATCATCTTCCTCTCTCCCTCATTATCCATTTTTCTTCTACTTCCACACCCATTCTTACCATCTCTCTCATTTATTAATACATCCTAAAAAATTAATTTTATTCTTTCAATTTTTGGTTACTGTATTTTTAAAACACAAAAAAAAATTATTCATAATTACTCAACATTAAATTATGATATTTTTTCAAACTATTTTTCTGTAGTCCAAGAGGGATGATTTCATCTCAATCTCTTGAAATTTCATCATAAAAAAATATATTTTTTCAAAACTAATATTTTTAATGAAATTTTTATTATTTTAAAATGATTATTCCAAAACAATGAGGTAAAATAAAAAAATTCATTAATTTGTCACCAATGGGAATATTTTGATATTCATTGTTTTCTGTACATGGAATTAATTCATTGTTTTTTTAACATCATGTTAAATTTATTAATTATTCATTTTTTAATAGAGTAGATGAATTTTATTAATCACCTAATAATAAAATTAAGCTAATGTAATCAGATTTTCTTACAAAGATCCCCCATATATTACCACCTTCAATCTAATGAAAAGCATTTTTATGGTATCATTTCATTCCGTGAACCTTGATCCACCGAAATGCTGCATACATTTCCATTTCTTGATTTATTAAAATTTAAGTGTGGGGGAATCCATTTTATTTATGGTACATTTTATTTTATATTAAATGTGCAATTATATTCATAGGGGAAATTATTTATTTTATTGATGGGAATGTTTTTCATTATGTTATATTTGGGACTGGATTTACCACTATGTAATTTTGTACAAATCTTATTGTGAATTTTTCAAAAAAAATGATAATATCTAAAAATTAATAAATAAACAAGGACTAGAAGAAAAACATGGTTTGTGTCTTCATCAGGTGGAAAATTACTCATCAAAGACATATAATATTTTTATAAATATTAAAAATATTTTTATTAGTAAATCAAATATAGGTTTTTGAATGAGTGTGAGATTTTTTCAATTTGAAAAATTTGAAAAAAAAATTAAAAAAAATTAAATATAGTTGGAACACATTTTCTTGAGATATTGTGTGATGTTTTTTTATTTTGTACATATCTCATTTTTTCATAATCATATAATTTGTATATTATCTCTATCTTTTTTTACCATGCATTCATTCATATGTCTATATCTGTTTCTATTTCCTTCAATTTCTAATTTCAAAAGATTTAGATTTATTTTTCTATGTTGTTGTTTTGTCCCTCATTTCATCATATTTTCACGTTATATCCAACCATCCCAAGGACATATGAAAACCTATAAAAATATATCCTTATTCTAATAAGCATTAAAATGGAAAATGGAAGCTGGTATCTCCTACAAGATTGTCTATTTTCAAGGCTTTTTGGTGAATGGGTGACCCTCCATGAATCAACATATCATCATTCTGAGAGGTATAAAATTCTGGTGATCACATTACCTATTTATAATTTTGAACAAGAAAAATTGAGTTATTCATTAAATATTATTACCATAAGAGGGTAGTGATTCATTATGGGTGAGTGAACTTGTCGATATCCCCTCATTGGGATAAATAAAAAATAATATTTGTTAGTGAGTAAAAAAGTATTTTTTTCATTTTTGTGTTTTATGTTCCTGAGGTAATTAAATAATTTATTTTTTATAATTTATATTACATATTATTTCATGATTTAATGTTCTTAACATCACTTATATTTCACTAAAAATGATCTACTCTAGTAAATGCTCATATTTTGATCATAAACACACATAGATAGCAATGTTCAAATTCTTCACATTGCACTAATATTTAATATTTTTATAATAGCATATAATATAACAATCAAAATGATTTTATTATTATTTTTAGTGTTCCAATATGGAATTCCAAATAATTTATTTTACTGATGATTTGGACAATTCATCAATAAAAAGGACTATATTGATTGAACAGGAAGGCCAACCGAATTAATGACGAAAACATTACTAGTAATGATGTTATTTTTTTTTGATCAATATAGAGTATGAATATGTGTATTATATATTAGTATTATTATACTATACTATGAAATTAAATAATATTCTGGGTCAACATTATTCATAATGGGGCCCAATCAATTCATGAATATCAAGCCAACAAGACTTCCTTGTTTTAAATAATATCAACCCATAGATTACTTTTAAACTAATCCATTGCCACATTTAAGATGCAATTTTCTGAGTATGATTTAAATAATATTTGGGAAAAAATTAAGAAATTGTTTAATGTGAAATGAAGGAATCATTATAGAATATATTCTATTCATATTTTTTCCTTGTTGAAATTCTGGGTTATTATACGCAATAGCATGTGGATTAGAAAAAAACAAATATAATTGGATAAAAAATTGTATTTTCCACAAAATATTTAGGGTGTAATATCTACATCAATATATGAAACATTAATGAATAATTTTTTTTTGATATTTAGCATTCCAAATCATTAAATTTTCATGACCACATGGATGGATGTATTGGAAGGAATACAATCTTTCTACTTGTGATATTAATACATTACAATTTTCACCATGAAATATTATGGTACATAAACACACAATAAAGACTATCAAAATTACCATTTCCTTGAAATTTATCATTTTATACCATCCAATATTTGGTTTATACTTGTGAGACCTCTCCACCACTCTTTCATTGCATGTACTTCAATTATATTCAATTGTAATCATCTAAAATTTATTATAATTCCATTTTAAATATAATGCACGTATCCTCATCCAAATATCTTATTATAATCTATATTACGTTCTATATTATTATTTTAATTAAATATTCTTAATTATGGAAACAAACTTCACTCATTCAATTTATCATTCTATCCAAATTGTTTAATGTTTTTTATTCACTATTACGTTTGTGTGTTCTGTTATCAACCCTTTTATTTACATGTTGATATTCCTATTATTTTATGTTAACTCCAGAAAATTTGAAAACACATTTTGAAAAAATTTAAATGGTTAGGTAAATCATCAATTTGGTTGATTCCCGAATAGGGGATGTCAATTAATTGACAAATATTTCATTTTAAATATTATTTTGGTTAAGATTGAGTATTTTAAAACCCCAATTATCATGGATTAAAGTCATGATTATATTAACATGGTGATTATGTGGATTAATTAAAAAATGAGTAATATAAAATAATAAATTAATTATTGATACCAAAATTTAATTTTATTTCTTTATTAATGTCTCAATATTTTATATTTCCAATAAAAACTGTCTTGTGGAATGGAATTAAATTTAATGCAATGTTCAGAAAATATAAAGGATATTAATGTAATTAAAATCAAATATCTATCTCTTCTATATAATTATCAAATTCTTGAATCAATTTTTATCCATATATAATGATAATTTATTTTTTAAAAACAACCGCCCCCCCATTTAAAAGAAAAAACAAAAAATAACATATTAGAAAACATAATAAAATCACTAAGGATTTGACCCACGAGCCACTATAAAAATTATTGTAGAGAAATAAAACATTGAATGGATAATTGTTGAAAATAATACACACCTAATATTCATATCACTCCAACCATATATGATTTAATTATATAATTTTATCACTCTTTTATATAGAATTAGTTATTAAAATTATTCTTTGAAGTGATTAATTTTTCGTTTCTCATACATGATTCGATTTAGGACTCTCATTCCATATACATTGATAATAGTTTCCTAAAATTCAAAATGAAAAAATGGTATAAATTTCATATATATTCATTATATATCTTTTTATGGTCATCTGTAAATGTTTGTGATTAAAAAATTAATTACATCGTTCATGGATATGGTATGTGAAATGTATGTATTAACATTTATTCAAATTTAGATTGATTTAATGAATGGAATAAAATTTAAATTAACCTATAATGTAATATTATTATATCATATATATGCATTAAATATATCCTCATTACCATATATACAAATAAAGAATGAATAATTAATCACATCCCTTCATAGTGGTGGTAGTCGACACATACATAAAAGTGACATTATCAATTTAAAAAAGAAATGATAAAAGAGTATAATGGTTATTTAATCATCATAATAAGATTTAAAAAATTTAGAGATACATAATAAAATATATTTTAATAAGTAATTTAGGATTAGAAGATGTATAATGTGAAATGTAATTGAAAACATTTGGTTAAGAGTTAAATATCTTAGTTGATAAAACATTTTTGTCATAAATATTTTACTTTGAAATGATTTTATTATGGGACGACCAAGAAGTTATAGGAATGTAGAGAGGGAATCATTGACGATAACTTGTTGGGGTATTATCCAACATAAAAGGTACAAATTGTACCTTGGTGAGAGGATACGTGTAAGGAATCCATAATTTTTGTGGTGGAATTTCATTTCTTTTAATTATGTTATGTGGTATAAAACAAAAAAATAACACATATAACCCACTAAAGACATTGTTTTAAAAAATGAATAATGAATGAAGTGGTATTTATTATAATAAAGTAAACTATATTAATTTAATATTAACATCATTATTGGAATATCAATCAGACCAATATAATAGTAACATCACCTTGGAATGTATAAATTAAATAAATAAACATATAAATTTAAATAATATATAACTATATAATGTCATAAGAGAATAATTGTTTTAAAACTGATTAATTATGATTTTATATTTGTGATAAATAAAAAAAATAGCCTTTTATATTTAATATAATTATTTTGTAGAATAATTATTGTTTTAAAATATATACATATTTTAATATCATCTTGTATCATAATTTAAAAAAAATTTAAGAAACCTAAATTAATTTTTCGAAGGGTCATATGATAGATTATAATATTTAAATCATTACATTTTAAAAAATGTAGATTTTATATAAATTTGAATATCTCAAATTTAGAAAAACAAATCCCAAAATGGAAGTCATTTTTGAAATATACTTGGTGACGAATGGTAAGTGTTATTTATTTACTTTTACTTAGATAGTTGAAATTTTGTTGAATACTGAATTATGTTAATTTACGATATTTAACATTATAAGTCAAATAGATGAATTTTATAGTGATAAATTCTTTATCACCCATTCATTTAATATCAGGTTCAGTAATTACTATAAAAAGACATAATAATCAATTCTTTTTTTGTTATAAAGATAAAATAATAAACTAAGGAATATAATAGTCAAAAACACCCCTCTCACAACCTTAAGAATACCAACCCTACCCTCCTCTACTTTGGTCCCCTACAGAGCCTTTTAGTAAGTTCAAATCTTTCAAGATTTCTTCCCTAAACCTCTTCCCAACATCTATGAACTCTTGTTCTCAATAAGAGTCCAAAACCTATTTCATTAATGTGTTTCTCAAAGAGATGACATCCAAGAGGTAAAATCATCCATCATTCTTTTTAAATTTCATTTATATTCTTATCGTTACATCACATACCCCTAGAAAAAGTGTAATTATAAAAGCAGTTTCATATAAATAATATAATTTTGTTGTGTTAATGAAATATTCTTTATGAAATTTCATTTTGTATTCTTTTATTCTAAAAAATGAAAACATCATTTATGATGTGTTGATTCACCACCATTGTGGACAATGATATTTAATTTTAAATTACATTAATCAATACTAGTAATGAAACCATTATTAAAGTAATAAAATACAGTAATATAAATATTAGAACATTTATTGTTTACTCAACCCAACATATAATTTTTTAAATAAATAATTTGATTAATGTTCATGAGGATTGTAAAAACAAAAAGAAAGTAAAACAATTTCATTAACATTTTATCTAATTAATCATAATCCTATAATAAAAAATGATATATGGAAACATTTAAAATTATTCAATTATATTAATACCATGTCATTCCTCCTAAGTATCTCTTTCTATTAAACATGTTCTCTTATAATCATAATAAAGGGAACCAACCATAAAACATGAATCAAACACTTTTAGATTGATTAAATTGAACACTATATCTCTTCAAAATTGTCATAAAATAACATTATAATATTATATAAAATAAAATATATTTATATTAGATTTTTTATTTAGTAATTAATTAATAAAATTTAATAATTAAATATATTATGTGCCAATTTTAAACCCATTCCATCATACGTTTAGGGGATTCTCAAACCCAACTCTATTTCCTTGGGTTATTCCACTTTCATGACAAAATTCTATGTGTTAATTATTTATGTCTCTTAATATTTAATTTAATTATAATTCCCATAAATTTTTTATTATTTATATATTTTTTTAATTAATTTTTTATATTAATATATTGATATCCCAAAAGGGATATACGTTCTATTTATATATAGACTATTCATGACTAATTTATTCTTCATTCAAAATTAATGACTCTTATAAAAAATATTATATTTTAAATAATCCACTTTGTATCCCAAATGTTTAATCACAAATGTTATTCTTATGAAATTAAAATGAAACCCATTCTGTTCCATTAGTTATTTCATGACAATGATTGATATGCATTCTATGTGGCATGAATTATTATTTAAACATTATGATGTAATGGGTGGGGCCAGACTTATATAACCCTCCAATGAATTTGGAAAAGTTATGTTTCTCATTAGAGGATGTGTAATAGGTGTGATAGTGAATCTATATTTTTTCACAATGAGGATGTTGTGATTAAAAAAAGTTGTTATGAACGAAAATGATGCTCATTTGGTTCACAACTATTTCTGGTCTTAGATCACTATGAAATGGTGATTCATTTTTAATAATTTACTCCTTCCATTACCATAGAAAATATATCCTACTATTATTGTTTTGATGATATTAGGATTTTATTATGATATTGATGATTATTTTCATCCATGTAATATTGATTTATATAGATATGGATAATTTTAATGGGATTTTATCTCGCCTCTTTGATGTATATCATCAAGAGATTACTTATATAAAAGAAAAAATGATCATTAAATGAAAAAAAAATAATAATATTTTATTGAAATTTTATGTTTTATTTTTTAAAACTGTTGTATTTTTCTATTTCACCCAACATACTAACACTTTTGATGTTGCATTACTATCTATATTATCTTGTTTATACTAAAAATATTGTAATTATTATGCACAAAAAATTAGGGTCTCTATTATTGGATTCAGAACATAGACTACTATGATTTGGAATTAAGATGATAGAAAATTACTGAAAACCCTTAGTGTGACACTATGTGTATGTAAGAATCAAATAATCCTTGTTTTATAAAATCCGTTAATCATTAGTATCACATAACGTATTTCTTAAGAGTTATTTGTGAAAAAGAATAAATTATTTATTAATTTATTGTTGACTTATGGTTTCTTCAAAAAAATTATATTCTAAAAAATAGTTAGAATTAGGGGAAACTATGTGACCCTTTCGTGAGAAAATAAAATTAAATGATTTCACAAATGAAATTTTCAATTCCGTTAGAGGTGGAGTTCAAGACATTGTCTGAATAAATTTATAATGACCAAAATTTTTATCAATGTAATTACATTATTAAAATTAATTATTATATTATAATATCATTTGGAATCAAAATGACATATCATGATACTATATAATATGGGTCCATTAAAAATAATTTTTACAATTCGGAGTTTTGAATTTCCAAAAACCTGACACACACGATTGTGTTTAGGGTGATTTTTAGAGTCTAATAGAAAAAAAATAATTATTGGATAGAAGTAACATACCATTATGAATAGTAATTTTACCCTTAAGAGTAGTGACATATCATTATGAAATGTAACCTCGCCTATGATAGTATATATATAGGATTTAGGTGAATGTTTGGAGTACCGATTTTTTGGAATAAGAAAAGAAATATTTTAAAAACTGTATTTTTCAAGTAGATAAGGATTGTGATTTCAAATTAAATTAATAAAATTTAGAAAAATATTTTTAAAAAATGGACAACATTATTGTATTATACATGTCAAAAAATGGATAGGGATAATTTTTGGGATTTTTCTGAAATACTTGAATTTTTCAGGAATAGTGAAATACTATAATTTACAAAATATGTTAAATAATTTAATTATATAGTCATGTATGATGTTATTCTGATGTAAGACAAATCGTTTCATACTCACAAGAAATTATTACTATTCATGTTCATGGGATTATCCCAATTACTTGTCTCGTGGAGAAATAATAAATTAATCAATTTAATATTGAGAAAACCCTCCTCCTCCACACTATAAATACCTCCTTTCCCACTGTCATTTCCTCACCACTCTCAAACATATAACCTTTCCTAACCTCTTCCCAAACATCTTACATATCCCCACCCCCACCTCATAGAGTTTCTGGAATCACCAAAATTCCAATCCATGGATCCTTAATGAGGATTTAATAGATAATTCCTCTATCACTCTTTTCCTTTAGTTTCCAATCAATTTCTAGTTATTTTGTTAATCTATCCCCATATATCCTCATAAAAATTGTATGTAAATTCCATTAACATATATATATATATATATTAATTTCATGATATTAATAGTATAATATATCAACCAACACACTTTTTTTCTTCTTCTTATTTTAGATGTGAAAATGTTGTTTGTGAGGTGTTAATTTATCACTTTCAAGAACACCATGTTTTCATTTTCCTTTACCACCGTTAAATTTAGTCATGAATCCAATGTTATGGTTGAAACCAATTATTTTATATGAATTTTCTTATATTTAATTTTCTTTAACTATCTTTTGTACTTATTATAAATTGATAATACAAAATAAGTTCATTTTTGTTGAAAACCCACGCGGATTAACCCAAACGATCAACATTAAATTCCTTACTAATGATTAATTCTCATGGTATATAAAATTTGTTATTTATAACATAATTTAATGTTTTGTAACATCATAAATAACATATAATTACTATTCTCAATTCTTATATATATTTCAAATGAACTTCCATTCAATAATACAAGTGAAACATTCAAGAAAACTATAAAAACAAACATTCTTGAACAATGAATGTAAACTCTATAACTCTTCTAAGAGCCCTTAAAATAAACATAATGAAGCCATAATGTCAATTATTAATGTAAATAAAGTTCTATAATTTTTAATTAATGGATCTAATGTGTTTAAACATGACATTATTTTGAAGAAAGAATCATGATACAAGGTAAGGAGAAATTCCCAAACCCAAATCTCATACTTTGGGTTTTCATTATTTCAACCCATTTTTTTGTAGGGATATACCATAATAATAATTTTTCATCTTCATATTACCTATTATGGAATATAAATGTTTTATAATTAGGTATATGACAATTCTAAATTTCTTCCAAGGAAAATCTTCATACAAATAATCTCTCTCTTTTTACATCTTAAATATTTTTTCTACATTACTAATCCTTGATTTTAATATGTCAAGAATTTTGTCCCCTATTTATTTTGGGAGCCATATGTTTATGAATGTATTATTTATGAGGTTAAACCCCTTATAGTCATTTTTTTATTTATGTTTCTATTGGACATATGGTATATGTGGCATGCATGATAATATAATGTTAGGATGAGACAAGTGTGCCCGAAATTATATAGAATAATACGAATGTTGTGATGTGACAGGTGCATCTAGAATTATACAGCACTTCAACGAATTGGTTAAACTGATGAATTTCCTGTGTTAAAGGAAAATGATGTGTGAACATTATTTTAACATTGTTTAATACTATGTGGGGTAGTTGAACACTAAGACATGATGTTTTATATTAATGAATTAACACAATTCAAGATTTTTATTAATGCATCCTCTCAAGTTCATGATACTTATCTTACGTAATGACTGTGATCAACCATTGTTATATTTCTCATATATATCCTCTTAATAGGATTTTATATCACCCCATTTTGATGTATATCCTTATGTGATTATGTTTACTAAGGAATATTTATGGATAATAAGATGCTAGAGAACAATTGATTAAATAAATGATTACATTTTATGTTTTAACTGTTATATATGATCATAGTTTTCTCAAGACACTAATCCTTTGGATCATCATTTTCTAATACTATTATTATGATTATATTCCATATTATCCAACAGTAGTGTAATAAAAGGATATCTTCATATACATGGAATTATAAGAACGAATTAGTTAATTAGGGAATTAGGATTAGTAAACCTTAGAAAAAACTTCTTAAATGTGAATAAGTAAAATAGGAACACAAGAAGATTTTATAAACATAGGGATCCAATAATATATTCTTTTAGTTTTTATTGCACAAATAAATATTTTTATCATGACACATTGAATTGTGTTTTTTTTCTAACAATTTCATTTTTAGAAAATAGTGTGAACTATGAGAAACTGGGCCAACAACCGAAGCGAGGGACAATGAATAGATTACCCAATCAATATTACAAATAAATTGGGAGGTGGAATTCAGAAAATCATAGTCATTATTACCATGTTGTCTCAGGATATCAATAATGATGGGAATAATAGGTATTGTCCTCCTTCACCAAAGTGGGAGCATCAGGCTATCATGTGTTTTATGAGGCAATGACACCCAAAGTTTGGTGGATCTTCTGATAATGTAGTTTTCAAAAAATGTGTAAACTCAATGGAGAAGATATTTTCTATGCTTCACTATTCTGAGGTATATAAGGTGTCTTTAGACATTTATTGTCTAGTTAGAGAGTCTGATCAATGGTGGGATTTGATTAAGAACACCAATTCAAGGGATTAAATTGAATAGATGTAATGGGAATACATTATGATCATGTTTCTTAATAAGTATTTCGCATGAACACTTCATATGAATATGAATAGAGATTTCATAGAGCTCAAGGAAAAGAAAGGTTAATCTATAACAACCTAAGAAGCGATTTCTACAAGCCATTGATGGTAGGATTCTGATTTTTTTTAACTACGATAGAAAAATAGATAGATTATTTTGTGGATTTAAACAACACCTTCCAAAGTCACTTTCAATGGGGGGCATTGGGAGTTATGAAGATGTTGTTCGATGTGATCTCAAAGTGGAGACAGATTTTGTGGAATGGTCCCATGGATATGGTGATATGAAACGAAACATGGAGTATCATGATGGGGGATCTAATGATAATGGTGGGAAGAAAACAAAATGAACCAAATTCCAAAAACATTTGAAGATTCATAATGGGAACATCGTCAAATGTATGGGGAAATTAATTATGTGTGTTAAATAAGTCTATCATTCTCAAGAGTGTCAAAAATACTAGATAATTAAATAGAATGTGGTAGAATGAAGCAGAGAACCACCCAAGGTCCAATGTTACAACTATCGGGAGAAAAGAAACTATGAAATCCAATGCAATAAACCTTGAGTCCCTGAGGGTAATCAGTGTATATAGCCACCAATTCCAAAAGAACAAGGGAAGTCTAATTCCCTCTCAACTATGGAATTGGATAAAGATGACGAAGTCGTACAAGGTACACTACCTACTAAATCAATAATGGAAAAAGTATTAATTGATTCTAGTTCTGCACATTCCTTTATATATTGAATGTTTAGAAGAGACTATAGAATTGAAACCCCAAATCCATGGGGTATAGATATTGTTAAAAACAAAATTTGGTGAAACAATTCCAACCCAGGTGTTTGAATCATATCATATTGGCTTATGTAATAAGATTCTTCTATTGAATCTCATTATACTTCCCTTTGTGGAATTTTATTCTATGGTGGGAATGGATTTTCTCTCCTTATATAGGGAAAATATCAAAAATCATAAAAAGGTAACATCTATTCATATTCCAAACCTCCCCATGCTCCTTTGAAAATACAAGGATGGTTATGAATCGCCTTTGATAAATCCTTCACGGATGTGGGTGTCGATTCTCTATGAAGATGCATACATCGCTCAAATAGTTGAGTCAAAGTAAAGTGTCAATCTGGAAGAAATGAAAATTATGATGGAATATGATGATGTATTTATTAAAGGGTAGACCAGACATTCCCCATATCATGAGGTATAGTTCTCCATTGATCTCATTCCTGGAGCTACTACTATCTCAAAGTGTCCCTATATGATTTCTCATATCCAAATGAAAAAGATAAAGAATAAGTTGTAAGAGAATTTGGACAAATTTTTCATACTCCTGAGGTTATCACAATGGGGTGATCTAGTGCTCATTGTGAAGAAGTAGTATATATCAATGCAGCTGCGTATTGATTATCGTGACTTCACCAAGATCCCCATAAAAAATTATCCTCTTTCAAGGATATATGACTTGGTTGGTCAGTTAAAATGTTGTTAATAATTCTCAATGGTGGATCTTATTTATAAATATAATCAAGTAAAGGTGAAAAAGGAAGACATTCAAAAAAGTGCCTTCCATAGAAGTTATGGTCACTATGAATTTATAGTGATTCCTTTTATACTTAGTATGTCCCCTTCAAAATTCATGGATTTGATGAATAAATTTTTTAGTCATTATCTTGAAAATTTTGTGTTAGTGTTTATTAATGATATTCTCATATACTTCATGAGAATGGTAGAACATGAAGAATATCTAAGACAAGATTTGGAGATATTGGGAAAGGATAAGTTGTGCACCATGTTCCACAAGTGTAAATTTAAAATGAAGTAAGTCATGTTCTTGGGACATGTGATCACAACTGAGGGAATTTTTGTGGACCATTCAAAAACAGTGGAGATTGAGTGAAAGACTATAAACTCATTTGTTAAATAAATCCATAGTTTTCTTAGATTATCTGGGAATTATTGACATTTGGTGAAAAGTTTCTCATGATTTCCAACCCATATAACGATGTTAACTAGAAAATGGTTAAAGTATGTATTGATGAAAAAATGTGAGTAACACTTCAATGAGCTACAGAGAAGGATGATCATTTCCCCAATACTCACATTATTGAAAAGTGGAGAAAGGTTTGCGATATACAGTGATTCTTCAATGAATATTTTGGGTTTTGTACTCATGAAAGATAATAATATGATAGTCTATGCCTCAAGATAGTTTAAGATCCATAAATAAAACTGCATGACACATGATTTGGAGATTGAATCTGTGTTTTTTTCCTTGAAAATATGGGGGCCAATAACTTTATGGTGAAATGTGTTACATATATACTGATCAATATATCCTAATGTATATATTCACAAAAATGGATCTCCACATGCATATAAGTATTTGGTTATAGATAATGAATAATCAAAATTTCTTTTTTTCATTATCATCCATACAAGGGAAACAAGGTAGCTGATGCTCAAAGAATAAAGGAACCCGCTACTCTATCCATGTTGCAGGTTGAGAAAGTTAATATCTTAATGGATATTCAAAGAATGGATTTTGAAATCAAAAGGGATAGGAATACCTCCTACTATTTCAAATTTTTTCCCAATGATCTCTCCTTGAAATGACTAAGGAACAAAAAAGGGATAATACAGAGTTACAAAACAAGGTTAATGCAGTAAATGAAGTGAAGCTCCAAGAGTTTCATATCAATTACGAGGGAATGATTTGATTTGGTTTGTGTCTTTGTGTGACATTATCACCTGAGATAAAAACGTATCTATTGGATAATTCACATAGATCCACATTATCTATCCTTCTTACTATCCATAAGATATTCTCAGGTCTCTGAGAACACTTCTAGTTGGATAACAAGAATGAGGAGATTTCATAACACATGTTAATGTGATTGTTATGTCACAAGATAAAGAAGTGTGACCAAAGAACATAGGGATGATGCAACCATTTCCAAGACCCCTGAGAAAATGGGTTAATTTCACTATGTTCCTGGAAATGGGTCTCCCAGATACGTCAAAGTGAAATAATGTGATATGGAATGTGGTAGAATGACTCACCAAGACAACCCACTTTCTTACTATTTTGGAAGATCTATCTCTTGAACAACATGCAATGATATATTTTATGGATGTGGTGATGATGCATGATGTTACACCCTCAATTTTATCATATTTTGTTCCAAGCATCACATATAAATAATAGAGGAGTCCATAACCTGATTAGAGTACTAAATTAAATTTTAAATAGCCAATCTTCCCCAATCTAACGGCCAATATGAATGGAGTATCCTGATGCATGAAGACATACTAAGAGAATTATCAATAGAATTCAAAGGTGGATGGGATCAATATATCCCATTGGTAGAGTTATCATTCAACAATATCTTCCACCAAAGAATTAAGATGGATTCATATGAATCTCTAAATGAAAAGAGATGTATAACTCCAAACTATTGGGAACAAGATGGTAAAAAAAGCTACTTGGAACGGATCATGTGAAACTGATGACAGAAATGGTTCAAGAACCCAAAAACATATCAAATCATCATAGAGTTGGAAAAAGAGGTATGATGAAACCCTACAAAGGGACTTAGAGTTCGATGTTGGAGATAAACCCTTCCTCAGAATGTCACTTTAGAAGAGAGTCATGTAATTTGGGATGAAATGGAATCCATGTCCAAGGTATATTAGCCCATTTGAGACCCTTGACTGTAAAGGATCCTTGGGATATCAGCTTAAACATTAAACAAATATGGCCCATGTTCATGATTTTTTTCATGCATAACTTAAAAAGAAGTGTATAATAAATCCCTCAATTGTACTAAAATTTTAGGTGGTACAACTGCAATTAGATCTCTCTTATAAGGAGAATCCAGTGAAGATTCTGGACCAGAGAGATAAGGTTCTACATAGCAAGATAGCCCACCTTGTCAATGTGTTCTGGAAGAACCATAAGTTTGATAAATAAACATGGGAATATGAAGAGTCGATGAAGGAGAAGTACAGTTTTTTGTTGCGGAAAAAGGAAATTACAAGTGAGAAATTTCATTAAGGGGGAAGAATGTAATGACTGAATGTTTTATAAATGCAATTACCTTCATATAATTATTACATTTATTATAATCACTTTTGGTTGAACAATGACATATCCTGATATAAAATACAATGTGATTATTAAATATAATTTATCCACTTTTTTGTGATGAATTTTAAAAATCTAACAAACACAATTTTGTTCAGGGTTAATTTTGGATACTCATAGAACAAAAATAATTTTGGGTGAATATTGTCATACACTTATAAATAGTAATATTACCCTTATCAATTTTGACATACCTTATTAACAGTAACCTCGCCTATGATTTTATATATTTCTATGATTCAACAGAATGTATCATGTACATTTTTTTGGGATTATGTAAATAATTTTTTTAAAAACTGTATTTTTTCACTCAAATTATTTTTTTTAAAAAAATTAAATCATTCGTTTTTATAAAATTATTTTCGAAAAATGGATATCATTTTTAGATTTTATACATCAAAAAATGGTTGGGGTAAATTTTTTGGATTTTTCTGAAATGCATGAATTATTTTTAAATAGTAAAATATTATAATTTACAAAATTTGCTAAATACATTAATTATAGAGTCATTTATGATGTTATAATAATGAAATCACCATTGGATCTAACTCACATGAATCTTATTACTATTAAAGGTCATATAATCAACACTATGAATTGTCTCAATGAGATATGAAAAAATTAATGAATACAATATTGAGAAAACCCCACCCTCATCTCATCACACCTCTTAATTTTTATGCCTTGACTAAAACCTAAAAAAATATTCCTTCTCTCCTCCCCCATGTCCAAGAGATTCTGGTCTCATGAAGAGACTAATTTATGGGGCCTTAAGTAGGATTCAAGATATAATTTTCATCTCTCTCTTTTCCTTCAATTTACATTCAATATCAAATTATTTTCTTATTCCCTCTCCAAATTTTGTCATCCACATGGTATGGTTACTCCATTATCATAAATATAATAAAATATCATGATAATAATTGGATAAATTATTATCCAACCCCCATCTCCTATTATTTTTTTAGAAAGGAAAACGTTGTTCGTGAGGTGTTAATTTATCACCTTCAGGAATCAAATGTTTTCATTTTCCACTAACGCCTTCAGATATGTTAATTAATCCATTATTATGGTTGAAAAATATCATTTTATAGGTATTATATTATATTTAATGTAATAGAACTATATTATGTTCATATTACTTAATGAGTAAACCAAAAAATTTGGTTGTGGTAGAAAAACTGCCAAAGTTATCCCAAACGATCATCATTAAATTATTATATAATGATTCATTCTATTGGTATATAAAAAAATTATTTATAAGAACATTTGATGTTCATTAACATCATAAATAATAAATAATTACAATTTTGGAAGTTATCCCCATTTTAAATGAACTTCCAATTATGAATACAGGTGAACCGTTAAAAAAATGATAAAAATAATCATTTCTGAACATTGAAGTTAAACTATATAACTCATCCAATGAATGTAGATAAACTTAATAAAACCATAATGAATTTTATTATTTTATAAAAGGTTATAGAATAGTAAATTAATGAACATAATGTGGTTATAAAAGTCATTAATGTGATGAAAGCATCTGGATACAAGGAAAGAAGAAGTTATTGAACCCAACTCCCATACATTGTGTCTTCCCCCATTCAACCCACATGCAGTATGGATATGCATTAAGAATAATTTATTCAGCCACATAATTCCAATTTTGGGATATAAAAGACTTTTTATTAATGTTATGAAAAACCTAATGATCTTACAAAATAAATCTTATTACAAATAAACAACCCCCTTTTACATCTCAAAGATTGTTTCTACTTCACTCATCGTTGATTGTTCTATATCAAGAATTTTATCCCCTATTTATTTTGTGAGACAAATATATATGAATATATTATTATATATGTGACTTCAATTCCTATTAAAGTATAATTTTATGTTTGTTTTTTTAATATGTTCTATTTGGCATTCAAGATAATGTAAATGTAACGATGTGACGAGTGCGCCTTGAATTATATAGTATAATATGAATGTTATGATGTGACAGGTGCACCCAAAATTATGAAACACTGAAATTAATTGGGTAATGTGATGAATCTCATGATTTAATGGGAAATTATGTTTAAACACCATTCTATCATTCCTTACAACTATGTGTGGTAGTTTACCACTAAGATATAATGTTTCATATTTTTTTCATTGTTGCATTTATAGTCTTTGATTAATGCTTCCTCCCAGGTTCATGATGCCTTTCATATGTTATTATTGTGATAATCCAATTTTATGTAGTTCATATATATCCTATAATGATACTATTATATCACCCCTTTTGGATGTATATCCTCAGGTGATTAGATATACTAAAGAGTTTTAAAGGGACAATAAGAACATAGAGAATAATGGGTTAAATAATTGTTTAAGTTTTATATAGAAAAAGTTATGTATGGTCCTAGTTTTCCCATGAAAATAAACCCTTGGATCCTCATTGTGTAATATAGTTATGTTCTTTATATTCTAAATGGTTGAATAGTAGTTTATGAAACGGATGGGTCACTATATTGTTACCCTCATGTCTTAGGATATGAAATAAAACATGATCTATAAAGAACATACGCCTTCACCAAAGAAGTAAAAACTATATATTGAGTCTTTTATGATGAATAGATTAATGAAATTAAGTGGATATTTGGATACATTTGTTTTTTAAAAGTGTTTTAACTCAATTTGAATGATATATTATTTGTTCCACTGTTTTATAAATGGGAATGTGACTCCAGGCATCAATATTTTAGATGGAGAGGTTGAACAATGGTGAATGTTGATAAGAAACACTAATTCAAATAATAAAATAGATGATATAGGGTGGAATGAAATTAAAAATTATTTCTTAACTAGTATGTCCCTCAAACACTTCATACAA
The DNA here is from genome assembly GCA_963277665.1 of Viscum album. Taxonomy (NCBI): domain Eukaryota; kingdom Viridiplantae; phylum Streptophyta; class Magnoliopsida; order Santalales; family Viscaceae; genus Viscum; species Viscum album. Next base: position 715,461,702 of record OY728160.1, read on the forward strand.
AATATAGCGATTTAATTTATAAATCTAAAGGAAAATAAATGGTAATATGCCACAGTTATTGATGAAATGTTCACACAAAATTTATGGTATGATCTTGACATTGTTATCAACAATGATTGAAAAATAAATATATTAATTAGTTTACTAAAACCATACCATCCAAATTATCTTTATATTCAATATTTATTAATTATTAATATATATGTGTCCTCAATATTATCTCATGGAAAAAATAGATTTCGTATAATTTCCCCACTATTACTGATATAATAAGAGTTGTGTGATTTTCAATTTGGTGGGTCAGATGAAGAAGGAGTAAAGATTATCCAACATCATACATTTCTAAAATGTGTGTTGAAATATCAGGATAATTTCCTCCAAGATATGGGAAAAATAATAACGTGTGGAATAGAAGGAAATATAGGTCCTGAATTTCAATAAGACATGAGAATTCCATCCATAATGATGGAGGAAATAAGGCATCCAATTAAACCAGGGCCCATGTTTCTATGATAAAACTCTAGGGAGTAGGGGAACTATGCAATATAGTTCAATAAAACAAAATTATACTAGGGTAATTAGCATCAGTATACAATAAATACAATGGTGAATTGGAAATATTATGTCATCAATAGAGTTAATGTGTAGAAAGAAAAATAGGTCATAAAATTTACACATCAAATTTACTCTAGCAAAAAAAGTCTTATTTGATTCGGGTTCTACACATTACATTATATAATTCATGTTCATTAGAACTATTGCATTGAATCCTTGATACCTTGAAGTTGAGATATCTATAAAAACACATAGTGGAGAGATCATTAAATCACATGTGTTGAATCTTCTTCAAATGTTGTATTGGAGATGATTCTTCCAGAGATTATTGTAATACCTAACATAGTGGAATTATTTTTTATATTGGGAATGTATTGGATCTCATTATATAGAGCACTCATAATCACCTGGAAAAAAGAAATAGAGTTTCATAATCTGAAAAATACTGTGGTCCTATATAAATTCAAGGAATACCATGAATATATTTTGAAAAACACCACAATGGTATGGGTGTTGATACCCATTTTTGAAGCATAAATTGTCACAAGTCTACCCAACGGGGCCCCGACCACAACTCCAAAATCCTTCCTCTAATAATATAGGGTGTAGAAACTAGCACCGAGAAGTAATATCACTAACATGGTAGGCATTTAAAATGTATCAATATGAATTCACACTTCTCACAGTTCACGAAAATGATGAAATTTAAAAACCAGTGGAATCCAATGCATTCATACATCAATATAATACAACAAGAGGACAACTGAAGTAATGAATGTCTAAAATTAGAAAACAAAACCCACTAATGTAAAAATTAAAATCATTCTACATACATAGAAAGAGGGGGTTAGTAACACCCCACTATTTTATGAGATATATTATATTCTTTGATGTCATCTATTATACACTACACCATGATTAGATTGTACTATACACACCACCGTATTATCATGTAGTATATGCATCACTATTCTTGGATCGTGTTATACACAATTTCAATTTCGTTTGATAGTAGTTATTCTACACAACATTGAGTTTATATATATAGATATATTCAATTTATAAATGAGATATGGTTGGATTCTGTTATACACAACAACAAAAGAGTCTTTCACTACCCGAAACCCTGACTTGTCTTACATTACATGCAATCGCGACCTTCCATGATAGCATATGTTGTACACAATATCGAGTTTCACTAAACAATGATATGTTATTAAAATATTATATAAACTAGCTGTTATGAATAGTAATACCAATTTTTTTAATTTTATAAATTTTATACTTCAAAATGGACTTAATTTTTAGATTTGGAATATCAAAATTATCCTAGGGTGAAGTTTTGGTATTTTTATGAAAACTTTCAATTTTTGATGAATAGTGAAAACACTAGGTTTCTATTTAAAAACTTTCATTTTATTTTAATAAATATTTATTTTATTTAAATTTATTTTAGGTGAAAATTGATACAAAATACCTATATAAGTTCAATGTAATTCATTGGAGTCATTTTATAATAATTTTTGATATATATAAATTTTATTGAACTTTTCACCGTCTTTTACCTACCTCCTAGGAGAATTTGAAAATATACATAAAACTTAATTTTACCGCTTCTGTGTGTGGAATTTCGAAAATACAAGAGACACGGTTAATATCAAGGAGTAAAATGTGATTCAATAAGATAAAAATAATTTTTGGTGAATAATAACTTTTTTACTTTTATTTACCACGATTAAAAGTAAATTAGGTAATTAAGGGTAAAAATGATATTATTATGTTATAATTCTATTGTATGAGTATAATTCAACCTAAATCAACCTTAGGAATGTAATATTATCATTTAGTTCAACATGGATTAGATTAGGACATTTATTATTATTTTATTATAAAAAGAGTAAAAATAGTTAAAATCAAAGTTTAATAACTAAAATATTTTTAATATATGGTTATACGTAATATAAATTCGACTATAAATATTAATTATAAAACTAAAAATATTTCCTACATAATGGAATTTTATTTACAATTTTTAGACATTAAATAATTTAATTAATTTATGACACAACAGTGATGCAGTAATTACCTAAATAATGAAATATTAAAATAATTGATACTATAAATTCCCAAATAAATGTAATTTGAGATTTTTATGAATTAAAATAATTTTATAGGTTAATATGTCATGTTATTTGATATTTAATTAACTTTTTTCGAACTAATCAGGATTTTATGATTTTCACAAAATTCAATTACCAAATAATGTCAAAATTGACATAAAATTGTTTTTAAAACAAATATTATATTATTGATTGATATTTTATTCCAAAAAATCTAAGGCTCGGCCAAAGGACTTATATAAGGTTATATATATTAATAATGAACAACTTGGGGTTCTTTTATCTGGTTATAGTATGTTTATTAAACATATAGTGTAAGAAAATAGGAAGACACGGTAAAAGTTAAATTATTTAACTTCGAGTAAAATCTAAATGGTAAGGTTAAAATAGTAACCTAAACTTGTCTAAAACCTATTGGTTGAGAGGCTTTCGATCCATCCACATTATATCTTATAAATAAATCAATTTGGAGCTATTATAATCCTAATATGACTTTATTATAAAATAATATTTTTAGTTTTTCCAAAGGTTCCCCTCTCATCCCTTATAAAAAGGGCACCCCTTCCCTCATCTCTTCACACCCTAGAATAATAGGGGTGTACCGACACTTCCAACACATTCACTATGGGAGACCCACACCCTCACATGGTAGGAGAGTACTAACCCCAGTATTGAGGGCCCACCTAGCATGGAATGGGAATAGTGACTTTGCTGACACAACACTTGTGGAGGAATCACACCCTAGAATGACTAGGGAGTATCGAATCTAGGAATAGAGGATCCACACCATAGTACGACATGAGAGTACTCAATATATATGCATCAAATAATAAGGACCCTCACCCAAGTCTAATAGGGGAGTACCAACTCCACTAATAGAGTACCCTATCCAAATTCTAATAGTATAGTACCTACTCTACCATCAAGAACATCACGGGTAAAAACACATCATATTCTATCAGGTTAGTAATACTATAAGAGGAAAGTTCCCAATGGTTACAAATCCATACACATTGAGGGGGTGTCTCATCTCTAAATATTTAGAGAGCCAATTAAAACTCGTCCCCTGGTCCAACATGGGAGTAACAGTGCTTTCCTATCTCTATATGGACCACATCTATATCAAACATTACCTCAACAGCACTCCACAAGTGTCTTTCTATATTTAAAACACCTTGTATCATGTAATCTATAATAAAGGCCACCATCATGTCCAACATAGAAAAACACTCATGAAGGACTACAAAAATCTGGAATATGCATCCTAGAAAAAGAGGTATAAAAGTAGAAAGATCACCAAATTATCTTCTCGTAGTACATGTCATGCACCATGGAACCCATGACATGTGAGCCCACCCGAAAACCATCTTATGTATCATTTACACATGGGTTGCAACCCATGTTTAGGTACATGAGACGTATAAGCAGTACTTGTTGTGTCCCACATCTCTAGACCACTTGTCGTGTTCCTCTTCTACAAGGACCAATCAACTATGTCACTCAAAATCCTTGTATCCCATACTACACAAAATTTTTGGTTAAATGAAAACATTCCCATATAGTTTTCCCAAGTCCATGTACTGGATCAATTGTTCATTTATCTTGGAAATGTTTCAGTACATGACATGGTATTTTCACATGGATACCTCAATCCATTTCCTATGGTCACACAATTTAGGGAACTACACATAATATAACATCAATATATGAAATTTATCCCCTAAATCTCTTATTCCCCCAAAATTAATATCTAGATGGTGTGTGCCACAAAACTACACAACATATAGATATTGATTAAAGTACGAAATCTCCCATAAAATCACCCTATTCTCCCTGATTCAAACCATAACCCATATACCTACCTAGAAAAGATAAACAACAATATTATATGTTCTTTAGAAACAAAGAGTGTTGAAAAATGAAAAATATTAGGTCCAAAACTGAAATCATCATACCAATAAAGATAAATAGTGAGGCTTCAATTATGTTACAGTTCTTCTATCGCCATTTTTTTCAATCTGATGATAGAATTCATCGAAAAAGGGGAACAATGACACCTCTCATATATGATTCGGTGGTGGATTATATCACCATAATGAGGAAAAATGGAGAAATAGAGGGAGATAAGGGATAAGAAACTCTCTTTTCTTGTGCTCCCAAAATTTGGAGAGGGATTATTCAGATTAGATATATGTTAATTAATAAAATAAATTAATCAATCCACTATAAACCATCCATTAAAAAACAACTTCATATGAAACATCTTGTGCATAGAGTTTAATGTCATTCTTAGGGTAAATGTCACGACCCGCCGTCGGGGTCCGTGCCGTGACTACCCCAAGCCCGCCTTCCATAGGCCAGGGGCTGGCGACTAGCACCAAGGCGTAAATCCCGGTAAAAAGGGAAGGCATTGCCTTTGTAAAGTAAAAAAACACCACAGAGTAAGCAAGATGAAAGTAAACACTAAGTAAAAACAGAGTACAACTGAAAGTGCGGAAAAGTAAATGGGCCAGTATACAAACCCAAACTGAAAGTAAAGTATAACTCGAAAAGGGAAAACAACAACTGTAAGTAAAAGATGCTACACCGAGCTGTCAACTGGAGATCCCACCTGAAGGGTGGGTACAGATAGCTCCACTGCTCCATGGGTCCCGTCGTCCACTCCGAACATGTCCCGCTCAGTGGTCCACCTCCAGGTACCGTCCTGCTCTGCAAGCCTCATCGAAGATCAACGTTGTCCGTCGTCTGCAACCAACACAACGTAGTGCGAGCATAGCCCGTGCAGGGGTGAGTATAAGCTACTCAGTAGGGACCCTGAGACCCCTGAAGGTCTCACAAAATCCACAAAGGATAATCCACAAAGGAAGATACAAACACAAGTAACATCTGACACTGCTTAGGTATATGCCCATACATATACCTAAGCCATCAATTTCAAATACGCTCCAACCTCCGAGCCCAAGTAAAACTCAGTCCATACAGGAAAGTAAACGTATTCCACACAGGAAAGCAAAACGTAATCCACACAGGGTAGCACAACACAATCCACACAGGAAAGCAACAGGATTCAGCTCACACAGGTATACTTCTTAGAAAGATGGTAAAGATGATCTCTGATCCACCTAAGTCGTCGGACCCACGAAGGATCGATAGGTAACTAACCCCCGCAAAAGACCCACACAGGATCGGGCCCACATAGGACCTGTAGGCGCTGGTTCACACAGGACCGTAGAGCGCAAAGACCCACACAGGATCGGACCCACACAGGATCGGGCCCAAACATGACCTGTAGCACTGATCCACGTAGGATCGCTGAGTGTTGTAGTCGTCATCATCGAATCCACACAGGATCTCTGTACTGTCGTCGTCGCAGTCACAGTAGCATTAGTAGCAGTAGTAGTCACAGTAACAGTCGCAACCATCACTAGGGTTCCCGCACACAGCAAGCTCGTACAGGACGGTCCGCTCCACGAGCCGAGAGGCTGATACATCAACTGTCACAAAGACTAGAGTTGATGTATCCAAAATTTCCGTATCGTCAACAGGAACTCGACGCAATAGACGGCGCGTCGATCGGACGCCCGGTCTGAGAGTTATTTGCATTTTAGTCCCCGGGGCCCGGTTGGTTTTTAAGGAAAAACCAACCCGACCGTACTCCACCTGCCTCCAAACCTCGGTCAGAGTATGCCAAAAGATCCGTCTCACTAAGAGGAACTCAACAAAGCAGACGGCACGTCAAACGGACGTCCGTAGCTCAAGATATGAGCTTTTCCGCTCTGAAGGCCCGGTTGGTTTCGTGTACGAACCAACCCGGACGAAGTCAAAGTATTCCGAAACCCTGAGTGTAATATACCGAAACAACCGTCTCGATCCAAGAATCGCGTTGCCGCAGACGGTTCGTCATTCGGAGGTCCATGGCTCACGTTATGACCAAATGATCGAAACCCATCCGAAACCTGGGGTATAGGCCCGGTCCGACCCGGCCCGACCCCCCCTGGTCCGACCAGAATCGGGTCGACCCGGCCCGGCCTGCGGCGCGGCTCGGCCGGCGGCGCGGCCCGGCCGCTCAGCTCGGCCGGTTGGCCGAGCGCTGGTCGAGGAAACGGGGGGGCGCAGCCCCCCGTGCTTTGCAAAACAACGCCCCCCCCCCCACGTGGGGGGGCCCGCTCCGCCTTCATCCGGGGGTTTAATCCCCCGTAATTCCTGGAAAAGGCCGGCCGTTTGGCCGGATGAAAAAAGAAACACGGGACCCAAAAAGGGTCCCGCCCTTGGACCGTCGCGGCCGACTTTGCCGGCCTCCTGTTGACCACCGCGGCTTAGCCGCGGTGGGTTACTCCGATGGCGCGCCTCCGCCGCGGGTCACCGGCGCCGCCGCGCCGGAGCGGCGCGTGTTCGGATAAATTGCAACCTTACCATGTGGTTATCATGTTCTTGTGTACTAAACCCCATGTCCATTTATCTTGGTCATGTTTTATTACACATCCGTGTACTTTTACCTGGACAGCCCTATCCATGTTTTATGGCTACACATGTTAGTTCACTACACATTGTGCAACCCCTAAACTTGGTTTGTATACCCAAAAGCTCATCTTCCCCGAACAGGAAGAACTAAATTGCATGTGAAACTAAAATACATGTCATACAGAAGATAATTACAGTAATGATTTACTTCATAAATCCTCCTATATGCCCTGATTCAACCTGAAACCCATAGAACAATATCAAAGGGATCAATGACAAATTCATAAGTTATCGAGAACATTAGTATAACAAAAAACGAAAGAGACCGAGACCAAACGTATACTCTTCCTAACTTGATTATGAAAAAACAAGGCATCAGTTGATGTCTGGTTCCCAAACCATCCTACTTATTGATCCAATGCTGGAATGACTTGAAATCGGGCATCAATGACACCTTTCATCGATGATTCAGAAGTGCTTTCCTTTTTCACCAAGAAGAAGAAGGGAGCAAGATATGTATATTTGGTAGGAACAAATACCATTTCTTATGCACTGAAAACATTGACAGGGGATTATTTAATATTGGTTTAAGTTAATTAATTAAATTATATAAATAATCCACCATAAAAAATACCATAAAATCACCTTTATCCAAAACTCCAAGAGTATACAGTTTTATGTCATTCATAGCTTATTCACAATGCTCCACTCTCAACTACAATCTAAAAAATAAAATTTCATTATCCAAATGGGAGATATTAAAGTCTTAACAGAAGAATCACATGTGTGAATATGTATATTAAGTATTTTTATTATCATCACACAAAGATTTCATGTTCCCTGGAGTCCTATTCCAAATTTGGGCTTGCATCCGAAAATATTTTTACTCATATTTTGAAGTCCATTTAGTCAAAACAAGAGTAATTACATACCTGGACCAAATAGTGTTTTCAAATGAAGGAATAAAACATGAGGAAATTTCTATTTTTCTGTAATACACTATTGTATTTCTTTAAAATTTGCCTATATATCCCCATGATCATGTGTTAGATTTATCAATAGAAATCATACACAGATAAACACATATCTCAAAATTCTCATACTGGACAACATCGATAATATTAGAGCAGTTAATGATGTAGCGATGCAGCTTTAGATAGATTAGAGTAAGTGTCTGCTACTAAATACATTGCCATGATTACGAGGATTCCAGGCCTGAAAGACCAATCAGTTTAGTGGTCTTTGTAATCCAGCGACATAAATGAGTATTTCATTATAGATGAATATACTGACTAAAATATAATTTTTTACCTCATTATAAATAAATAAATATCAAAATTGAGGATAACTCTAATCCTTCGTGTAAAATCCTTTCATTTCATTCATAGTACACATAATCGATTTTAGGGAAAGAAAAATTATAAGGGTGAGCTCAAATTATCAGAAGGAGAAAAATATAGAAGAAGCAATAATGAATAAGTGAAAATAGTCAATATGGAAAGGTGAATAACTAAATGAGCATTTCATGTAATCAAAAAATTGAATGGATATATGTATGAAATATGGAATTGTGATAAATTAAAGCACATTCCATTCAAATAATTAGATAATGAAATATCATTAATGAATGCTAGAAAATAGGAACACATATTTCTTATTCAATGAACTAAAAATGAAATGAATCCATAAAAATATTGAATGATTATCTCATGGATGAATAATAACTGAATCGTGATAATGAAACGCATCTATAGATATGTCAATGAAAAACCTCTTAGATTAATAATATCAGAATATAAATAATGGGAATTCATGACAATTAGATGCTATGTTTCCTAGGTACATGGTACTGTTACTATTAATAAATTACAAAATACAATTTAAAAAATGAACATTAAAAACCCATATAAATAGACTATAAAAATGAATAATCCCATGAGAACACCGATGCCTCAAGGGGCTATATATAATCAGGCCTCAACAATGTCATTCAAGTCTATAACATTAATCATCTATTAAATAATGAATTCAACAATTACTAATATCTAATATCTATATGGATAAAACGATACAGATTAAACAAATTTAAATCATGTATACACTATATGTAAAATGGTACGAAATTTAAGAAATTGTAGTATCCAAGATAAATTAAATGGTTAATTTAGGGGATTTTAATGGTTAATTATCATTAAGATGTTAACATTTCAATGGGACTAATAAATAAGTCATGGAAGTGGATTTGAATACTATTCATGGACAAAAAAATCATAAACTATATAGAGAATGATTATGGATAATATCAATTAAAAAATTTTCATGTAGATAAAGAAATAGAAGATTGTTGTCATTGATGAAATAAAAGAACATCACTTAAATATATAATTTTGGAAAATATTATTTTCTTTTCAAATCTATTTTGAAACTAATTTTAGTAAAAAATAATCAATTTTAAATTAAAAATGAGGCTTCAAATAAAATACAAAGGATGAATCAGTACATGGCATATGACGAAAAATAATATTCATTTTGTAAGGAAAATGGTTAGAAAATTCCTCATCAGGAAAGGGAAAAAATGATTGTTTTGAAAAATAGGAAACTCAAAAAAGGAAAATTTCATTACAAAATAATATTATAAAAATTATTGAATCCATTTTTATAAAACATGGATATTAGAATAAGATATGTTTTCTTACTAAAGAAAGAAATAATTTTAGGTCTTCTAAAATACAATTTGTAAAAAAAATAGAATCAATGAGTGAGAATATGGTACTAAATATATAAAATGTTTATATATAACCATTGTGCAAATAATGTTAATTTTTAACAACGGTTATGTGATTTCCTTAAATGGAAATTCCATTGAATTGTCATTAGGATTATATTTGAGGAAAATACTATTTAAGCATTACAATGTGTCCCATAACTCATTGGAACATTTTTAAATCATAATCATCAAGAATGAATAATATAAAATCATATTCTTAAATACCATACAATAAAATTAAGTCATCATATAATATATAAAAAATTGTAGTATATACTCCAAAAAAAATGTATGTAGTGAACATGAAATTTGTCTCACTAGTGTAAAAAGCGATATATAAATCCCTAACCATTGTGGTAACAAATGAATTTGTAAACAAAAGAGTATTAATAACTAAATAAAAAATTTAAATACAATTATGATAATATGTTTCATGATATTTTTTTCAATGTGTCAGTAATTACACCATATATATGAAAATAGATATACAAAAATTAAGTATGCCCAATGTCAAAAAAATGAGACAACAATCTATTACATTGTGATTCCTTTCATGTGAACGTCCTTTAACATACTATATAATAAAATATTGTTAATTTTATACTTCTATAAATACTTTTTTCATGTTTTTAATTAATTTTATTTCCCTTATTACCATGTTTTGTACAACTACATAAACAATTATGTTTGCGTTAGATGTTTTTTACCAAATTTGGTTTATGTGTCAAAATAATAATTGTTGGTCAACTATATTAGATGGGGTAATTATATATCATCTACAAAATTATAAACACGGAATAAATATTATATTTTTATATCAATTAAACATTTAAAATCAATCAGGAAATATGGTTATGAAAATGATAATCGGTTACTATCATTGAGACGGTAGGTCATACGTATGAATGAGTAACATTACCTTTTTTAAATGGTCTTTTAGGAAAGAATATAATTAACTAAAATTTAAATATATTGATAATTATATCATAAATATAATAATTTGTAACCATATATAAATATATAAATAATTATGTGATGTCAAAGGAATCACTTCATGTCAATGAGGTAGTAGTCCAAATGGAAACGAATGACGTTGTCTCTTTTAAATTATGAGAAGTGGTTATAATGTAAAATGATATACGTATTTATATAAATATAAAAAATTTATTTACGTAAAAATATCATATAGATGATTTTAATGTCTGGTATTTTTTATTATAACCATCATTTATAAATTCCATGTATTTTTTGACAAAATCACATCGCATTAACATGGTGGTAGTCCACACATCCTCAAACGATGTTATCGTATTAACGTAAAATGGAATGTACTAAATATATGTATTAAAAAAGGTTAAAATAAGAATAAATATATAATAAATATCATATATAACATATATACAAAAAAATAGATCATAATGGAATCCATGAATGGCTTTAATGGAAGAATGAACAATCATCATTCTGTGAGTTAGCAGTTCACCATCCACAGAAACAAAATGGTTGTTACCCATTAGATAGTGGTGGGTGTATGTGTATGTCAAAATAGAATAATTAAAAAATAATATTATATTTTGGATAATGGTTTTTTTATAAAATAACATAATAAAAATATTTTAGTGGCTGTAGGATGTAAATAAAAAAATAGAGAATGATAAAAGTCATTGCATTTTAATTGGGTAACATCTTTTGGGTTATAATTGAATGGATTTATTATAAGGGTTTATTACTAAATAAATTATTCTAGGTCAATGATGTGAACAATGGGTGACTATTTGGGAAGGAAATTTTTGAACAGATTAGGTATTTTAGGTGTGATGAATTGGTAGAGGTGATGGTCTTTTATATGAAAGTAAAAGGATCCATATTCGTTTCTTGAAAATAAGTTATTTGTATAAATTATGTTACTTTATAAATGTAACACCGAACCACCCAAACTAATTAATGAAAGGATACTAGCCGAAATATTTATATAAAATGAGTTTTGGAAATGTTTATAGGTCATTTGGGACCTTAAACATAAAATTTTAATCTATTCTAAAACTAATAATACTTTAATCGCAATAATTATTTTTAAGCACGGTCAATGATAGTTTTTTGTCAAAATTTATGTTGAACTTGTTTGAACATATATATTATCATTATTTAAATTTTATGTCTAGTATTTTTAAAATTCAAATCAAATAAGCTACAAAATTAAGATTAAATCTAATCACACAGACAAACAAATTATTGGGTTTCAATTGAAAAATGTCCAAAATATTGTTATATTTTTATATTCAACTTAAAAGTTATATTGAGTATAATAAAATTAATTATTAAAATATATTTATAATTGATCCAATATGAATTTAAAACTAATTTATAAAATAATTTATCATCAATAATTACTTAAATGAAAAGGTAGGTTTTAAGTAAAACATGTTATTTTTTCTCCATTCACTAAAAATTGAGGTTTCTCAAAAAAACACAATACTTCATCCTATGATAATTATGATATTATGAATTCCAAAATAAATTATATTTTTTCAAATTAAATTCATAAATGTTTAAATGTTATGATTCAAAATAGGTACTCTATTAAAATGTGCTAAAATGACTTAATAAAAATATAGGTTTTTATACGACAAGATTGGGTTTTATATTATCTTATGCATACCAAATATATTAGATGAATATATAAAATTAAATTATTGAATCTGTATCATATTTAATACATTTACATAAATCAATGACTGTAATTATTTTAATATTTTAGTATAAAATAGATTTTTGATCATAAAATAGTTTTTTATAAAAATATACATTACATATTAAATTATTTATTATATTTAATTCAAATTTATTTGTAACCAAAGATTTTGTTAAATTAGATAAATTAGTTCAAGTGGCTCTTATATTCCATTTTTTATGATTTATTAATTTCTAAACTATATATTTTTAATAAGTTATTTTGTACTATTCCTAATGGAATATTTAAATTATATTATTTTAAATAATAATGTTTTAATTACATATTGTTTCGCAGTAAGACTCGGTATTGTGTATAGTGAAATCTATTAAATAAGGACTTTTTTCATTTAATGAATGCTATCATGGAAGGTCTCTCCAATATGTTACACAATCCAATGTAGTGTTTCATGCATTGAATGTTATCTCGGTGTAAGATGATTTGAAATATATAGAATATATTTTAAATTGTATATATAATATAATGTATATGAATATTATATTGACATATGAATTGTTGTTTCTGGTCATAATTGCTATCAAACCCAAGGTTCTAACATTAGTTTTTTATGGATTCATATTCTCCCAAACTTATTTGAATTACATCCTTAAAATTTAAAATTGACCATGGTGATATATTGTTTGATACTTCTATGTTGGAAATCCCACATTGTTATAAAGTTTCATTATTTACCATCTATATAATAGAGAATGTAATGTATAAATGTATGATGGACTACCTTAAAATTAAGTTTATAAGTAGGATAACATCAGTGGAAAGTGGATATACATACTTTGAAGAAAGACCTAAAAATTTATAGGGATTGAATGAGGTCGTCAATAAAAAATAATTGAATGATAAATTAATTATTGAAGGCCTCAAACGAAAAAAAATTTGATGATTTAGAATTCCATCGGCTCAATAGAATGTATGGTATTTTGACAACATTTAATTTCTATGTCATTTTACTGATGTTGGGTAATCCTTTTACTAACTAATATTATAATGAAATATTCTTAAATGATAGGTTTCAATCTCGTATGAATAATCTTATATTTTGGTTCTATTTAAAAAAATTACAATTCATCCCTTGACTCCAAAAAATTAATTTGAATCAATTATTTTTTTAAATTCCTGGTGCTTTAGAAGAAACATTTAAGGGATCATTATGCCAATAAAAGTGTGAAAAGTATAACTATTTTTCTTTTACAATCATAGAAACTATTTTTTATATTAGATGAATCCCAAATCCTTGAAAGCGATACTTCTAGTTCTCATTTAAATTTATTTGATAAATTGTTTATCTAAAAACAATGAAAATTCGCATAGACATTATGTAGGTCAGTTTTTGTGATTAAAACATTATTTCCACCCAATCATGGGTTATTTTTTACATCCATTCCGGATGTTATTTGTTGTCACCCGGATTACTGGTTGTCCTTCTCTAAAACCATATAAATATAACTTCTAAATATAAAAATTATGGAAACCCTTGAAATTAGATAAATCTCTAAACATATTTTTAACTATGGTTTTCAATACAACATAAATACATAAATACCACATCCATTTTAATTCCACATAAGTCCTTCTTTGGTATAGGGTTTACTTATAATATCTTTAGTTGTATTTCTAAATCATTACAAATTATCTTAAATTTAAAAACATTAAATTATCAATGATTATGCATTGTAAATATCCTTTATAATTCCTCATAATGTTTAGTAAATAAAAAAGTATTATCCTAAGAATATCCCATTGGAGTTAAAATATGGGTGAAAAGTAAGGTTTCTTGTTGTGTACTAGGATACTTCAAGTCAACCCTGGAACTCCATGTCAGAGTTGTTACACCTAGGTACATCTCTACGAGAACCACGTCCACATGTATTATTCGAAAATGGATTTATTTTTATAAAGACACAATTAATCAATACATTACCAAAATATTAGGGTTTCCATATATACTTATTCTCAAATTATACCTTAGTTTTCTTTTCTCTAATCATGGTTTTAATAAATCTCGTTCCCGTGGTAGCTACTAAACATCCTATGATACCAACTATATTGACCAAGCCCTAAATATCCTAGAGTCATTGTCTGATACTAATTAAAATGACATCATTACAAAAAATAAATCCCGGAAGGACCATTCAATTTATTATTATTTGTAAATTATATACATAAATGGGTATTCTATTACAAATGAATTAAATTATTGCGACATAATTTTTTCATCATTATAAAAAAATGATTAAACATCTTCGAGGATAACTCTAATCACTCTAAGAAAATCCATTCATATATTTCATAGTACGCTTCTTGGATTCTTATGTAAAGGAATATATTAAGGGGGATTTCAATTCATCAGTAATGGAAAATCAAAGAAGAATCAATAATTAATCCTTCAGAATAGTCAATATGGGAGGGTGAATAACATAATTCACAAGAAATGTAATCAATAAACTTAATGAAAGTACGTAATAAATGTGGTAGGTAATAACTAGAAGTAAATTGATTTAATATAACTTGATAAAGTAATGCAAAAATTGAATGTTAGTAAACTGAATCACATGATATATATTAGATTAACATAAAATCTAATGTATCCATAAATAGGTCAACAAATTATCTCATGAATGAATAATAACTGAATCGTGAGAAAGAAATGTATACATATATTTGTCGACACAAAATCTCATGGATTAATAATATCAGAATATTAATTATTAAAATTATTAATCATTGGACTCAGTGTATAATAGGTACATGGTACCATTAAAATTCATAACATTCACACTATGTTTTCTAAAATATAATGTAAAAAACCATCTAACGTGACTATCCAAATGACTCGTCCTGGGTGACTACTGATGCATCAACAGGCTATCTATAACTGGGCCTCGCCCATGTCATACTGGTCCAAAACATTCCTCAACTATCAAATAATTAATTTAACAATGTTTCTTATTTAATATTTGTATTTAGTTAAAGATAAGGATTAATCAAACAATACTAAAAGTATACACCACATGTGAAATTTTATATAGTTTAGGAAATAGTAATATCAGTTAAAAATGAAAAAGATAATTTTGGGGAAATTTATTGTTTAATAATAATAAGATATTGAATATTTCAAGGGGTGTAGAAAATAATTAATGTGAATGTGATTACTATCTTTTCCCAAATAAATCATAAAGAATCTATAAACATATTAAGGGAAATATAAATAAAAAACCCCATGTGGAGTAAAAATAATGGGTATCTGTTATTATTGATGTAACACCCCAACCTTAGTTACCTAGAGTCTGTGCATTATTTTAATAAATTATCATGATTACATGGAATCAAGTCCCAAAGGACCGATCAGTTTTTCTGTCTTCGAAAATAGATTATATACATGAATGTTACAGTACACTTTATAACATAAAAAGACCATAAATAATCCATTTTGAATTCCATTATTCCCTTGGATTAACCCAGCATATCAATCACAATACAATTCTTGGAATCTTGGAACAAATAATACATAGAAAGGGGTGAGCTCAAATTCTTAATAAGGATAACAATACAATAGAAACTTTCATAAATAAGAATAAACATTTAAGGCAATGTATAACTAAAACAAAAGCCTTTTAAACTTTAACTTCTGCATAATATTGCAAAAACAAAATTATGTAATGCCATTTACTAATTCACAATGATATTCTACTAGTCAAATAATCACATGCAATATCACTAACCAATTTCATATTGATGGAATGAATAATTCCAGACTATCATAACGACATAGTTAAGGCCTTGTGCAAAGAATACAAATAAAATTTTATCAAGGACTTGGGCCAAGACACTATTTGGTCTCATGAGACCTACCGATACATCTAGGAGCTATAGCGGCCTCCACTCATCACTTACTATGTCTAATGCATTCCTCATATGAAAAGGTTTAAACATAACATTAACATTCATATTAAAACTAGCATACGAAATGTAAATAATTTATCATTAAACTATGAATAGAATAAAAATAACACATCCATAGTCAAACATATCAAAAAACCTTAAATTAAATATGGAAGTTTTGTATTATAATAAATCATCTTAAAACAAGTTAAAAATCCATCAAATTATGTTGACATAAATGAAAATTATTTGTAAAACACTTTGAGAGAAATATCCCTTTTATTATGAAAATTTTCTAAAGTCACACAATTTAGAAAGGAAGACATTTAATGACATTTTTGAATAAAAGTGTCCTGTAGAGACCCGAAGCTTGAAGTACATGGAAATTATATTACATTTGTGGAATACTTAATACATAACCAAAACAGACACACAAGGACCGTAATAGTTTAGTGTCTTTAGAAACTCAGAATATAATTTTCTAATCGTCGTAAAAAATCTCCCATAAAGATATTCACCTTTTTGTTTTCTTACCTAAAACATTTCTTTAAATCCTGGGGAAAAGAAAACATATTAAGGGTGAGCTCCAATTCTCAGTAAGGGTAATCATGGATAAAAAAAAAATATACATTTGAACTTAAAAACATGAACATATTGTTTAAACATCAAAATCTTGAGCAATGATATAAAAAATGGAATTACATAAGGCATAGATTATAAAGAAACATTAATCATGATAAAATAGCATGGGAATAAAACATATAATTGTGGAAAAACATTAAGCACATGATATGATTTCTATAGTAGCTAAGGCATTGCTACAAAGACCATCTTAGTGGACACAGTCCCTTACTGAACCGGGTTTACTTGTGGTTCCAGCCCTGTATTACTGAACCAGATTTATTTTCCATTCCATCCATGTCTATCTAATGAGATATAAATCTTTACCCAATGAATTGGAAGGAGATATAGGTCCCACCCATCCCAAAATGAAATCATTCTTACTTGTGCGACAAATTAAACATAAATAATTCATCATAATCCAAAGAATAAAATGGGTTTCATAAACATCATTCCATCATAACATAATCCATATAATAAAAATGGATATCATTTATTCATAAGAGAAGTGAAACCACGTAAACTATACATACATTATACTTGAAGCATACACATATGAAATAATTTCATCTTAGATGGAAAATGGTATTGATAAAACATTTGAAATGAATTCTTGGGGAAAATATCCTTTCTTCTTCAAAATCAATTTCATTTCACAAAACGTCATGCAATTTTAAAATAAAGAGATTATGTTGAAAATACTCATGAAATATTTTGGAGGAAATTCATTAAAATAAAGGTTTATAAAAGCGTAAATTTTTTCATGCCGTATAAGTTAAAAAAATTCGTCTCGTACTTTTGCAAGAAAAGTCTAAAATGTACATCGTAATGTAAACAAAAAAAATTACTTACATACCATGTAGTAAAAGTCAAAAATGTGTAAAAAGGACTTTTACCGTACATGAAAACATTTCTAGAAAACATGGACCTAGATGATAACATTAACCCCAGTAAATACTTACGAATAAACAATCTCGGATAAAAACGAGAATGGAAAAGTTATCCCTTACCTTAGGTCTGGTATGCTTTTTACGTATCCAAACCTCCTCTATAATGATTTAAATATTGTCTTTGACTTATTAAATAATCATATTCATTGTTATGATATCATATATGGTTCACTTATGACTTCATATTACCCGTTATTTTGTAAATCCAATGTTAAAAAACTATTTTGGGTAAAATCATCATATTTATCGTACGTGTTTGGACTTGTTGTTCTTGATGTTATTATTACTTATGGCATGATTTACTTACCTCCAGAATGTAAATCATGATTTATATATCATATATATATATATATTATATATATCCAGCATATACATGTATTTATAACATTACATAAAATATTGAGGTAAGAAATGAACTGCACCGTTCATGGAGACGGTAATCCGTACGTATACAGGAATGCTATTTTCATTTATATTTCTTATTTTAATGGAATTAAAACATAATTATGAATAGTTATATTATAATACAAGTATAATATAATATATTATATCATTAACTACATCCTTTATACATCCCACATAAGGCATTAACGAATCAAATCACTTTGAGGGGGCGGTAGTCCGCACTTCCTCAAATGAGATTATCGTATTTACCCACAGTAGAAACCATAAAGGCTTGATATAATTGGGAAGTAAAGAAGAATCAGGAAATCATAAACATAATATATATAATATATAAATACAGTGCCATCATAATTTCCACCATGAGAGGCGGTAGGAGAAAATCGAACAATCATCATTTCGTGAGGTGTTAGTTTGCAATCCATAGAAACATTATGTTTTTCATCCATTAGATAGAGGTGTGTGTAAATGTAGTTCTAATACTTTTCATAACAACATCCTAGTATTTTAAGGATAATGGAGTTGTTACAAAAGAATTGATTAAAAAGAGTTTAGGGGTTGGAGGAGTAGAATAAAAGAAAACAACTTAAGAGAAACTATTAACCTTAATTTGGGTAACTTCCATTGGTTTGAACAAAAAGGACTTCTGAAAGTGCCTTCTGACTAATGTAAGTATTCTAGGGGGAGGAGAGGGATGTTGGGAGCTTATTTGGGAAGATTTTGGACGAGCCAATAGTCTTGAGAGATGTGAGGAATTGCATTGATGTGGTCTCCATTTATACGGGAGAGGAGGGGCTCTTTAAGAATGTGTGAAACGATTATTTTATTATAAACTTATATTTGGTTTCATGAGGTCCAAAATACATTAATTTCCAAGATAAGATGACTTATATTCGAAATAAATTCATTCAATAGGAATCGGACAGGTTTTGGACAATATTTTATCATTATAATCTTATTTATTTAAATCATTATTAATGAGGTAAATAATGCATCATTATTGTGTCATCAATAATTTAATTTGTTTGATGTATAAAAATTATTAAAAAAATACCAACATGTAGAAAATATTTTTGTTTTTCCAATTAATTTTTATAGTCGAAAAGATAATTTATATATCCCCATATAAAAATTAATTAATAAAGGATTTTTTTAATGCAAACTTGGTCCTTACATTAAATTAATTAATCTAATGTGTCATTGTCTTTCCTATGTGGCTCCATGGGGTCCTGAAATCGACCCAAGGATGAAAATGGACGGAACTTACTCATAAAATAGAGTTTGGACAAGTGTTAAGGTAATTTTGAATTATTATAATATTCATTTAACCTTGAATTACCCTATTTACTTTTAACCATGGTAAATAAAAGAAAAAAGTTACTATTCACCCAAAAACATTATCTAATTGAACCACATTTTACACCTTGATATTAACCGTGTCTCTCATAATTTTGAAATTTAACTCACTAAAGCCATAAAATTATGTTTTACGAACAATTGTAAAAGCTCCAAGGATGTGGGTAAAAGACGGTGAAAAGTTCAATACAATTTTTATAAATCTAAAATTATTATAAAATGATTCAAATGAATTTCATTGAACTTATATAATTATTATGTATCTATTTTGACCTAAAATAAATTTTAATCAAATAAATTATTATTTAAATAAAAAGTCGGTTTTTACCAAAAACTCAGTGTTTTCACTATTCATCAAAAATTGATGTTTTTTAGAAAAATACCAAAAATTCAGCCTAAGATATATTTGATATTCCAAATTCAAAAATGATGACTATTTTTAAAATTCAATAAATATAAGTGGTATTAATTAATTTTAAAATTAATTCCCTTCATCAAAACAAATAACGTGTTTTTAAGAAACAATAACAATCAAAAGATTGATACTTGTTTATGTCCAATTTCAAAGTGAAATTAATTCCAATGACCAACATTGGATTAAATGGTTGAAATATATTCTAGTTACACTTTAAAACCAATTAAATAGATAATATATCCATATAAATTATTGTGATGAAAAAAGTTGTTTTTAAATAAAATATAGTGTTTTTTACTATTCATTAAAATATGAAAGTTATCAGAATAATATAAAAAATTTATCCAAAGTAAATTTTTATATCCTGATTCCAAAGAAGAATTTTATTTTGTCAAATTGAACTTATAGACATGTCAAAAATAAGATTTAATGTGGGTGCCCCATCAAAAGGTGGCAAAACTACATTTTTTTAATACTTATTTTACTCGAAAAATTGATTTGTTCTCATACCATGTTCTAGAAAAATGTATGATGAATAATAATGTAATAAAATTAAAAATTTATTTAATACTAATCATAACGGCTAGTTCATAATAATATTATAACCATATATCGTTGTTTAGTGAAACCTGGTATGGCGTATGACACACACTATCGAGGAAGGTGGCGATTGCATGTAATGCAAGCCAAGTCAGGGTGGCATGTAGTGAAAGACTCATTTGTTGTTGCGTATAACAAAATACAACCATATTTCATTTATACGTTAAAATTAAGTCAATACTTAATGTTGCGTAGAATAATTTCTACAAAAAGAACTTGAAATTGTGTGTAACACGAGCGAAGAATAGTGTTGCGTATATTGTAAGCTAATACAGTGTTGCGTATAGTGAAAGATAATCTTGGTGTTGCGTACAACACAAGACATCAATGAAATTAAAAAGAATAATTCTCATAAAATCTCAGGTTGTTACATTCTACCCCCCTTTAATGAATTTCAACTTCGAAATTTGTCGGGGGTTATTAATGGTCTGTTACTTGAGAATTTCTTTCATAGAAACCCACATCGTAAAAAGGAATTCTAAAACATAATATTAAAAAGTGACATATGAAACATAACGGTTACCTAAATTAACTCATCACTAGGTTTCCATATACGAGATCATTGGTGAAAATATGGATATAGAGGAGAAATCTGACCATCAAGTTCTGATGGTGAGTGGTAGAGAACATGGAAATGAAAAATCCATTAATCACAAAGCCATAAATTTGTGATGATCTAAGGTACCATCTGATTCACCAGATATGACGGAACTAGGAAATTTTTTTTTGGATTTCTGGATTATTTCCCTAATGTTAAATAATTAGAATAAATACTTATTTATTTCGATATAATCTCACTGTTGTCCGTTCCACGAATAATTTTCACTTCATATCATAAAGAAATGAAGTTGAATTTTTAATTTGTGAAGTGTTAGCAGATCATGTGATAGAATGTTGGGTCATTACATCTATCTCAAACAAAAGGTTTGCAATAGTTATATACATAAGTTCATTTTTGGTAAAATTAATCGTATATCATTCCAAAAATGGGCTTAAACATCAACTATCATACTTCATAATAATATAAAACTAATTTATACTAACTAGGGAATTCCTGTAGGCCAGTGGTAAGTGATAAAGGCATGTCGCACTTCGGTTGTGGGTTTGATTCCTATATCCTTGTCTGACATGATGGGTTGTCACTCGTCCTATGGGTTGTCCTTTTTCTAAAATAACATAATTATTACATTTCATAAATAATATCAAAAACAGTTCTATCCTTAAACAATACTAACATAGGTCCAACATAATCCATTTCAAATCTTTAGGCATATCCAAAATACTTCTATCCATGATTGTAGTATAATGAAAACAGTTACTAGAAATGTCATTTACCGAGCATGTGAATACCATCATTTATCCCCGATATATCTTGTTGATCATATTCCAATCATGTAAATACATTAATCATGTATTCTCTTGAAAAAAATGAATACCCATTGTACCATAGTGAAAACATGAATGCTGTCAAAAGTTAACTCTTTCCACATACCAAAATCCCAAAAAATCTATATACTCAAACCATGATATCACTTAGTCCTTATATCAATCACGAGCTCATGAATACTATCAAACAATTTATTTTCTCTTTATACCTTCATAATGTGCATATCATCTGCTTTCCGAAATATTTTAATTACTTTTCATGGTTACCTGTACCATATTCTTATAGAAAAACACAATGGATCAATACACAGATATTTCAATATGCTATAAAAGTACCTCAACGATATTATTATTGAATTACAATACATAATCCCTTCAATCCATCCTCTTCAATGATTGGCTTGGAATAGGTCCTTCCTCTATTTAGAAACAACTTATTAGGTCAGGGCATTGAGTTGGGTAATGCCCATGTTCTCCAGAGATAAGGCATTGGACTCCATAACAGTATGTCACTCTATGACCCTTTTCTTTACATAGATAACATCTTTCCTTCCATTTGAGGTATTCCTAAAGGATCTTCTTCCCTTCTTTAGAAATCTCAATATTCATTTCTCTATGATCCTCACCATGAAAACATGCATAAAATTCCATCTTCCTCTTATTTGATGAATTAGGAATACAACTAAAGTTCACCTTGTAAATCATATATCATGATGACTGATTCATCATAATCACAATATCTTCCTCTCTAGGCGTTACATAATTTCATTGATCGTAGTCACCAATTTGTCCATTAGAATCAATGTTAACTAAATTCCTTCTCATTCCCTCCATTGACTAAGACCAGAAACCATAGTGTAAGAAACATTTAAAATAACGAGGAACCACATAATCATAAAAAGTCACTTATGGGATGTATAACTTATCAAGAAAAATTAATCCATGACACCTTAGGTTCACCCTAGGTTATTAATTATCGTCAACATATTTCTTGGACTCTAACCTATACGTATACTTAACCTTGGGGAAATCCCTAGACATACCTTAGAAATATCTCTAGATATTTCAATAATGTTTTTTCATCTTAGTTTCCAAAGTTTAACTAAACCTTTCCTATGATAAAAACAGTAGAGGCCTGAAGCTTGACTTACATGGACATTACATTACTTTTGGGGAATACTTAATACATAACAAAAAAAGACACACAAGGACTGTAATAGTTTAGTGTCTTTGAAAACTCGGAATATAATCTTCTAATCGTGGTGAATGATCTTCAACATCTCCCATAAAGATCTTCCCCTTTTTGTTTTCTTACCTAAAACATTTCTTTAAATCCTGGGGAAAAGAAAACATATAAAGGGTGAGCTCAAAATTCTCAGTAAGGGTAAGCATGGATAAAATAAAACAAATCATATTCATTTGAACTTAAAAACATGAACATAATGTTTAAACATCAAAATCATGAGAAATTACATAAAACATGGAATTACATAAGGCATCGATCATAAAGTAACATTAATAATGATAAAATAGCATGGGAATAAAACATTTAATTGTGGAAAAACATTACACACATGATATGATTTCCATAGTAGCCAAGGCATTGCTGCCAAGACCATCTTAGTGGACAAAGTCCCTTACTGAACCTGGTTTACTTGTCGTTCTAGCCATGTATTACTGAATCGGATTTACTTGTTGTTCCATCCATGTCTATATCATGAGATTTAATTTTTACCCAATGCATTGGAGGGAGATATAGGTCCCACCCATCTCATAATGAAATCATTCTTACTTGTGACACAAATTAAACATAAATCATTCATCATAATCCAAAGAATAAAATGGGTTTCATAAACATCATCCCATCATAACATAATCCATATAAAATAAATGGATATAATTTCTTAATAAGAGATGTGAAACCATGTAAACCATAGATACATTATACTTGAAACATACACATATGAAATAATGTCATCTTAGATGGAAAATGGGTTTGATAAAACATTTGAAATGAATTCTTGAGGAAAATATCCTTTCTTCTTCAAAATAAATTTCTTTTCACAAAATGTCATGCAATTTTAAAAGAAAGGTGTTATATTGAAAATAGTCATGATATATTTTGGAGGAATCTTCACGAAAATAAGGCTTTATAAAACCATAAAAATCCTTTCATTCCTAAGTTAAAAAAACATTCTTCTCATACTTTTTCCGGAAAAGTCAAAAAAGTACCTCATAACATAAACAAAAGTAAGATTCCTTAAATACCATGTAGTAAAAGTAAAAATTGGGTGAAAAGAACATTAAAAATAAATGGAAACATTTCTAGAAAACATGGACATGGATGATAACAATAACCCCAGTAAATAATTACGAATACACAATCTCAGATAAAAATGAGATTGGAAAATTTATCAATTACCTTAGGTCTGATTTTCTTTGTACGTATCTGAACCTCCTATATAATTATTTAAATAATTTCATTGACTTATTAAAGAATCATATTCATTGTTATGATAACTTATATGGTGCACTTATGATTTTATATTACCAGTTCTTTTGTAAATCCCATGTTAAAGCAACATTTTGGGTAAAATCATCTTATTTATCGTACGTGTTTGGACATGTTGTTCTTGATGTTATCATTACTTATATCATGATTTAATTAAATATAGAATGTAAATCATGATTTATATATCATATATATATTAATTATATATATCCAGCATATACATGTATTTATAATAGTACATAACATATTGAGGTATGAAATGAAATGCACCGTTCATGGAGATGGTAAGCCGTACGTACACATGAATGATACTTTCATTTCTATTTATTATTTTAATGGAATTAAAACATAATTATACATAGTTATATTATAATTCCTATATAATATCATATATAGTATCATTAACTGCATCCTTTATACATCCCACATAAGGCATTAACAAATCACATCACTTTGAGGGGGCGGTAGTCCGCACTTCCTCAAATGAGATTATCGTCATTACCAACTATGGAAATGACAAAGGCTTGATATAATTGGAAAGTAAAGAATCATAATAAAATAATAAACATTATATATATCATATATAAAAACAGTTCCATCATAATGTCCACCATGAGAGGCGGTAGGATAAAATCGAACAATCATCATTTCGTGAGGAGTTAGTTTTCCATCCACAGAAACATTATGTTCTTCATCCATTAGATAGAGGTGTGTGTAAGTTTACTTCTAAACATTATCATAACAAAATCATAGTATTATTATTATAATGGTTTTGTTACAAAACAAAGTATTAAAAAGAGTTTAGGGTTCGGAGGGGTAGAATAAATGAAAAAAACATAAGAGAAACTATTACCATTAATTTGGGTAACTTCCATTGGTTTGAACCAAAAGGACTTCTTGAAGTGCCTTATGCTTAATGTAAGGCTTCTAGATGGAGTAGAGGGATGTTGGGAGCTTATTTGGGTAGAGTTTGGACGAGCCAAAAGGCTTGAGAGATGTGAGGAATATCATAGAAGTGGTCGTTTTTTTTATGGGATAGGATGAGCTCTTTAGGAAAGTGTGAAAACATTATTTTATTATAAACATGTCTTCGGTTTCAATAGGTCCAAAACACATTAATTTCGACGATAATATGACTAATATTCGAAATTAAATCATCCAATAGGAATTTGACAGGTTTTAGATAACATTTTAATCATTATAATCTTTTTTATATAAATCATTTATTAATGAGGTAAATACTGCATCATTATTGTGTCATAAATAATTTAATTTATTTGGTGTCTAAAAATTATAAAAATATACCAACATGTAGGAAATATTTTTATAATTCCAATGAATATTTATAGTCGAAATTATTTTTTATATATCCTCTTATAAAAATTAATTACTAAAGGATTTTTGTTAATGCCAATTTTGTCTTTACATTAAATTAATTAATCTAATGTGTCAGTGTCTTTCATAAGTGGCTCCATGGGGTCCCAAAAGTGACCCAAAGATGCCCATGGTAGGTTATTACTCATACATTAATGTTTGGAAAAGTGTTAAGATAATTTCGAATTATTATAATATTCTTTTAACCCTGAATTTCCCTACTTACTTTTAACCATGGTAAATAAAAGTAAAAAGATAATATTCAAAAAAAAATATTTTTATCTAATTGAACAAAATTTTACTCCTTTATATTAACCATTTCTCTCTTATTTTTTAAATTCAACTCCCAGAAGTGGTAAAATTATATTTTATGAACAATTGAAAAAGCTCCTAAGAGGTGGCTAAAAGATGATGAAAAGTTCAATAAATTTTTTATAAATCTATAATTATTATAAAATGATTCCAATGAATTTAATTGAACTTATATAATTATTATGTATCTATTTTGACCTAAAATAAATTTAAATCAAATAAATTATTATTTAAATAAAAAGTCGGTTTTAACCAAAAACTCAGTGTTTTCACTATTCATCATAAATTGATGTTTTTCAGATAAATACCCAAAATTCAGCCTAAGATATATTTGATATTCCGAATTCAAAAATGATGACTATTTTTTCAAATTCAAAACATAGAAGTGAAATTAATTATTTTTAAAATTAATTCCCTTAATCAAAACCAATAACATGTTTTTAAGAAATAATAACTATCAAAAGATTGATACTTGTTTATGTTCAATTTCAAAGTAAAATTAATTCCAATGACCAACATTGGATTAAATAGTAAAAATATATTCTAATTACACTTTAAAACCAATATAAAATAAAATCTATCTATATAAATTATTGCGATGAAAAAATATGTTTTTAATTAAAATATAGCGTGTTTTTACTATTCATTAAAATATGACAGTTATCAGAAAAATATGAAAAATTTATCCAAAGTAAATTTTTATATCCTGATTCCAAAGAAGAATTTTATTTTTTAAAATTGAACTTATAGACATGTCAAAAACAAGATTTAAGGTTGGTGCGCCATTAAAAGGTGGAAAAAATACATTTTATGAAAAATAATTATTTTACTCAAAAAATTGATTTGTTCTCATACCATGTTCTTGAAAATATGTAAGATGAATAATAATATTATATAATTAAAAATGTAGTTAACATTATTCATAATAGCTAGTTCATAATAATATTACAACCATATATAGTTGTTTTGTGAAACCTGGTATTGCATACAACACACGCTATCGAGGAAGGTCACGATCGCGTGTAATGCAAGCCAATTCAGGGTGGCGTGTAGTGAAAGACAACTTTGTTGTTGGGTATAAAAAAATACAACCATATTATATTTATACATTAAACAAAGTATATACTGAATGTTGCGTAGAATAATTTCTACCAAACGAACTTGAAATTGTGTGTAACACGAGCCAAGAATAGTGTTCCGTATACTGCAATCTAATACGGTGTTGCATATAGCGCATGATAATCTTGGTGTAGCGTACAAAAAAAGACATCAATGATAATAAAAATAATAATTCTCATAAAATCTCAGGTTGTTACATGTCCCATAACACTTTGAAACTATTTAATGGAATTAACTTTTTAAAAACATTTATATCCACATAAATAAATCCTTAAAAAACATTTCGAAGACATGGAAATTAATGGGAAATATTTATAAGAATAAATATATAAAACATTTGAAATGATGTTTTTGTAAAATAGTTCCTTAAAATAATCCCTTTTAAAATGCTTTCAGTAAATATGGACATGGGTAATAAATATGTCCTATTATATACTTACATAAAAACAACCTCAGATAATAATGAGATTGTGAAATTAACCCTTACAAATTTGGTAAAATACAAAACATACACACCATGAAAGAGCTATCATAAAATGAATATGAAAATACACATAAATTAAAGTGTATTACACAAAGAATACAATTATGGTCAGCACGTACACCAAACCAATGTTAATAGTGGAAATATGGGACGAATCTCACTGGAATAAGGAGTGAGATGAAAACCCCTTACCTTGCACTTTCCTTTATGTGAGGGTATGCTTAAGCTTATGTATGAAGACCATAGTATGTTATTAAATTATTACAGAACCATATTAGTATTTATAATATCATAAATTATTCATTTATTACTTTATATTAACCAATTAATAATAATTTACAGCTTAAATTAACATTTTGGGTAATAATCGCTTTCTCTATTGTACGTCTTTTAACTTGTTACTATTGATTGCATAACTTAGATAAATATTTAAATACTTTCAAAATATAAAACATGATTTATATATCATATATATTTAGGAAATAAATATTTATAATAGACATATATATGAATGGAAAACACCTTTTATGGAGACGGTAGTCCGTACGTACGCATAAACGTTGTTTCCGTTTTAAAAACATATTAAATAGAACTAAGTGAATAAAATATATGTAATTACATATATATATATCTCTCTCTCTCTAGTAGAATTATAAATTCATTTTTTACAAACATATTAGTAATATATATTTTTATAATAGTTGATGAATGGTGAATGTGGAAATGAATCTCATAGTGTCGTGGAGACGGTAATCTGTACGTACACAAGAGAGAAAATATAATTTCTTTAAAGGTGTGGAATTGGATGATATATTAATTTTACAGAGACATTATCATGTTTTTTCATTATTTATATGCATATTACTCATAATTATATCCATCCAAATAACATAGTGTTGAATAATAAATTACACCACGACATGGAGACGGTAAGCCGTACGTACGCACGCATGATGACATTATCATTCATAAGATCGATATAATAATTAATATAGTTGTGAAATATTTATAATAACATCAAATTTTATAGATGATACTGGAGTTATTATTTTAGAATGGAAATAACAAAGAAAGAAGAAGTTGAAGAAGAAAGGAACATGGAAGAGGGTGGTGAAATCATTACCTCTTATTCAGGTTCTTCCTTTTGATGTGATCAAAAGGGATCCATAGGACGGATTTATGATCAATATAACTCCTATAGGTTGAATTTAGTAATTTTGGGAGGATATTTTGTCCAGGGATGGCTGATCCAAATGACATTGAAGGTGTGAATTAGATTGAAGGGGGAGTGACCTTTTATAAGAGGGGTGAGGGGAACCTTAGGAAAAAAATAAAATATTATTTTATAATAAAATAATTTTCGGTTTATAATGGATAAAAAATTTATTATTCAAAGGATAAGGTGCGTATGGGTTGATAAAAACTCAACCAATAGGTTTTAGACAGGTCTGAATCACTATATTAACCATAACTTTTCAATTTAACTCTTAATTAAATAGTTTTACATTTACCATGTCTCTTTGTATTTTTATATTATATGGTTAATAAACATACTATATATTTCCAATAGAACCCCAAGTGGCTCATTAATGATACACCTTTCATTACATATGTCTTTTTGTAGAACCTTATATTTTTATTAATATTATATCAATTTATAATATAATATTTTTTAAAAAAACTCCTTTATGTCAATTTTAAGACTATTTAATATTTTATTTATTTTTTAATTATTAAAATATTTATTAATTCTAACCAATTTCATTTAAGAATTCCTAACATGTTATATTAACCAATAAAATTCGTTGATGGCATAAAAACTTACAAATTATATTTATTTTAACATTTATTATACCAATTATTAGATTCTTCGATTAATAAAGAAAATATAGCATCATTATTGTGTCACAAATAAATTTATTTATTGAATGTCTAAAAATTATAAATAAAATTACCTTATAAAGGAAATAAATTTATATTTATAGTGAATATTTATAGTCTAAAATATAACATTCATAAGCCTATAAAAAGTGTTTTTCTAAATGATATTTGCATATGTCATTTTTGTATTTACTTGAACTTAATTAATATAAAGTGTCATTATCACTTACAAGTGGCTCCATGGGGTCCCAAAATCGACCTAGTGATGCCCATAGTCGGGAATGTATCATCCAATAGGGTTAAGAGACGTTTTAGGGTAATTTAATATTATTATAATATTATTTTTTACCATTATTTTCCGGATTTACCCTTTATCCATGGTAAAAAAAATATTTACCGAAGTAATTATTCAAAATGTCTAAAAATAAAAGTTACATATTTACACGATTTTGACCTCCTGATTCTAAATATGGAATCCATTTTTCTAAATTCAAAAAAATAAAGTGTCAAAAATTAATTTAAAATTAATTGTCGTTGTCAAAAAAAATGTTTTTTTTGGAAATAATAACTATCAAAATATTGACACTTTCTTATGACTAGTTTAAATGTGAAATTATTTCCATTGAACAAAATAAGATTAAATGGTAAAAATATAATCTAATTATAATTTAAAATCACTAAAATGCATAATTTATCACTATTAATTATTTCGATTAAAGAAGTTGTTTTTAAATAAATTTTAGTAATTTTAACTATTCATCAAAATATGAAAGTTGTCAAAAAGTATGAAAAATTTATTGAAACTAAATTCTTATGTCCCGAATCTGAAGAAGAAGTTTATTTTGTCAAATTTAATATATAATAGTTTCAAATATTTTATTTAAAAAAATTTCTCCATTAAAAGGTGGTAAAATTGTCTTTTTTATACATACTTCTTTTATCTTTTAAAAAATTAATTTGTTCTTATATTATGTCTAAGAAACTCCTAATATTGATTCTAAAATTATAATGATTGTATAATGTTCAAAATCCAATTAATAATATTCATCACCACTTTTGAATGGCTAGATTGGTAAGTCATGGTGCGCCTAAAATCAGTGTTGTGTGTAGTCCATGTTATTGAATTACTTTGAAGAAATAACCTACTATGAAATCATGGGGTGTTACATTAATTCCTCTTTCAACAAATTCAGTCCTCACAATTTGAATTTTTTTTTGAAAATAACAGGTTGAAAATACAAAATACCTTTGGGAAAATCCACATCGGAAATTAGTTTAATACAATTTAGTCTTAATAAGAGGAAAATGGAAATGAAAGGGTCACCACAAAATTATGGTCTCGATTAGGAGAAAATTTGTCGAAAATAGAGACATATAATTAGAGTAAAACGTAAATATTTATTGGTAGTGATTGGGGTCATCAATCACAAAGAAGTGTAACATTGAGGGCATTAAATTCATCAATCTATGATGATTTAAAATACCATCGGTTCAACAAAACATATGGTATTAGGATAACACATTTTGGGTTTTGAGATCCCTTAACTAAAGTATAAGAATTTATTTCTTCATAGAATAAGAGAAGAAAAAAATATATACTTGACAAGTAGAGTCTCATCCTCTAACTAATTTCTACCACAAACTCATCTTTCACTCTAAAAGATAATATAACTTAAAAATAATATCCTATTTATCCTATTCGTATAGGGTTCAAAAAATGAATTTATAATTCATCTACCAGAATTTATTTTAAAAAAGACTACATTATTCAATCCTGGACATCTCGTGGGCCAGTGGTAGGTGATATACCCTTGTCTCCCTTCGGTTGCAGGATCAAGACTCACAGCCTTGCCGGACCTGATGGGTTGTCGCCCGACCTTTGGGTTCTCCTTTTATGGCAATCCAAAAATAATCTCAAACTATAATTATCCAGAATACTTCTGTCCAAATTCATAGTCCTAAATTTGTATGGAAGGTAAAAACAATGAAGATCTTTTTTTCCACATAATAACATTACAAAACCTTTACCATGTATTCTTTTAAAACACTTCGACATCCTGAATTCCAATAAAATCTTATTGATTACATTCATGATCCCCTATTCCTTATAGAGTACTGGGTATACTATTCTATCTAATTTTTTTTAAATCCAACAATTATCGAATATAAAAATCATTAATTAGATTTAAGGTAGTCAATAATATCCAATATAATTTATCCAAATCAGTCATGTATTATTCCAAAATCATTTCCTCAGTATCAGAACCATATTATGGTTTCTCTATCTCTCGACCATATATTGTCCAAAAATTTAACCTGATATTGAGTCTCTTTTATTGGTTCCACACAATCTCAAGTCCTTAATGACCTATTACTGCTGTACAATCCATATATACTCCATATTTATTATAAGTAGTACATTGTTGATACACCACTCAACTGACATAATTCTCTAATAACAATATAAGAACTCTAATCATTCCTCCTCATCTGTGGTAGTATCATAGCTTGCTTATTATCCGATACCATCATTTGGGGCATACTCTGATGATTTGGACATTGGTTCGCGTATAGTCCCAACATCTTATAGATGAATCATTATACATTTGAAACCTTTTTCTTACCCATGCAGTCACATACATGGTTTCCTTTTTCTCCACACTTATAACAAAGTCACATTCCCTTCAGGAAAGTTCTAGGGTGCCTCTTCCCATAGTTATCACATATATGAAAGTTCTTCTTTTCCCTCTTCCCTTTATCCATCTTTCTCTCTTCCATCCTTTTCTTATCTTGCTTCCCTTCAAATCCATAGGACTCAGAGAATTCTTTACTTCTCTTATTAATACATGATACCATTTCTTCATATATCGAGAATACATAGGAGACTATTTACCTTCTAAATGTTGTTTTAATACTATGAAAGACGTGATCTTTATAAATCATTGGATCATACATATTGTTGGAGTTCACATTCCTTCTACTGGGCGCCATTTCTATACAATGGCATAAACTGGGTCAGTTTATGAATTATAATGAATAATTCCAAACATGTAAAATACCTAACATAAATTGAATGGTTAATGTATATAATCCATAATCATAAATAATTTTTCATTGAGGAAGTATATACTCATAAACCCTTTATAATGATATGTAAATAAAATGAGAATTATCCTAGGCATATCCCCTGGGAGTGTCATAACCAAGAGTGCAGCATGGCCCATTGTTGTGCACCAGTTCCCGTTCGATTCTAGATCAAAGTGGTGTTTTTGGGTTTCACCCTTCGGTACATTTGTGCCAGATCCACCTCTACCTAGTCATATCCATACAGGTATGTATTTTCTTAGAAAACTCACAAAATCTCCACATTTCCAAAATTCATGGAATTTCATCTATACTAATACTCAATGTCTATCTTAGGTCTATGTCCTCTAATCATATTTTATCTAAATATAGTTTCCAAGGTTATTGCTAAAAATCCTCTAATAGCAACTGTAACGCCCCGACCCCAGTTACCCTGAGTCGGTGCATTATTTTAATACATTGGCACGATTACAAGGAATCATTTCCCGAAAGACAAATCGGTTTGGCAGTCTTGGAAAATAGATTACATATATTAATGTTACATTACACTTTATAACATAAAAAACAAAATAATTAATCCTTTATGAATGCCATTATTCTCTTTTATTAACCTTGTATGTCAATCACAATACACTTCTTGAAATCTTGGGAAAAATAATACATAGAAAGTGGTGAGCTCAGATGCTCAGAAAGGATAACAATACAACAGAATCTTTCATAAAAATCCATAAACATTTAAGGCAATGTATAACTAAAAAAAATCCATTTAAACTTGAACTTCAGCATAATATGGAAAAATAAAATGAAGTAATACCATTTAATTATTCACATAGATATTCTACTAGTAGACTAATCACATGAAAATATCACTAACCACTTTCATAATGATGGAATGCATAATTCCAGACTGTCATAACTACCTAGTCAAGGCCTTGTGCCAAGACTATGAATATGATTTTTCAAGGCCTTGTTCCAAGACACTAGTTTGCCTAATGAGATATACTTATGCATCGAGGAGCTATATCAGGCTCAACCCGTCACTTACTAAGTCCAATGCATTCCGCATATGAAATTGTTTAATCATTGCATAAACATTCGTAATAAAATAGCATACGAAATGTCAATAATTTATCTCTAAACCATGAATGGTATAAAAATTACACATCCATAGTCAAACATATCAAAAAACCTTCAATTAAATATCGAAGATTTGTATCATAATAAATCATATTCAAACAAGTTTAAAATCCATAAAATGATATTGACATATATGAAAATGATTTGTAAAAATCTTTCAGAGAAATATCCCTTTTCATTAAATCATTTTAGTGTCACAAAATTTATAAAGGAAGACATTTAAATAATTTTTTGAATCAAGGGGTCCCATACCACATTGAAACTTTTGTAAGGAATTAACATTTTAAAAACACTCTTGTCCATTTAAATATATCCATAAAAACCATTTTGAAGACATGGACATTAATGAGAATGATTTAGAAGAATAAATATTATTTTTTTTTGAAATGATATTGATGTAAAAAAGTGCATTAAAATATTCCCTTTGAAAACTCTTTCATGAAACATGGACATGGATAATAAATGTGTCCCATTAGATACTTACATAAAAACACCCTTAGATAATAAAGACATTGTAAAATTAACCTTTACCAATTTGGTAACTTACGAAACATACACCCCATGAAAGAGGTATCATACAATGAATATGTAAATAAACATAAATTAAATTGTATAATACAAAGAATACAATTATGGGCAGTACGTACACAACACAAAATGTAATATTGTCCATATGGAACTAATCTCACGGGAATAAGGAGTGATATGAAAACCCCTTACCTTGAACATTCATTTAGTTCAGGGTACGTTTAACCTCCTATATGAAGACCGTAGTATGTTATTAAATTATACCATAACCATATTAATATATATGATATCATGCATTATTCATTAATGACTGTATACTACCCATTTAATAATAATTTCCCTGTTAAATTAACATTTCGGGTAATAATCACTTTTTTTATCGTACGTGTTTTAACTTGTTAATATTGATTGCATCACATAGATCATGATTTAAATACATCCATAAAATAAATCATGATTCATATATAATATATATTTAGAATATAAATATGAATAATAGACATATATATGAAATGGAAAACTCCGTTTATGGAGACGATAGTCTGTACGTACGCATAAACGATGTTTCCGTTTTCATAACGTATTGAACGGAACTAAGTGAATAAAATATATGTATGTGTATATATATATATATATATTTATATATATATCTCTAGTAGAATTATTATGTCATTTATTACAAACATATTAGTAATATCTATTTTTATAATCGTTGATGAATGGTGAATGTGGAAATGAATCTTATCGCGTCGTGTAGGCGGTAATCTGTACGTATGCACGAGCGACAATATAATTTCCTTGAAGGTGTGGAATTGGATGGTATATTAATTTTACAGAGACATTATCATGTTATTTTAATTATTTATATACATATTACTCATCATTATATCCATCCAAATAACATAGTGTTGAATAATAAATTACACCATGGTGTGGAAAATGTAAGCTGTACGTACGCACGCATGGTGACATTTTCATTAATGTGATGGATAGAATATTGAATATTGTTGTGAGATATTTATAATAACATCACATTATGTATAATATACTAGATTTATTATTTTATAATGGAATTAACAATGAAATAAGAAGTGGAAGAAGAAAGGAACTTGAAAGAGTGTTGGTGAAATCATTACCTCTTATTTGGGTTCTTCCTTTTGATTTGATCAAAAGGGCTCTTTAGGATGGATTTCTGATCAAAATATGGCATGTAAGATGAATTGATGGAATTTGGGAGGATATTTGGGTAGGTTTTGGATGATCCAAATTTCTTTAATGGTGTGAATTAGAGTGATGGGGGAGTGCCCTTTTATAAGAGGGGTGATGGGCACCTTAGGAAAAACATAAAATATTATTTTATAAGAAATTAATTTTCGGTTTCTAATGGATCCAAAATGTATTATTTAAAGGATAAGGTGGGTATGGGTATAAAAACACTCAATCAATAGGTTTTAGATAGGTTTGGGTCAATATATTAACCTTACCTTTTAGATTTAACTCTTAGTTAAATAGTTTGACATTCACCATGTCTCATTTTATTTTAATATTATATGGTTAATAAACATACTATATACTTTCAATCAAACCCCATGTGCTTCATTAATGATACACCTATCATTATATATGTCCTTTGGCCGAACCTTAAAATTTTAGGAATATTATATCAATTTATAATATAATATTTGTTTTAAAAACTCCTTTATGTCAATTTTGACACTATTTAATATTGTCTTTTTGTAAGTCTTAAAAACTTTATTAATTCGAACAAAAATAATTTACACATTCCTAACATGTTAATTATTCAATGTATAAAAATTATAAAAAAAATACCATTATATAAGAAATACATTTATCTTTCTAATGAATATTTATAGTCGTAAATATAACATATTTAACCCTATGAAAACATTGTTTTTCTAAACGATATATGCTTATGTCATTTTTGTATTTACTTTAACTTAATTAATTTAAAGTGTCATTATCACATAAAAGTGGCTCCATGGGGTCCCCAAATCGACCCAATTATTCCCATGGTCGGACATGTATCACCCAATAGGGTTATGAAACGTTTTAGGGAAATTTTATATTATTATAATATTATTTTTTACAATTATTTACCGGATTTACCATTTAACCATAGTAAATAAAATATTTACTGAAGTTATTATTAAAAATTTCTAAAAATAAAAGCTACCTAAATACACAATATAGACCTCATGATTCTAGAAATGTAATCCATTTTTCTAAATTCAAAACAAAGAAGTGGCAGAAATTAATTTAAAATTAATTCCTGTTATCAAAACAAAAAGAGTGTTTTTAAGAAATAATAACTATCAAAAGATTGACACTTTCTTATCTCTATTTTAAATGTGAAATTATGTACAATAACCAACATTGGATGAAATGGTAAATATATAATCTAACTATACTTTAAAATCACTCATATACATAATTTATCCCTATTAATTATTTCGATGAATAATGTTTTTTTAAATTAAAATTTAGTAATATTCATTATTCATCAAAATATGAAAGTTTTCAGAAAAGTACCCAAAATTTATTGAAACTGTATTCATATGCCCTGATTCTGA
The DNA here is from genome assembly GCA_963277665.1 of Viscum album. NCBI lineage: Eukaryota > Viridiplantae > Streptophyta > Magnoliopsida > Santalales > Viscaceae > Viscum > Viscum album. The sequence goes on from OY728160.1 coordinate 715,498,988, forward strand.
AGAAGAATGTTATTTTGTCAAATTGAAAATATAAAAGTTTCAAATATTGTATTTAAAAAAATTTCTCCATTAAAATGCGGTAAATTTTTATTTCTTGAAAAATAATTCTTTTATCTTTAAAAAAATGAATTTGTTCCTATATTATTTCTAAAAAACTCATAATATTTATTCTAAAATTATAAGGATTATATAAATTTCAAAATTCATTTAATACTATTCTAACCTGCTTTTGAAGTGCTAGATTGGTAAGTCATGGTGCGCTAGAACTCAGTGTTGCGTGTAGTGAAAGTTATTGAATTACTCTGAAGAAATAACGTAAAATGAAATATTGGGGTGTTAAAAATGATATAATGAAATATATTTTAAAACTATTCATGATTAAAATATATATTTTTTTTTGAAAATTGTTTTGAAAATATATTTACTTAAATATATATTTTTTAAACTTGTAAAGGAGGCTTCTGTGAAATAATGGATGATAAATATATACATGTCAAACAAGGTAAAAAAATATTCCCTATGTTTAGAAAAAGGTTTCAAAATGCCTAATTATGAAAGCTACAAGAATTTTTTTTTGAAACATAGCTAATATAAAAAAATGAAAATGATGTTAACAAATCATTTTGGGATCATTTTCAAAATCCATATAATAAAATAAGGTTTTTAGAAGAAAACAAGTTCTCTGATTAATGAGAGAAATAATGTTGGCTTTTCATAAAAAGATTTTATAAAAAAAGTTAAGTTCCAAATAGTGGAATAATGTTTCTAATACTTTAAAGTGATTATGAATAACTGTAGTAGACTAAAATTGTTTATCGAATAATGATTATGTAATTTACTCAAATAGAAATTCCATTGAATGATCATTGGGATTAGTCTTCAGGAAAATAATATTTACACTTAATAAAGTGTCTCATACCACAATAAAATAATTTTAAATCATAATAATCAGGAAATTATTAATTTAAATTAAATAATTAAAAACAATTACGGAAAAGGAATTAATTATGTAATATAAAAAATGAGCAGTAGATACACCATACAAAAGATATAAGAATTGAACATGACATATATCTCATGGATGTAAAAAGTGATATGTAAATATCATAAAAAGGTGGTAAAAATGAATAGGAAATCCCAAGTGTATAAATCATTAAATAAAAATGTAAAATACCATTAATATAATAGGCTTTATGATATTATATTTCAATGTGGTAGTAATTACACCATATATAGGATATTAGATGTACAACAATTATGTATCCATCATTTAATGAAAATGATAGAAGAAAAAATTCTTATGTGTTTCATTTCATTTAAATATACCTTAACAGGATTTATAATAAGCATTTGTTAATTTAAAACATCCTTTATATCAATTTTCATGTTTGTAATTAGTTTTATTTAACTTATTACCATGTTTTGTACGAACACTTCGGTGTGCACATGTTATTACATTATAAAGGCATATATATCCACCCAAAATTATTATTGGAAGGTTAATTTAGGAATTATTTTCATCCAATGCGATTTGGACTGGTGGATAAGTCATTTAGGCCCTTAAATGTAGGGTTTTAGTACATTTTTAGGCCTAATTACAGCTTAATCACTGTAATTAATTTTAATTACATTTTGAAATAATTTTTTTAAAAATAATTTGATATCATTAGACAAAAAATATTATCTATATTATAGTTGTTTTTGGTGGATTTTAAAAATTCAAATCACATAAGCAGAAACATTAACTATAAAACTAATCTCACAGACATAGGAGTTAATTGGTTTTGGTAAGAAAATGTTCAATTTTTTTTATATTATTATATTCAATTTAAAAGATAAATCAATTTTAATGACCGAAATTATATTAATATATGTTTAATTTACCGACTTATAATATAATAAAATTATAATATAATTTAACTATAATAATTATTTAAACAAAAGGCTACTTTTTTACTAAAATGACGTTTTTTAACTATTCACTAAAAAATAATGTTTCTATGAACAAATGAAAAAAAAATCATCCAAGAAAATGTTGTAATTTTGAATTCAAATCTAATGTTTATTTTATCCAATTAATTTCCAAAATGTTTCAAAATTACGATTTAACATAGGTTTTCCATTAAAAAATGTAAAAATTCCTAAATAAAAATATTTTTTATGTAAAAAAATCAGTTTTCTATTATCTTATGCTTACCAGATATATTAGATGAATACAAAAAATGTTATTTATTGAATATTTAAAATATTTATTACATTAACACAACTCACTAGTTTTAAATATTTTAATCTATTTTTCTAAAACATATTTTCCAGCATAAAATTAGTGTTCTATGCAAATATTATTTTTAATATTTAATTTGTTTTATATTCATTTCTAATGTATTCGTAATGAATTATTCATTTGTATAAACCTTATATATTAATAATTTTTTTAATAAAATTCACAAAATCCAGTTTATATTTTATTATATTAAATAATAATGTTCATAATTACATTTTTTCTCGGCAAGACTCGGTATTGTTTATAGTGAGACCCATCGATGTAGGTCACTTTTTAATGTATCATAGAATATAGGGGAAGGAATCTATTGCATGTAACACAATAAAACATGGTGATTCATGTATTGGAATTTAAATCAATGTTTTATGTGTCTAAACATATAAAATATATTTTAAATAGTAAACGTATTTTAATTTTAACGAATATTATATTACCTTAAACAATTGTAATAACATGGAATACATGCTCTCAAACACAAGGTACATACTTTAGTTTTGCAGGGTGTAAAATATTAATTATCTACTGAGTATCTGAGAAATGGTTTCATATTATTTATTGCATCAAATTTGGGTGAACCGCAGATATTTTTAAAAAAAATGAGGGTTTAATGCAGTTGTGTAACAATTATCCGGAACTCCACAAGATCACCATAAATAAAAAGAACCCTATTTCAATGATAAATGACTCATTTGATCAACTATGATGAACGTTGTACATATAAAATTGGAAAAATCATTTTGGATATCTTCATCTAAAGATGAATAATGTTGATATTCAGAAGATATCATTCCTCACATTTATGGGAACTATGAATTCAATGTGATTACATTTGGAATTAATAATCCCCGACTATGAATATAGTCTTTAGGGACCAACATGAATATTTTATGACAGTTTTTATTGATGATATTTTCATTTAAACTAATATAAATTATGAACATTAAAATAAATCTATGGATTATAATGGTGACATTAAATAATGATTAGTTGTACGCCATGTTGGGATAATGATACTTTTAGATGGAACAAGACACATTCGTGGGACATGTGATCACAAGTGATGTAATTTTTATGGAGCCATAAAAAAATTGTAATTGAGACAAGGTCCAAAACCACTAGTTTCAATGAAATATGTTTTTTATTGTAATAGTAGGGTAATAAATACATTGTTTGATAAATTTATCATTATTGTATAGACTTCTATATAAGTTAACATGGAAAGTGGTAAAGTATGTCTAGATGAAAGATTGGGATTACTGCATCTAGGATACAAAGAAGAGGCTAATCACTACACTGGTACTAACACTAAATATAAGTTTATATGGTTTTATGATACACAATTTGTATTTAATGAACATATTGGGATGTGTAATCATGTATAATGACATTGTGATAACCTTAGCCTCAAAAAAGTTGAATATTAATGAGTCAAACTACCCATAACTTGATCTAGAGATATCAGTTGTGATACTCTACATAATGATTTAGGGTAACTATGTCTATAGTAAGAAGTATTACATATATGATTATCTTAAAAACTAAATTCATATATTCACATATTAGGATCTCAACATGCGATAAAGGAGATTGTGCAAATCAAGGACTTTGATTTACTAATTGACTATCATCTTAGTATGTAGAAAGAGTTAAATGATTATATTATAAGAAATTAACCTTATATATTATCCATGATGTGGATTTATAATAACACTATTATAATGGAAATTAAAATTACATATTTCAAAATTATAATGGCAATTAATACAACATAAAATTTCGAAATGATTTCACAGCCCTGTATCCTAGAGAAGATAAAGGAGGTATAAAGGGATTATTTTTAGCTTCAAATAAAATTGTAATATTTAATATAATGGAAGATATATGAGGTCTATATATATGAGTATGGTTTAATCAAATTTGAGACTAAGATTTTTTGTGCCTTTATAACCTCATATAATTAAGTATCAACATGGAAGTGCATCGAGCTCATCTTTCTCTATCCATACTAGAATTACCATGATGTATCATTTTCAATGAGAACCCTTATATTCGGTCAACTTGAGTACTGATATTGTGTAGTATTTCTCAATGTGTTTTTATGTACATATGTCAATTCAGAAATATATAATTCCAAAGGGTTTAGGTAATCATTGCCTTTACCCATGTGAAAACAGTTTAAATTCTCTACACACATTGTCACTAGTGTCCTAAATAATTCCAAAAAAAAATAAAAATGGATATTAGTTGATCAAATTAATAAGAAATCCACCTTCATTGATATTTAGAAATATTTCTCACTATAATAACTTATTGGGTTATACATGAAGAAAGTGGTCGGGCTGCACATTGTTCCACTTTCAATCGTATTAGATCATTATCAAAGGTTGTAATTAAAATTATAGAAGTGAATTTATCTTTATTTGAGTGCTAAAATTAATATTGTCACATCCTATCACCATGATAATGATATAAAATCTGAAATAACTATTAATACTCTTAATGAGATTATAATATACAACACCATGTAATTCAATGGTGGAAAAGATCAGTACTTCCCATTGGTTAAATCTCATACAATAAAAACTCTTGATTATTCAAATGGATCCATATCAATTTCTATCTAGTAAGTGATGTTGAAGTCATACGTTTTTGGATAATGTTGGTGAATGAATGATAATTGGACCTAATATTGTGAATGAGATTTTTGAAAATGTTCACACCCCAAAAAACACCTGAAATATATTCATATTTGGTTAAAGATATATACTGAAAACATTTTAATAAAAATTACATTTTCTGTGTGTAAAAACGTCATCCATATAATATCCCCTTATAAGTGTGTAATATAGATAAGAATGAATGTGAAACTTATCCCCCAGGCATAATGGCCCATTTGAGATCCTTGATCACAACGAAGTAGTTTCATTTTGAACTTCCATTCAACAAAAAATGGATCAAGTATTTGGCATGTTCTATGTATCACTCATGAGGACGTACATACTTGTTCAATCAAATGTATTTAATTTGGAGGTTGTAAGACTAGAGAACAACCTCTCGTATGAAGAGAATCATGTCATGATTTTATATTATAGAGACAAGGCCATTCACAAAAATACTACTCACTTTGTTAAAGAGTTCTCGAGGAACCTTAAGTATGATGAGGTGACGTGGGTACAATAGGAAGAGATGATAGAGAAATATGTTCACCTCGTTTCAAAATATTTTGTAAAACAAAATTTTGAGTGACAAATTTCAAATGGGGGGATGAATGTAATGACCCAAAATTTTATCAATGGAATTTTACATATAATAATAATGTGATATAATATTAAATACATACAAAAAATAAATAATCTAATAAATACTTTATTCTAATAAATGATGAATGAAATTGTGAGATTTATAAAAATTAAGGAAAATAAATCAATATAATTATAACCCGACAATTAGAATAGTAATATGACCATTAGGAATATTAATCTGGAAAATACAATATTATCATCACCCATTAAAATATACATAAAATTTAGCAATATTATAAATGAAAATATTATATAATTATAACATGTTATAATTAAATAATTTCTTTAAAAATGATAAATTAATTTTTCATGTTCTTGTGAAATTTAAAAGTTTATTAACAATTTCATAATTAACATATCTATTCAAAATAAAATTTAATTTCAAAAAAAGTATTTTTGAAAGAATAATATGATGTAGCATATTTATAAAATAATTTTATGAAACCAATATTAATTTTGAAAATTGTAAATTAATTATCAAATTATATATACTACTTTTGTAAATAAATTATTAATAACCAAATACAAATTTGTAATATTTATAAAAATATTTTCATAAAATTTACATCATTATTTATGTATACATGTAGAAAAACTTTGAGGAAAAATTATTTGTGTTTTTCAAAAAATTTTGAAACTTTGGTGAATACTAAAATAAAACAATTTACAATATTAAACATTATAAAATAAATACATGAATTTTTAGTGATAAATTATGTATGACGCCATGATATTGAAATAACATGAAATAGTTACTCAACATAGTCACAATAATCATCATTAATGATATATTTTATTGAAAATAATAAAATAATGTATAAAGTAGTCTATAAAACTCCTCTCATCACCTTATAATTACAACCCCCAACACCACTTATCCTCACACATTATAAACTATTTTTAATGTCTAAATTATTAATAAAAAATCTCTCCATTATCTTCCGAACATTTAAGAGCTTCATCAATCAATAAATGAAAAAACTATAGTGTTTAAAGGAGGTTCTCAAAGAGACGATATTCAGGTGTTAATGTCCTCCTTCATTCTCTTTTAAATTATTTTCATTCCATAAAATATTCTCTCCATTCCAATGAAAAGATTAAATATAAATATAGTACTATATTTATATACATTAATTTAATTTCTTAAATGGAATATCAAACATAAAATATATTGTATTGTAAAATAATTATCAAATGTAATTACATTGCACATGATGTGTCAATTAACCACCTTTGTGGATGACAAGTTTTCGTTTACCATTATCTCCTTCAAGTCAATTCATACAACTATTATTATAGTTAAGTAATATTTTAATATTCTTATAATATCATGTATCATGTTCTAGAACCAATATAAAATCATGATAATAAGATAATAAAGTAGTTCATTATGGTCCAAAAAACATCCATAATAAATTAAAACATTTTTATTACAATTTTATCTAATGAATCATTATAGTATTGTAAAAAAATGATTTATGAGAGAAATAAATTTTATAGATGTATATTAATACCATTTTTATTCCATATGTTTATTTTTTTTATTCCATTTGATATGAAATCTCATAATTATACTCAAGGGAACCAACCATAAACCATGGAACAAATATTTATAGAATGATGAAATTGAACACTATAACATATAAAAATTAAAATAAATGAAAAAATATGTGTATTATAAATTATTAAAATTTATAAGAAGATCTAGATTTAGTAATTATTGAATTTACTTTAATTATTTAGTATATTATGTGAAATTGCATAATCCATTCAAACATAAGATAAGGGAATTATTGAACCAAACATACTTTCATTAGTTTATTCCACACTCATGACAATTTTCCATGTTAATAATATTTTAATGATCCTTTTATATATTTTTATTTTTATTTCGATCTTTTTTTAGATATACATGTATAAGCTATTTTTTATGATAATTATAATTATTATTCAAATGAAATCTTCTCACCTAGTTCCTATTAACTTAAATTGAGTTATTTCTTCTTCTCTAAAAATGATGATTCTTATACAAAATATTATTTATACATTATCCATTTTGGATTCACAATGATTATTTTTGAGTGTAATACATATGAAATTTTTATGAAACCCATTACATGGCATGGGTTATTTCCAAAATTTGGATGTTGTACCTTCAATGTGGCATGAATTATTATGCAAATTCTGTGATGTTATGGGAGAACATAATTATATTGTCCTTTAATGAAATGTATAATGTGATTTATCTTCTGATATTAGTTTTACTATACCTGAAATCGATGCTATATTTTTTCATAATTATAATGTTAGGATAATTAAAATAAGTTTTTTTGAACCTGATGATAGCTTTGTTCACAACTAAGTGTTGTATTTTACCATTAAGACCTGATGTTTCATTTTTATATGTTTCCATATTCTATTCTATAAATTAATTCATTGTATCATGATATTGATTGTGATGCTATTATTATTTTTTTATTATTATTAATACGATCACCCATGTTATGTTGACTCAGTTCTTTTTTTATCCACTTATTTCCTTTAATCTGATACATTTCATTGATGTATTTACTGAGGGGACTAAATGTATTAAGGGTAATATCAACATTAGAAGAAAATGAATGAATATTTTAAATATATATTTTTCTTTTATTATTCACAAGTGATGTATGGTACTAATATACCCATTATTGTAAACCATTTTCTTCATTTTGGAATATTTTTTATGTTTTTTATCTAAAAAAAGAATTGATAGTTATGTAAGAAAGAGTATATTGACTATTACAGGAGATTCCATTTTCTGTGTGAGGGGAGATGACTCATAGAATTATCTAAATTATTAAATTAATATAAAACACCGTTTATAATAGAGTGAAACAATATTGACACATATTGAAGACATTATATAAATAATTTGATATCCCTTAATCAAATAATATTTGGACAATTTTATGTGATGCTTTAACCCTTATCAATTAATTTTAACAACCTGACATTAACCCTTTCAAGAATAAACCTAATTGAAATTTTTTCTACTCATTATGTGTATAAAAATGTTTCAATAAAGAAAAGAGATTTCTAAATAGAGCATTTTTTGTATTTTCTAACATGTCCTAATCATAATAATTATGAGTGGATATTTTTTTTACTTTTAAATAAATAATTCGATATTAATTTTCAAAAGATACAATTAATTAAATTTTCAGGACATCACACAATGATTGAAATTAAATTAAACATAATTTAAATGGGTTTCAAATATGATCTATTGAAAATTCAATATTGTGTTATATTTTTCTAAATGTTTATATAATATTAGAATTCATAAAAAATTTATTATATTTAATATTTTCCAAATAATTTATTTTATTTTCCTGTTAATTTATAGAAATATTATGTCAGCATTGGGTATGAATTTAAAATAATTATATAATAACTGATAATGAAAACATGATTATCATGATAAATAAAGTAATTCATCTTTAATATAATTTTTTTTACCAAGACATATCTTCTTTTTTCATTTATAAAAAATTTATAGATATTATATTAATTAGAGTGATGTTTTTCTATGAACTCTTTTATAATGATGATATTATGGTCATAATCAAAGTAAAGTTATCGTATTTTTCTATAAAGTAAGTAATTATATGTAAATCAATGAACTCCAAACATAAAATATCTTTTATTTAATTTATTAATGAAATTTTAATGCATTATCCCAATATTTTATCCACATTTCACCCATTATTCCTTTAACAAAGTGATCGATATTTACCAATGTTACTATTTATAATGGAAAAAAATAAAAGTGGAAAATTTTATTGAATTTGAAACACTAATTTTAAATATTCATTCCTATTTCCAAAATTCAATTTATAGAAATCATAAAATTTAATATAAAAATAAACTCTAAAAAACCGGTGAGAAATTTTTAATTTAAAAATAATAATATAAGTATAATAATCATATATTTTAAATTCAACATTAAAATTGATTATAATGAAGAAAATATGTTATATTAATTATTTTTTAACTAATTAATCTTTGAATCAATTTAAAAAAAATGTAAAAACGTAAATTTCTCAAAAACTAGTATTCAATAAAAATTATTGATTCACTAGGGATTTAAAAATTAACACTTTAATAAAGATAAAATAAATTATCTCTAAACTTATTTTAACAAGATAAATTTTAAATTCACTTTCCGTTTAATTTTGTTTTTAAATCAAGAAAAATTATATATTTTATTTGTTAAAATATGTAAATAAAAACCATAATTAATGAAAAGCATGTTAATAAATCATACGATTACATTACATAAAAAATACATCCATTAACTAAATGAAATATAATTATTTATCAATTATTTTTAATCTAACCCAATTAACCAAATTTATGGTGAGTTTACAACAATATATTATATTTTTTTTATTTAGACAAGATGTTTTGTGTATTGGAAGCAATCAATGAAATGAAATTTATTAATATATCATATAAACTTATTTTTATACATTAGATCCATATTATGATTTTTTTTTCAAATAAATTTCATCACTATGATATGTAAAAAATAACATACATCGTCCTCATCACATTATGAAGTTCCTATGTAGCTTCATCTAATTTTTTATATCACTATAAACAATTTAACTAGTGTGGGATATTGTTTCATTGTAGTCTATCTCTAAAATTGAAAATCTCCACTAAATGTTATTCATATGTGATATCTTCACCTAGTTGTATAACCTCTAATTTCTATACATTTGAAGAATGTTGTTTATTCTTCCTCCAGATTGAAATTGGTAACAGATCGTGAACTTGAAAAATATTTATTATAATTTCAAAATGATGTGTTACCATTTCAATATGATAAATAATTTTTAAAGTGCTGATATTTCTACATCTAAATATTAAATTTAAACCAAATACAGAACCTTATTCCATCACGGTATTTATTGAAATAAATTTTATCAAACTTCATATTTGATATGTCACTGAATATTTTAAGTATGATATTTCTATTGACTTTGAGTAACTCTTATGTGTTTGAAAATTGATCAAAACATCTCTACCATTATTTCAGCTCAATCAGGTACCAATATCTTTATTAATCTAATTTTATCCTAGTATATTAAAGTTCTACCCTTCCAGTAATATATATACTTATGAAAATCCATATGAATTCTCTATTGAAAGATATTGTTAAAAAAAACTCAACCACATGAAGTTATTGATCCTAAACATGTTATGAAATCCTGACAAAAATCTCAATATATTTTCATGTCTTGGAATGGTCCTCTCGAAGTATTTATATGCCTTATGATGATAAGTAGTATGAATAAAAAAAATATGAATCCAGATATGTTTGATTAATTCTCTAAAAATCGAGGTAAATATTAGAACCCAATTATATAATATATAATGTAATACTCTAAGAAATCTAAAAAGTCCCATAATGAACAAAAAATATGAACTTATAGATATATTCTATGATAACAATTTTTTTTACTAATTTCAAAAATTAATTGACAACATTTGAAATGACATTGTTCCCTTTATATTTTAAGGTTAGTCTGACAAGGAAATCCAGTGTAATGAAATCGTATTTCAATTATGGTATGGGTGATTCTTGTAACAAAAACTTAGTTATATATATCTCTGCTTTAACATGGTGAATTACTAGGAATTGAGAAATATATTCTCCCATCTATCATTTCTTGTTATCCCACCAAATATACTATTTCAAAACTATATAAATTTATATACATCAAGTATGATCATTGAATAGTGAAATTTGTGCCTCATTTAATATCTTCATCTTCAAATACAGTAGGTGAGAAACACATTCATGATTTATAAACAATATCATTCCATTATAATTCTCATTAAATTCATCAACACTACACACATAGTTTTTAGTTACAAATCATCCACCAAAAATTCTCTAATCATTACATTGAATGATAGTGGAACACACATTTTTGAATTATATGATATCTCAACTTCCATAATGATTCATGGATCCTTATTTTGGAAATCAAAAAATATTAAATCTTCTATGAAACTCATCATGGATATTTTATAAATATCCATTCAACATAGATCATCTACCACATTTTTTATTTCCCAATTATGGAATGTTTCAGAAGTCATGGCCATTAATCAATTATAAAAATATTTTCATATACATATTCATATATATCAATGTGTATATATATGCATTAATCTATAATTATTTCTATATATATGACCCATTTCTCTGTTAAAATACTTTATTGATATCTTTAATGGAAACATTATTATAGCTAACTCCAATTAATGATTTGTGTGAATTTTTACATGAACCATAAATTGTCATAAGGAATAATATATAACTATATCAGTCAACATGGAGAATATCCTAGTAGTTTCGTTGATGGAAAACTACAGTTCATAAACCCTTCTCTAATACATGGTATAGTGTTTAAAAATGCACTAGCAAACATTTTAATTAGCTCATTTAAATTATTTATTTAATCAGATATTAATATGATTTTAACAACCTTTTAAGTAAACCGTGTTACTAAATTTGAAAATTCATAAAACATATCTCACAAAATATTGATAATATCATGCCAACCCATGATAAACTATGGATAGTTTTTACCATGTTTGGTGTAGAAAATTTATAAATGACTCTTTTCTCTGAAGGACTATCTAATTTATCTTAACTCAAGTTTATATGAACAACTAATGAACAGTTAAAACGATAAAAATTTTAATTATTATATTTCTCATTCAATATTTTCATTCCATAAAAAAATTCAATTATTTTTTATTTCCATTTTATTATCATTGAATATAAATTAATATCAAAAATAAATAGCAAAAAAATGGATCATGTTAGTATCTAAACACTATATTTTAAATATCCATGAAGATAATATTTCCAAAAGTAATAATACATGTCATCACAAAAAATTTATATTACCCATACCTCATATAGATGGTTATATTGGATATATCATCCATCTTAACACTCAATTGATGATATACAAAATCCAGGTTAATAATAATAATGTAATAAGATAATCATAGTTGTTCAAAAAAATCAATAGTTGGTAAAGGATACATGTTCTTGTTGGTGATCATGTGTAGATCTAGATAATCAATTAAAATAGGGATTGACCCATATTTAATCATTAAAAAATGTGCACTCTATGGTGATACACAAGTGTGTATGATTCCCCTATAAATATTATACTATAGTAGCTTCTTCGATTCCTATATCTCAATTTGGTACATTTTTTAAGGAGTATTTTATATATTTGTGGGAAAAATTATGTATTATATGGAAAACAAAAAATCATGGTTTGGAGGAATACTAAGAAAATATTTTGGAATGGAATTATCAAATTTTTGTGTAATTAACATATCCTGAATGCTGGATTTATCACTATCTAAATTATAAAGATACACATTATGTATTGGAATTAAGACAAATAATATCGATGAAATTTACATTGGAATTACAAATTCATACTTACACTTATATATATAATTTGATCAATTTGAATTTTAAATGTGACATAACATCACTGGAAATTGATGTGGGTCAATATAAAAAAATTAATCGAATTCATATAATCATATTAAATTAAATTATGGGGTAAATCATAAGATTTATAAGATGATTATTTTCTCAAAAACCAATTACAGGGGAATGATAAACATGGTATTTCACAATCATACCATTATATGTTTTCCCACGAACACAAAATCTAATAATTGTGTTGGTAATTTTATATTAATAAAAAATTACTTAGATATAAAATAGTTGATAAAACATGAATTAAATAATGCAGTATCTTTTCTAAATTTTATGATTAGTGTAACTTTCATATAGTTATTTTTGTATCCCACATCACTAGTAATGATCAAATGATATTTTTTTTTCATTGTGCATTAGAGTATGTTTATATGGATAGTATAAAAATCATTATGATATGTGAACTCATTTGTGTAATTCCCACACTTCTTGGTTTTGATGTGGTCGTGTTTCTTGGGTGAATATGTTGAAAATTACATTTGTTAACTGTAACTATTTTAATTCTCCAAGTCAATCAATATTCATAGGAATTATGACCTCAATTTTGACATTTAATCATAATCGATTCCCATTCATGGAATTCCATATATGTTTATTCCCACATTTATGGCTTGTCGATAGATGGAATTTCTTTATTCATTTAATTAAATCATGATTTCATTAGTGCCTATATTTCTTATATTTTCAAAACCATTGAAATGGTCAAAATATAAATTTTCAATTAAAACATTGATTTAACATTGAATTACTTCTTATAAATAAAAAATTCAAATAGATAATTACATGTAATGTAATGGTTTTAATCCCCAAAATAAAAAAATTATTATTAAGGTATAATGATTAAACAGTTGTCATACTATTTCGATCTTCTAAAATATTCCTCATAGGTATCAATTGATTCATCATTTTTCTATATTATATTTTGTAATTAACTATATATCTACATTTATACAATATATGGTATCTCAATAATGAAAAATATCATTTTAAATTCATCCCATACCATAGTGTTAATTTATTCTCCTTGACTATTATTATTAATAAGATTCCATCATGGACCTCCTCCACCTTCTATATAATAAATTATTTTGAAAAATTATTTATGTTCTAAGAATGAGAGAACAAAATATATTTTATCAATTGTGATAATAAATTTCTCTGTGACTTGGGTATTCACACCATCATTTATATGTTCATAACATGTTAATCATTATAATTCATGGCTTAATTAAAGGTTAAGAGTCCTGTGTAAAATGTATTTCTAATAGGAAATTGGATTTCATGATATGAGTTTATTAATCTTGAGGCACCATGAATATTGTTGAATATAGTAAATATAATATATTATTTTATTAGGATAGATTCAAAGTATCTATTTAATTGAGAATTCATTAATTTTAATGTGTATACGGAATTCATGCAATGAATCTTACAATTTAAAATTAATTTATAACATCATTACTCAAATCAATTCCAACATTTGACTATATTTTTCATTTAATGATATATATTCTAGGTTTTTTTGTTTTTTATTAACCAATCCCTTCATTATTACATTGATCCTTAGGTTCTTTAGTATTACCATGGGAAATATAAAGTTATTTCTTCTTCTCTATCCCTTATTTTATTCAATTCTCTTCGCCGAGAAATTACTAAATCATTGTTGGTGTTGATTTTGATAGATTTTTTAGAATGTTTTGTTTATCCTTTTGTGTGTTCTGGGTTTTCCTATATTTTTACACATATAGTTATGGTTTTTATATTGTTTCATTTTTTCCCTAAGAAACGTTGTAAAATTAAAAATCATTCTTGAGGTATGAGATCATCATTTTATCTCTACATATGGTATATGTCTGGGGAATGCAATAATTTTTCCAACATTGAGTTAATAATATATGTTTTTATAAAAAATGGCCTTATCAAAAATTGATGGTGATCGTTAATAATTTCAATAATTATTTATAATGACATTATTGATGATGTTTTTTCTTTTTCTTTTCACTACTGAAAATCATGGTTTTTTTATAATAATATTTTTAGATGATATGTGGTATTCATATTTTTTTTGTTTGATCACACTCAAAATAAAAGGCTATGCATTTATATATGTTAGGTTTTTTTCTCCCATGTAAATTTTATTTTTTTGGGAATTAATTTGTTAAATAAAAAATTATTTTTTTATAATCCCTTGAATATAATGTGAATGAGGAGAGGTATGTTTTTGCGTGTGGTTGTGCTTGTTGGGATGCCTTATGAGACGTGTATTGTGGTAAGATAATTGTTTTGAGAAGCTAGGAGGTGATAAAAAGTGGTTTTAGGTTGTGTAATGTGGTTAATTGTCATTGGATGTGATGTGAAACATTGTTTAATGTGGTGTGATGTATAGTGGTTATAGTTCTACAATGGTTGTGATTTTTTATATATGTGATGTATAGAGGATGTGGTGTGTATTCATTATGGTGAGATGGCATGAAAATTTTGTTTTGTGGAGATCGATGATGTGAGATGGGTGTGTTGTGGAATTATGTCTTCATTTATGTTTCCCGATCAATAATGGAATAATTTTTTAAAACAGAAAGATACGTCATTGATTGGTAATGAATAATATTTTATTAGAATTAATGTGTTTTATTGGATCAAATTAATTTAATTTCAAAAAAAAAATTTATGTAAATCTTAATTTAATGTCTAATGAAATAAAAGTTAATGAAAACATGTTCTATCTCGAAAATGTTGTCACCCATAATAGAAAGTCATAATGTGTGTGTATTTTTGTAATGGTTTTGGTGTGGTTGATATAATATAATTGGTACTTGTTGTAGTTTATGTGTGGTGAATCTATGGAGATATGGGAATCTGTAGTACAATTAACGTGAACTAGTATGATGGAAATATTGATATATCAATTTTTTATGAAGATTATGTTATTGTTTTATGCTTACCACTAGAGATGGATAATAATAATAATTTCTATTAGTTTTGGGTTATATGTTTTTTATTTAGAATCCTTGATGGTTGGGATCTGGATAAATTTATACCCCTTCATCACTACTCTTCCATTAGTAGTGATGGTCTAAATTTCATCTGGTGATATGTGATGTGATCATGTTATAACAAGGTATGATATGTGGTTGGTTTAATTTTTGGTAGGGGATAAAATGAAGTCGATATCTATTATATACATGATACCCTGCTAAAATGGGTTTTTTATGAAATATTATGTGATGCCCCAAGTGTTTTTGGTAGAGATGTGATGTGATGGACCATGTTTTTTCATAAAGGATTTGATGTGATGGTAATTGATTCTAGAATATTATTCTCTAGGGTGGGATATATAGGGATGAAACCCTACCCACATCAATGATGGAAGTAATGTGAGGCAATATCAATAAAAAGTTAAGAGATAATAAAACATTTGAGATTGGATAATAATAGTGTTGAATCAGTGGGAAAGCAGAAATTGGGAACATTATACTATAATATTTTTTTATATTATATAACTAAATTAAATTTATGATATGTTTAGAAATACATTTTGGGGATAGGGTTGGTTAGTTAACATATATTTTTTCATTCTGGACGTGGTATTTATTAACTCATGAATTATAATGATATTTTCACGGACACAGCTATTAACCTTTTATGATAAAACTTGGAATACATGTAATGCTCATCCACATAAGTGGGACTTTTTTTAATTGTTTCCAACATGACGTTCAGGATTGATATAGAAATAAATTTTTTGATGTACTGTTGGGTTACTACTATAGGACTTGTCATTGGTATTTACATGAGGACTTCTGTAGACTTTTGTGACATTGTTCATGAATTGTGGAATGGTGTTTAGTTTTTAATTTGATTTATATGATGGAGTTACATTGTGGATGTATATACTATGTCCTTGACTTAATTTTTATAGAGGGTAATGCCTTCCATATATGGGTTTGTGTAGCCTTGCTTCTTGTTTTCCTCTTGAGGTCCTACTCGAGGCTAGACTTGTTGATCATTATCTCTAGCATTTCATTTAAATCCCATTAGATAGATATATATATAGGTTTAGATGGTAATGATAGAGTGGTTTTATAGTTTTTGGTTGAGATATATGATGGATAATGTAGTTAGGCACCATAATGTTTGATTTGGTTTTTAGGAAAAATAAATCTATTTATTATGGTCCAAGACATCAGTTGGAGATTCTGGATATGACATGATATCTTAGGACCCAATTTGATCTGAATCTAGGATTATGAGGTTATTTAATGAAAATATTATATAGAACTATTTATAGGTTATAATAATAGAAGAGGTTAACTCATTATGATTCAATGTATTTATGTCTAAATTTGGTACATATAGGAAATTTTAATGAAAAAAACTTATATATGTCTTGATAACACTCTATGATGTCGAGATTATGGTTCCTTCTTACTCCTTAGGGATTGTTCTATATTATCACACTCAATTGGGTTGAGTGGTAGATTTTTTATTTTAGAATCTATTTTGTCATTTAATGGTTAATTTGATAAGGGATGATGGGGATTAGAAAAGGAGATTATATTAGTTATAGTGGAAGTGTATGGGGATGTATCATGGGAGATTCTCTGGTCTCGAGAACTAGAATTTGATGTTGGGGCATTAGAACACCTTCAGTCTGATATGATATCGAACATTGTTCTAGGTGATAATAATTTTCATTAATTTGTTTGATGTTACACGTGAGTGGTAAAACCATATCATATGGATTAAAAAGAATTTATATATGTTGTTTCCAAACATTTTGAAGGGGTTCAATTAAAAATTCACATTTTTAATAATGAGGGTAACAAAGATGTAGGGTTTCTCTTAATTTAGTCTGGGATCCGGATTTGGTGAGAGTGAGGATGAATTTCATGGACATCCTAAACATTTCCCATTAAGTTTTTTTACATGTTGATTCCAAAGATGTAAAGATGCAGAAATCACGTGGAATTTTTTTTAATACATGAGATTTTTTACAAGTACGTGAAAGTTTATAGCGCTTGATTCTGAGTCCCGATGTGCCCGAAATCAATTTCTGAAGTTTTTTTGGGCACGTTCAGTAAATGTACGAACGGGTTTTTATAACCTTTGAACCAGTGCATGAAATTGAAATCGAAGTGTACCGTTGAACTCATAGAGCCAGTATTCACTTAAGAAGTCTTTCACCTCAATGTCAGATGGTTGGGAATGAAAGTTAGGTTTTGGGTTTTTAAGTTGGATAAATAAAATAAACTAAGTTCTTGCCTTATTACATATTTAGTTAGTTAAAACCTCCAAGAGGAGGTTGGAGGTGGGGGCAACCACACCTCAACCTCCTATGAGAGGTTATGGTGGTGGAACCCACTCAATGTCTTTAACTCCTTTTTATGTGGGTTAATGTGGTGGGGACCACCTGAGACCATAGAAGCTCTTGAACTCCCCACATTAATGAGGGGGAGCCTCTTGAACTCCCCACATATGGTGCCAACCCTCTCAATTAATTAATTGAACACATATAATTAAATAATTTAATCCTTTGAATTTCTATGCCAACAATTTAATAAGATTACTTAGTCTATTATTTTCTTGGGAATTTGTGTTTAGGTGGAACTTGGGAGGAGAATAACTCTCCAACGAAGAACACTTCATCTTCCGACGTAGAATGGTATTCAACCAGAATAAGGGAGGAAGGGTCGTGCTTGAAGAATGCCGACGACGTCATCCTCAACTTCTGCATCTTCTTTCCCGACGTCAACGAACAACAAATCCAATTTACGGGTGTGTTTTTATTTGAGAAATGTTGAATCTTACCTCCATGATTGTTTCTCTTGACCCGCTTGCTACCAAACTAACATGGATATACCAGGCCAAATGAACATGGATCGATCCTTCCGTCGTTCTTATGAATGTTTAGGGTGTTCTTCACATTCTTCATGGGTGATGAACAATGGATTGTTTCTAGACGGTTTTGCGATGCAACGATCCAAAATTGAAAACTTAATGTTACAACGACTTAGAAGAGGGGCGACGACTATAGCAGGCGAGGGATTAAACCGGAACAGGAAGGATCGTTCGTAGACCATTCTTCGAGAGGGAGAATGAAATCGTGTTTTCGGAGCTGATCAGAGGCCTGAAAACCGCTGAGACGAGTATGGGACATCAGGGAGACCCAGTGTCTAATGTTTTATGACAAACAAGCCGTTAAAATGAAGAAAGGACTTAATGGGAGGCGCGCAGGCTGGAGGCGCTATTTCTGGAAAATTATTGAATACATGGCGTGTACTTTTGATGAACATGCCATGTGGTATGGGTGTTCTGCGGCTTGAGATACATATATTAGAAAAGTAACACACGGTGTGTGACCCTGGTCACACGGTTTGTATTCTCTATGCAGAATGGCAGAAGCGGTTTCACGAGACATGGCGTGTAGTCTGGGAAATACACGAACAAGAGCAAAATTACATAGACAAGAGACATAGTGTGTACTCTCTATAAAGATAGGCATAAGAAGCTTCACAAGACTGGGCATGTAACTCAGGGTTACAAAAACAGGAGTTGGAGTACATGGGAATGTAATCCACCACACGTTCAGGCAAGGCCAGTGACACTGGCTACCCCGTGTATCTGTTACACGAGTTTGTGAACACAGGTTGAGGTTGTGTACGGGCACATGGCCAGCGTACACGGAGGTGACACCAGTTTTGTAGACATGGTGTGTAACCATACCACATGTCATGTACTTACTTTTCCACATGACCAGCCTTACGACACATTCCGTTGTACACAGGTAGTAACCGAGGTCTGATGACACGGCATGTGCCTTTCCAAACATGCCGTGTAGTTTCTTGAAAATGGATTGGTCATCTTCTTTCTATGTATAGGACACGTATTTCTTGGATTTTCCCCCTATTATTTGGCATAAAATTGGGTTACTTCTTCGTGGGACTTTGTGGTATTTTATGTATCAACACTTGGCTTGAAGAGAGGACCCTCCCAGAATCATGCGTGCTTTGTGGAAACCCTGTGGCTAGTTGTACTCTGACAACTAT
Organism: Viscum album; assembly: GCA_963277665.1. Lineage (NCBI taxonomy): Eukaryota > Viridiplantae > Streptophyta > Magnoliopsida > Santalales > Viscaceae > Viscum > Viscum album. The sequence continues at coordinate 715,519,211 of OY728160.1, forward strand.
TCCTGGATAATTTTTTGGTCCGATAGTTTTGACTTTTATTCCGGGATCATGTGTTGGTTCAATAAAATATGTTGTCCTAGATCATGTGTCGGTCTCACAAAATAGCTGGTCATGGATCATGTGTTGGTCCGACAGCTCTAACGACTATTCCTGGATCATGTGTTGGTCTGACAGTTTTGACTTCTATTTTCGGATCATGTGTTGGTCCGATAGAATAGATGATTTAGTGGACATATTTGATTGACTCTATCTCTCTACATAACTTGTATACATGTGTGAGATGATTCAGTGACTTCTGTGTTTTCATCATGATTGAGATTGGTTACTTGATAACTTAGGTATATGTATGGGAATATACCTATGTAATGGCTATCCGTTGATTTCTTACTCTGTGGTTTGTCCTTGGTGTATTTTGAGAGACTTTGGTGGGCTCGGGGACCATACTAAGTATCGTTATACTCATCCCTGCATGGGCTATGCCCGCACCTCATTGTGTCGGATGTAGACGATGGACAGCGCTGACCGTGGCTGAGTGTACAAGGACTAGAAGTTACTCGGAGGAGGACCATATGACGATTTAGTACATAGAGGAGACTGATGGACGTGGAGTGCTGAAGAGGCTATCTGTACCTGACCTTCAGGTAGGATCCGTGGTGGATGTTCCAGGAGCTTCATTTAACCTTTCAGCTGTTTACCTTTCTTCAGTCATACTTGTTTTCAGTTTCTTTATTCTTTACAGTTGGGCTTGTATTTTCGGCCCCTTTACTTTTCAGCACTCCTTTTGTATACAATTTTACATAGTGCTTTCCTTCTAACATACTTTATTGTGCGTGCTTCTAGTTTATGAAGGAAATACCTTCCCAATTTTAGGGATTTACGCCTTTGGTGCTAGGTTCCAGCCCCTGGCCTAGGGTTGGTGGGTTTGGTGTAGTCACGGCACGGGCCCCGGAAAAGCGGTTGTAACAAATTGGTATCAAAGGAGTTGGTTCTACCGCAAAACTCAGGACTCTGATGTTTATTTTCTATAAAGCAATAGTGTTAAGGGCACTGAGTGTGGTTTTCAGTTCAGGGAGTCCAATGTTGGAGCAGCAGCCGTCATATCCATACACCAGGACCCTGAATTCTGATTTCTAACTCAGTGCACGAAAACACTGATTGAGTGTGTGTTTTCAAGAGTTTTATTTGTGATATCTTGAGTCATCTAACCAGGTATAACTTATTGACCGTGGAACACCTGTTTCTTTTAAGGATGCCTCCACACAAATATCCAACTAGGGTTTTGAGAGATGTACGAGATGGCATCCCACTGAGCGATGAGGCCTTGGTGCAGGGCCCTATCATAGCAGATGCACTAGCAGTACCACTACCCATTGGGAATCCTATTCCACTATACCCAGTAGTAGAGAGTTCATGCTGCTGGAGCACGTTACATGAGTTTTAACGCCAAAGGCCACCCAGGATTAGGGGAGAGATAGACCCTCAGGAAACTAAGGATTGGCTGGAGGCTGTGGTGAGAGTCTTCAGACTAGTAGGGTCACTAGCCGACCATATGGTGTTCCTTTCTGTGAGTATTCTTTAGACAGTAGCAGGAAAATGGTAGAGATGGATGCTCCAGGTTCATGACGAGGCGACACTTTTTTGGGAAGTCTTCGAAAGCCTATATCATTCAAAGTTTGTCCCAGCCACCCTATGTGCGGTGAAGATACAGGATCTACTTCATCTGCAATAGGGCAGCATGACTGCAGCTGAGTACTGAGTGAGGTTCACTAAACTCTCACGCTACTCCAAAAATTTGGTGTAGGATCCATTCATCAGGGCCCGGACCTTTGAGTAGGGCCTCAGGCGTGAGATCAGTGCGTTGATGATATCCCTCAGCATCCCAACACAGGCGGTGGTGTTGGGGAGAGCCCTCTTAGTGAAGAGTTTCCATTCTGAGAAGTCACCAATAGCGAGACCTGCCACCGGGAACCACGTAACAAAGTCTTCTTTAGCTGGCAGCAGAGAGATTTCGCATAGGTCTAAGCAATCCAAACCATCTAGTGGACAACCTCAAGACTCGGGTTCGGTTGTGGGAGGCACACGAGACAGAGCCTGTCATGTCAGGAGCCGGAAATGATACTCTTGTGATAGGTAGGGTCACATGGCTCTAGAATGTCTAACCTTTCATTTTGATGATCAGTAGACAGCTGAGGAACATCCCAGGCAATGGAAAATGTCTGATCGAGGCAGTCCGCATGGAGAAGGTGGACATGGAAGAGTAGTTGGTCGTCCAGATGGCAGTAGACTACGTTTCTAGGTGTTTCCACCACCGCCACCAGGAGGTCCACCTTGAATGTAGGGAGCAGGTGGACTGGGGAGATCTTAGCTCTAGGCAGTTAAGGCTTATAATCATGGCACTCCAAAGATAATTCAAGGTACGATATGTGTCTACTCCACTGTAGGTGCAATTCTGATAGACAAAGGAGCCAGTCACTCTTTCATTTCCACTACCCTCATTCGGAGCTCGAAGATTCCAAAGGAGCTATTGGCTCGATCGTTACGTCTAGAGATGGGAGTAAACTCGATGATTACGCACTGGTACCAGCAGTGTGAGCTTACTCTAGGAGGCAAGAGCTTCATCTGGGATCTCCTCGTAGCGGCCATGAGGCCATACGTCGTCATCTTGGGTATGGACTTGTAATCTACAATCCATGCTATGATAGACTGAATTAGGCACAAACAGTAGTGTTCCCGCACTGATGGGACAATGTTCACCTTCACCAGTGAGAAGGGATCCTTTGCATCACAGTATAAACTTACTTCGAGGAGGGAGCTGCAGATCACTCATCAGTTGGTCTGCCTTACCCTCGGAGCAGTTGATGTGGAGAGTCTGAGCTATCCTGTAGTGGTGGACCATTACATGGGTTTTTCCCCTGACGATGCTCCTGAAATACCTCATCAAAGAGTGGAGGACTTCTACATTCACCTATACCCCGAGACGACATCGATATCTACACCAGCATATTGGATGGCTCCTGCTGTGCTTCACGAGATGATGGTATAGCTAGAGGACTTGCATGGTAAGGGATTCATCCGGCCTAGTGTTTCTCCATGGGCATCCATGATTCAATACGCCAAGAAGGCGGATGTGATCTTGAGGCTCTATGTTGACTATTGTTTCCTTAATTAGGTGACCATGAAGAAAAAGTACCCACTCCTGAGGATCGATGACCTATTTGATCAGGTGAAGGTAGCACAGTGATTCTCGAAAATAGACCTCAGATTAGGTTATCACCTACTCAATGTTTGAGATGAGGATGTGCAGAAGACAGCCTTCAGATGTGGGTATGGCCACTTCGAGTTCTTTATTATTCCCTTTCAGCGTATCCAACACTCCAGCTGTGTTCATGGGACTCATTAACATGTTCTTCCAGCCATACCACGATAGATTTTTCATAGTTTTCATCAACCAAATTTTGATCTACTCGACTTTTGTGGAGGATCATGCCCACCATTTCCGAGTAGTACTGGACACACTCCGAGAGCACTAGATTTATGATAAGATCTCGATGTGCCAGTTCTGGATCCGAGAAGTTCACTTACTGGGGCATTTCATCCCGGATGATGGAGTTATAGTGGATCCGGCAAAGTTTGAGGTGGTAAATTCTTGGGAGCCACCCAAGATTGTGATGGAGGTACAGAGTTTTCTTGGTTTCACTGGATACTACCGGAGGTTCATACAAGACTTCTCTAGAAATCAGCACCACTATCATCCTTGACGAAGAAGGGGAAATCGCTCGTTTGGTCAGAGAGATGTCAGTAGAGCTTTCAAGAGCTAAGGCAGAGGCTAACTATTTCCCCCATCTTGTGACTTTCATAGGAATTCATAGGGTATATAATTTATTATGATGCATGAGGGACCTGACTCGGGTGTGTCCTAATGCAGGAGCAAGCAATGATCAGGTATGGTTCTCGGCAGCTGAGATAGCATGAGCAGAACTATGCTACCCTTGAGCTGGAGTTAGAAGCATTGGTCTTCACCTTGAATATGTAGTGACACTAACTATGGGCGAGCATTTTACCATGTACTCTAATCACAAGAGTCTCAGGTACATCTTCTCTCAGAAGGACCTGAACCTAAGACAATGACTTTGGCTTGAGTTCTTCTTGGATTATGACTTCAAGATAGTCTATAATACTAGGAAGGTGGACTTTGTAGCAGATGCCCTTAGTAGGAGAACTGGTATACATATGCAAGGAGAGGTTATAGAGCATCTGGCTACATTATAAATATCCTTTGGGGATAGAGACAAAGCATCCTTTCTATAGTCTCTAACAGTCACTCCCCAACATCTTCAGCGAGTCAGGGAGCCTCAGTATGGGGATGTTGACTACAAGAAAGGACGTGCTCATATATCCATAGTACATGCACCTGATGGATTTTTTGAAGGTGATGAGCACATCATCCTCTATAGAGGACGTACTTTGGTGCCAGTGTCACTTTAGGAGGAGGTTTTGAGGGAGTTTCACACATCCCCTATAGCGGTACATCCTGGAGTGGATAAGATGTACCAGGACCTTCAATGACTGCACTGGTGGCCAAGTATGGAGTAGGTGGTGGCATAGTTTGACTCTTGATTCCTCTCTTGTCAACTAGTGAAGGCAGAGCACCCGGTACCAACATGCTTGGTCTAGCCTTTATAGGTCCTAGAGGGGAAGTGTGATGGGATATCCATGGATTCTATGGCAGGTCTTCCACATACATATAGGGTTCATGGCTCGATTTGGATGATCATTGAATGACTCACCATGTTGGCCCATTTCCTACCAATATGAGAGTAAGGTTTAGAAGAGATCTTGGGACGCCTTTACGTGCAGAAGATTGTGCAGCTACATGGAGTACTTTCTTATATTGTATCTGATTGTGACACACTGTTTAATTCCCAGCAATGGAAGGGGATTCAGAAGGATTTCAGGACGCAGCTTCATCTGAGCACTGCCTTCTAACCTTAGATGGCTGGCCATAATGAGAGGACCATTAAACTCTCAAGGACATGCACCGTTCATGCGTCCTCTACATTGGAAGCAGCTAGGAGCACCACTTACCATTAGTGGAGTTTTCATACAACAACAGCAATCACTTCGTCATTGGGATGACACCTTTTGAGGCCTTGTATGGTCAACATTGCAGATCGCCAGTATGCGAGACAGACCCAGGAGAGTCAGCACTATTTGCTCCAGATATGGTATGGTCTACCAAAGTGAAGGTGAAAATCATCGAGGAGTAGATGAAGACTACACTGAGTAGGCAGAATTCATATGTTGACAGGAGACATGGACCATTGGAGTTTGAGGACAGGGAAAACGTCTTTCTACAGGTCTCATCTCGATGAGGTCTATGGAGATTTGGCCGAGGTGGCATGTTATCTCTGAGATTAATCAGACCTTTCCAGGTCCCCAGCAGAGTAGGCAAGGTGGATTACTGCTTAAATATTCCACCTTAGTTGCACCAGGTGCACGACGTCTTCCATGTATCTTAGCCGACGAGATACGTGCATGACCCTTCACACATCATCGAACATGGAGAGATGGACATCGATGACATGGCGACTTTCATGGAGGTTCTAGTGGAGATTGAGTATCGACAGGAGCAGGTCTTATGTGGACAGTCGATATCTCTACTGCACATTCACTGGAAGCACCGGAACCTCCAGGAGAGCCCATGGGAGTGGGAGGCTCAGATGCATGCTCAGTACCCCCATTTCATTCCTTAGTTCGATTTGAAGCATACGGTGTCGTATATCCCTGAGGTGGGGAGAATTTAAAGACCTGTAAATCCTGTGGATTTTTTTAATACATTGGATTATTTAGGATTCCGCGAATGTTTACGACGCTTGATTCCAAGGCCCGTTGTGCCCAGAATTAATTTCTGATGTTTGGCATGGGTACGTTCAGTAAACGTAGGAGTGGGTTTTTAAAACATTTGAACCGGTGCTTGGAATTGAAATATGAGAGCACCGTTGAACTTGTAGCATCGATATTCACTTAATAAAGCTTTCACATTGACCACAGATAGTCAGGAATAAAGGTTATTTTTGGGTTTATACACGGGATAAATAAAATTAATTAATTTATTGTTTTAATTTATTTTTAGTTGGTTAAAACCTTCAAGAGGAGGTTGGAGGTGGGCGCCACAAAACCTTAACATCTCATTAGAGGTTATGGTGGTGGGTCCCACACGAGGTCTAAAATACCTTTTCATGTGGTGTTAATGTGGTGATAACTACCTGATACCACTTATGCTCTTGAACTCCCAACATTAATGGGGGCTGAGCCTATTGAAATCCCCACTTATTGTTCCAACACTTTCAATTAATTAATTTAACACATTCAATTAATTAATTTAAACTTTTGAATTTCTATGCCAACAATTTAATAAGATGACTTAGTCTATTGTCTTGTTGGACATTTTTTTTGGTGGAGCTTGGTAGAAGAAGAACTCTTCAATGAAGAACACCTTTTCCGCCGATGAAAAATGATCTTCAACTGGAACAAGGGTGGAAGCGCTGTCCTTGAAGAACATTGATGATGTCGTCCTCGACTTCTTCATCTTCATTACCAACATCAATGAATCGATGTTCACCTTTCCGTAAAATCATAATTGAACAATGAATCCAAGGTAGGGGTGTGTTTTTATTTAAGCAACGTTAATTCTGCCTTCCATGATTGTTTCTCTTGACCTGCTTGCTACCAAAATAACTTGGAAGGATCGGGCCAAATGAACATGGCCCGTTCCCTCTACCGTTCATGTGAATGTTTGGGGTGTTCTTTGTGTTCTTCGTTGTTGACGAACAATGGATTTTTTTGAGACTGTTGTGTGACTCAAAGATCCCAAATTGAATACCCATCATCACAATGACCTAGAGGAGGTACAACGACCATAGTGGGCGACTGATCGGACCAGAACAAGAATAATCATTCCTTAATCATTCTTCATGCGGGGGAATCAAGTCATGTTTTAAGAGCTGATCAGAGGCCTGAAAACACTGGAGACGAGTACCTGACAATGGTGCGACCTAGTGTCAGATGTTTCGTGGTGAAAATATCATCAGAATGAAGAACAAACACCACGGGAGGGGCACTGGACAGAGGAACTGTTTCTGGAAACTTCCAAAATTCACAACATGTACTTTTGATGAACACGCCGTGTGGTATAGGTGTTCTGCGGCTTGATATATGGAAGTTAGACAAGTAACACATTGTGTGTTCCCCCAGTCACATGATGTGTATTCTCTACGAAGAATGGATGAAGCAGTTTCATGAGAAATGGCTTGTAGTCTGGGAAATACCTGAACACTAGAAAAATTACATGTCTAAGAGACACGGAGTGTACTCCCTATGCAGATTGGAAGAAGCGGCTTCGCGAGACTCGGTGTGTAACTCGAGGTTACACAGACACGAGGTGGAGTACATGGGCATGTACTCTACCACACGACGAGGCAAGGCCATTGGCATGGGCTACCTCATGTATCAGTTACACAGGTTGGTGAACATGGGTTGAGGCCATGTACGTGCACATGGCCAGCATGCCTGGATCTGCCACCAGTTTCATAGAAATAATGTGTAATCATACCACATTTCGTGTACTTAATTTTCTACACGACCATCCTTACGACATGATACATTGTACACAGGCGGTACCTGAGGTCTGAAGACACGACATGTGCCTTTCCAAACACGTCGTGTACTTTTTGGAAAATGTCTTGGTCATCTCATCCCAATGTCTTGGACATGTATTGATTCTATTTTTTCCATTATGACATGGCAGACCTTTGGGATACGTCTTCATGGGACTTCGTGGCAGTTTATGTATCAACACATGGATTGTGGAGATAACCCCCCCCCCAGAATCATGCGTGCTTTGGGGAAACCCTGTGGCTGGCTGTACTCTAATGAGTGTTCCTAGATCATGTGTTGGTCTAACAATTTTGACTTTTGTTCATGGATCATGTGTTGGTCTGACAGAATAGAGGGTCCTAGATCATGTGTTGGTCCGATAACTCTAACAACTATTCCATGATCATGTGTTGGTCCAACAGTTTTTACTTCTATTCATGGATCATGTGTTGGTCCGATAGAATAGCTGGTCCTGGATCATGTGTTGGTTCGAAAGCTCTAATGACTGTTCCTGGATCATCTGTTGGTCCGACAGTTTTTACTTCTGTTCCAAGATCGTGTGTAGGTCCGATAAAATATTTGATTCTATTGCTATATCTGACCTTCTCTATCTCTCTACATATGTTGTATACATGTGTGAGCTGAGTTAGTTAATTCTGTGTTTTCATCATGATTGAGATGGGTTACTTTGTAACTTAGGTATATGTATGGTAATATAGCTAAGTAATCGTTGTCCATTAATTTATTACGCTTTTGTTTTTCCTTGGTGGATTTTGAGAGACCTTCGTGATCTCAGGGTCCCTAATAAGTATCATTATACTCACCCCTGCACAGGATATGCCTACACCTCATTGTGTTGGATGCAGACGATGGACAGTACTGACCAAGGCTAACTGTGCGAGGACTGGATGATACTTATAGGAGGACCTTACGATGAGTCAGTACATGGAGGAGAATGATGAACATGGAGTGTTGAGGATGATATATATACCTTCCATTCAGGTAGGATCCATGGTGGACGTTCTAGGAGCTTCTTTTCACCTTTAATCTATTTAAATTTCTTCATTTGTACTTGTTTTTAGTTTCCTTGTACGTTACAGTTGGGATTGTATTTCTGGAACCTTTACTTTTCATCACTTATTTTGTATACAGTTTTATATAATGAATTGTTTTCAGCTTACATGATTAGGTGTGTTTCTAGTTTATAAAGGCAATGCATTCCCAGTTTTAGGGATTTACACCGTTGGTGCTAGTCGCCATCCCCTACCCTATGGAAGGCGGGCTTGGGGTAGTCACGCTATGGGCCCTGGGGAACAGGATGTGACAAAAGCATCGAATCTTTAGGTGGTTTTGTGCCCATAGACTAGGTATGTGGTCACTCTATTTATTCTTTCAACTCACATAGTGGTCTAAGAGAAAAAATATGTTATTGATTTGATGCATTATCTAAAAGTAGTTCTTTGAGAGAGTGGGATATAGTGCATTCATAGGTGAGAAACCCCTGGCAGTGGGTCAGAGGTGTTTAGGAAGATGAGGCTTCTACCGATTTGGCATTGTAACTATCATGATTTTGTCATTCTTTTAGTGAAGGTTTATTTTTAGATCCATATAGAGTAATTACCTTTTAATTATATGTCATATATTTATAATATAAGTATTAGTGTTTAACCACTTAGGAATTTGTTTTATATTGTCTATTTTATCCTTTTATGTTGTAGCATAACTTCCATCTATGGTAGTTCTAGTATAAAGGATCATAAGAGATAGTTTAGCATCCAAGGTCTAGAGGTATTGGAAGGGGGAATCTTCATGATGGAAAACAAATGTTTGTAGCTAGAATATATTGGTCTAAATAATGAAGATAATATATAGTTAATGGATCCTTGTATGGATATATATATGAGTTAGATGCATTGTATCTAGCATGGACAAAGGATATAAGATGTATGATTAGTTTACTATATAGCCTTAAATATGACATGATTAATTTAGGAACTGTAAACTCATTTTTTATATTATGTTGTTCATTGAATTGGTATGGTATTTTTAAGGACTTCTACTAACCAAGGTTTTATCTACCTATCTTAGAGGTTTGGTTGTTTTTTGTGTCTGATAGAGATATCGTCTAGTGATAGTGTATCACCTATCATTTGGGGATTTCTTGTTTCTAAAGATAATATCATATGATGGTATCTTTGGATTTTAATGGTTCTATTATGTTTATATAGTTATCAACATATTATGGAGTAATTTTCATTTTATGATGAAGAGGGATAGTTAGTAGAGTTAGATGTTGAGTGAGCTTCTCAGGTTGGTGAAAGACGTGTGGATCCACTTTTGAAATAGTTGGTAGAGTAGTATATTGAATTATAGGAAAAAGATATTTCCACAGTTGGGTAGATTTTGCTAGATGATTTCCTAGATGCTGTTATGGAACAACACATTCAAGACGAGATGGATATTGGGGTAGATTTTTAATTTGATGTCTCTTTATTTTGGATGGATCCTTAATAAATATCCCATCTGTTGTTATTTCAATTCAAAACATCGGATGATGAATAGATTTAGAGCGTTTTCAACCAGTCTAATGTGAAAACCTTGTGTACTCCAATGTTATTTCATATGAATGAAGAAGACAGTATATTTCTTTTATAGAATAAAATACATTGAATCGGTTGATGATCATGAATCAATACATACATTTAAAAATTTATTATATTAATAAATATTTGATAGATTATATATGATTTTATTCAATAGATAAATTATTTGGGTATTACGAGTTGAGGGTTAATGGACATGACATAATGAATTCTACTATTAAATGATGGTATGGGATCTTCATGTTCAAATAAATTTCATTTATTGTTTCTAACTCACATGATGTGTTCACGTGGATCATGAAATAAATCTTCAAGGAGTTCTTAAACCAGTTTATTGTATTGTTCACTAAAGGAATATTTTTTGATATTAAGGAAAAGGAGAATAATTTCAAGATTCTCAGAGATATCCTATGAGTCATTGAACACAAAATTATATATTTTTTGTATTCTAATGAATGTTTTTGATTAATGTGGTTGGATTCCCTATACCTGTGTTATCTCAATAGGGGCATTCCATAGGCCCATAAATGACTAAGGATGTTGTTTCTTTGGAAACTTAATAGAATGTTGCATAAGTTCATGGTTTCCATGGACATATTGGATAGTATCTAATGACACGACCTGTCCCCCGGGGCCTGTTTCATGACTACCCCATGGCTGCCTTTCATAGGCCTAGGTCTACCGACTAGCATCGAAGGTGTATTCCCTAAAACAAGAAGGAATTTATTTTAACTTGTACAAACACGTGGTCCGAGAACAGAACAAGAAGCAACTATGATGTAAACTTATGTAGTAAAACTATACTAAAAGTAAAGGGGACAGAATAAAAGCCCAACTAGAAAAGTACAAGTACAACTAAAAAGAAAAAAACAAGTGTATGGTGAAAAGTAGCTTTGGGATCATCCATATTAGATCCCACATGAAGTGTGGGTAAAGAACGCCTCCTCAGTACTCAACATCTGGCCATCTCCTCCACATCATGTCATGCTGAATGTCCACCTCTGAGAACCATATTGTCCTGGCTCCCATAGCCTCGATCAATGTTTTACGTCGTCTTCACAAGACATAGAAAGGTGTGAGATAATCCTATGATGGGGTGAGTATAACGATACTCAATCGGGGCCCCGAGACCCCATAGGTTTCCTAAAGTTCCACAAAGGAAAAATGAAAAATAAAGGCATCTATTCTACAAAGTTATATTCCCAAAACATATACCAAATTTATTGAGATATACTCATCTAATAAATCAGGGTAGTATACCACAAAGGTAACACCACCACGGTAGAAGTACCACACATGTAACACCACGAAGATTGGACCATGAAAGTAAAAGTACCACACATGTAAAATACATTGTTCAAACAGAGACTCACCTCAAGATATGTTTTCATTAAAGTAGAGATGTATATATTATTAGTCCTGATGTTAGATCATCTTATTCTATCAAGAGGCACTTCTTCTAACCATAAAGAGTCATACCCACACATGATCGATAGGTAACAAACCCATGCAACGATCAACACGCGATCTGACCCGCCCAGATTCGATAGGTACTGACCCCCACAATGACAAACAAATGATCTAAACCCCACCAGATTGGTATGCGTTGACCCACATAGGATCAGTGAGCACTGACCCACACTAAATCTGAACCACACATGATCGGTATGCACAAACCCACACATGAACATTGAGCGCTGACCCACAAAGGATCTGACCCACATGCGATCAGTATACATTGAACCACATAGGATCGCTCAATGCTTACCTACATATGATTTGTCTCCATCCTCAGCCACACTGGTAGCCACTGGATTCCTCACACCCAGTGCGCTCGAGTTCCATATAATCTTCAATTGAGATAGAAGTCATATCGCAACGACCACTAATATCCACAATGATGTAACCTAAATGGCCTCCTGGTCGTAATGGTTACAATGAAAAAGATGACTTGTCAATCAGACGCCCGATCTCTAAGTTAAAGGAATTTTAGTACCGAGGGCCCGGTAAGATTCTGGTGTAATCTAACCCAGCCAAATTCCATGATTCTCTATAACTGTAATGGAGAAAGTCAAAAAGTCTATCTCACTCCAAGGTTCCCAACACTGTAGACAGTTCATCAAACATGCACCTGGTCTGTAAGCTATATTAATTTTAGTGTGGAGGGCACGGTTGGATTCGGGTTCGATCCAACCTATTTGTACTTCAAATGACACCGGATAATCAAACGATTCATACATTTATGATTCACATAGAAAAACACAAGAGTTGGGCTACCCATTAATCAAAAATGGATACCCAGGGATGAAAGTTGCATTTCACTGCAACACGTGTGAACTGGGCCTCGTGGGTCCCATGCCACAACCTAAACATAAATATCAAAAATGGGTCTTGAAACATCTGTCTTAATTACATGGTCATAACATCACAGATGTTTCGTCATTCCGACACCATATGAGGGAGATATGTCGGATAAAAGATCTCATATTATTATTATTATTATTATTATTATTATTATTATTATTATTGGGTGTTTCATGGACCTGATCCATGAACTAGAATTTAGTATCCATCATTATACTTGAATCAACTATATTAATGACTGGATCACATCGCCACTAATGGAATGTCAATCGGACATCGTACACATGAATTCTATCTGGTCAAAGGTTTAATAATAATAAAATATTTTTATTATTTGAGTGTTTCGGTTACCGAATCCAAAAAACCAAAAATGGAATCCAATATTGGACTCATAAATTTCATCCCGATGTCAGGGTCACACTGCTGCTTACGATTCATGAAACGTAGATTGCACGAAGAAGTTATGATCTAATCACGGGTTTCCCAACAAAAATAACTATAACATTATTACAACATTTTTATTTTTATTTAACTATTTTTCCTCAAATCCCAAAACCCATGATCAATCATTAAAATCTATCATGTGTAGTGCAAAACCCCAATTCAACCCACATTTGTAATTTATTTCTATTTCTATTTTATTTCATTTCCACTCTTTCTATCTACAATTTACTCATTCCAAAATTCTCACTCTCCAACCTAGCATACCAGAATAGTGCGCACAACAGTTCTTAAACTCAAGCCCGTGACTTATCCACCATATTATTCAGCCACTGTTCTGCGCACATCTGATCACCTAATGGCATCCCGAAAACATCACGTTTCCCCTACATTGCCTAGATGCCACCCTTCGGCTGTCCACCGCCACCACCATCTGTCACGAGCCACCACTAGCTGCTGCCCGTCCGAACCGCCACATCGGACACCTACCACAATCTTTCCAGACCGCCATTGTTCCAATGATGGAATTTCACCACCATTTCACCCCTTTCGTGGTCCACCTTAGCTTCATGCTATGTTTGAAAAAGGTGATGACTGCTAATTCCCAATCCTCAGGTCGATATCTCGACATTTGTCTATCACACACAATGAAACATTTTGTTTTTAGCGAACTTAATTATTTGGTGATGAATAACACAAGACGAATGCATGAAGAATGAATATAAAAGATCATGCTATATGTGCAGATTGATGGTCTTGTTTTTTTGGCCATTATCGTTGAGAATCAAGCATATGAGAAATCAACAAATTGATTTTTATCATACTTCAATTAAACCCCTACCTCATAAATTTGTTGGAGAACGTTCCCAATTGAAGGTGGGTCGTTGTTTTTCATTCCCCCAACAAGCATCCATTGACGCTACTTAAAGGAAAATCTTTATTTCTTGATTGTGGGATATGTTCTTCATCAAGAGAATAATGATCCTTCTCCTCCTTTCACCAACTAAAACAAACACCCAACCACAAGGAAGAGTTAGTATTACTCTTTGTTTAAGAGGTAAATAATTTATTTATAAATAATGAATCCTATTAATTAATGGGATTGGGGGTTACACATTTTGTGTAACTGGTCATTTAATGCCCAGCCTTCATATGCATGACCACCCACTTATGTTCCCCACCACCAAAAATTAAAAGGATTTGTGGAAGGATATTTAACACAAAATATATTTATTTTATATAATCCTCAATGAAAAATGAAAAAAACAACTTCTTCTCTTGAAGCACTACGGTAGAGATTAAACGTCCTTTAAGTGAATCGATGCACTACGGATTCAATGGTGCCCTCATATTTTCAATCAGAGCAACAGTTCAGAAGTTAGAATATGCTGCTCATGCGTTTACTGAACTTACCTGAAAAAATGTTCAGAAAATTATTTACAATCACCCTCGACTCACGCATGTTGAGGTTAGGTTCGGCCTAAGCGGAACATGCCCCAACGAACCCAACCGTACTCTCAGATTTACAATCTGAGTTACTATTTAAAAGATAGGAATTTTAAAATAAAATAATTTTCACTTAATAATTTTGGTTATGGAGAAAAACTAACATGCACTGGTGGCTTGTGCCAGCTAATGTTAGTCACTTCATAAAAATAGCATACCCACACGAGTTCAGCATTGGTCTCTGATTTTCAATATAAGTTACCGTTTGTGAGTTATAAGAATTGTAAAAATAAAATATCATTATTTAATTATTATTTTTAAGGTTGTTCCATTTTCATGTTTTCTCATTAGAGGCCCGCGCTGAACAAACATAAGCCACTCCTAGGTTAAACCCTCAATCATGAGTGCAACAATGCCCTTAGATATCTGATCTGAGTAACCATTTAAGTGTTATTCAACCATTTTAGGAAAACTACTTACGCATGCTCATTAATGCCTAACAAAAATTCAACGGATCATTCCAAGCCTCAGAATCACGCACTATCAGATTTCACGATCTCGAAATAATTCAAAATTATTAAAAAAAATTTATACATAGTTTCTAGGGAATTACATTCTACCCACCATAGGAATTTACGTTCCTGAAAGCTAAAACATATAACAAGGAAACAAATGGGGGTTTTGAGGACGGATTTGAGCCTCCCGATCACATGTTCTCTCCGGTAGGATCCTAAGATTCTGGAAAACACTCACCAGAGGTATCAACCGCCCACAAAGGACCCACCCTTGTTGGTCCTCATACTCTAATGGGAACTCTGTAAATTTCACCCCATCATCAATGAACAAATCTCCCTAGTTAATAATGTGTGATTCATCATGCACACATCTGCATAGCGGTGACACATGGAATGAATTATGCACTCGGTGCATCTGTGGGAAAAGGGATAGATTGTACACCACCTCTCCCACACTGTTGAGAATCTAGAAAGGTTTAATGAACCTCAGAGATAACATCTCGCCATGGCCAAATATCTATAAACATTATCGAGGTGGTACCCGTTGGATGACATGGCCTCCATCCACCTATTGGCATAAAACTTCTACCGACTCTGAGATGTTTTCACTTACTAACAAGTAAGGCATCGTGATATAAACTCTACCACTACTTCCTTCATCCCCGACCATCAGTATTGAGGTCATAGGTCCTAGTACAACTTCGCCACTACATGATATACCTCTAGAGAGGATTTATGGAACCCCCATACCACCTCCTCCTTTAGTGCTTCTGGTGTCATGGTACATTCTCAGAAGAAGATAACGTGCTCCCCACCTTTAGAAAATCAATCAGGTGCCTACCCTGAGGATATATGAGCATGTCGAGCCTCATAGTCAGTGTCCCCAATCTATGCCTCCCTGAATCACGAAGGAGTGGGGGTGTGACTTTCATAGACTGGAGGTATGATTCTTCATCTCTATCCAAGAAGGATATCTGCAACGCAGCTAGCTACTCTATCACCCCACACAAAACCTACAGACCAGACCTGTTGCTGAGTGCATCTTCTACCTAGTTCCCCTTCCTGGGAGTATAGGCTATCTCAATGTCATAGTCCTGGTGGAACTCTATCCGTTTTCATTGTCTAATTTTTAGGTCCTTCTAAGAGAATATAGACCTGACACTCTTGTGATCATAGTAGACTATAAAATGATCTCCAATCAACATGTGTGGCTACATCATTAGTGAAAAGAACACTGCTGCTAACTCCAGGTCATGGGTAGCATAGTTCTACTTATCAGTCTCTATCTCAGCTCCATAAACCTCTACTGAAACTTCTATGTCCCCAAGAAAGGATCCCCTTTTTCTTCAAAGCTGAAAAGGGTACCTCTACCCTGGAGAAGTTTCTTACAAATCTCCAGTAGTACTTAGCCAAAGAAGATGTCCCTCTCTCTTCGAGGTGGTAATCATGGAAACATATTTTGAAAATATTTCCCCACACTCTACCACTCTTGTTTGGAACTAGAAACTCAAAACTCCTTCTTCCACGAGGGTAATTCTAGAAGACTCAAGAGTGACCAGAGACACCCTCTTAAGCAAGAATTTATCATGTGATTCCTAGGTTTCCTTTTTTGCTGGCCGAGGAAACCTCCATTCCCATGTTGTAGATAAACCACAACCTTTATGCCATGTATAATCAATTTGATTATGATCTTGGGATGACAAGTCCATTCCCAAACTAACATCATAAGGCCTCGATGATGCCACCAAGAGGTTCCAACCAAAAATCTAACCTCAAGGGTCAAATCACACTATCGGCATACGTGTGATTATTGAGCCTCCTCCCAAAGGTATCTATAGACATGAGGTTCAAGTAAATGGCTTAAACAGAAACTCTATGTCATTGAAAATATTTGTGGAAGGAAGGAATGATTTGTACTTATTTCTATTAATATAGTAGATAGTAGTAGACATAGATCGTTCATCAAATCATTCATAGAGCCCTTGGGTGGCACTCCATGACCATATGTAGCTACTCCCTTCTCCTTTCCTCTAACTAACTAAGACAAGTGGGGTCCAAAAATGGGGGTGGTTGTAAAATGTTAAAATATACACCACCTCTTTCTTCTCTCCTAACTCTACTTCCACATCTGTAGCCCCACATATTCTTTTATCCTTAACACTTCTTCTTCCTGAATCATTTTTGTACGCCCATGTCTTTGAGATATTCCCCAGTTTTCTACTTTCCCACTACTAACATACACTGACTATATCTGATCATCCAATGAACATTCAACCACAACGGTTCCATCTAGCACCCTAACATAGGTATGAATCCATCGATGAATAGTTCTTGCTCGGACATCCTTAATCACTCTACGCTCGGAAGTCCAAGCCTCGAAGAACTGATCATATCATATTCAACGAGTACCAAAAATGGTCAATACGCCTTGATGAATACACATCTATTGGCATGTAATCTAGTCAAAGCTATAAAATCTCTAGAGAACTCTTAACCACCTCTTCAAGCAAGTACATAGCTGCGAATGAGTAGGGATCACCTCAGAACCTGAGGTGTATCTGATGATGAAACTCATGTAAGGCACTAAGCCTAAATGTGTCATCTTTTGATAATTTCGGTTGTAAATGGTTCCCAATGGGTGGTGGTGCTACTTGTACACCACCTGATGGAGCCAACATAGTAAGAGGGCCCTCAATTGGAGCCTCATCACTCAGTCAACCATCATAATGTACTCTCTCGTGAAACATGGGTGGTTGTCATTGTGGCTTAATCCTGATAAGGAACAAGTTCTCAATGGTCATTATGTTATACATAGTGAGTTGACTCCAAAAAAACAATGGAAAACGTTTCCAAAACACATCCAATCAGTGTTTACGTGCACCGAGTCAAAAATCATAATTTATAGTCCTGGTGTATGAATATGTCGGCCGCTGCACAAACAATGGACTCCCCAAATTGAAAACCACACTCATAACACTTAACACTATTTCATCATAGAAACTATCAGAGTTCTAGTTCATTAGTGGAACCAAAATCCTCTAATACCACTATGTCATGACTCGTCCCCCGGGATTCATTTCATGACTACCCCACGCCCGCCTTCCATAGGCTAGGGGCTGGAAACTAGCACTGAATGGCAGATTCCCTAAAACAAGAAGGTATTTCCTTTAACCTATACAAACACACAATCCGAGATCACAATAAGAAGAAACTGTGAAGTAAAATATTGTAGTAAAAGTGTACAAAAAGTAAAGGAGAGGGAATACAATCCTAACTGGAAAAGTACAAGTACAACTAAAAATTACAAAACAATTGAAAGGTGAAATGTGTCTCCTGGATCGTCCACAGAAGAAATTACCTGAAGGGTAGGTATAGATCGCCTCCATAATAATCCATGTCCACCCTTCTCCTCCCCATCAAATCACGCCAAATGTCTACCTCCGAGCACAGTCTAGTCCTTACTACCTTAGCCTCGATCTATGTTGTATGTCTTCTGCACAAGAAACAATAAGGTGTGGGCGATTCCTGTTCATGGGTGAGTATAACGATAATCAGTAGGGGACCCAAGACCACATAGGTCTCCTAAATATCTACAGAGTAAGAAACACAAAGAAATATATCAACTCTACTTATGTATATGCCCATACATATACCTAAGTTATCGAGATATACTCATGTCATACATGAGGGTAGTATACCAAAAAGGTAACACCACAAAGGTAGTAGTACCACATAGGTAAAACCATGAAGATAGTACCACAGATTTAAAATTACCACCCTTGTAAAATACATAGTTCAAACAGAGTCTCATCTCAAACTAGGTGTTCAGGGAAGTATAGAAGTACATATGATTAGTTACGATGTTAGATCATCTGATTCGGTCCAAAGGCACTACTTTTGAACATACAGAGTCTGACCCACACATGATCGATAGGTAAATAACCCCCATAATGATATACACATGATCAGACCCATCCAGAGTCGATAGGTACTAACCCCCGTAATGACCCACACAGGATCTGACCCACACAAGTTCGGTATGCGCTAACCCACACAGGATCGTAGAGCGTTGACCCACACATAATTTGACCCACACAGGATCAGTATGTACAGACCCCAATTGGATCACTAAGCTTTGACCGACACAGGATCTGACCCACATGGGATTGGTATGCACTGACCCACACCAGATTGCATTGCGCTGACCTCCGTATGATCTGCCTCCAACCTCCACCTCATTTCCAGCCACTGGATTCCTCGCACAAAGTGAACTCGTCTTCCATAGAATGTTCCCTGGAGATATTTTTCATACCATGACCACCACTATTATTCATAATTGAGTAACCCAATGGACCTCCCTGTCGTAAGGGTTCCAATTAAACATATGGTGCGTCAACTGGAAGGTCTATCTGTATGTTATATGCATTTTAGTATCGAGGGCCCGGTTGGATTCAGGTGCGATTCAACCCGGACGAACTCTGGGATTTACATAAAATCTAATGGGGTAAGTCAAAAGGACTGTCTCACTCCAAGGGTCCCAACTCACCAGACGGTTCGTCAATCAGCCACACAGTTTGTAAGCTACTGGAAATTTAGTGTCAAGGGCCTTGTTGGATTCATGTTTGATCTAACCCATCATACTTCATATGGCTCCTGATAACCCAATGGGTCAAACCATTACAATTAACATGAAAAAAACACACGATATGGACTACCCATTTTCCCAAAACAGATACCCGATGAAAAAGATTCATTTCACCACAACACACATGAACCAGGACTCGTGGAGCCCGCTCATCGACCTTGAAAAAAATATCCAAAATTGGTCTTAAAATATCCATCTTAATTTTAGGGTTGTAACATCATAGATGGTTCATTATTCTGACACTGAATGAGGGAGATATGTTAGATACATGATCCTGCAATAATAATAATAATAATAATAATGGGTGTTTCATGGACCCGAGCCCTGAACCAGAATTTAGTATCCAACATTAGACTTGAATCAACTGTATTAATGACAGAATCACATCGTCACGGACAACAAGTCAATCGGACATCCCACGAAGGAGTTTTGACAGGTCAATGATTTAATAATAATAATAATATATTATTATTATTTGAGTATTTCGAGTACCCAATCCAAAAAAAAAAATCAAATATAGGACTCATAATTTCCATCTCAAAGTTAGGGTCACATTGTCGCTGACATTTCATAAAACCAATATCGCACTATGAAGTTATAATCGAAAAACAGTTTTCCCAAAAAATATTAATACGAAAATTATTATATTATTATTATTTTTATTTAACTATTTTTTTCATCAATCCCAAAACACATTTCCAATCTATCAAAGCTCTCATGTGTAGCACACAACCCTCATTTCAATAAAATGTTATCATTTATTTCGATTTTAATTTTATTTCATTTCAACTGTTTCACATTCTAATTAACTCCTTCCCAAATTATGATGCTCCAACCTTACAGACCAGAACAAATCACACAACATTTCTTAAACTCGATCCTGCAGCTTCACCACCCTAATTTTAAGCCGCTATTCTGCTAACATCTGAGCTCCTAACGGCATCCCGGAAACATCACATGGCCCATACACTGCCTAGACACCGCCCTCCAGCTGTCCGCCACCACCACTTCCATAGCAAGCCACCTCGTGCTACTACCTATCTGAACCACCCTTCTGGATGCCTACCGCAACTTCTCTGGACCACCGTTGTGCCCTGCCCAGAATCGCACCACCATGTCACCCCTTCCGTGGGTCACCACATCTTTATTCTAAGTCCAAACAAATGTGACTACTGCAAATTTGTGATCCTTGAGTCGAGATCTCCACATCCGTATTTTGTTCTCAACAAAATATTATGTTTTTAGAATTCTTAATTATTTTGTGACGAAGAACCCGTGATGAACCTGTGAAGAATGAATAGAAAAGATCATGGTATATGTGTGGATCAATGGTCGTGATTGTTTGGTCATCATCGTTGAGAATCAATAATATAAGGAATCAACAAATAGATATTTATCATACATCAAATTAAACCCCTACCTTGTAAATCCATTAGAGAACATTCACAATTGGAGGTGGTTCATTGTTCATCGTTCCCCCAACAAGCTTCCAATGATGCTGCATGAATGATGATCATCAGTTCTTAGTTGTGAGCACTGTTATTCATCAAGAGCCTCAAGATCCTGCTCCTCCTCTTTCCAACCGTAACAAACACCCAAACCCATTGAAGAGTTAATATAACTCTTAGATTTAGAGGTGATTCATTTATTTTGAATTAATGAGACCTATTAATTAAAGGGATTGGTGGTTAAACCTTTTGTGTAACTGGTCATTTAATTCCCAACCTATAAATGCCTGACCACCCTCTTGTTGTCCCTACCACCAAAAATTAAAAGGAGAGGTTAAAGTATATTTAAAATAAAATATATTTATTTTATTTAATCCTCCAAGAAAAATGAGAAAACTAAATTCTTCTCTCGACCCACTACATTAGAGGTTAACCCTCCTTTAAGTGAACCTCGATGATACAGATTCAATAGTGCACTCAGATTTCTAATTCGATCCACGGTTTAAAATGTAGAAAATGCCTCTCACTCATTTACTAACCGTACCACAAAAAAGTTCATAAATTATTAACGGTCACCCTCAACCTGAACTGGTCAATGTTAGGATCTGACTAAGTGAAACACACCCCAAATAACCCAATAGTACACTCTAATAAAAAATTGGAGTTACCTTTTAAATGTTATGAATTTAACAATAAAATAATTTTCACTTTATTAATTTATTTACTACGGAAAAATAACTTCCACTTGTGGATTGCATCGGCCAATGTTAGTATCTGCCTAAAGAAATATTTACCTCATTAGTTCAGTGGTGGTCTTAGATTTTTAATCCAAGTTACTATTTATACATTATAAACAATTGAAAAATAAAATAACTTTGTTTAATTATTTTATTTACAGTTATGCCATTCATGAGTTTTCTCACTAGTTGTCTGTGTCGACTAAACATAAGTCGTGCCTTGGATAATCCCGCAATCCTGAGTGCAATGGTGCCCTCGTATATTTTATCAGAGTAACTATTTAAGAGTTATTTCACTTTTTCATGAAAACATCTTACACGCGCTAATTAATTCTTAATTAAACTCCGACGGATCATTCCCGGAACTCTAGGCCTTGTAATTATGCACCATCAGATTTCACGTTCTTGAAATAATTCCATATAATTAAACAATTATATGAAATTTACAGGACATTACATCATAAATAATTGTCTAATTTTCCTCTTTTTGTCGCCCAACCGATATCATTCTCTAGGATGTACTGTCACTTCGTGTGGACTAGTCGGTGTTAGATAGATTTCAGTTATATTAATGGGAAATTGGTCAGTGCTCTAGTGCTTTATATTTTCATAGAATTAAATGATTCTTACCATATGATGTTGTGGTATTAATTGGTAATGTAGATATTGTAAATCATTTTTTTCTCTAGGAGGTTACACCCCCCTATGAGTAATTATTCCCCAAATGTTCAATAGAATGTGGAAATGTCAAAAACTATGATTTTGTAGTGATGTTACATTATCGATGAGAAATTTGTGGTTTTTATAGTGTAAAATAACTAGAAGTGTGTATTCTATCAGTAGGAACATAATATATTCATGTATATATTGTTGGAAATTATACATGATTATTATTTTTAGATCTCTTAAACCATTATAAATGGGAATGTTAGTCCTGATAAATTGATATGGATGTTACAAGGTGATGTGATTCAAGAGTCTGATTATATTTGAATAGGGATTGGGGTGATTTATGTACTTCATCTCGATTCTAGGGATAAAATGGACATGTTTTTTTCAGGTCCAAGGATTCATCATTTCTACAGGAGGTGGATCATTATAAGTAGATATTTTCATAGTTATAGGTGATATATGATTTTGTTTTCCTTGGTGATATAGTAGTGGGATAGTCTGATGATGGACAAAACTATATATTTTTTCCTGGGAGTTTATTAGTTAAAATAGTGTTGTGAAATGAAGTTACCCAGGAGTTTTACATCTCACATTTTGATGTATATCATGACGTGATAATGAGGTATTTTTCATCAGGATGTGTATTGGGAGGACATGGTTGAAATGGTTGGTGGTAGTGTTTTAGTGATGTTTCTAGTTTTTCTGCTAGTGAAATAAGATAAACATGTTATTAGAGGGTTTTTTAGTGGATTGATGATGCTGAGTGGATATAGTATCAAATATATATGGATTTCATCACTAGATTGCCACAAGAACATGGATTTTATGATCTAATTTAGGTTATAGTGGACTGATTGATATATTCAGCTAATTTTCTTGTGATCTTTGAGTCATCATATATATTTTTTTAAGGTGGTATATTGATTATGAGTAAGGGCTTCACAATGTACAAAAGTACATCATCCAAAATTGTGAAACTATTATTACCTTGTCGGTTTGAATATGATTTTATTGTGCTTTTGGATCCTACATTTACGTTATAGCTACTTTTCTTCCTCAGACAGATGGTGAGATAGAGTGGACAATATGGATGTTATATGATATATTTTGATCTTATGTCCATGAATTTGGGGTACTGTGGGCTAATACACCGACCTCTTGATGTTTTTTCATATATAAAAACCCATCAATCACCCAATGGCGTGGATATTTTTGAGTCGTTGAATAGTTGGTAATTTCATCCTTCATTTTTTATATAGATATTGATGATACAATAATTATTATTTTTGATTTGATATATTGAATTAATGAGGGGATCTTAGGGTTTCAAGAGATGATTTGGGAGGAAAAATATCATTATATGGCCATTGATAAGAATAGGTGGAAAACACTGGAGTGTTATTTTAGAGACCACGTGTTCTTTAGAGTCTCCCACGGAAATCTATATTATATTTTTAGCATGGGTGTAAGATTAATTTGTAGATTTTTGGTAGTTTTGATATATTGGGAAGTGTTGGCGATGTGGAATATCTGTTGGAATTGACAGAAAAATATGATAGGATGACAACATCTTCTAATGTACTAACTATTTCTAAGACTTAATGAGTACTCCAACATCATTTATTAGGGATATTTGAATATTGAGGATAATTAGACATTTTTTGAGTTTGTAGTGTATATATAGAATCATCATGATAATGTATTACATTGATGATCTATCCCCATGGTTTATTTTTTTGGAAGAATAGTGTATTGAAGAGACTACATGGGAGTGATAGATCATGATGTGTTCCCATTTCCTAGAATTACAATAAGATTTTTTTAATTTTTTTAACCTGAGGAAGTGAATTTTGTGCCTTATTGTTTTATGATATATGTTCTTTCCTTAATGAGGTGATGTGTGGTAAAGTTTATAGAATATTAATACTAAAATAATTGATTCATGTTTAATTGATGTATGCTATAAATGTTTAAAAATATTTGTGAGATTAAAATATTAATGAATAATATAATATATTGATATAAAATATATATTTTCTTGATTTGTGTGCTCTATGTAGTGTCATGTAGTAGTTTTAGCTGTTTTTTGGATTGGATGTAGTGGGTGTTGATATGGTAATGTTGATATTTATGTGGTAGTAAGGTGGATTATTATTGTATTGAGGTAGTGTGGAATTGTTTCTTGTGATGTTGTGATGGAGTTGTGTGGGGTGCTTGTAGATTTATTGTTCTGGCATGTTTGGGTGGTGGTAGTGTTTTGTGCATTGAGAGATTCCAAAGACGTATCTCAGGGGGTGGTTTTATTGAACCACTCATTATTTGATATATATTTATTAAATGGAGATGAACAGAATAATTTTAGAATTATATAATATAATTATATTTTCAATTTTGAGATGTTATAATTCTTGTTTCGGTGGTAAAGTATTTTCAAATGAGGCAGGTGGAGGTCTGGTTTAGTAGAAGCAATAAGAGTATGACAATGTCTGGTTCAATACATTAGACTAATTCATATTGCGTGTTTTATGTTTTTGGCATGAGATTATGGATAATTGATCAATTTTTTGGAAGTTACAAGGACTACATGAAACATATGTATTACATGAATGTGGAATTCCTAAAATGATTGAATTAGTCTTGACAAACTCTGAATATTATAGGATGTTGGAAATATGATCTATTCAAGCCTTAAAACTAATTATCAACATCTATTCACTGACCTCGCAGAAGTCAAAACATGAATATAGAATAAATATATGGAATTAGGATATTTTCTACATTTCCAATGCCTGAGGTCATATATGAATTCCATCATTCTATTGTTTTTTCTCTCATCATTTTGGATAACATAAAGTATTTTTTAGGTATTTAACTATCTCCTTCCATCCTACATTTAACATTCAGTTTCAAAGATCAATCATTAGAAATTATACGTGATTTATACACCTATATCCATTTTTTTCATTAATTCTTCGAAAAAATTCAGAGTAGTGTGTTTTATTCTTTCGGGGGTGATTTTGGAATATGATTTAATGATCATTTAGTGTGGTATATAATTCTATGAGGTTTAACTAAGGTATTTTTTGTTTCTAGATTTTTCTTCTTCTGCATTTTGTGAATATAGAATCAGAATGACTCATTAATGTATGAGATCATCATTCTATATTTATATCTATTTTATGTGTGGGGGTTAAATAAATAATCTGATCTTTTTTATATTATAGTTATTCCTAACAATTATCTTAAATTGGAATAATCTAAAATTCTTGGGTATATGTATAAATTAAATTTTTTATTACTTTTTATGTGATTAATGATGTGTTTATCCGAATTTTTTACACCAATAATGATCAATACTACCCATAGCAATTTTCTTCTGTAGATGATATGTTGTGATTACTCTTATTGTGGTGATTTTTTAACACACCCCAAATTAACAGATTAGAACATAAAGATTTATTATAATTTGATTCCCCATTAAAATACATATTTTAAAAATATCCATGATAATTAAAAAAGTAATGTCATGTGAGGTCTAAAATAATTTAGGGAAGCCAAGATATGTGTTTTCTTTTGTGAGTTTTCTTTTAGTGTTTCCTTTCGTGATGTATATCATTATAAGTTAATTGTTGTGATAGGTTGGGATGAAAAAATAAGTGGGGGAATTTTTTACAATTTCCATGGATGAAATTGGTTGTGATGTGTTTGGTTTTGTGATTCATTACTATTTTTTGGTGGAAGTGCGTATAAGGTGGTTATGATGTGCAATTATTTTTATTTGTTGTGAATGTGTTGTGAACGGCTAGATACAATTGTTTTTGTGGAGAGACATCATGAAATATGTTTTTTTGTGGCGACAAATAATGTTATATGGGAGTGTAATTTTTTATTTAGGTTGTTTAGGTGAATTTTTTATCAATGTAATAAAATATAATAATAAATAAAATATTATTGGTTTGAAAGATTAGGTTAGAATTGATGTGCAGTGTTGGTTTGAATAAATTTAATGGTTAAATAATAGTCTCTGTAAATTTGAATTTAATTCATTATTAATTGGAAGTTAGTGAAAACATTTTAAATCTTGAAAATGTTGAATCCTATAATTGAAATTTAGAAAATATGTGTTGTTGTTTAGTGGTTTCTCGGTGTGATGTACAAAGTGGTGGAAATAATTTTGGTAATTTCTGTTTGGGGTTGTGATAGTGATATGGTGTATTATTGTGTACTTATTGTGACTGGGAAGGTTATGTATTGTTTAATATATGTATATCATGTATTTTTTTATTATATGTATAAATGGCCCAATGAGTTGGAAAAAATCCATATTCCCAATAATTTGTTGTATATGAAGATTCCTCTAATGTCTATGATATTGGTTATATAGATGGAAGATTTTTCTACGATACATTTTCATCTTTCAGTACTGATGGACTGATTTTCATAGGGTTATATGTGATGGGATGAAGCTATGATGAGATGTTATATATAGTGGTTGGAATTCTTGGTAGGAGGAGGGAATTAAGTTTATTACCTTCAGTTTCATGATACCCTAATACATTGGTTATGTTATAAGATATAGTGTTATAGACTCTAGGTATTTAGTTGGATTATTATGTGAGGAAATAGGTGTGTTTGTGTTATATGTGACGTGATGATGATTGATGAAATAATTATATGCATGAAAATTCATGGGTGGGGTATGTAAGGTTGCATCCTAAACTAAATCAGCTATGGTTGGTATTTATTACAATATTCATGGAAGTTATGGGATCATATAAAATATGATATATGATCAGGAGAGTGGAAAATCCATCGAGATACCATACTATCATTCCATTATTTGATATGTTCCAGATATAATATTACTATATGGGATTTTAGATATTGTGAGTGAGACATGGTGATGCTGGGATTGGATAATTGACCAGTTTAGTTTCTTGTTCATTATAATATTTTTTGATGGATTAGTAGTATGTGATTTTATTATGTATATCAAAAAATCAGGATAAGATCATATTTAATTTTCATGTTATGATCAAACTATGAATATAAAACAATTAGGTTTCCATTACGAATTTTTAGACCTAACATAACATTAAATTCTTGAAATTTGGATAAATTATTGAGTCACTACTATAGGACGTGTCTTTGGTATTTATATAGAGTCTTTGTAATCATTCATTGATTGTAAATTCATTGTGATTATTTTCGTGTACTTTTATATTATATGGCAGATATTCGTTGTGGTTATTTTTTATAAAACCCGGTCATATATTATTATTGAGGGTAATGCCTTTCATAATTGAGATTTATATACCTTTAATTCTTGTCTCCCTCCATGGGCCTATAGGATGTGGGATGTTGGTCCCATAATTAATCTCCTATCATCTTTAGTTTAGGATGTGTATATCTAGAAGAAGAGGTTTTTGAATCAACATCTTCGAACTGAGGAACCTCCCTTATATACCTCAATGTAACATTATTTTGTGGCCATGATGACCTTAAAATACAATGGAAAAAGATGGTTACATTTACACATTTCCTTAGAAACCCTCACACAACCATTCGAAACCCGATTATACCCTTTTAAAACACATATAACAAAAAATATACCATTAAACCAACCAATAAACATAATTTTTTACCATTATATTTCCAATATAGTATCTATTCAACCATTATGAAACTCATATAATTTTAGAGTTTCCCATACAGAAGATCAAAAAAACTACCATAAAAAATATAATGTGGAACTTTTCTTATGTAAACTATATTCCATGAATAATGGTAAAAAGTAAGTTAATATAAAATAATTTATAATAACATGTCTTATAAATTAAATCAAAAAATATATTTTTTATATATTTTTTAAAAATCAATGAAATTATAAATAAAATTAAAAATAAATAGAACTAAAACAAAACATCATAATACAAATAAAATACTCTGATGAAAAGTCTATGGTGATATAATTCTACCATATTATAATTTTGTCCCTTAGAAATGAGTCTTCATTATGAACACACTAAGGGAGAAGGCCTATTCTATATAGATTTTTTACCCATTTCATACTGATATGTAGTACACACTTCCATTTTATAGGCATCACTAATTTTTTTACTATAAAATACATTTTCCTAGAAATACATTAACTAAACGAGTTAAAAACCTTGAGGATTAACTATTGAGTTAAATTTTAACCTAGTTAAACACAGGGAGAGGATTTGGTTGATACCTCTTATGATGGGAAATAAAAAGAATACCATGAAATAATGTAAAGAGTGATGATATGTCTAGAAAACTATCCATACTTCTATGATACACAATGATCTTGAAATGGAACAAAAAACCCTTGTATGAACATACCCCACTCACTCAATGAAGTAATTGAAATAATAGAAGAATCGATGAGAAAGTCATGAAAAATTATCATTTTTTGCAATAGAAAATAATGGATGATTTGATAACATCTCCGGTGGAATAGATCTATAAAAATAATTACTAAAATCACCACACATTCCATATCATTCCTAAAACAATAATTAGTTAGATCAAAGACCATTCACCAAACCTTTCCAACCAACAAGAAGATACACCTAGCATCCAATATGACAGAGCATTTAAGACCTCCTTAATGTCTTATTTTAGAACATAAAAAACCAAAAATACAGAAAAAAACCCTATTTCCTAGGACATACATGAAAAATTGGATAATTTTTTGTCCAACCATCTTTATGAAGACAAAAGTACATGCTTCACATGACTGAAAAAACATTACATTAAGTATTCCCTTTCAAAACAGATAATAATAAAATGAGTATAAACTATAAATAGTAGCCACAAGTACACTATTGAACATCCCAACACCATAATAATAAAAATCATGATTTTATACCATAAAAATCCTTAGAAGAAGATAATTGATATAATTTCATGAATCTATTTATAATTACATGATTCATATCCATTTCCCCATAAGAAATATGTGGTCTCTAGTTATGATGTAGAAGGATTCGTCATACATCTTCCATAACTAAATGTCTAGGGTAACACCAAAATGCAATGTATATGGAATTATTATATACTTTTATAATATGCATAGAATCATGAAATAATTAATACAATTAATTAACCAGATCTTTCGCCTAATCTTGATTTATAAAAATATGTCATATCCTTATAACCCCAATGTATACAGATCAAATAGTTCTAATTTTCTGATTTGTAAAATCGTGGCTCAAATCAATTGGAAAAATAATTACAATTAAAGATCCAAGGTAAACATAAATTAATGAATGAAAAACCCCAATTTGTCCCCACCTGAAATGGTATCATAAAATAAATTCAAACATTATTCCACTTATTTTTTTATAGAAAAATTTATTTACTAGTAACGAGTATTTTAATAAGTAGAAGAAACAAGAACTATATACCTCCAAACAAAACCATATCATTCCAATTATAGGTTTCCATAGTATCCCTCATCAATTTATTATCTATGCTCAATATGGTTAAATCCCTGGTCATTTTGTATTTCACTAATCATTATTTACCATGAGTTAACATCATATCAAGATCAGTGCTTAGAAATCACAGAACCAATCATCCCTATCATATTATCATTTCATTATGGGAAATTTTAATCTTAATTTTTATACAATCCTAATATATTGAAAAATTATATCAGAGGTTGTAATATTAGAGTTTCTTTAGGGAATGTAAAACATCTATTAACTAAAGTTCACATTTAGTGATATTCATTTAATGAGGGTTTAATTACTTAAATCATTATTTCATTAACCATTTTTCTTAATGAAATAAATATTCCATGTCCATTCAAGGTATTTTATACTAACATAACGAATGAGAACTAAACATATAATGAGACTACATTAGAGATGGAACTATCATCACTTATATCCTTTATAATGATATATATATTCTAAATTATTCCGTGAAATGTTCTATGTAGAACGGAGACAAAAAATGAGTGTAACAATTATTTATATCTAATTAAATAATATTATATGTCTAGAAAGTACCTTGATACATGAGTTTGTCAAAAAAAAATCAATGATGTTAATCATTCTATTTAGGGAAAACCCCAAACTAAAATTACCAAACAGAAGTAGGAAAACATACTTCATAAATATATACCCAACCAAGAGTGTACTAGATCAATAAAAATAATGAATCATCCATAAGATCTAACTAACAGATTATAAGGAAAGAAAATCCATTGAAAAAGTCCAAACACATCTATTATTACACAGATACAATTCAGAAAAATACATGAATTAATAATTAATGACATGAATCTAGTAATGGGTTAGCAAAATTAATCTATCGTAACTTATGTTTATAAATAACAAACCCTAAACCGCAATATCCAATGAATAATATAATATAAATAAGGTGTCTCGTGATAAAATCATTCATGGAACAAAATATTATAACCCATCCACATGTACAGGGCCCACTAACTCTACACAAGCAATCATAAACTAATGGAATTGAATTTTATAAAAATATTTCCAATGAAATAATATATATATATAGTGAAATATAAATTGATGAAAATAAAGGAACTATGGATTACCAATTTTCATAATGAATCATTCAAATGAAGGTATCAAATATTACACTTAAACATGGATATCCTAGACCAACATTCACACTAAATCTCGAGTTTGATAACTTTATTTTATTATCACTCAACTCATATGACACACTCAAATTTCTTATATTCTGAAAAACATGAGAAAACATGTATAAATAATTATTTAATACCCATCTTCACAACTGAATATATAAACACGTATAATTATCCCAAAAAATTAAATTATCCATATTTACCTCATTAAATTAGTTATTCTATAATTATGAGGGAAGAAGACACCATCCACTATATTGGGAGTCAAGGAAAGTCTAAATATATGAAGAAATTTCCTAATCTCATTGAATAAACTACACACTCCCTCAATAAAACCCCACAATACTATCCAAACCCAATAAGTGGTGACCTCAAACAATTCATGTCCATTGGATAAAAAACAAAACCTATAAACATAAGAAATGTGTAGGACAAACATATAATTCCTCAAGTAATGCAATCATGATTAGAGATATTTCAAAACAAAACCACTCAATGAGAAGAAACGTCATTTTAAAGAATTTATATTGAAAACATCCAATCATGTCATGAAAATATTTTATAAGGAAATTGTTTTTGAATTTAAAAATCTTTCATTTCATTATAAATGGGTTCAAAAAGATAAAAATTCATCATTTACAAAATTATAATTTGAAATAATACACATAATTCAGGAAAAATAATTATTTTGGATTCATATTCATCTTGGATTATATTATATATTTTTTATTTTGTTTTTAAAATTAAGTAACCACCCTTCATGCTATAATACTAATTGTCACCTATAATATAGAATATTCTTTTATTATATCATTCAAAATTAAAAATACAATTCATATTCTGTATTAGAAGTTTAAAACAACCATATATTTTACTATAAAATCAAAATCCATCCCTTTATATCAATATTTTAGAAAACCATTTATTTAAAAACATCTTTTTTATTGTTGGGTAAATTATTTAAGGATTTGAAATTCATTCAGAAAAATAATTTAACATGTTATTATACCAAAAAATTATTCTATGTTTTCTATATGAATCAACGATTTTGAGAAAAATGTGTATGAAACCAAGAATAACTTCACAAGAACACTATGTAACTCAAATTTTTAAACAATATGTATTTTCAAGAAATACATTTTCACACAATAAAAAGGTTTTTCCATCACTACAAACAAATAAATCAAATAATCATTAGTCAAATATATTCTTATTATCCACATATACAAATAACCACCATTTTTCATTTTTGGTCAATGAGATTAGTTTAATTAATCCAATAATGATTATTTCTAAGTAACAAAATAAAGGAAGATTATTTTTCAAAGACATAAATATATGGTTGAGGAAAATGTTATCTGACTTCCATAACAGATTTAATCAATTTTAAACCATTTAATTGTCACTAAATAGTCTTTGAGGCCACCTTATAGACATCACTACATGATTCCACTTTCATTTTCCACCCAAATTCATTTTTACACCTGATTGAAATGAACACATGCCTATGAGAATAATTAGTCATTAAACTAATCCCCTTAACATTTTAAAAATGAAATAAAAAATAAATCATTACTAGCCATGATAACTAATGTATCACTATGATTCATGGTGATCCATCACCTATAGTCCATGTTTACAATTAATCGAACATTTTCTATCTCTAGTCTTCCATAGTCCCTGAACCATACCAAGATTGTGTAATAAAACTTCTAACAAGTATTTAATTTTCTACATTTTATTAATGATCCAACTTATTTTAGGTTTCCATGTATGGTTAATTACATGTTATGTATCATGCTCTGTGTTCTAAAGAACTATCACACCCAGTACCTGTGATTTACATTATAATGAGTCTGGAAATCATACTGAAATGTTATCATATTTTTTTTTTGTAATCACATATCAATATATTTATTAATAGTGTTCAAAAATTAAATTGTAAGGCCCATGAAGTTTTTATTATCATATTTATGTAAACTAAATTAAATTGATCATTAAAATTACAATTTATCATTCAATCATAATCATTCAATTTATTAGTCAATAATTGCTTCAGAATCAACCAATGAATTTTGTATTCATTAATTTTATTCAACCATATTATCCCATGAATTAATAATATTAAAAATATATATCCTCATATAAATGAACTTAATAATTATAATTTGGAACCTATATAATGAAACCTGAAACCCAAAAAAACATCACCTCCATCAGATATTTTCTTTTGATCTTGGATTGAATAATGATAAATTTTGTTTTACCATATTATTGATTCACTAAAGAACATATCTTATGTTTGATATTTTTTATTCATCTTATATTTAGAAAATAAAATTTTAAATTCATATATTTTTTCATTCCATATGACTTCATAAGTCATTAAATTTAGTTGAATTGGTTTTTTAAAACTTTTCAATTCTTATGTAATCACAAATAAGTATTATTAAATAAAATGTAATATGATCTATAAATTCAGACTATTTTAAAATAATTCAGGACTGAGCAACGTTTTTTCATTTAATTTGTCTTTATAAGACATGCAACACAATTTTTTTTTTATGAATTTGATTGCATAAATAACATACTAAGAAGTCTTACTAAATGAAAATTCACATGGTCTATGATTTCATACTCTTTACAAAATCAAAGGGTTCTTAACTATAAATGTATGAAAATATAAAATGTAATTATATTCATTTAATGTTATATGATGAAATGTAACTTGATTTATGAATTCGTACACTTTACAAAATCATACTCTTTAAGAATATAAATTACATTTTATAAAAATTCTAATTCTATAACTTGTATTTTATATACTAAAAGGTCATATGTTATAAAAATTCAACTGATCGATGATCCAAAGATGAATACTCTACTTAGATTCATAAGATGATGGAATAATAAATTTTATTCTCACATCTAATGTCATATGTAGAACTACCAAATTCATACTCAATATAATGAATTTTTCAAATCCACCAATTGAGATAATTAGTATCCTAGATCCCTCATGATGTATTTCAAATTACCAAAAATAAACTCTAAATAATCCTCTAAACATTACCACATTAAATAAGAGTTTCATTATAAATCACGAAATCCAATGTTATCTTTCTCACTTTTCATAACACACTGGTAGCTTTCCAGACTCATTATGTACAATTAAAATATTTATATCATGTTCTTGTATGATTGGTTTCCATCCATGGAGATTATCACACCATGAATTATAGGTATATTCTCTTAGTGATAGAAATGTTTAGGGAAGAACTTACAGACAAATACATGATGCCCTCTTATATTAATTAATCCATAACAATCATTCACCAAAAAACAATTATTTTAAATCTAATTCCATTATTGAAAACAAATAAAACTTATTTATGTAGGAGATCCATTCATTTTTTTAGTATGAAATTATTTTTAACTCTTATATCAATTTTAAATGAATTTTATATAGAATTGTGAAATTTTTTAATGTTTTTCTATAAGATAAAAAATATAAAACTGTGCACAACTAACCTACGCAAGTTCTTACACAAAAATAATTTTTTATATCACATGATACTAATATGATAATTATTCTTAGTAAAAACAAATTAATGGACATGCGATGAAATAAATGTCATAATTTAAATAAAATTTAATTTTTTGCCTTATTTGACACTTTTGTAATCAATATAGCCATATAAAATTATCCTTAGGGATTTATATCCTATGATATTAAAATATAAATCTTTTAACAAAATTAATATTATTTTTTAATAGTAATTTAAATATTAGAAGACTATTTTAATAAAGGTATTTCATTATTGTTTAGTTTTTGTGGAATTATCACGATTGTTATGTTTTCATAAAATAATCATATAAATATTAGTTATAATAATTGTAACAAATTATTTAAATAGCGATAAATGGAAGATTCATTATTTGATATGACATAAAATATGACTTTACTTCAATATTCAGGAATAAAATATTTATTAATTCATCATTTCTTATATTGATAATTTTTATAGTATTTTTGTATATTTTTTAAATACTAGGAGATCTCAGAAAAATAAAGACCTCTAAATATTTATTAACATAAAGGAAAAATATATAAAGTAAGTAAAGCACAACAATGAAGACAAATAAAAATCATAGAAATCATCCCCATCATAATATTCCTTGTGGAATGTTTCGTCCGCAGTATCTGATTCCCACTCGGAGCTTTTATAGTGCTTCAGAACCTAATCATACTTCCTTCTTAGATTATTCTTTTCCAATGAATGAAACTACATTGGAGATTACATTCCATTATTCACACCATTGACAGCCCTCGAGAAATTCTCCCTCTTTTAGGATGATCTGGAAGTAACTGGGTTCGGTTGGTAGGAGTAATATTTTCTCAGTCGTCTTCTTGCTGGAGCACTCAAACTGTTTTCACATGGAGACAATTTAAATATGTTTTAATGTAAATATTTTAAAATATTATTTTATGTTTTCCTACATTATGATAATAATTTTTACCCTTTTAGTTATTTGAGAAAGTAGAAATGTATTATTTATAAGGATTTGAGGAATAATTTAAAATTCTAAATTCTATGAGATGACATTTCATATATAAATATGACATACCAATAATGAAAATAACATTCTGGTAAATTGACTAATAAACATTAGGGGTTGGTAAATATACCTATGGGATATTAGGCATGTCATGATGATTTATTAAGAGTATTTTTTTAAAATTTTATTGATTTATTATTTTTTAGAAATTGTAAATTATAATGTCAAGAATAAAAGAAAATAATAATAGTGAAGTTAATTATGGCCGAGATTAATTTTGATTATAATTTTATTATTTAACCTCTCCTGTTGAGAAATTTTCCATAATTTATACAATAATAAAATTGGGGATAAAATTGGGAAACCCTATATCATTAGTATTTTAAGGAAAATAATGAGAAATAGATATGAAACAAAATCATGCAAAAAAATTATAGTATCCTTAATCAATTGGCATGTCATCATTTTAGATCATGATTTATAAGGAGATAACTGTATGGAAATCTCCTATATCTCAAAATATGTATTTCCCTTATTCATATTTTTCATGTGATTTCCCTTATTTCTTAATATGTGATCATAATTTAAATTATTTACTATTAAAAAATCTGAAATCTTATGGATCATTTTTCAAAAATTTCTCTATTTTCTTATAAATATGGTTATTATAAAAATTTCATGGATACATTACTTTACATACTATTTTTATAGAGTGTTTTATTTTGTCCCCAAGTAGTAGAACATTGAATTTCCTCCCCAACTATCATGGTAAATATATTATTATCAAATTTTAGTAATACAATATTAAAAGAATTTTTATTTTTTAAATGAATTGGCCACTGTAATAGAATTTAAATAAATTATTACTGTAATTAAAACATAAGATAGATAAATCCACTCATACTTGAGCGATAATTCCCTACAATTTTGTTTTATATTTAAGATATTAATTTTTATGAAGTAAACATATGTATTTTCACTATGAAATTTACTCCATAATGATTCATGTTGTGTTGAATTTTCTAATTTGTGTCTATAAAACTTATTAATTCTTGGTTATAATGACTTTTTTCATTTCCACTCAAATACACCGATCACCTACATTTTTTACTACCCAAAGGGCTGCTACTGTGAATCAATTCATAACCACACCCTCTTTTAAAGACTATCATAATATATTTTTAATAACCGTGTGTGAATGAAATTGAGACTCAATCCCTGAACACATATCACTCTAGTATATTGTTTTAACAAAATTATATTTACTAGATCGTCATATATTTTTTATTCAAACAATGAATTTGATTAATTCACTACTTCATCTTTATTATAAATTTATAAATTAGGTATGATAATTTAATGACATGTTTTTTAATATGATATTACGATGTACCACTATCTAGTGAAGAAAAATCATAATGGTTCATTTAGTTTTATTTGGAACAATTATTAAAATATTTTGGCTTATTTTTCAACATATTGTATGGTCTTTAATATTATGGATTATTTTTTTCATATTTTCAACAAATAAAAAATGTATTGAAAATGATGAAAATGACGTAACAAAATATTCTATGAATAATGATACTACCGATCCATTTCTTTTTTCTATCATCTCTAGAAATAGTATTTATTAAGATAAAAGGACCGATTAAGGATAATGAATATCATGAAAATTTTTATGTTCATGCAATTTTTTTGGATTAATGTTCATTGAACAACCAAAATAACACATTATTTTAGTGGAATTATGTTTGGTATCCTCTAATCTATAATAAATGGTCTAACATTCTCCTCAAGAAATAATTATTTGATCATTTAGTAATTTTCCATTATACATAATGTTTTCCCGTTTAGACCAAACTACTTCATCAATTTAAAATAATGTTATGAAAAATAATTAATTTGTATGGATTAACCATAATTACTTTAATGAACATTAATATTAAACATGCCTGTATTTGATAGTACATTTTCCACATATCATATCTTCTAAAAGAATATAAAAAATGGGTGTTCATGTTTTAATATAAAGAATAATTAAATCTAAAATAAAAATTACAAAAATAGTTTTAGTAGTGAATTTTTTTATCAATAATAGAATTAACACTAATTAATGATGATTGTATCATCCCTATAACTAATAATGTTCAAAAATTTAAAAATATTTGTAAAATTTATATAGGTAGGAAAATAGTTTTTCGCCACACAAGCTTATTCCATGGACCACATAATTATTACCCCAAATGCACAGTACGAAATTGGAAATCTAAAACATATAATATTTAGAACAAATTCAAAGATGTAACAATTTGAACAACAAACATGGATATTCCTAATATGTAACATTAGAAATTTCAAATATGACATAACATGTCATATAATGTTATATATAAGTATATAAATACTTTAATAAGTTTAAATAAATATATACTTCATTACTAATGGACTAATATGTTTGAGTGTATATATAAATTTTAAAAAAACATTAAATATTTATTTATATTTCAATAAATTTTAATATATATATATATATATATAATTTTAATTATAAATTTATGTAGAAATTTTATTTATCAATATGACTATTAATTTATATACTTAAATACTTATTTATATAATTAATTTTTATATGTAAATATATGAACACGTTTTTTTATATTTATTTCTCAATTATAATAATAAGTATGAACTACAAAAATATCAACACCATGAGATTAATTTTAATACTAACCCTACGAATATATTATCTCACTATTTATAAAGGATATGATGGGCCTCTATACTGAAAAAATTTCATTACAAATGAAAATATTATGACATCATAACTTAAATCTCATTTTTAGAGGCATCATGAACAACATATACTCAGAAAAAATGTTGTATAGGGTCACCATATATTTTATTTTATCAACCTCATCGCAATATTTGAATTAACAACTAATGGAGGGAAAATAATCATCAAAATCAAAATTCTTAATGATCAGAATTTCATGTTCTATTTTCAATATATCATTAGATATTAGTTAATTAATTACATTTTTAAATTTTTATTAAATATTTTTTACTCATGTAAAGTTATTATTTATAATTTATATTTATTTTTAAACATTTCTGTATTCTTATAAAATATGGTATTTTTTGTTAAATAAAAAAAAATTATATTCAATAAATCATATTATGTATCAATTATTAAATTTAAGTAAAAATTTATATTCATATACCAAAATATATTATTTCAATATATATAATTATATAAGTTTCATATTTGTTTGTACCTTTATCATTGTTGAAAATATGTTTTCAAGGGGTTCCCTTGTTTTTTACACAAATAAATGGGGAACATGGCGGTTACCTTAACCGTTGACAAATATATAATAGTTAAAGGGATATATTTATTATTTGTTTATTTTTAGCACTAACTAATGGACCCCTTCTATAATTAATTTTTTCTGACTTAAAAAGGTTCATTAGATTATCTACACCTCTTTGGAAGAATTACTAAATGGAATAAACTGTGTATCAATTATATGACCCATTAAAAATAATTTATTTAGAACTTAAATTAACATTTATTTTGTAAATATTCTAACAAATAGAATATATTTAATATATTTTTTAAGTACAATATTTTATGTCTATTATCCCAAACATTTTTAATATTTGATGGATTAGTTGAATCAGTTGATTTTTATTGGATTGGTTTTCGGGTACCAAGTACTATTGCAACCAAACATCAACCACTCATTCCCATGGTGCCTACGATTTTAGAAATCACCCTTTACATAAACATGCCTCTGATCAGTGGTACATTTCCTTTGAATCACTTGTTATTATCTTGGTCACTAGTGTCACACCATCTAAACCACAACTATTAACAACAATATCATGATGCAAAAAATTAAGTAACATGTACACATTCTAGTAAAAATTACATTATATATTTTCATAAGAAAAGGACCCCTTAATAT
This sequence comes from Viscum album, assembly GCA_963277665.1. NCBI lineage: Eukaryota > Viridiplantae > Streptophyta > Magnoliopsida > Santalales > Viscaceae > Viscum > Viscum album. Next base: position 715,558,922 of record OY728160.1, read on the forward strand.
TATATTATGGATCCCAAATTTTTTTTTCTATAAATTTGATCTCGAATTCATACTTGTTCCACCATAGGAACCCTTCTTTCTCTTTGATCTTACTCTATAATCCATAAACTGTGAAAAAGAATATGAAATGATGGTAATTTTATTCACAAAAGTTAATGACACCAAGAAATCAAGAATTCTCAATGTCACTTGGATTCCTTAGGGCTATGGTAGGGAACCTATCCTGATGTACATGAAAATTTAACCACTCATCCTAGATACCCCTATATATTCCTACATGGTGTCATTTCACCATATATACCTTGAAGATAATTATTATCTTACCACTCCCCAATGTTTTGAATAATAATATAAGATATATTTCTCTCCCACAATATTCCATTGAGATTATGATAAGGGATTTGTCACCTACAAATCCCAAGAGAGTAATAATAGCGAAACACCTCCATGGATATCAAATAAGAATACTATGGAACAATATTCTAGGGCCACCATTTAGATTTATATTAAGTCAAAAATTACCTAGTATCCCAACTATGTGTAATGTTTATCCCAAAATAGAATGAATATAATAATGAATCCTCCATCAATCACATTCTATAATTCTAAAAATAAAATCAATGATAATTTTTCAACAATACTTTTCCTATATTGGACCACTATTGAGATTAATTTTACATGACCAACCCCATTACCTAGTATTATACAATGATATGTTTTATAAATCATATTGATGAATCTTGACCATGTATTGCATTAATAATCAGAGTAAAACATTTTGGAATTGACATCACCTAGTTTTCCACCATAAACAAAAAGGACATTAATATTAAAACAATCTAATATTTCATTGATATAAAGGACCCTATATCTTATGGTATATGTGAATTATTATATGGACTAGGTATCTTAGCTCATCCCATATTGCTGTTTTATACCATCATCATATCGACTAATAAATAATTCAATCATTCAACTAACCTTCCATATAAAAATAATTATACATGAATATGAATGGGAATCATAATTTTTATAATATAAAATCATGTTATCATTAACATCATCTTACTAGTAATCTATATATGACCCATATATTAAATTGGAATCCTATTTCATTTATAATCTTAGTGTATCCTCTTCTATTTAACTATTAACAAATAGGATGATACCAAAAGGGTCCCTTTTTCCTATGTCACAGACAATTCATTGCATGGTTCTTTTTTCTTAGTAGTACATTCTTATTTATTTAAAATTTATATGAAAATGCATTTTTCCATTATACCATAAACAATAAGACACAAAATTTTTAGTTGATAGAATCTAAACTATAGGAGACTAGGGTCCTTCAGATATGTGAGGTGCATAATGGATTTTGTGGGAACACTATATAGGGTATATGGTTAATCCATATCCACCTATATTAAATATTTTTACATTCAAATTAAAATATTCCCCATTAATAACCAACTACATTGCATTAGTTAGAAGTTATATAACATTTAATTCTCACTCCACCCTTATCAAAACATTAGTTTCATTAATAAAACAAAAAAACAACACATGTTTTTTTATAATTAATTTACACCTTGAGAAGACATGATCATTATAGTGAATGACTCCCACCTGAACACAAATAATGAAATTATGACTATAGTGATTAAAAGTGATCTACAATGGAAGAAAATGGTTTGATTGATATCAACCATAACCAAATTCCATTTTTCATATACACTTTAGTAATGACCTTAAAAAAATAATTTCTTCATAATGGCCTATAGCAGTGTAAATACAATGAAATCCACTCAGTCCATGAGGTAGTGTAATAACAACATTTCTAGTAGAACAACTATTCTCTAATTACCACTCATGAGTTTTGTGAATAATAACTTCTTTCGACCCTATATTTCATTATATCAACACAATATGATCTTTCTCCACAATAAATATGTATTTGGCCACCAGTGTGTACTTGGTGAATCTAAATGTATGTCATATATGTTTTTTATCTCATTTTCACTATCATATTAATCCACGTGACAATTAATTTACTAACATTCTCAAAATTTTAATAATTAATAGATGTAAAATTTTCATCCCTTCTCATTCACCATAAATGATATATTGTTATCATTAAGATACTTCACACTATTTTTTTCAATCATATTCTATTGTAGTAGGGTATTGAAAGAATCCTTCTTAATTGTTCCTTGACTCGCATATCCATCATCATAGTGAATTTATCTTTTTGCCACAGATAAATATTAAATATTCAGTTTATACAGTATCTATTTTTATATCATTAATACATATGGTTTTAACTATAAATTAATTATTTATTTCTAAATATAACATTACTCTTTTTATTATAATTATCCTTTATTCATGAAACTATTTTGAATAAAAAAAGTATTTTCAAAATGAAAACACTAAATGGTTTTAAGAAATATATTTATCACCAATCAACATATATTCCTGAAAATAACACTATCGTGTCTAATTATAATAATGAATTATTTAAAATCTATCATTTATTCCATTGGATATTTCACATTATAAACATGAATATATTTCACATAAATATAATAATTAAATAATTTCATCTCATAAATTATTCCACAACCCTCAAACCCCAATTGATTATTCTCTTTTGATATTAACTGCATAAAAATATTATATAACATAATTGGGAAAAATTATCTATGGTCAAACCATAATAAACTAAATTCAAGATATATCAGATTATATAATCATCATTATATATTGGGAAATAGATAAAAAAGGTAGTTTTAATCTATAATACGTGTTATAGTGAAACATTTTAGTGTTTCAGAAATGGGTTATATCTTAATCAAAAGAAAAAATATGATCATGGGTGAAATATCACTTTTAATGAACATAGAAAAATAAGTGATTTTAAAAAGAATGCAATAGAGGAATATTACTACAAATAATTGAACATATAGAATAATGTATGAAATAATAGATATTAGATAATGATATATGTCTATGTGGTAATTTCATAATGATATAAGATAGCATTATGGAATAATATAATAATTTAAATCATAATGTGAGTGATCATGAATCATAACCCATTTCTTTTAGTGAATCATGTAGTAAAACATGATATCCGAGTGGTTATAGCCTCAAAATTTCTTTTTTATAATAGATATGGAATCCCATCATATTTCCTAGATTGTATCACACTACACAATTTATTTCCCATAATGTATAATGGATAAAAACATGATTTTATTGTTTATTTTGTAGAATTACTTGTTTTTAATTATTATATAATGATATATTTAGAATTTGACAATTTATTAGAGGTATATAAGGGACCCCACCCTTATTATGTTCATAATAGACCAAACTTATCATTGTTATATAATATACCCAACCATTCAATGTGAATTAACATACACAACATTTCTTTCGGATCTAATTGACCAAAATAGTCTTTTGGATTGAAAAATACAAACACGTCTATGGAATGTAATACATTCAACATGTATTTTGACAATAATTTTGTTAACATGCCTCATAATAATAAATTAGTTAAATAACATATCATTAATAAGTAATGGGATGAAAGTTACTTCCATTACATTTAAAAATCGTTTCCCCATAAAATGAAATGAAGAATTGGATCATGTGATATGAAAAATAAATCACCTATGAAATTTTTTATATATGTAAATTTAGATTACGACTTAAAAAATAAAATTTCTTCTAATAGAGAAAATATAGTGATAATGGGGCAATGAAAAAGATTTTATAAAAATATATTTCAAAAAATTAGTTCCAATTATATAATAAGAATCTTTCGTTGAAGATAAAATATATGATAATAGAAATAAAATTCAATTGTTTATATTTTCAAAATACCATGATTAAAACATAACTTGTAAAAGAAGAAAAAAACTTTTCAAAAAAAGTATTTTTAAATTATTAGATTATAGAAGATAATAAATATTTATATTTCAATAAAGATATAATCTTTTTTGAGAAATAATACATATTAAAATTGTGTTTAAACAACCAACTAAGAAGTTAGTGATAAATCTATACTATGATTAATTTTATTGCATAATATATTTCAATATAGAATACTAAATAATATATGAATCCTTCACCAAGGAGTTCTTATGAAAGAAATTTAATTCCCTATCAAAAATAGATGAAGAATAATATATTTTGATCTTAATATAAAATTATTTAAAATTCAAAGAGTAAATTAAAATTTATTGATCATAAAAAAATTAAAAAATATCAAATTAATAGTGACCATTACAACATTGCTAAAATTCCACAGATCTTATTTAATATCATTGACATTTTATTATTTTTTTGGATAAACTATGTTGAAATTTAGGACATGAGACAGATTCATTTAATCATGGGTTGCCAAATTTATAATATGATTTGAGGAGAAGAAGAATGGACTATAGTTGAAAATTGATTTTTGGGGTATGTGTTTCATGATGTAGATGTATGTGGGCTATATTTATATTGGAAAATTATTGACTTTTACATGGAATAGAATTTAATGTGAGCGGTAAACATAAAATCACATGTGAGTATCTTGAATGATTTGTGAAACGGTTTTTTATTTCAAAAACAATAAAGTTGTATTAAAATGATAACGTGTCACAAAGATTATTTAAAACCTACAATACATTAATCTACTCAAATTTAATGTCATAAACATTTATTGAATATTTTAAATGATTATTTTTTTTGTAATAAATATTCTAGATGAATCCTATAACTATATTTTGGATTTTCTTTAATTTTTTAGTTGACTACATTTAATTTATTTCAACTTCTATATATAAGAAAACATTCTTTTAAATTAAAGAATTTGATCTAGAATAACTGGTTTTCTTAATAATTACTTTTATATGTTGAGTGTTTCTATTCATAAATTTATTCTACTAAAATTTGATGACTGAAAATAAATTGGTTGTTTTGAGAACTAAAACCTTATAAGATTCTTCTTGAAGAAACAAATTCATTTTTAAGGTAAAATTAGAAAATATTTGAAACCAACAATATTTGAAAAATGAAATTATTATCATGGTCACTAATATTTACTATAGATATTTTTTGATATAAATGAAATTGAACTTATAATGTTTTTTGGAAATTTTGACTAGATTTTTTTCAAACATTTTATTATCTTCATTTTCAAGAGTATGCGAAATTTGATTTAGACAAGAATAACACATAAAATAGGTTACAAGAGATTTATAATTATTTAAATCATTATATTAATTTATTCATATTATATTTTATGTGAAAATATTTAAATGAAAATTATTTAATTTTTTATATGTATTATAATTTAATACTACATCATTCAATAAGGATCAATTATTTTGAAGGTATACTACCTTTATAAAATTTAAAATCCTTTTAAATAAAGTATTTTATTAGTAGATAATTTTATTCTTTGATAATTATGAATTACTACATATCTAATTATTATTAAATATTATAAATTGGTTAATTTTAAATAATTATTTTTTCATTATATGAAAATATATTTTATAGAATAGAAATATGTATCAAATTAATAAAATAATTAGATAATAATTTGGTTAAACTATTAATATATTATAAAAACATAAATATTATTTTAAAAAACTTCAAAACATTCATTTGAGATCTATTGGTATAACATGGTACTATGGAAGTCATTTATAGGGATTCATATTTAATGGACTATGTTGATATTTACCCATGTTTTTATATAACCTGAAATAATTTTCTATCTATAAAATACTTAAGGAGTAAATATTGATATTTTTTTTATGAAAAACAATACTAATTGTACATCCAATCCGTGATAAGAAAAATTATCTTTATAAAAATAATAAACTACATGATTCAATTTCATTTCATTTTATACACATTTATTAAAATAATTTAGTACATGTTTAATCTCTCCAATTCCATGGTCATGTTGTAATGGTCATATAATCTCAACGACTAGATTGGTTTAATGGCATTAAAAATGGTAAGAAATAATTAAAATATATAACCTAAAATATTTCATCCAATTTTCTTATTAGTTATGATGTATATTATATTTCACCAATTATAGTTGTAATTAATGTCATCATATTCATCGGAAAATGTAAGGATATTGGTTTTTTATTCATTGGGTTATATTTTAGGTAAATTTATTTCATTTATACATTTCTTGATGATGAATAAAATAGTATTTTCATATTGTATTAATTTTTGAATTTTTTTATTAATAAACACACACACACACATTTTTAGTGATTTTTGATAACCCCCATTTCAAGGGATGAGGGGGAACCCTTACAAGACCCGTACGCTCATAGATTACTTGGCTCGTAGGCTTAGGAGATTACATGAACCAACAGTATTTGATATTTCAACCAGAATATTATAAGGAACTGCCTCTCCCAGGAATCTGCATCATGACAGTATCTCTCCACCTTCGCATTGTTATCTGGCTAGGCTTTCTGTGCAAGCATAGGCTGGACATGATGGCAAAGCCATACCACCTCATTCTGATAAATCCATTTGGATCTTCTCTTATGAGTGCACCTGCTCTGAATCATCTTCTTGGGCTGATCCTTTTTTTGTGTGTCTTGGAATTTTCATGTGGCCCGAAGTCCATGATGTGGCCGGAAGGCCTTAAAGGTTTCCCAAACTCTATACTGACCCAATTTCTTGGGTGGACGGAAAGCCTTAAGGACACCCAGCCCAAAGAGGTGGCCCAAGAAGAACAGTTCATGCTGCTTCAGTACCAAATAGTAAATGAAACAGTATCTGCAACAGTAGCCGCACAATGTATAAATTCTTCTGTTGTACCTGTATAGTGTATAGTTATGCTAGAGTACCTGCATAATGTACAGTTCTGTTATAGTACCTACTATAGTACTATTACATAAACCCAGAAATATGACTGTACAATGTTCTGAACCTAGGTCTTGTGGATGCACTTAAGGATACCACACCAACTGGGGTAAGTCTCATGTGCTATTAATTTTTCCATTGGATGGAAAATTTTAATCAAAATGAATTTTTGTTTTTATGTCTATATTGTATTTGTAAAAAATTATTCCAAAAACTATTCATCTAAATAAAAGTAAATATAATATCTTAGGGTTTTACATTCTCCCAAATTATATATATTCTATCCCAATAAAATTATTAGTAGTTTATTAAAAATTATAAATTGTATCTAGAAGATATGTATTACTAATGATATAATTTATGATGAGATCCACATCTTACTGACTTGGGTTACAAAATTAAACTCACCTTTTCCTTTATAATTGGAATATCTCTTATATTATGTTCCTATAAAACTATTTGAGATAAATATCTACTATTATTAGGTATGAAGTCCAAAAAAACTAGTAGTCTTAGATATTTCATATTTAGTATCAAAATAATTGATGACAATTACATGAATGGGAATACATAGTGGGATTTTACCAATTTTGATAGTAATCATGCAGTCTAGGTAGAGATGGTCAATGGATTTCCAAAAATTCGATAAAATAACTGGAAATGAATAATAATTATATCTAAATGAATTAAATTTAGAAAATTTAAAATTTTGATTAAATAGTCATATATCTATATGATTTATTTTATAATTCAATTTCAAATAATTAGGGTGGTTATTTGACAGAAATGGAAAAAAATTATGCAATATTTGAGTGTATATAACCAGAATTCAATATGTAATCCCAAAATATATAATTGGGTAATGTTATAATAATTATCATGATCCACTTTAGTTACAATAATTTCATTTTCCCTTCCTTTCCCCTTTACATGAGATTTCTAAGGTATATTAACCTTTTTCGACCTTGAGTTTGGGCATCAATTTACATGGAATCTAAAATCCTTAATTTTAAACCATTGACGTGTTGGTTGATCATTAGTTGGTACCTTTATATAATCCATTGTATAATCCAACCTCTATATCTGTTTATAAAATTCACTTGATCGATGTCCATTCCATTTAAAAATGTATAATTTATTAATTCATTTGATACATTCCATTTAGTACATCAAATAATATTCCTAAATTTTATAATGTTGTCTCATATTCCTCTGTTATAATATTTAATCTAAATTTAGATAATAGTCCATAATTTTCTTCATTAGTAAGATTAGAGGGTAGTTGACGTTCAGTTTTTTAATCATAACACGTCATTTGTGTGTGATAATAACCAAATTATTTTAAACACTAATTTATATATCATATTGTTTCTCAATAAGATAATCATCGTAACTCCCATCATATCCATTATTAACATCATTTTCCCAAAAAAAATCTATTTAATAAACAATATAATGTTCTACTATGACTACATATAAATTAGTAAATATATATAAGAAATTATTAAATAAAACGATGTAAGGAAAAATTAATATTTAAAATATTATTATTATACCTCAATATTTTATTCTCGGTATAAGATGATTACTTCCCTATTTTGTTCTCCTAAAAATGTAGTTATATATTAAATAATCAAACACTATTTATATATATTAAAATTATTCATAATAACATGTTAATCAACCAAATAATATACAGCCGATGTTTTAGACCAAGTGTGTGGTTAGTCAGACCTAAAATTTAAGTATTATAATCACATGAATACCAATTCATATTTTTCAGTGTTATTACCCAAAGGTACCTCTCTTCTAGATCATGAATCCACTTATTCCTTTATAGAATGTGATTTTATTTTGATAAAACAAAAAATTATATACTTTAGAAAACTATTAGTATGTTATCCTATATTTATACTTTTCCCTACAGTTTTTATTAGGGTTCTCTAGTCCAAATTCTAAAATTAAGTAAATAATTCACAAAAAAAACATAACTCTGATCTAATAGCAAATAAAATTACCCACATATTCATTCCCATGTATCGATATATGAACATGTGATTTACCATTCATATTTAATAATATATTCGAGTATACATTCTAAAAAATATTATATTTTTCATAATATTTAGTAATTTTAGTTTAATAGCTCAAAAAAAATCCAAGAATCCATGAACCAAAAGGTTTAGTGTCACTAAAAGTTTTCTATATGAAATATTATTAACAAAATTATTTTTAAATACCCATAAAATCCTTATTGAAACATCGTATGTTATACTGAACCTCCTAAACATTGGGAGGGAAAATAAATAAATTGGTTACCTCAAATTCCATGTAAGACAAATCTTATAATCACATCATAAATGGATTAGATATTTATCATATGATTAAACATTATCATTGTTAAAATATCTTATTAAAAACATGGTTAAATACAATAAAACCGTTAGCAAAAAAGTAATTCAAATCATCTGAAATTATTAAATATATTCTATGACACAATAATTCATGGAAATAAAAATAATCAAAATCCATAGTGAATTTCATAAGAAAATTGAACAGAAATGTTTCATAATACAAGAATGTAAATAAATATACATGATCATGAAACAGTAATTTTTTAACATATTGGATCAATCATCACAAACTACTTCCTATAATAGATAATGAATCAAAATATATTTTCTATAATTGAAAATGTATAACAACATGTTTACTATAGTTGATCAAGAATTAAAACATATTTTTAATAGTGGATCTGGGATCATAACAAATTACCCATTGTGTATTTATAATAATTACTTATTTTCAATTATTATAAAATTAAATATAATGACATACCTAAAAAATTATAGAGATATAAGGGACCACATCCATATTAGGGATAAAACATCCCTAAGAAACCATATGGATTTAATGTCCAAAATAAATCAAATGGAATTCCTTGACCACACAAATATTAAAATTTAAATGGAATCAACCCATCCTTGTAATTTTGTTTATTGAACCTATCACATGGCCATAATGGGGAAAAAAAGTTTTATAATTTTAAATAATATAATTCATAACATAAAGGTGAAACCCATAGAACACTAAATCATGAATATTTACAGTAATTGAATATAAAATCAATTGAATAATTTTTTTATTATCAATTAATCAATAATCTAAATGGTATTTTAAAAGGTAAATTTGAGGTTATATTTTATAGAAATAATGGGTGTTAAATATTCCTGAAGAACAAAGTGAATAATGGAACCCTATAAAATACCTCATGTTTTTATAGAATATATGTAGTGGAGGTGAAAATATATGTTTATGAATGGGAAACCCCAATTTTAATACATCATAAAATCATTATTCTTTCACACATTGTAAAAATCATAAAACTGATTCATTTAAAAATAGTTTGAATGTAATATATAGATCACATTAGATAATAAATATTTTTGTTATAAAAAAATAAAATAAATATATTTATAAAAATAAAAAAACAAAGGGTAAAAAGTATCACAGGGGATTAGTACCATTATTTAATTATTATTTTTAGGAAAAATGTTTTTGGTGCATGAAAAATAATTGAGGTAATAATATTATAAAATATAATTCATGAGGAAAAATTAAAATACATAGAAACAAAATTTTATGTAAAATATAATTATACCATAAGATATAATATACTAAACATATTATAATAACTTAAATAAAGAAGAATCACAACCTAAAAAATATAAATATTTTTTATGGGAAAAATAATTTATTCTCAACTTCCATTAATTTTCATTACACTAATTGATAACCTGAATCATCACATCAAAGACCTATGGGAAGTTGAGTAATTGGGAAAATTTCACACAACCAAGGGGACTAAAGAATGTAATGGGTTTTTATTAGAGGTAAAATTTTAATTGTTTCTATGAGAATTTTAAGTGTACATGTGTCTTGATGTGTCTATTTATTATGATCCTTTTATTGGTGAAAAAATATACATTTCAATAGAATTAAAAGTTATGTGATGATTACTGATTGATTCTCATTGAAGTCAGATGTGTTTGTTGAGGTAAGGATGGTGATACATGTGTCAATAAATAATGTCCTAATAAAATTTTTGTTTAATGTTTTAGTGTCTCATTATTTTAGAAAAATTATCTCCAGATTAGTTTAAATGATCTTATGCTTATTATTATTGATTAAATATTTATATTAGTAATTATTATTTATATAAAAACATATTATGTCCCATTGTATAAATTTATTACTATATGATTCCATATTTGAACTCAATTTAATCTATTTAAATTGATAAATATGATAAAATTGACTTCTAAATCAAAACAATACACAAATATATTACTATTATCAATTATACATGAATTTAGAAACTAAGTGTTGATAGTAATAATTTTTATCCACTAATAAAAAATTTCTCTTATATTATTTGATGATTTATAAAAACAAAATATTTGAATCATCTAGAAAATATTTTATTAATTTATTTATATAAAAAATTACATGAGTTAAAAATCCTTGATTGAAAAATTTGAGGGATTCAAGTGCTTTGACATGGAAATTAAATGTTTTAATCCTCAAATTGGGAACTAAGATTTTACCTATTAATCTATAGTTACCAATAATGGAGATATTTTCTAGTTATGAAAGTATTTATTTATACATCTCTCAAATAATGTTTCTCACATATCCTATGATTACAAGACATATATGGTTTCACGACACCTTTATTGGGGCATCAAGAAATTATATGTTGCAAGACATTGATAAAATAGACGATAAAATAAAATTTCATCCATATTTACTATTTTATCATTCATAGATAAATTTTTTGACCTAAAGCATCCCCTTTTTATAATGAGTTTTTACGGATGAATTATCTAAATTATTTGTCCAATACATAAATTTTGTGAATTTCAAATTCAAGTCATGAACCATTATAGGGTTCACATATCATGAATCACCCCCTTTTTCTAGAAAAATGGAGATGGGGCATAGAGTGAGGCATGATAACTTTAAAAAATATTGAGTGGCTATATAATTTAATAGAATAATTATTATCATAAATTTCAGATTATATAAATGACTGTTATTCAAACTATGTCCATTTGTATGAAAATATTGAAGAGAATAAATTTTAAAAAATTATAATTCATCATTTTTCCATGGAGAATCAAGTTAATAAAATTTTTGTGAAATAAAATTTAATTATCTAGATATACTGAGTATTATAAGAATCCACTATATTTTTTATTGAGGAAAAAATAATTTTACCATTAATCAGATGGATATTGATGTAGTCAAATATATTTATTTCTCAAAGATGATCCAATCTGGGAATCATATATTAATTGATTTTATAAAAGAGTTGATGAATGAATACCTTATCATAAAAATACGACAACATTATGGATTTGTGTTATTAGATTATTTCTCCCTATTAGATGAAAAACATAACACCACAATGCAGTTGTTTTGGAGATCAATACAACTCCACCAACATAATGTTCACATTTCAGGTTATTCTATGAAACACCAAGATTCATGAAGATTTTGTATCTATTAATTAAGAGAAAAACTAAAGCTATTTTCCTCCAAAATTATTATTTTCTTCAAAAATCTACTAGAATATTTTATTTGATAATCTTCTGAAATATCATTAGGAATAACAATATGAATGGGATTTGGGTATTAGGGGTATGTTTATAGATAAATAGGCCTTTCTATAGTGGGTCTGAAATAATATGAACATGTATGGTTGAAATAAATAGATTTTAGATGTATGAAGCTATACATCTATCACAATATCAAATGTATGGCCTACCAAATTTGATTCCTAAGATTGAAATTAAATTTTATGAAGACACAAAAACCATCCAAATATACAATTTGGAATGAGGGATCAACATGTTTCACCTCTATAATATTAGAGGAATCCATGTACCTAAATTTATATATAATTATTTACTCTTAAAAATCGTAACATTGTTTTTATTTAGTTGATATAATTAAATTAAAAGGTATTTATAATTGTCTTTCAATGGGTTCTGTAGTAGTGCCCCTCTTTTTCTTGAGATATTCCTCTTAAAATAAGTCTTATCCTACACCAAAATACTCCTCAAGATTGGATTCTATGATGTTTAAAATAATATCAAGGTGTTCAATGGCATCGAATGGATGGGTTAATGTTAATTTTTTTATTTTGAAATTCTAGTTTGAATAGAGGGGATTTAATTGAGGAGAAAATATAATAAATTTTAACATTGAAGAATTTTTTTATCCCATCATAGTGGAAGACTACTGCTTATATGAGAAGTAAGTTAATGGGTATAAAGAAGTAATTTCATAATTATGTTTATATTTAGGGATTCGGGATGCTAGGAGATGCCCATTCCCTACTAAAAACCTCTAATATTCTTATATAAATAGTTCATTGATCACCATGGAGGTATGAGTTAAAAAAATAATTATATAAAGAATCCATCATTATACAATCACCCCTTAATATTTTTACAGTATTGATGATGTCTATTTGTATAGAGAGATTGCGCTCTCATATAAGTACCTAGGGAAAGATCATTATTCACCCATTTCTTATTCACGCTGTAATGATTATCATTAAATAATGATTTATCCAAGAGTTAATGTTCTGTGTGGTTTTCTTATAGACAGGGGGTTAATTTCCTGCATTGAAGATGAAATTCAATAAAAGATGTATATTCCAAAAATCTCATCATATTAGTTTTACTAAAATTATTGTGTCATGTTATTTTAATATTAAAATGTCTAATAAAAATGGAATCCTATATAAATGAACTAAATATAGTGTCTACATGTAAGTTAGGGATCCATAGAAAGGATTTTACAACATATGATCAGTGCCCTAAAAGACTATGTCTGAAATCAAAAGACAGTCTAGGTGAAAACCAATCATAGAGTAGTAATACCACATATGATTATCAAGGAATATCCATTAAACTGGACCACAGGTTGGCCTAGGAAAATGCACGATAACTTCTGAGGAGAATGTTGGATTATAAGGGACGATCAAGGGGAATAAGTGTCTAATTATCTGGAAATCCAGACACCGTATTCCAATCATCAGGGTGATTCCTCGGATTAGGGTGACATGCTTGGATAAGGAGTCTGGTAATAGTGTGAGACCATTTGGACCACTATGGATAGATATTTTTGGTTTTTCTGAAATAAATATATAGACCTCATAAATGTTCCCAATAACCATATATCCTCTTTGATCATATAGATATGTGATAAAATATTTCTATTATTCATAATTTAATAATAGTGGTGGGTGATTCTTAAAGGATATATAGTAATAGACCTGAGCCTATACCTAAGATATATAGAATTTATCACACGAGTAGGTAATGTGCATCTTTTCACAAATAGTGTTCTAACCTTACTAGGTGGGATGCACAAAAGGGAACCATTATGTGACATTTTATCCATAGAACCATCTAATAGTAAATTATAGATCATATTGTTTGGAAAATATAAGTCATAGGGATGTGAAATGAACCATGTGTTATCATAGGAGGTCAAGTTGGTGCTTCTCATCAATGATTCTAAATAACTGACATTGGATGATCTAACTGTAAATTTCAACAAAAATAATTAAAACATAACTATATCAAGACATTTATTACATTATTTTAAATTATGTGTGAAATTATTGAATTGTGAGGAAGGGTATAAAGACACATTATTTTCTTATAAGGGAATGTTATTAGGGATCTGTCAAGAATACAATAAAAAAAGATAAAAACCATTAATTAATGTTGTGTGCATTTAAATGTTTCCAATGATGTCCGGAATCTAGAGAAATACACAATCCATTTTTATTATATTATGTAGGTAAATGATAATATTTCTATTATTTTATAATTTTTCATTCTCAATTCTAATTGATTATAAATAACCATTTGGAGTTAGAACACCTAAATGGTGCCAATCTTACCTGATCTATGAGGATATCAGTTTGTATTAATGGAAAATTATTTGTATATACCTTCTGATGATATTTAGGTCATATCCCTCCAAAATCGTTAACGTTGAGAGAGACCATAATTTCATTTCCACACGATGTATTTTTGTGATAGAAGGTGATGAGGAAGTTATTTTCACAAATTTTATGTTGTTTCCATTCCATTTGTACTTCCATACTTGTTTCAAAATGAAGAATAATATCTGATTCTCTTGGAATTCATCCATTCATTTGATATTACATAAAATTATATGGAATGTTCATATTGATTGACCCAAAATATTCTATTGTGAGACTGATGATTATGAGGTAGAGTTTCGACAAAAAACACCAATAGATCATGATGGATTCCCCATTATAAATCCAGTGGCATGGAAGGGCCCATTGGTGTTGGTAGTTTTTGATATATCCATGAATAAATCAATTGAGTATCTATACAAAGCGAATGAAATCAGGGAGTTAGTGACTAAATAAGTGAAAAAATATGTTGTTTGTTATTCTAAAATATGATATTAATGATTTTAAAAATCCAACATTCATCAACATAGTCAAATAAAACAATATTTCTAAATTTAACCCTGGTGGAAAATTATTAATGGTTTTTATTGAGTATGAAATCATTCATGAAGATACAGAACACTAAAATGAGTTTTTTTTATTAAAAGATAGTGATTTAATACAATGGGTGGATGAGTGTTCGAAAAAACATCACCAATGTGTTATTAAGAAAGGTATTAGGCTATTTGAGATACCATCTATATTAAATATATTTATATATATAGTACAATATAATATTATACTATCATGCACACAATTTTAATATTCATGTTTTTATGGAAGAGTAATGGTGTCCATAGCGTATAAAATATGATGTCTTCAGTGTAATTAAAATTAATGAGGTCTTAACTTCTCTTTGTATTTCCAAATCAGATATTTCTTTATAAGAGGTGGAATCATGGAATTTTGGAGTCAACTTCTCCACCATTGGGGAAACCGTCTACAAAGGGTGTCTCATCTAATGACCACCTCCAGCTAATCAGTTCAAGAATCAATCTTGGTGGTAGAGATTGACGTTGAGTGAGTTTGGATTTAGGTGCAACTGGTAGTGTTGTTTCAAAAGTTGAAATAGAAAATCAAAGTGGTATCAAGGAAACTAAAAATTTTAGAATTTTTATATAACATCATGTAACTATTATAAGGTATTCCTAGAACCCCACATTTACAAATAGATTTTTAGGATAAGTTTGGGGTTATTTTGGGTAAAAAAATTTGTTGTTTTTAAAATTTATGTGATAGAACATGGTTGGAGAATTATATTCTAAAAAACATATGCCCTCTCCAGGAAACCTGTGAAAACCTAGGTAGTAGGGTTTTGAATAGTTATCATAGAGTTTTTCATACATTACTTCTATTTAATAGAAACTTTTCAACTAATTTAAAAGGGATGCACAATTTTCCATTCGTATTTTTTAAAACTGTGCGGATCTACCCAGTAAATTGTGTGTATTGATTTTTAAATATGATTTTAATTTTAAAAATACTGATCCCTCATTTTGGGTTCCCAAATTCACTAGTACCACCTGAATATACTTTTTCTTTATTTGGTTGCTCGTAATAGTATTTAATGACCACTAAAAACCATTCTGGATGGGATTAGAATCTAGGATAATGGTGTTCGATCCTCCTCTAGTTATTTTGTACTACCCATTATCTCTCTCTCACTATATCTCTTCTCATCCCTAGGATTATGTGAATCCCCATGATTCTTTGAGGAAATTATACCCTGTATTTTCAAATCCTAAACATGGTTTTGATTCCAAGTTACTACTTGGTGGTGGTTCTAAAAATTGATCTATTTCCATTGATATTTGCATCCATTGAGACATTAGTTGTTTATCTGTACTATATTTCTTTTACATTGTAGCCTTAAATTGGATTTTTTAAACGTAATTGGATTCTGGTTCAATTCTCCCTATATATGATATTTTCTATTGATAATTATTTATTTGCAATTATTTTTGTAATGTTTGTACAAAAATAATTCCCATCGTCATTTATTATAATGCATGGTGCTAGTCAAAAACCCGTGGAGATTAGGAATTATCCTTGGGAATATTTTGTACTGTTTCAATTATCTAGTTACAAAGGTACCCATGCTAGTTCATGACAAAGACTTATCAAATCTCAAGGATGATATTTTTGTCTTGAAGTCGGTATGCATAATGTAATCATGTCACCAATTAAGGGGTAGTTTCAAATGGGTACCTAGATAGCCCTCACCGCAATGAGATTTATTTGACCATATGTGGATAAGGAATTATTTATTGAGGATTAGTTCATGTATTTTTCATAATGTTTATTTTTATAGACTCAAATATAAATCTTGTTTATCTTTGATGGGATTGATTATTCTCGTTCCCCTATTTGAGGGTTAATGTTCTATATTATTTTTTCTCTCCTAGTGTTTTGTAGAATCGTTCGTCCAAGAAGATGTGACATTTGGATCTAGGAATAAAATTCTACTATGCCTCAATGAATAATTCTTCATGTTGACTAGAGTTTGGTTGTGTTGATTGTTCATCTTTTCCATTATTGGGGATAGAAACCACAACCATCCCACATTCATGATCCATCTATCTAACCAAAAAGGCATGTTATCTAGAATATTTCTGAGGAATTCCTTAGACTGAAGACTAAAAATTCACAAGTTTAAATTATCCTCAATTTTTATAGAATGGTTGACCAATATTGAGTGTATGATTGATTTATTGAAGCCAATCTATGAAATCTAGGTGAACTATTCCACATTCATGGGTGAAGGGTCTAGTAGAAGATAGTGGCACACAATGGTGACATTAAAGAATGATGACTTCTTATAGTTTATGGACTTCAAAGTTATTTTCCATGACTAGTTCTATCTAGATATGTTTTTTTGGTCATGAATATGTAGTTCTTGAAGCCTGGGCAAGTAGACATGATTGTAATGGAGTACGTGATCTATTTTTCTGGTCTTGTTCATTTCCACCTTGAATAGTATCGAATGAAAAGATTATGTCTGGGAGGATATAATTATGACATCAACCAGATATTATTTCTCATGTTTTCATGCTAATGATATCTTTTAATGATGATGTGATGTATAGAGAACTAATGGTCAAAATGGAACTAGATAGGATGTTAGTGTTGTCGGGACTTTAGGTCTTTCTATGTGGAAGCATGAGTTTCTAAAAATAATATTAGAATTATGATGATTCAAATTATAGTTCATGAAATATTGATTTTATAAACCTCCTACGGTGCATAGAAGATGTCCTTTGATTTGATAATGGTGTGTAACAATATGGAATTCAAATAGGGTTTTCAGTGAGTCACTAAAGATTTATAGCTCATGCAGATGCTCAGAACACCTATATATGTTTTTCAAAGTTTATTTAACTCCATTCAGTGGAATGGGGTCATCACATCCTTATAAACTATGGGTAAATCCTACGATTCATGTAAAAAGGTTCCAACCACTTGCATCTATAAAAAAGATTATTCATGCAATAGAAGAGACTCTAGAGGAAGCAGATACATGTCTAGTGGCAATGAGAGGTACCATAACTATAGCTTCATCATTACTGACTACATTAATTGATACTTATGTATCTTATTTTATTATTTTAGCCCTAATTTTAAATCTACCATTGTAACGACCCAAATTATGTCAATGGAAAATTCCCTTCTTATATTTATAATAACACAAAATAATGAACTACTAAGTGATATGTGACCTTTAAACATAATTTTGTCACCCCTGTGTTGGGAATTTTAAAAATCCAACATACACGGTTGTGTTCGAGATAGTTTTTGGAGTCTAATGGGACAAAAATAATTTTTGGTGAATAGTAACCTACATTTATGAATAGTAACCTACCCTTATGAATATTAATATGACCCTTATGAATAGTAAATAAGAGTAACATTACCTATGAATAATAAAATAAAATTTAGACATCTTAGAAAGTGACAATTTCACCTTAGTAAACGTTTTTGGTATTTTATAAGTCATAAATAATTAATTATAATTAATTAATTTAAAAGAATACTTATTTTCCTGTAATGTATTCATAAATTATTGAATCATGTATAATAGTTTTTAGATAATTTTATAAGACCCTACATAATTTTTTAAAGAACTATAAAATCAGTTTTAATCTTAAAAACAGTTTGTTAAGTAAATTATGATTTTATTTAAATATTAAATTAATAATATATAGAAAATTATTTTTGAAAAATGGACTTCATTTTTGGATTCTACACGTCGAAAAATGGTTGGGGTAAATTTTTGGGATTTTTCTGAGATACTTGAATTTTTTGTGAATAGTAGAATACATTAATTTACCATATAAATACATTTTAATTAAAACCCACTATTCCTAACATCACAAGTGATGTAAGTACCCAAATCCCGAACTCACATGCCTTTTTTACTATTCTTTGTCATCAAAGACTCACTATTCCTTGTCTTAGGTGAAATTAATAATCTAATCAATTTTATATTAAGGAAACCCCTCTCCCCTCCACTATAAAAGCCACCCTTCACTCCCTCTTTTCCTCACACCTCTCAAGCTCCAAGACTTCTCTAAAATATGCCAAAACACCTTCCCTAGCTCATCCCCCACGTCCAAAATCTTCTGGTCTCATCAAATGTCCAAGCCTAGCTTCCTTAAAGAGGATCTCAAGAGGAGAATTCTAGAGGTAATTTCTCTCCCTCTTCTCCTTTAATTTCCTTTCAAGTTCAAGTTCATTTCTTCATCTCTCCCTACCTATCATCATCCAAATTGTTATTTAAATAAATTATTATATATATACTATAATATTATGATTCTAATGTTATATTATATCACCCCACACCACTTCCCTCTTCCATTTATTTTATTGAAGAGAACGTTGTTCATGAGGTGTTAAATTTATCACCTTCCAAAACGACATGTTCTCTTCATCAATTTCTACCTTCAATCTGGTAATGAAACCATTTTATGGATGAACTAGAATATTTTATATGTATTATGTTCTATTTTATGTTTTGTAAATAACCTATGGCCTTATTACTAAGTTAAATGTTAAAACAAGATCGATGTGATCCAAAAACCGCCCAAATTAAGCCAAATAACCATCATTAAATTTTTATCTAATGATTCGTCCACTTGGATCTAATATAATTCACTATAAAATTATTAAAGCTACTATAATATCATTAATAACAAGTAGTATCAGTTCTGGATGTTTACCCATGATCTACCCAAACATCAATTTAAGAATACAAGTTGACCGCTCAAGAAAACCATAAAAACGAACAGCCGCGAACAATGTTTTTAAACTCTATAAGTCATCCAAAGGAACATAATATGAAATAATGAAACCAGAATGAACCCTATTAATGTATTAAAGGTTCTGGAATTTCTAATTAATGAATATAAT
This sequence comes from Viscum album, assembly GCA_963277665.1. Lineage (NCBI taxonomy): Eukaryota > Viridiplantae > Streptophyta > Magnoliopsida > Santalales > Viscaceae > Viscum > Viscum album. The sequence goes on from OY728160.1 coordinate 715,579,293, forward strand.
GTCATTATACAGAACATTAAATAGAAGTAGGCATTCGAGTACAAGGTAAGGGGAAATCTCGAACCCAATTTTCTTCCTTCGGGTTCTCCCTCGTTCACTCCAGTTTTGATATGGTTACTCCTCAAAGATCATTTTTTCATCATTTAATTGAATTTTATGGGATATACATGATTTCACTGGTTTTTATGTCCATCAAAGTGTTTTCCAAAATAACTCTTCTTTCAATATCTCACCTTTTACCTCTCATTCAAGGTTGATAGTTCTTGTATCAAGTATGTTGTTCCCTCTTTCTTTTGGGAACCCAAAGCTTATGAATGTGTTATTAAGAGATTAAACCCATTCCTTTCCATGGGTTATTTATGTACATGTTTGATATGTGTTCTATGTGGAAATCATTATAATGATAATGTTATGATGTGACGGGTGCGCCTGGAATTATATAGCGCAATATGAATGTTTAAATGTGATGGGTGCACCCGGAATTATACAGCACTCCAATGCATTGGCTAAAGTGATGAATATCATGAGTAAATGTGAAATTATGTGTGAACATGATTCTAGCTTTGTTTACTAGTATTTATGGTAGTTAACCACTAAGACATGATGTTTCATTTTTATGCATTTCCACATTTCATGTCATTTACTTATGCTCCTCTCATGTTCATGATCTTTTGCCTATGTTATGATTATGATCACCCCATGATGTATTGTTCTTATCTATCCTCTTAATGGGATTTTATCTCACACCTTTTTATGTATATCCTCAGGTGGCTACATGTACTAAGGAGAGGACAAGTGCTACTAAGAAGCTATCGAAGAAGAAATTAAATAAATGTTTATGGTTCATGTTGTATTTGTTATGTATGGTCCTAGTTTTCCCAAGACACTAAACCTCTGGATCCTCCATGTGTAATCCTATTGTTTTGTTTATCATTAAAATGATTTAATAGTAATGTAAGAAAAGGTCGGGTCGCTATAGGTTGTATCAAAAGAAAGGTTTAGTTAATTTGGGAATTATGATTAGTGATCCCTAAAGAAAACCTCTAGCATGAGACTAAGTAAAAATATGCAGACAAGGTTATTTACATAGGGATCCCATATGTTATGTTTTTGGTATAATTATTTAAATGAATAAGTTATTCATGATTTTTTTACTTATGTTTTTTTCTAACCTTTTCTATTTTAGAAAATGGTGGGAACCAGTAGAAATCCGGCCAACAACTCTTGCGAGGGTCAATGCAACGATTGCCCGAATGACATCCCCAATGATTTTGGAGGTGGAGTTCAAAACATCATGGTGATGCTTACCCAATTATCTCAGGTTATGAATAATAACCATAATAATGTGGAGCGTCCTCCTACACCAAAGAGGGAGAAACTAGAAATCGAATGTTTTATGCGACAACGACCACCGAAATTTTATGGATCTTCCGATCCACTAGTTGCAGAACAATGGGTCAACTCCATGGAGAAGATATTTTCTGTTATTCATTGTTCTGAGATGGAGAAGGTGACTCTATCCGTTTATCTTCTAGATGGAGATGCTGATCAATGGTGGGCTTTGATTAAGAACACCAATCCAAGGGAGGAAATTGAAGAGATGGAATGGGAAGACTTTAGGATAATGTTTCTTAATAAGTACTTCCCAAGAACTCTTCGAATGAAGATGGAGAGAGAATTCATAGGGCTCAAGAAAAAATAAGGAGAATCTTTCACAACCTATGAAGAAAATTTCACAAGGCTCGCAAGGTATTCTTCGGGTTTTGTTATCAACAATGATTGAAAAATTGATAGTTTTTTTAGTGGATTAAAACAAAATCTTTGAAAGGCTCCTGCAATTCGAGACTTTGGGAGTTATGAAGAAGTTGTTCGGTGTGCTCTCAAAGTGAAGATGGAGTTTGGAGAATGGTCCCATGGCCATGTTGGTAAAAAAATAAAGATGGAGTTTCAAGATGGTGGATCTAGTGATAAAGATGGGAAGAAAACACAACGACCCACATGCCAAAAATGTGGGAACTTGCACTATGGGAACTACCTCAAAGGTACGGAGAAATTGTTTAAGTGTGGGAAGTAAGGACACCAAGCTCACGAGTGTCGAAAAGACATAAAAAGGAAGGATAATGTAGCCGATGAAAGGAGAGAACCACTCGTGGTTCAATGCCACAACTGTTGGGAGCTAGGGCACTATTCAAACCAGTGCACTAAACCTCGAGCTCTCGACGGTAATCATCGCCAACAACCACCGAAGCCAAAGGAATAAGGGAAGGCTTATTCCATCACTACCGCGGAGGTGGAACGTGATAATGAAGTTGTAAAAGTTACACTTTCTATTCACTCAAGAATGAAAAAAGTCTTATTTGATTCTAGTTCTACGCATTCCTTTATATCTTGCAAGTTTTCTAGAACTATAGAATCGAAGTCCCGAAACCTTGAAGTAGAGATATCCGTAAAAACACCAAGTGGTGAAATCATTGCAACCCAAGTGTTTGACTGTTCTCCTATTGACGTCTGTGGGAAGATTCTTCCGTAAAATCTCATAATACTTCCCTTTGTGGAATTTGACGCTATAATGGGAACGGATTGGATCTCGTTATATAGAGCACATATCAACTGTCGGGAAAAGGAAATATATTTTCATATTTTGAACCATCCCATGCTCCTCTACAAATGAAAGGAAGATCATGAATCTCCTTTGAGAAATCCTTCAATGGTTTGGGTGTTGATTCCCTATGAAGAAGCATACCTCTCCCAAATGATTGAGTCGAAGGAAAGTTCCAACCTTGAGGAAATTCCAATCGTAAGGGAATACAGTGATGTATTTCCCGAAGAGTTACCCGGAATTCCCCCAGATCGTGAGGTATAGTTCTCAATTGAACTCATACCCTGAGCTACTCCTATCTCAAAGTGACCCTATAGGATGGATCCTATCTAACTGGAGGAGTTAAAGAAGCAGTTGCAAGAGCATCGGGACAAAGGTTTCATAAGCCCTAGTCACCTTAGGGTGTGCCAGTACTCTTTGTGAAGAAGAAGGATGGTACCATGTGGCTGTGTATCGATTATCGGGAACTAAACAAGATCACCATAAAGAAAAAGTAACCTCTCCCAAGGATTGATGACTTGTTCGATCAGTTAAGAGGAGCTCAATACTTCTCAAAGGTGGATCTTCGTTCTGGATATCATTAAGTAAAGGTGAAGAAGGAAGATATTCAGAAGACTGCCTTCCGTACAAGGTATGGGCACTATGAGTTTTTGGTGATGCCCTTCGGACTTACTAATTCCCCTGCAATCTTCATGGATTTTATGAATAGAGTCTTTAGACATTACCTCGACAAATTTGTGGTAGTGTTTATCGATGATATTCTCATCTACTCCAAGGGAAAGGAGGAACATGAAGAACATCTAAGACTTGTGTTGGTGACATTGAGAAAGGAGAAGTTGTACGCCAAGTTCAGCAAGTGTTACTTTTGGATGAATCAAGTCACGTTCTTGGGGCATGTGATCAAAAGAGAGGGAATTTCTGTGGACCCTTCAAAGACAAAGGCGATTGAAGAATGGCCCAGGCCCTCTAGTTTCACAGAAATCCGTAGTTTTCTTGCATTATCTGGGTACTATCGACGTTTTGTGAGAAACTTCTGACGATTGTCAAGACCTCTAACTATGTTAACAAGGAAAGGGGAAAAGTATGTCTGGACGTATGAATGTGAGGGAAGCTTCAAGAAGCTAAAGAAAAGGCTGATCACTACGCCTGTACTCAGACTACCGAAAAGTGGAGATAGTTTCGTGACATACAACGATGCTTCAAAGAAAGGCTTGGGTTGTGTACTCATGAAAAATGATAATGTGATAGCCTACACCTCACGACAGTTGAAGATCCATGAGAAGAACTACCCGATGCATGATCTAGAGCTAGCATCCATAATTTCTGCATTGAAAATCTGGCGGCACTACCTTTATGGTGAGATGTGTGACATATATACACCGACCAAAAGAGCCTAAATTATATATTCACACAAAAGGAGCTCAACATGCGTCAAAGGAGATGGTTAGAGCTAATCAAGGATTATGATTGATCTATTCACTATCATCCAGGAACGGCGAACAAGGTAGCTGATGCTCTAAGCAGGAATGAACCTGCTACTCTATCCATGTTGAAGATTGAGAAAGACCATATCTTCTTGGATATGCAAAGTATATATTTGGGAATCGTAAGGGCAGGGGATACATCCTACCTTTCCCAAATGATTGCGCAACCATCCATCCAACAGAAGATTAAGGAAGCACAAAGGTATGATGTGGAGATACAAAAGAGGGTGAATGCAGTAATGGAAGGGAAGCTGCAAGATTTCCATAGCGATGATGATGGTGTGATTCTGTTTGGAACGTGACTTTGTGTGCCTTCATCACCCGGTATAATGAATGATCTATTGGATAATGCACATAGATCAACTTTCTCTATTCATCCTGGAAGTACCAAGATGTATCGTGATCTCTGAGAACACTTCTGGTGGGATAACATGAAGAAGGAGATTGTGGAATATATATCAAGGTGCTTGGTATGTCAGCAAGTTAAAACTGAGCAGCAAAAGTCCAAAGGTATGATGCAGCCATTGCCTATACCAATGTGGAAATGGGAAAATGTTACTATGGATTTGTCAGGGGTCTCTTGAAAACTTCAAGAGGAAATAATGCGATATGGTTTGTCGTTGATCGACTCACCAAGACTGCCCATTTTATTGCTATTCGTGAAGACCTCTCACTTGAACAGATTACAAGTATATATGTGAAGGAAGTAGAGAGATTTCATGGTGTTACACTCTCAATTGTCTCTGACCATGATCCAAGGTTCACATCTAAATTCTGGAGGAGCCTTCAACATGCTTTGAGTACTGAATTAATTTTCTGCACGACCTATCACCCCCAAACCGATGGCTAGTCTGAAAGGACTATTCAGACGCTCGATGATATGCTAAGATCATGCTCTCTAGAATTCAATGGTTGATGGGATCAGCACCATTCATTGGTTGAGGTCTCATAAAACAATATCTTCCACTCGAGTATTCAGATGGCTCCGTATGAAGCTCTTTATGGGAAGCGATGTAGAACTCCAACCTGTTGGGATGAAGTTGGAGAACGAAAGATACTTGGTCCCGATCTTGTTCAAGAGATGACATGGAAGGTACAATTCATCCAGAAACACATCAAATCTGCTCAAAGTCAGAAAAAGAGCTATGCTGACAACCATTGAAGGGACTTGGAGTTTGACATTGGAGATAAAGTCTTCCTTCGAATATCTCCATGGAAGAGAGTCATGAGATTTTGGAAGAAAGGGAAGATAAGCCCAAGGTACATTGGCCCCTTTAAGATCCTTGATCGTATAGGAGCCGTGGCCTATCGTCTGGCACTTCCACCAAATATGGCTCAAGTTCATGATGTGTTTCATGTTTCACTACTGAGGAAGTACATTCCAGACCCCTCACATGTACTAAACTCAGAGGTGGTAAAGGTGGAAGTTGATCTCTCCTATGAGGAGCAGCTGGTAAAAATTTTGGACCGAAGTGATAAGGTTCTACGCAACAAGACAACCTGCCTTGTCAAAGTGTTATGGAGGAACCAAAAGATTGAGGAAGCAACTTGGGAACCGGAAGAGGAAATGAAGGAGAAGTGCCCTCACCTATTTGTGTAAAGTGAAATTTCGGGGGCAAAATTTCTTAAGGGGCGAAGAATGTAACGACCCAAAGTATGTCAATGGAAAATTCCATTCTTATATTTTTAAAAACCCAAAATAATGAACTACTAAGTGAGAAGTGACCTTTAAACCTAATTTTGTCACCCCTATGTTTGGAATTTTAAAAGTCTGTCATACACGGTTGTGTTCAAGATAGTTTTTGGAGTCTAATGAAACAAAAATAATTTTTGATGAATAGTAACCTACCTTTAGGAATAGTAACCTACCCTTATGAATAGTAATATGACCCTTATGAATATTAAATAAGAGTAACATTACCTATGAATAATAAAATAAAATTTAGACATCTTAGAAAGTGACAATTTGACCTTAGTAAACATTTTTGGTATTTTATAAGTCATAAATAATTAATAATAATTAATTAATTTAAAAGAATATTTATTTTCCTGTAATGTATTCATAAATTATTGAATCAATGTATAATATTTTTTAGATAATTTTATAAGACCCTACATAATTTTTGAAAGAACTATAAAATCAGTTTTAATTTTAAAAACTGTTTTTTAAGTAAATTAGGATTTTATTTAAATATTAAATTAATAATACATAGAAAATTATTTTTGAAAAATTGACTTCATTTTTGGATTCTACATGTTGAAAAATGGTTGGGGTGAATTTTTGGGATTTTTCTGAGATACTTGAATTTTTTGTGAATAGTAGAATACATTAATTTACCATATAAATACATTTTAATTAAAACCCACTATTCCTGACATCACAAGTGATGTAAGTACCCAAATCCCGAACCCACATGCCTTTTTTACTATTCTTTCTCATCCAAGACTCACTATTCCTTGTCTTAGGTGAAATTAATAAACTAATCAATTTTATATTAAGGAAACCTCTCTCCCCTCCACTATCAAAGCCACCCTTCACTCCCTCTTTTCCTCACACCTCTCAAGATCCAAGCCTTCTATAAACTCTGCCCAAACACCTTCCCTAGCTAATCCCCCACGTCTAAAAGCTGCTGGTCTCATCAAAAGTCCAAGCCTAGCTTCCTTAAAGTGGATCTCAAGAGGAGAATTCTAGAGGTAATTTCTCTCCCACATCTCCTTTAATTTCCTTTCAAGTTCAAGTTCCTTTCTTGATCTCTTCCTACCTATATTCATCCAAAATGTTCTGTAAATCCAGTATTATATATATACTGTAATATTATGATTCTAATGTTATATTATATAACCCCACACCCTTTCCCTCTTACATTTATTTTATTAAAGAGAACGTTGTTCATGACGTGTTAAATTTATCACCTTCCAAAACGACATGTTCTCATCTTCCATTTCTACCTTAAATCTGGTCATGAAACCATTTTATGGTTGAAACAAAATATTTTATATGTATTATGTTCTATTTTACATTCTAGAAATAACCTATGGCCTTATTACTAAGTTAAATGTTAAAACAAGATCGTTGTGATCCAAAAACCGCCCAAATTAACCCAAATAACCATCATTAAATATTTATCTAATGATTCATCCACTAGGATCTAATATAATTCACTATAAAATTATTAAATCTACTTTAATATCATTATTAACTTGTAATATCAGTTCTGGATGTTTACCCATGATCTAACCAAACATCAATTTAAGAATACGAGTGGACCTTTCAAGAAAACCATAAAAACAAACATCCCCGAACAATGTTTTTAAACTCTATAAGTCATCCAAAGGAACATAATATGAAATAATGAACCAGAATGAACCCTATTAATGTGTAAAAGGTTCTTTAATTTATAATTAATTAATATAATGTCATTATACATGACAATAAAGAGAAGGAGGCATTCAAGTAAAAGGTAAGGGGAATTCTCGAACCCAATTTTCTTCCATCGGGTTCTCCCTCTTTCACTCCATTTTTGATATGGTTACTCCTCAAAGATCATTTTTTAATCATTTACATTACTTTGATGGGATATACATGTTTTTAACTGGTTTTTATGTCCATCAAAATGTTTTCCAAAAGAACTCTTCTTTCAATATCTCACCTTTTACCTCTCATTCAAGGTTGATAGTTCTTGTATCAAGTATGTTGCTCCCTCTTTATTTTGGGAACCCAAAGCGTATGAATTTGTTATTAAGATATGAAACCCATTCCTTTACATGGGTTATTTATGTACATGTTTGATATGTGTTCTATGTGGCAATCATGATAATGATAATGTTATGATGTGAAGGGTGCGCCAGGAATTATATAGTGCAATATGAATGTTTAAATGTGATGGGTGCACCCGGAATTATACAGCGCACCAATGCATTGGGTAAAGTGATTAATCTCATGAGTAAATGTGAAATGATGTGTGAACATGATGCTATCTTTGTTCACATGTATGTGTGGTAGTTAACCACTAAGACATGATGTTTCATTTATATGCATTTCCACATTTCAAGTCTTTTAATTATGCTCCTCTCATGTTCACGATATTTTTCCTATGTTATGGTTATGATCACCCCATGATGTATTGTTCTAATCTATCCTCTTACTGGGATTTTAGTTCACCCATTTTGATGTATATCCTCAGGTGGATACATGTACTAAAGAGAGGACAAGTGATACTAAGAAGCAATAGAAGAAGAAATTAAATAAATGTTTATGGTTGATGTTGTATTTGTTATGTATGGTCCTAGTTTTCCCAAGACACTAATCCTTTGGATCCTCCATGTGAAATAATATTGTGTTGTTTATCTTTAAAATGATGTAATAGTAATGTAAGAAAAGGTCGGGTCGCTATAACAATGTCTTCTTCCAGAGGTATTATCTTATGTAAATGATAGTACTACAAACATTTTATGAATAAAAATAGGGTCTTCATAGTCCACCTTCTCTAATTTCTCTATCTGATGTTGAGATATCTTTATATTCTTTGGTTCTATACAAGAAATATATTTACATAATATTTGGGATGGATTGGATAATTTCCAATAATTATTGAATTTATTAGTACCTTCACTAGGTATCTTATACTACACCCAATGGATTCTATTATGTCTTTCAAGGGGAATGGGTCCAATGGTCAAGTAGGGCTATAACTTCTTATCCGTAATTGGAGAAAGTAATAATAATATTTTATTTTTTTCAGAGGAATAATCATTGAATGGTTATCTCCCTCCAGTTTTCATGGAGTTTCCTGATGCATTTCTTTTAGAAATATATACTTTTCCACCAAAAAAGGACGCATACTTTTCTATTGATTTAGTACTAGATACTCACAAAATTTCTATTCCATATTATTTTATGAACACGGTGGAATGAAATAATTGAATACTCGATTTGATTTCCTTTTATAGAATGGATCTATACTCATGAGTGTGTCACCATGCGTGGCTCTAGTTCTCTTTTCCAACTAATTATGGATGGTTCCCTTCACCTATGTGTTGATTACCAATAGGAAATTGTGATATATTAAATCAAAAATACCCATAACCAATGACTAATGATATATTTGGACAGATGAAAAGGGGAAATCGTTTTTAAAAGATCAAAATTTGATTTCATTAACATTTGTTGAGGATAAAAGAACCAGACATTGAGAAACCACCATTTGTAGAGTGTACAACCATTATGAGTACCTTTTTATTCCCATTGTTCTAAAAATGATCCTTCAATTTTATTGATTTATGGTATTAGATATTACATTAATTTCAAGATTAATTCACTGTTGTTTTTGTGTATGAAATCCTCATTTAGTGTAAGTAGGAGCAAGATCATATGTATCATTTAATAGTAGTTCTAGAATAGATGAGAAACCATTGACATTATGACATGATTTAGAAATGTGACCTATGGATTTAAGAAATAAAATTTGTGGGACATGTGGATTCATGAAAAGGAATGTCACCAGATCCTATAATGGTGAACACTGTAATCAAATTTGAGAAACAACAAAATGTTTTCATGATTCAGAGCTTCTTGGGATTAGCTGGGTAATATCGCAGATTCATTAAGTACATCTCAAAGTAGGATTATCCAATTATTTATCTAACTCAAAAGGGAGTATTTTTTTTGGCATAATAAATATTAGTGTTCATTTATTGACTAGAAATTTATTATAATTACTATGTCGGTGTTGACTCTCATAGTGGCTGGGTTGGGATATGTGTCTTTTGTGACACATCAGGTTCATGCATGGGCAATGTTAACATGCACGGTAATTATCTCACTTCTGATGGATCTTTTCAGATTATGAAAAATGAGAAATATTTTCCAACCCATGAACTATAACGTGACTATATGATGTTCTCACTTAAGATTTGGCTTCATGTCCTTTATAAAGAAAGGTTGGATGAGTTTTCAGACCATAAGATATTGAGCTATATCATATCAACAGATCATTTCAATCTACAGTAGATGGGTTGTGTTAAATACCTACAATCTTTAGATACAAAAATAACCTATATCATTATGAAAGAGAATGTATTCATATATTATTTGAGTATGATACCTTATACAATGGCCAAGAATGAATTATCAGAATAGTTGATCATGAAAAAATTATTTTCATGGTTACATATTGGAGTTCAAGAATGAGGGGATAAGGTTTCTTTTTCCAATATTCAGTTAAAAAAATTCTCTCCTAGGTACAATTATTCATTAATAGTATATTGATGATGGGTTTCATACCATTCGATACTCTCTATATGATGGGGATTCTATTTTTGAGTCGTCATTCTCTAGAGTGGGCATTATTTTATTTCAGAAAAATTTCATTACACTATTTTTTTAAGGAAATCATTGATGTGTCATTTCCATAAATCCAAATGGGATGTACACCGATGAACCACTAAGACGTTCAATGACATAAAAAATGGATTCCAGTGGCCATGTTTAATATGAGAAATTAATTTTTTTTTCATTCGTTATTTTTAGTGATAACAGGTTATATTGGAGTAGAAGAAACCATTATGTTTTTTTCAGCCACTTCCAGTGTCTACATGGAAGTGTGATGAGATCACTACAGACATTTTGGTTGGATTTCAAAATACCCATGGTGTGAGAATTGTGATATGGGTTGGGATCGATTTACTAATGGTGTTTTACCACTTTTAACACAATTTTGATACATCCATTGTTGAGGAGTTGGGAAATATCTATGTAAAAGAAGTTATTATTTTTAAGAGAGTCCCATATTAAATAGACTCTGATATGGATCCTTTGTTCACCTCATATTTTTGGATATGCCTTCAAGAGGCATAAGGATATCATTTTCATTTGATAAAAACAAATCCACCATAGTCGGATCACCATGAAGAAAAAGCTATATAGATTCTTGAGGATGTGATTAATTCATCTGTTAATGACTTTGGTGGGGCTTGGGATGATCATTTGGTTCATGTTCAGTTTTCATATAAAATTTGTTACCATTTTGTGATTATAATGTCTCCTTTTGGTCCTTTTATAGTCTAAATTTTGTATCTCCATTGGTTTGGTCGGAGACTGGAAAATGATCTTTGGATGGACCATGCTTTATTCAAGAGATGAAATCAAATATTTAGTTTATTATTCATAAAATGTTGATTCTATAGAGATGATATTGTTATTATCCTGATCAACAATGTAGATAGTTGGAATTATATGTTAGAGACCGAGTTCTCTTGAATGATTCACTCAATATAGATAATATATGACTTAAGAGGAATGGCAGAAGTGTTAATCATTTTTTGGGATTATTTGAGGTTTTGATCAGGTGGGAGAAGTTTCTTATTGTTTTTCACTTTGACAAAAAATTATGCAGTTACCTAACATGTTCCATGTATCTCGGCTTTGAATGCCTCTATCTGATCCATCTCATGTTCTGAGATTGGTTGATGTCAATTTCGGTCACGATTAATACATTACTGAACAACAAGTCTAGATAGTGGATTCTAAAAATAAGGTACACCATAAGAGGATGATACCTTTGTTTGAGTTCAATGGATGAACAATTCTGATAATCATGAGACATGAGAATTGAGGAATTCATGAGAGGTAAGTGATATATCTTATTGTCATGGATTATTTTGGGTTGTATTTCTTTGTACACAAATTTTCTACTATTCATAGTTAGTAACATAATGATACTATTTTCATGTATTCCTAGAACCCTTATTTTGATGAAGATTATGTTTTTTTCTTCATTTTTTTCCATTTCGTGTTAAAAATTTAAAATACTTGAGAACTTGTGGTCTTTTGAACAATTGGTTCATTATTTTGCCAAACTGTGTGCCCTCTTATTAGAAACTAGGATAACCCACCTAGTGGGGTTTTTCATTAGTATAAATTCACTTTTTCAATTGGGTTACCACTTAATATAAACTGTATAGTTCTATAAAAGGGGTTCATGGTATGTTCACACAATTTCTAAAACCATTATAGCCTAACTAGGAAACCTTGCAATCAATTTTTTGAAATTTTATTTTATGTTTTAAAATAAAGAACCCACTTTTTATGGTCACCCATAGAACAGTATGACCCAAAAACAATGTATCCTTTAATGGTGGATCCCCAGAGTAGTTCTTGGCCCCTCAAAACCCTCATAGAAGTGAATCAAGTCTATGAGAATGATTATCTACCTCTTCTTGTTAATTTCATATTCATATTCTCACTCTCCCCCTCTATCTCTATTCTCTTCCCTAGAGTTATATGGATCACCATTTTTCTTTGGAGATGTAATAACCATTGTTTGGAAATCATAATCCTTGGTTTAATTCCCAGTTCTTATTTTGGACATTCTCTATTGAACAATCCCATTTAGGGTTCATGGTTTTGAGATCCATTGATTACAGTAGGTGTCTCCATCACGGTTCCCTATTTTTATAAACATTAAATTTTTTATTTAATTTCAATTGTTTGATTTAAATGAAAATTATTTATTTAAATTAAATTATAATTCCATTTTTTAGTTGTAAAATTACCCAATTCCATTGAATTAGTGAATTTGGTTTTAAACATCGATTTTGGCATGAAAATCAAAATACCCTAATTCCATTGAATTGGGGTGTGATCATGGAAATTGGTGAAATTTAAATTGTTGAATTGAAATTAGGAAAATTCCCAATTCCATTAAATTTATTGTTTTATGGGAAATTTATCGAAAAGAAATAAAAATCACAATTCCATTGAATTTTGGGTTTATAGTGAAATTTATGGAGGAATTGTGAAAACCCCCAATTCTAGTGAATATGGTCAGTTTTGGGAACTTTCTGGAAATGGATTCAAATTAAATTGGTGAATTTAAATGTGAAAGTAAATTGTAAGATTGAATTGTGAATTGATTTTAAATTCTTATTTGTGAGAAATGGATTATAATGGTTTTGATGCAATCTTTTAGATTTTATCTTGAAAAAGTAACATTTTTTATTAAAAATAAATTTTGGTTTTTTGATTGAAAAGTTGGATATTTTAAATAGAGAAAGGGATAAATTTTTTATTAAAATAATCATAAAATAAATTTCATATATTTTCAATTTATTAGAGAATATTAAATCCTTAGTAATTTAGTGTGTTATGTGACATCACTGTAGGATATACAACATTAAATAGAAAAATAATAAATGTCACAACCATAAGAGTACGGTGATGAAGTTGAATATTTTCATACCCAAGGGGCTGGTGTATACACATATTACTATGTATCTATGAGTGTGTGGTGACCCTATTCCCAGTACTATATAACATTCTTTAAGCATATGACCATGTTTATCACTTATTTTTATTTCAAATGAATATATGTTGATGTTATTAAATATTTTATATGCCTTGTGAATTTATATTTTTGTTATATATAAGTGTTTTATTAATTCAGTTTTTAGAAATATTCCGTCATTATAAATGTGGAACATTTTTTAAAACTATTTCTATAATTTGAAATGTAATGTATGATTTGTTTAAATATTATTTTCAAATGAAATAAAATATATATTTGAAGATTTAGTTCTCTTTATTGGTTAATTAAATGTTCACATAAGATTATGGAATACATGGTGAGACCCTTATGTGATTTTTATCTGAGACCAAAACTATGACATTGGTTTTTTATATATTATCACCATACAGGTTTGAGCAAGGTGAATGCATGTCTTTGAGGTGGTTCTAGCTATTAATTTAGGGACATGGAGAGTGGTATCATTGAGACTTGGGGTATTTATCTATACAGTTGTAATGTTCATTTCAATAGTAGTTTCAGTTGTTTATACATGTTTGACTTCTGTTACACTTCCTCCTATAGAGTTTGTTTTCTATGCATGTAATTTTATTTTTATTTAATTCCTTATGGTTTTTGGAAGAAATTATTCCACATTCATTTTGTATGATACTGGGTTCTAGTAACCCACCCATAGTGATTTGTAATTCCCTTCGGTCTATGTCATTGTTGCTTCAGTTATCAGCTAACCCAGGTTCCTTAGCTGGTTCAGGACATATTAATTTAAATGAATACAATAATTATTTCTATAAAATCAATGATAATTCTTAGGGAGTATATTTTCATGATTGATTGGATTAAATATATTGGTTTTGAACCTCATTCATATATGTTTTTGAATAATTTCTTTTCTAGTTCAAACTAATGAAATAAACAACTAATGATAAATTAGGGCACATAAATCATTATCTGTTTGATAAAAAAATATTATTAGACGACCAGTAGATTGTATGATAGTTTCATAAAGTGGTGGAGAGGTATAAATTCAAATGTTTCATCAATCAAAATTTAGGACCCTAATGAGTAGTTTTATTAGATTCATATGATTCTAATTGTATTTTTTTATCAATGTGAATGATAGACATGGAACATAAACAATGGTTTTATAATTAAACATCAACTATATAATGTTTTTAATGGTAAATAGTGTATTAGAGTCTTTTTACTACTCGATGATAGAGGATAATATGATTCAAATTATTGTTGACAGTTTCAAAACATTTGTTCCACTACCTTACAAAAAATGTCTTTTCAGGGAAATGAACCATTTAATGTAAGTTCACCTTTAGAGAATTCTAGCTTTATTGAAGGGGATTCTGTTTAAAGATGATGAGGATGGATCATCTACGTAATTTACCAGATACAAGAGGAGGTAATCTAGAGTTATTATTCATCATTATATGGGAGCACTTTTGGGATTGAAATTGGATATTCTTTCAAATCAAGGGCCAAAAACAATGTCTGTGAATGATGGATGAAATGGTTGTTTTCAAGAAAGTATATGTTTTGAAATCATTTTCCATAAATATTAACATGAAGTAACAATCAAATGGAATGGATATAGGTTAGTGTGATGAATGAAATTTATAGCCAATGTGAATCTAGGTATCATAATCCGATGATAATCTAAATTGCGGACCAAGGTGGACTCATGGATTCATTTTTTAGGATTACATAACTTTTACTAGTTTTATTCCATTTTATGGTTGTGGATTTTTCAATATGAGGTTATATGGCATGTGGATAAATTTTTGAATACTATATTATATATTTTGTTATATTCTATGTATCATTGTGATCATATTGGTGGATTTCTCACATACTTTGATGTTATGATTCTTGGACCAAACAATTAAAAATGATGTCCTCTCACTATTAGATAGCAAAATGTGGATCCCAATGGAGGCTTATCTCATTAGGATGATGTACTTGATGAATTGGTTAATGTATATGTCTTGTATAGATGACTAAATATTAAATATAAACCATTTTAAATAGTAATAATTTCATAAATATTTAGGTTATTGAATCTTAATATATTTATATAAATCATGAATATGAATAGGAAAAATTCACTACAATGATATAAGAATACCTGAAATGACTTATAAATAGCTATAAAACTATATTATTTAAGTTACATAATAAAATTTAACTATATATTCTCTTTAAAAAAAGAATATTCTAAATAGTTAATTTCACATATATAACAAAATAAAATGGAAAAAAATTTACATTTCCAAAATTAAATATGATCAGTATAACATAGTTATCGAATTAGATATTATAAATAGATGTTCCCATAAAAAATAAGTAAATATTTTAAATAATAATAACAATAATAATGAGATGTATTCCTTATGAATGTAATATATCTAATCATTTAATGGAGGTAACTTCAGTGGGTGTTTCCCATGGACGAGATGAATATGATTTTGAGAAATTATGGTCTATAGAAAATGGTATATGGGAGAAATGTAAAATTTTAGAGTCTAAATGATGATCCATACTAGTTAAAAAATAACTTGAATGTACTACCAACTCTTATATTATACTTAGGTATTATTTACATATCGTTAGGGATTTTTTATATACAAATTTGGATTATTTCATCATTAAATAAAATATTTACTTATATAGAGAGATCATAAATTTTTATACATTTCCAAATGTAATATTCTGTCCACTCACTACATTCATAATAATTGTAATTTATTTTAATTTGAATGTATTTTCCAGAATTTGTTTTATTATAACTAAATTTTAAATATATATATTTATCACTTAAATAATATGATAACAGTCTATTAATTAGTAATTTATATGAAAATTAATATTTACTATACTAATGTTATTTTCATATAAAAATAGTTTTTCAATATATTTTAGGTTTAACAATAATAGAAATTAAAAAAATGTCGATGTTAACATGATTTTTAAATTCTTTTTATCATATAAATTTTTGTTTAGGATGAATTCATAATAATTGTTTTGAATAATATTTATATGGTAATTGTACAATATACTGTTTAAAAAATATCATGTCTGTTAAAGAATTATTGGTTTATAATAATGAGTTGAAAATTCATTAATCATATTGTTGAAAAAAAATTTGTAATAAGTTATATTATATATTTTATAATATTTAGAATTTTAAGTAAACAATATATTTTATATATTAGAAATTTTGTTATATTTTTACAATGAAGAAATTCTTCTAAGAATTATACAATTATTATTAAAAAATAATTTATATCACAATTATAAAAATATCAATTTTAAATACACTATTTTTTTATTTTGATGTCTGGATAATATAATCCTGATATTGTAAACAAAAAAGGATATGTTACATAGTTAAAAAGTAGTTATTAGGGTAAAAGTTAAAATGGTAAAATTAAAAAACAATGTGTAAGTAAAAAAAAATATGTTGAACATATCTATGGGAATGTTTTTTATTGGGTCCTTGGTCAACCTTATCACTTCTACTCTCAAATATATTTTAATTTGAGATCCACTATCCTTAGGGAATTAAAAAACCATCTCTTTTTTTATAAAAGAGGATCTCTTCTTCTCACTCCAACTAACACCCCAAACCCCGTGTAGGAGTAAAAAATATAGGTGAACATCTCATTAACCCTCCTATAAACATTAAATATGATTTTTACATCTACATATACCATCAATAGAATTATTTACACCCATTATAATATATATAATTCATGGTGGGTAGTATAAGATTGAAATCACCCATTTCTTTTTTATATTTCAATATATGCGCTCCATCATCATCTAATTCCATTACACGATTTTAAAATTGTAAATTAAATTTCACTTGTATAATCATGTGATTTTATAAGGAATTTACATGAAAATACAACATTTCCCGCATCCATTAAGATGGAAAAAATGTTATAAGTTAGTAAGTTAGGAGTAAACCCTCCAAAAATTAATTTGTTAACTATCCAAGACATCCTAACACAGATAGTTAAATATGGAATTTAATTTATAATTTTGAAATTTAGTAATTATTATTTTTATTATTAATTTATAAACCACATTTCTCAATTATCAAGTTCACTAATAATCAAAATAAACATTCACACATTCATGTAGAATACTTCCTTCATATATTAATGAATTATATTTTAAAATAACTCATTTTACTGATGGTAATTATAATATTTTTAAAATATAAATAATATGTTTATTGTACAGACAATATTTTGTAGAAAAATTGGAATAAAATTAAAATTATAAAAATTATAAAATGTAATTATAAAATTAACCTTCAGGAACATTCTACCTACGAAAGAAATATATTTTATTCATAAAATGCAACTATTTCATAATGATTGTTTCTTCTCATATGTACCAAGTATTTTGAGATACAATTATAATGAACATCAAATTTTATCCATATTCATCTATGATATAGTTATTTAAAATCAATAACCTCATTATCATACATTAATCATGGTATATTCATAATTTTTTTTTGTTTTTTGAAATAATTATATGATGATAGGAAATCATATTATGGAAGAAAAGGAAAAGAAAAATAGTGGTATAAGAAGATAGAATATATAAATATTTTTTTTATTTTCTAATGGATACATTAGTATTTAAATATATATATATGAAAACATATTATTTTGTCAAAAAAAATCATTCAATAATTCTTATTGTCGATTTAATTTTCAAGTATATAGAATGAAACAATCATCACCAAAATATAATCATAATAAATAAAAATATATCTTGAATTATTCTAACCCTAATAATAATGTCATGTGGAAATTTATGAGAATAAAGAATACCATAACTCTTCCAATGAAACTGTTATAAATAATCAATCATATCATCATCTAATGTGTGAAAATTAGAAAAAATAAATAATATACATGTAATTAAAGATTACAAAAGAAATATACTTTTATTTTTCTTAATATGGCTATTAAATAAGTTATTAGTATAGTTATGTTCTCTCTAAATAATTTTTGGTGACATATTTAGAAGAAAATATCAAAGAAAATAGATTATTTTATTAAATATTTCCCAATTAAAATATATTTATAATACTCATCATAATTTTATTGGAATATTTTATCCACTACATCATGAATTTCTATTATAATGTTAATATTATTCAATTTTTTTATGATAAATAAAATTTTATATCATAAAATTTAGTTTGATTCCAAATATACCAATGTTTTAACTGTTTATACTAACACAATTTACCTCTATTGAGTTACAAACATTCGTATTAAACACGATTGTTCCATGTTATATTTCTTCTTCCAATAGAATAAATTATATTAAATTTTACCCATCATTTTGGTTGTTTAATAGTTATTCATTATATACTAATTCATAAATTATTCTAAATTAGAAGGTTATGATACCATTAATGACTATTTTTATCTATTTAAAATTCACTGATATATGATTGATATTGTGCACCATTTTTAAAAAAATGGTCTATTCAATAAAATATTTATTTCATATGGGATTATGATCATACATTTTATTAAATTTTTTAGATAATTTCTATAAATCCCATCCATTTTCATAGATTCAATCATTCCTAGAGCTTTGTGGGACCTCTATAACTCAAATCTATTTCTTTGATATATAAATTATCATTTGAACATTCTATACCAATGCTCACTATATTTAATGATCTTTATTTACATATAATTTCTTCTTTTATCAATATAGGTAAATTTTGGTTACACCCCATAAATTTAAAAATTTGTGTATTACAGAATGCATAAAACATCGAGTCTCTAGAAAACACCACTTTTTTATAACCTAGTCAAGTAAACATAATTGTTTCTTTCTCAGTGACTTTAATTTTGAAAAACTGATATACACGATCTCGTTCAGTAAGATATTTAGAGTGAGATAATACTAATTTATTTTCTGGTGAATAGTAACAAACCCTTATAAATAGTGAAATTCCCTTATGAATATTAATGAATTTTAAATCATTTAAATAAAATAGTAACGTTTCCCATGAATTTATAAATACAATTTAGAGATTTTAATAGTTAAAAAATGATCAGATGATAAGTATGGGTATTATTGTATGACATAAATATTTAAATTAAAAATTTCTGATTAATTAAATAATTGAAATAGAAAATTATTTTCATAAAATTTTATCACAAATTTTTAATTTATTGTCTTATGATTGTAATATAATTTTATAGGCCCTTGATTGATTTCTCAAGGTCTTATAAAACAACTTATTGTTTTAAAGTGATTTTTTGATTAAATAAAGATTTGAATTAAAAAATTAATTATAAGTATATAGAAATTTATTTTTAAAAATTGAATTTAAATTTTTAGTTATACACGTGGACAAATGGTTATGGTAAATTTTAAGAATTTTTCTAAAATACTAGATTTTTTGAATATTAAAAATAAAAATTTGAGTTTTTGCTAGTTTGATGATATCATAATGTAATAACAATTAAAATAAAAGTTTATCTGACTTGTGTATTGTAAAATATGATATTTGGTGTCTCGAGTGGATAATATCATTGGAAAATACCATGGACAAGCTGATGGTTTTGCAAACACCACTAATGAAGTGTCCCTTTGAAATTATTAAATACTCCCTCTCTTTGTCTATAAATACCCACAAATGATTTTTTTTCACTCATTATTAATCCCTCATTCTCTACTATATGGTGGTTTTACCTCCCTCGGAGTCCTCTCAATGTTTATTTAATCCTTCATGTTCTGAACCTTAATGTTCTAATAGTTAATATTCAAGGTAGAGGAACCTTTCACCATCCTCTTTTAGTCATCACTTATTTTATGTTATCTCTCTAAATTTCAATTATCATATGATGGGGTTTGATATCATGTATTCCACTTACTATAATTTTTATTTCCATAGGATTATATACCCTTTGTATCTCATCAATTCATTTTATAAAATTTTAAACGACGTTGTTAGGATGCTGAATTTTCATAATGGATCTCACATCTTTTCTTTTATTTTTCATGTTCATCTCTATTCTTTTTCTCTCCACACCTCCTGTATCAAAATTACCGTGATAAATACATTATAATATATATACTTCAATTATATAATTTTAATGGAAGAAACATCATCAATATTATTACCCACTCCCTTTTATTTTCATGAACGAAATTAACGTCTGTGAGTTTCCAATTTATAACCTTCGTGGATGACGATGTTTCTTTTTTCAATTTATGCTTCATTACAAGTCATGAAACCATTTATATGGTTTATCAAGTATATAATATATTTTTTATAACCCAATTAATATTCATTAACTTGTATATGTGCATATTATTAATTTATATGACAAACTGGTTCATAATAATCAAAACAGAACAAAATAATTGAAGTGGTTGTCAACAAATTATGGATGTGCATAAATAATTTGTAAGTTCAATTATTTATATTTACAACCATTCGACATAAACTCAATTACATATGATCTAGTTAATCTATTATGAGAATAATGAAAATGAACATTATATAATGATGAAATTCAATCTAATAACTTATAAATATTGGCATAAATGAACTAAATAGAAATATTATAAACTAAATAAATGTCTAATAGGTTCTAAAAGAAGTTATAAATATGCATAGTTTCATATTATAGTCCATTATTTTCAAGATCAGAATACATTTGGACTTAAGGTAATGGTCTCTTCATCCCACTTCAATTTTTGTGAGAATTTCCATATTCACTACTAATATATGTGTATGGTGTTTGTATACTAACCATTGATGTAAAATATCATGATTATCTTTATTCTCATGGTATTCATTATATCACTTTAAAATTATTAATTTTGGTTTATATGAATCTATTGATTACACATTGGTAAGGGATTTCTACTTGAACCTCTATTCTCATTCGAGTTACTCTTTTTCTTTACATACATCAATTAAATTATTATTTATTCTTATGTACACCAAATAAATTATGTTTTAATTTCATATTTATTATTACCATAAAATTTACTTCTTTATTTAATGGAGATTTACATGTTTTAAAATAATCATTCAAAAAAATTATCCCGATAAACACACCTGATTCAAGGGGTATTTTTAAATTCTTACACGTTTTAATGTGTACACCAGAATCTATTTTAAGACACTATTGTTTTAATAAAAACACTAATTTTATAATGAAATTTATCTTTCATTATTTATGGATTTACAAGAACAAACATTCCTTTCCACATTAAAATTCTCTTTAATACATTCCTTTAAATGCTCTAAAATGTTTTATTTCTAAAGAATCTAAAAAACCATTTCTACATGATTTCTCTACAATGGGACATCACTTATTCCTAAAATATTATTTCAATATTCAATTATTTTACATCATGGGATATTAATTTTAACGATCTGATTTCATGGAAGATATACATGATTTTTCAGAAGAACTCTTATTTCAAAAGTAAAAAGTATTTTCTCATCCCACATTAAATTTTATGAAATATATTAATTTTTCACAACATGTTTATTTATTGTAGTGTATTTAATATCCTTTTTTATATCATTTCAAGAGTCTCCTTCTTATCATGTTATTCTATGGGATTATTATATGAATTTTTCAAGGTGGTATGGGACACTTTGGATTGTTTAAGGATTATTTCCGGATAGATTTTTCAGTGGTCTCATTTAAAAGTATCCTCATCTATGTCAACATTCATTTTTGAATATTTTAGATCATTGAGGATTATCAATGATAATAACATCCACTATTTTTCATTGAATTTTTAATGATTAGTTTGATTTCGGTTGTGATATCTTGAAACCATTCACCATATTACTCTGAATGGTTAGTGTTTTTTATTAATGTTTAGTGAAAGTTATTTACATTTCACATGTTTGATTTAATATGAATTTTTATGTTATTTATTTTAACCTTGTTCAGAAGATGAATGAATTGGAAATAGTATGTTTCATATGGGGCCTACAATTTCCCATCGGTGCATCAGTAGTTCTCATGAGACAAACAAAACTCTTGGCACAAGGCCTTAACAAAATGATTATTTATAGTCATGGCACAAGGCATTGAAGGTATGGTTAGAATGTCTGACATTATGCATGACCTTATAATGAAAATAGTATTCATGGTCACGTGGTTATTCAACTAGTAGAATACCCAAGATTATGTCATATTATGTCTTCACTTACTCAGCACGTATTCTAACCATAATGTGTTCATGTTTTTGTTAAAGGCATATGTTTTTAGATTTTCAACATGCGTAATTTTTATATATCTTGTGCTGAATTTATTAGCCTCGATAATCATTTGAGCTCACCCCTTTCATATATTTCATTTTCTCGGGACATGAATAATTTTAAAATAAATTATATGATGAGATAACCTATGAGTTTTGGATGGTGCCTAAGGAATTTCTATTATTTATTTATTTTCAAGTTGGAATATTGAACATATGTAGGTAACTTGATTCCAAAAATACTAATCTAGTTGGTCCATTAGGATGAATATTCCTTTTTTATATTCCAATAAGGGACCTGCTCTTAGAAACTGGGGTCAGGTCCTTACAATACGTGTCAAAGGAGGTTTATTAGAACACATATAAACTACATACAGAAAAGGTAGATTAGTGGACAAAACCCTATGAAAGAATTTTGGAATAAGAATACAGTGACATATTAGAATTTTCGTAAGGAATAAATTATGTTTATATTTCTAGAAAACACATCAATTTTTAGATAAAAACAATTAGAGGTGGCTCTGGCACATATGTATGTATGAGTGAAAACTCGGACAAGGAGCTTTGGGCTTGACCTGGGGTATCTTGGTTCATGACAACATGTTGTGCTTCACTCTTGAATTAACACACCCAGGGGATATTCATAGGATAATTCAAAATTTATTTACCACCATTGTGAAGGAATTATGTCCCCAATGTCATCAAAATATATGGTTCTTGGATTTATGATGCATTAATTTATGCTATGATATATAACATGTTTAGAGAAATATAGAGTTCATAATTTTATGAGCTAATATATAATATGGAATTGATTAGAAATGGTTTCTATTATAAGGAATGAGAACTTCAAAAATGCACGTGATGAAAATAGTAAGAAGGAACATATCTCTGATGTTATTAATCTATCATTTCTATGGAAGATTTTTTCTCATGTATCCTCATCATATGAGGAAATAGTGTCATGTATTGACAATGTATTTAAGGACTTATCTGAGTCCTATGGATTTGAAGGGAAGAAAAAGAAGAAAAGGATGGAAGGAAAAAACATGGATAAAGGAGATAAATAAAAGATATATTTTTACTCATATGATAACTGTGGAATCAAACACATTGGATTAATCTTGAGGATAAAAGGAGTTTGCTTCACATGTAGGGAAAAAGGCCACCATGCTAATAATTTCAATACAAGGAAATCAATTTCCTATATTCAATGCTTCAACTACAAGGAGGTTTGAAACAATGTGAATCAATGTCCCATGTATCAAAGGAATATACCCCAAATAATTATTTCAGATAATAATAAAGTTATGTTGCTACCATAGATGTAGTGGAATGATAAATATTCCAAGTCGAGAATCATGTGATTTGAATTTTTTTAGTAATATACTAGTTGATAGAGTTGTGTGATATATAAGGATTGTACTGCATTACTATTTCATTAAGGATTTTAGGTTGTATGATGAATGGTACAAAGGAAATGTGATTTATTAGAAATATTCATTTTTTAGAAAAAATAAATGATTGAGGGAAATACAACCCTTAATATATATCTGAGGATAATACACTTATGAAGAAATGAATTATTCAAAAATTTACTAACTACCATGGAACTCATTATTGACTTGTTGAGAAGTGGCCTTTTCTATAATCAATGGAGTTTAAAATACTTTTCAATTTTTGAAATATATCCACTAACATGAATAGTACTTAAGGAATACAGAGGATTGGATGTTTCATATATGGTTTTTGGGGTAATTCAAGTTATTACCATATTTCAAGAGGATACGTGATGATGTTATTCAAATGTTTGTAATGTGAATTTTAGCGCATATTTATGTTTATAAGGGTATAATGATATGTTCATCAGTGAATGTTAGATGCAATCATTATAATGTGTTGAATAATTATATTTCTAGAATTTTTAACCATTTAAGAATGGTTGAAGTTGATCATTGTATGGGTTTTGAGTTTAATGTCTCTACAAGATGGTTTGGTTATTCTTCCTTGACCATGATTTCTAATTAGAATGCATTATTTTGTTGCAACCAATCCTTGTCACATTCATCTTATTAATAGAATATTTTAACTGTATTCATGATGTTGGTTTCCCTCAAAAGAATTTTCATGTCCCTACCATTAACATTCAAAGCTCAATTTCATATTTCAAGGATGAAATTTTTATAAGGAGGGAATAATATAACACCCCTAGAAATTACAAATAGAATTATTAATGAATGCATGAAACAATGTGTCTCTAAAACACAACACTTTTTATAACTTAGTCAATTAATCATAATTTTCCCACCTCTATTATTTGAATTTATAAAAACTGACATACATTGTTGCATTAAGTATGATATTTATGGTCTCATAAGGAAAACTTATTTTTTGGTGAACAGTAACAGTTCCTTATGAATATTGACATGACCTTATGAATTATAATTAATAGTAATAAATATTAATTAATAGTTAATAATATAGAATAATATAAACATTACTCATGAATGTATATATATAATTTAGACATCTTCAAAGTGAAAAAACGATCATCATATAAGTATTTTATTATTTTATGAAATAAATATTTAAATTAAATTTTTTGGATTAATTTAATAATTTAATATGGAAAGATATTTTCATAAAATGTAATCATAAATATTTAATTTATTGTCTTATTCTTATAAGATAATTTTATAGGACCTTGATTGATTTCTCAAGGTCTTTTAAAACGTGATATGGTTTTAATATGTTTTTTTTGAAAATATTATGATTTTATTTAAAAATAAAATAAAATATATTAATAAAACTATTTTCAAAAAGTGGAGTTAATTTTTTAATTTTAATTTTTTTTAAATTGTTTGGGGGATTTTTTGGGATTTTTCTAAAATTCTTGAATTTTCCGTGAATAGTAAAAATACAATTATGAGTTTTTAGTAGTTTGATGATACCAAACTGAAATAATTATTAAAATGAAAGTCTGGTCAACTTTTTTATAGTAACATATGTCATTAGGTGTCGCATGTGGATAAAACCATGCGTATATACCATGGACAAAACCATGGTTTCGCAAAAAAACACTAATGAGGTGTCTCTTTGAAATTAATAAAAAAATCCCTCTCTTTTTCTATAAATACCCACTAATAAATTAGTTTTCATTAATTAAAAATCACTTATCCTTGAATCTATGGAGATTTTACCTCCCTAGGATTCCATCCAAGGTTTCCTTAAGCCTCAAAGGTCCCAACCTTCATGTTTATGGAGTTACTCAACTAGGTGACAGAACATTTCACCCTCCTCTTTTAGTCAACACTTATTTTATGTTATCTCCTTGAATATCCATTCAAAAATGTTGGGGTTTGATATTATGAATTCATAATACAGAACATTTTATTTCCCTATTATAAGATACACTTTTTATTTTATCAATTAATTTTATTAAATTTTAAGCGACATTGATAGGCTTCTGAATTTTCATAAGGGATATCTGAACATTTATTTTATTTTTTAGTTCATCCCTTTTTAGTTTCTATCTTCACCTATTATGTCCAAATTAACATGATAACAATAGAATGATATATAAATTGGATGTATATCTTGTTAATGGAAGATCCATCATCAATATTCTTTCACCCTTCTAAAAAGTTTTATAAATGAAATCAACATCCATGGGTTTCCAATTTATAACCATTGTGGACGACGATGTTTTGTTCTTCAATTTATCCTTCATTACTAGTCATTAAACCATTTAGATGGTCTAAATGGAATATAATATATTAATTTTATCTTAATTAATATTATCTAACCATTATATGTTCATATTATTAAATTATATGCCAAAAATAGTTCATAATAATCTAAATACTACAAAATTATCGAAGTGGTTTTCATCTAATGATTCATCCTCGTTCTATGTTTCCAAATGAAAGAAATTTACATTAAAAATTCTGGATGTTCATAAATAATATGTAATTTTAATTCTGGGGACTTACAACCATTCCACATGAACTCAATTACACTGTAAAAAGTGAACCAGATTTTAAAATAATGAAAACTAACACTTTGGAACGACGAAATTCAATATAATAACTTATCAATATGTGAATAAATGAACTAAACACAATTATGATAAACAAAATAGATGACTAATAGGTTTTGAAATTATTTATTAATAAGTATAATTTTATATTCGATGACCTTAATTTTAATATCATAATACATTATGACTTAAGGTATGGGTTTCTTCATCTCACTTCCATTTTTGTGAGATTTCCCGTATTCACTACTTATACTTGTGTATGGTGTATATATAATACCCATTTATGTAACATATCATGAATGTCTTTATTTTAATGGTATTAAATGTATCACTTGAATATTATTAATTTTTGTCCATACAAATCGATTTATTACAAAGTGGTAAGGTTTTTCTACTTGAACCTCTATTTTCTTTTTGGTTACTCATATTCACTACATACCTCAATTAAATTCTTATTTACTCTTATGTACCCCTCCTAAATTCAGTTTTAATTTCCAATATATGTTTACAATCCAGAATCCATCTTTATTTTATTAGGATTTACATTTTTTAAAATGATCACTCAAAAAATTTATCCCGATAAACATACCAGATTCAAGGTATATTTTCAAATTCTTACCTGTTTTCATGTGTACCCTAGAATATATATTAATACAACATTATTTTTTTTTAAACTATAATTTTATGATGAAAAATGATCTTAGATTATTTATGGATTTATGGGAATAAATATGCCACTACTCATTAAAATTATCTTTAATAAATTATTTTATATTCTCTAAAATGTTTTATTTCTAAAGAATCTTACGAACACTTTTTACATTATTCCACATTAGTGGAAAATATTTATACCAAAAATATATTTTCAATATCCTATTATTTTATTTTATGGGATATTAATATTTTTTATATGATTTCAGGTAAAATATAAATGATTTTCTAAATGAAATATTCTATCAAAAATAAAAAAAGTATTTTCTCATCTCACATTATCGTTTATGAGATAGATTCATTGTTCACCACATATTTCATTCTGGTGGTGTATGTACTGCCCTTTTTTATATCATATAAATACACTCCATATTCACATGATATTTTACAGGATTATGAATTGAATGTTTCATGGTAGTATGTGTCACATTAGAATGTTTCAGGATTATTTCCTCACGGATATTTTAATGGTATCATTTAAACGTATCCTCATCTATGTCAACATACTTTGTTGAATAATTTTCATCATTAAGGTTTATTGCCTCTGATATCATCAACTATTTATTCTGAATGGTTTTTGATTAACATGTTTGTGGATTTTATATATTAAAACCATTCACCATATTACTATTAATGGATTGTGTTTATGATTATTAATCGGGGAAAGTTATATACATTTAATTTGTAAGTTTAAATATGAATGTGTATTTGTTTATGTTTATCTATGTTCATAAGAGTAATTCATTGGACATAGTATGTGTCAGGTGGGGCCCTCTATAGACAAATGGTTCATCTGTATGTCTCATGAGACAAACTATGGTCTTGGGACAAGTTATTGATAAAAACATTATTTATAGTCATGGAAAGTGGCCTTGATGGTATTGTTAGGATGTCCCACATTATGAATTCCCTAACTATGAAAATAGTATTGATGGTTAATGTGGTTATTAAACTAGTATAATACCTATGATTATGTTTTATTATGGCATCACATACTTCGCTTTTATTTCTTCCATAATGTGTTCATGTTTTTGTTAATGGTATATGGTTTTAGATTTAAAACTTTCCAAATGATTATATATCTTCCGTTGTATTTCATACCCTTAATAAGAATTTGAGTTTAGCACTTTCTTATGTTTCATTTTCTCAGGACATGATGAATTTTATTATGAATGACATTCTGAGATAACCTAGGAGTATTAGATGTTTTCTAAGGAGTTTCTATATTTTATTTCATTCCAAGTTGAAATTTTTAACTCTTATATGTATCTTGATCCCAATAATTATAAACAACTCGGTCCATCAGGATTCATATTCCTAGATTTTATGCCAATAATCCACCGGCTCCAGGAAACTGTGGTGGTTCCTTTCAATTTTAAAATTAATTTAAATCCAATTCATGAAATGTTTTTTATTTATAGAAATTGATAATTTTTTTCAATAATTCCCATCATCTATATTGTTGATTACATTTAAATAGATCTTTTCTTCATGTCCATGATTTTAGATGACACTAAATTTATCTATTCAGATTTTAAAATAATTATATATATATAAATTCAGAAAATCATTTTAATATCCATTATATTATATTATTTTTACTCACATTTATGATTTTCATAATGTTTTCCAATTTTTATAAAAATGATCTATTTTCCATTCTGTAATGTTTTATAAGTAACAATCAAAATGATTTTATAAATTATTAATTTTATTATCTTTAATATGAAATCAATTTATCTAGGTTCTATAGTAATTTCTGTGACCTGTTTTAAAAGTTAATTTTTACCCATTATTAATCTATATTTTATGGATATGATTATTAAAAGTATAAATGTGAAACACATCTGTATTGTAAATATTTATGTAATGGGAGGTCCCTAAATAGTCCTACAATTCATAGTATTAACCATAAAATATCATTTCAATATTTTGAAATAATATTTGATTCTCATTTTGAAATAAGAATCATACTATAATGTCTAATCTAGTATTAGAAAAATGTTTTCATTCCTAATTTGTTATAATAAATATATATGATGTCTACTCAACTATGAGAAACAAGTGATACCAAATCCATAATATTTCATTTATATGATTTTGATGGATCCATATAATTTTTATGGTTGAATATTTTGTTCCCCCTAGAATTTAATTTTTGTATCTTGTTTTTCATATCTTTATACAATTTCATATGTTTGATCATACGAGACTATATATTCTCCTATTCTTCTATATGATATATTTGAATGATATTATGTTATTTTAATATGATATTTTCTTTCATACTATGTTTCATCATGTTGTTTTAATCTAACCCTTGGTAACATAACCAAATGATTATTTTTCAGTTACTAGTTTTATATATCACCTTTTTTTCATATATCAGGGAATGTGGATCAGGTGTATAGTAGCCCAGAAACAATACTCTTACTTCCTGGGAATAAAACATAACCACTATAATTATTTCATTGATTAAAAAAAACATGGTAAAATTTTATCCATAAAAAATGAAATGGATTTATTGCATCAGTTATACTCCCAATGTCCATTTATGATTAACATTTTAAATTATTAGGGAAACCTATTACATAATATCACCCTAGACAACAACAGTGCATTTTTTACTATTCAAATCTTATATTATTTCATAATATTTGTTCAAAATTCCCTAAAAATTATACACACACGAAACCATTCATAATATGACTCATTTAACATCTACATTCATTACTTAAAATTATGTGAAAAATAAGAAGGGTGATATTAGTCACTGATTAAGGGAAGAATATTTGTATTAACAATTAAATTTCATCACTGATCATACCATGAAAATATTGTTATGATTAATAAATAAAAGTGAATCAGAATTACATAATATTATTCATAACTATAAAACCATGGTCATAAATCACAATACAGAGAATAATATTTAAAAATAATACACGAGTCACACAAGACAATAATCATGTGAAATGTGAATAAAATAATTCAACTAATGATCAATAATATCTCAAATAAATATTTAAAAACCCAATCTTATTAATGGAAAATTAATCATTCATAATGTAATTACATAAATATATAATTCTCATATCAATTATGATTAACATTTAACTCATAAAATTTTTCATCCCTTGGGAGTAACATATAACTATATTACTATATAAGCTAATAGGGTTAACATAAATCTATTTTCACTTTGGAGTGAATTGAATAATGTTATCATTGTATCATTACTCAATTTATTAAGGAGATATAATAAAACCCCTTTTCAAAAATCATATGAAACCCTTAATGGATTTTGGTACACTGATGAACAAATCATTTATCAATATTTATCAATGTAATTATGCCATGAAACTAAACACATTGATTCATTCATTTAATCGAATCTATCATAAAATTATTTACTTCAAAAAAATGAAAAGCTTTCCTAAATTTCACTTCAAATCATCATCAATATCCATTCATAGAATTATTTAATTTTTGAATTATCATTTGAACATTTCATTTAAAAAAAGTGAAATTATTATTTTTCATTGATAAAGTTTTAATTAAACTATCATAGAATATTGTGAAAAAAATACATTGAATATAACCATGGAAGAATGTAATATAAGAATCAATGAAAATAATGGTCACAACTAAGGGAAGGTATGTACAAGTTGTAAATATTAAAATAATATATTCATTTCATACATTTGTAAAACTAAAAAAATATATTTTCAAAAAATATTACCATAAAAAGATTTCATTGTAGGACATTGTTAAAAAGTTAATGAAAATTAAATTTTACATTTAAAACATTTCATTATTTGTTATAAATATACGTAAATAAATTGTAAAGAGGATGAATATGGATGAATGATCCATTAAGTTTTAGCTAATAAAATTATGGATATTTTATTTAACATAGTATAAAATGGTAAAAACCCATGAAAAAAAATTCACTAATAGATTATATTAAAATAAATTTATTATAATGTATAATTATTTATATGTTTACCTTAAATTAATATTTAATAGAGATAATCTTGAAAAAAATGGGAATGTAAAATAATTTCATACAACTTTGGCAACATTGGAATCATTACCCCCATGAAATAAGTAACATAAAATGAAAAAAATAAAAATAACATTAATATAAAAATGATACATAATATCAAAGAGTTATTAGATACCCCTCATAGAAAAAGATAGGTGTATATCAAAACAATTACCGTAATGAATAATCCATGGGATTATAATCCTTTTCCAATAGGTTACATTCATGTAAAATCCTTTTGGATGAAATAATTTTATTTGATACATTAAAAAATATTTATTAATAATCATTCATGATATAAAATTTCAAAAAGAATTGTATACTCATTATAATCATATATAGATTCTTACAAAAAAATCATCCCATTAAAACATTATTGAGACTATTTTATCTTTCAATTATTATATCATTAATGTTAGAATTAATAAATGGGGTGATTTTTAGTAACATTTTTTAAAAATCGTATATTATTATAAATACATTAAAATAAAATATTTAGTAATTTTACAAATGTTATTGGTAAAATATATGCGATGATTTTCATGTATAACACAATGAATGGAAATTCTGTTATGAAACTACATCCTTCGAGTATATAGTTGATATTATGATTTATTATATTCGATTAGGATAATTATTTAAAAAAATTACATTTTTATGAAACTTTTCAGGGATTATATTATTTGAATTAAAACTTTTAATTAATTTATTAAATAATTGTTTATAATAATTACTCATTTATGTGTACTTTGTGATTTTTGGGGTTCTTAATTTAATAATTAAAAAATGAACATGATGGATTGGATATATTAAAAGATATTATTATTACACCATATAAAAAATAATAATCATGAAATAATGATCATATTAAAAAATTAAATTTGGTTTCATAACCATCGACGAAAATTAGAATGTGAAAAAGGAACCACATTACATTATTGAGGTGGCCTTTCACACATATGCACAAGTGATTTTATCTTTTTTAATGGGAGGAAATGTTAGAATGCAACTAATATATTATAATCATAGAATAATAACTATATCATGGATTTCATATAATTTTAATAAATATTTCATCATATAAATCCTTGTGATGAGGTAATGAAAATAATAACATATTACTTCATGGTGGGGGGGGGGAATGTCAATGGATTGTGAAATCACACTTAAAGGGGTGAATCCGGTGTGATGTTTTTTCTATTTTTTTACATTTCATAACCCCACCTATCCTATGTCACTTGTAAGGATGAGAGGATCTTGTATGAAATTATAATTTTAAATTAAAAACAACACATGATATTTTTATATAGTTTAGTACTATGTCTTATGTCCTCACTGCAAAAGGTAATCTCCACGGGATACATCTTTTTCACTATATATATATATCTATATATATATATATATATGGATACCACCATGGAACATATAATTCAAATAAAAACCAAGTCCCACGGTGATACACTCTATAATCCCACTAACATTTACAAATTCCCACATATGCTAGTATTTCCAGAGTCCCACAAGATGATATTTATACTACCTGTTATAGTTTTTCCACTATCCCACCAACCTACTCCAGAGTCCAACTGGAGTATTCCAATTCCTCAAAGCCCCACTAAAGACATAAAAATATTGATTTACATAATATTAGATCCACAAATACAATTATTTTATAATATTTCTCCATGATAATGATTGATCAAATAATCCCATGTAAAAATAAATAATCCTTACACTAGTTCTAGTCTTGCTCAATATAATCTGATCTCTTGATGATGGTAATCTCTCTTAGTACAAAACTTCTCAAGAAATTACTTATTCTGCTGATGACGTGACCTCACTAACCACTAAAAAGTCAAATACACAATGTCTTCAGAATCAGTGACAATATCGCATTATCATCTTCATTCTCAAAATGTTGCACACTAATTATTCAACAGATATTTATCGTACACTTTTTAAAACTTTATTCATGAACACAAATTCATATATGTCTCAATTTATTCATGTATTATTTCATGGGGATGAAAAATTGTTTATTTAGAGGATATTTCTTATGAACAAATAAATTATTTTCAAACATACTATATCTAATTTAATATTAACATGTATAACCCTTGAAATTCCATTGTTCTATGAACCTACATAGACTTATATTGTTCAACAAATGTATCTCAATGAATTTTTTCCCATATATTTACCCTTTTTTCCTCGTGTATTTCATAACATTAAATACAGTAAAGGACACAAAATCCTAAAATTTCATGAATGAAATCCATGAGAATATGAAACACACATTTAACTTTCTTTTATGTGTAAGTAATTAGTCTTCTTTCAAGATCCATAGAGAAATCAAGTATAGCATAGATTCAAGATTCATTCCACAATCAGGTGTTATATTAATGATCTTTATGCACCAGTGTGTTAATTTCATCTAGATAACTAAATACCTTCACACAATAGTGATGTGCTACATTATTTCATCTGAAAATAATATATTCATATCATTCTTCACAAAACCCAGAGAAATTAAAACTATACATTGTTGAGTGCTTCATGAACTAGTTCATCGTGAATTAATCCAACAGTGAAAAGAACATGTAAAATGATTATAGTTTATAGTATTAATCGTGAAAAAAATAATAGTGTTGAAACCTTTTAAACCAATTTAATTCACGAAGCTCTGTTTATAGATAAATGAAAACTTCACCAAAAAATATCAGAAACAAAAATGAACTCATTGTATGGTATTTAAATGAAATGGATATCATCATAGAATCTATGGGAATCACAATGTAGAATCAGATCAATGAAAAGTTCTCATAGACCTTGGATATCTCCTTGTAAATAGTTTTTTTCATTTTCGTAATGCCAGTTTAAGGGTATTCGGTACCCAAATACATAAATCCAAACCACACACATAAAAAACAGCCACGACATCACACTTTTAAATGGTCCATATAATACATGGATAGATCAGATGACTCAAAAAATTATTATCCAGTATGAAACATTCATGCAATCAAACAGTCCTGGTTTTTTAGTACAATCCCATATAGAAAAGAGTAGAAAATGGAAACTCGCTAAGAATAACAGTCATGACAACCACCTACCAGAATTAACTTCTCCCACCTTCGGTATATCTTCATAACAATTCATACCATTGCACTCCTTCACGCAGCTCTTCCTACATTCCGCCCCACATAGTGGTGCTCCGCTACTACTTCCATGAATCCTTGTGGACACGCTCTACATGATTTCCCCTATAACAACCAATATGTCTAAGGTTAGAGCTCAGATGCCTTTGTGGTTCTTCTCCCCTTGGATGTATGTCCATATTTTTTTTAATAAAAGAAAATATAATATAAATAGATAAAAAATTATTGTAAAATATAATGTACTTTCTTAAAATAAATTCCAAAAGAGACTTATAAAATACCACTCTCAAAATTCATACCACAAACAACATGAAATTCTTCTTCATGAAAAGTCATATTTTTTTTCAAGGTATCTAATTTTGTTACAAACATTGTGCCATCCCAAATTGACAAATGACCCATTTATTTTGAACAACAAAATTTTTATGTAATCTTCACAATATAATTCATTTAATTTCTATCTTATTAATTAATTGTCATAAATTTATGCCACAAATAAATCATTTGGCTTCTTAAGGTTTTAGTAAACACTTACACATGAATGATGATTTTTTGACCTCCAAGAATGAAGATAAGATAGAAAAGGTTGATCCATTAAAAAGAAAACTTCTCAATATTTAGAAGATACACATTCTATTAAATCATAATGGATAAAATTGTCAATATTGTGGATATTAATTAAATTAATATAATATTTTAGTTGAAAGTGATTCTACTTCTTGAAACATCCTCATTTTTACACCCAATGCTACCTCAGGATGATATTCATCCCAGAATAAGATTTATATTAATTTTTTAGTTGTTTTATGAAGTTCTATTTATAGGAATTAGAAAACAAAACATGTATAATGTTTTTTTACTGAAATCGGATAATATTTTCCTTTTATAATTTATGGGAGAAGAACTATTATAATTTTTATAAAGCTTTAAATTAATATAAATAAATTTTCATGGAAGGATGAATGAAATTTATATATTCTTAAAATGAAATTTTTATTCTTTAATATTATAAGGCCCCGGCCTTAAACCTTACTTAATCTTGAGTTATTACAAGATTACACATTGAGGATCTTTTCGGGTTTAGAGTTTTAGAGAATTAGATCATAAAACTTGCATTACATTCCACATATAAACAAAGTGGTTACATAAAGATAGTATTATTCATTCCCATCAATGGGAATGCATTTAAAATAAAACATGGATTATTTCTTGACACATCCTTGACTCTATCATCTTATCATGTACCTTTCCCTTGACCTGTGAAAAACGTTTCAAAAACATGGGATGAGCATAAAAACTCAGTATGGGTTATAAAAAAAACAACATGGAAAGGAAACATGAGTTCATATATACATAAGAATGAAATCATACTTTACCCATAAAACATAGGCACTTTAACATACCTCATAAAAACATGAATAAATCATATAAATCATGAGACATAAAGGTAACTTGAGGCATTCATAACATTCTTACGTAGGGAGTAACCCTCTTGGTTACGTTTGGAATACCCATCACAGTATATTCCCTAAAATCTCTTCGGAGAAACCTTAACGTTTCACTCCTTCGCGTTACCCAATGCATTGGAGAGCTATAACGGGCTCACCCGCCCTTAGTTTATCACGGAACCACTCGTCTTCATAATAATGCCCAAGTACCATAACATAATCATATCACATAAAACATGCATAAAGGAAACATAGAATTTCCACATTTCAATCACGAGATATCAATACAACACATTGATATAAAAACATTATGAAAACCATTTTCAATACCAAAATAAAATAAAAGTAAAACATGGTATTTAATTTTCTTTTAAAAAGAAGGTATGGCTTGTAGAGGAAGCCGAAACTCAAATAACGGTTACGACGGCGGAGAAGTCGTTGTCGCCGCATACGTACGACAAAAACATTCCCTTCTGTCGTTTAGTAAACGCTTCGTATAAAAAAGATTCCTTTTGAATAAATTTAAAAGCCAAAGGGGTTTATACACCGTATAAAAGAAAGTTGTGTATAAAATAAAATATGCCTCAATGAAAGGAGATTGAGACGAAGTCCCATACAAAGATAATTTTTAAAATAAAATAGATAAATTATGTGTATTCACTATAAGTACACATAAATAAAGTACAAATACAAGATACGACATAATAATATAATGACATAATTTGGAAGTAGGAGATTAACCCAAAGAATGGAAATTGGGTTAAGAAGTTCCCATACCTCGTATCTGACTTGACCCGACCGTTCTTTAAACTCCTGAATAATAAAATTTAGTTAATCTCTACTTGATTATGAATCTTTTCCAAGTTCATTATTCCTTTTATACCATGTTATGAACATCATGTAATCATTTAAGTTAATAATGTTCATTTTGTCGGTATTTGGTTCTTAAGTCAAAAATAGACTTCTTACACTTACATGTTGTTAATTTGGTCAATGTTTCATTATATCCAGAATGGTATTCATGATGTAGATATCATATATGTCATATATATACAGTACATACATGTATTTAAAATATTACATAATCATTTAGAGGTAAGAAATGAAATGCACCGTTCATGGAGACGGTAAGCCGTACGTACGCATGAACGCTACTTTCATTTCTTTGTCATATTAATGGAATTAAAACTAAATGAGACTTATGTATATTTTAATTCCAGAATTATATTCATCATTTAGATATATCATTAATTATATATATCCATTATATACATGTACTTTTAATAGTACATTACATTTGGGGATAAGAAATGAAATGCACCGTTCATGGAGACGGTAGTCCGTACGTAAGCATGAACGCTACTTTCATTTCTATCTCATACTTTAATGGAAATAAATGATAATGATATATATAGGTATATTATAATTCCAGTATAACATCATATATAATAACTTTAAATCCATCCTTTACACGTCCCACATATGGCATTAACGAATCACATCACTTTGAGGGGGCGGTAGTCCACACTTCCTTAAATGAAGATATCACGTATACCCATAATGGAAGCCATAAAGGTAAGAAACAAATGAAAAATACAGAAGCATAAGTAAAACATAAACATATTACATATCATATGTAAAAATAGTGACATCATAATGGCCACCTTTGAAGGTGTTAAATGAGTATTCAACAATCATCGTTTCGGGAGGCAGAATTTCGCCATCCACAGAAACCGTATGTTCTTTAACCATTTGATGTAGTTGTGTGAGAGTTTAGATCAAATAAATCTTATAAAAACATCCTAGTATATTGATGATACTGGTGTTGTTACAAAAGAAGTATATAAAAAGAGTTTAGGGGGTTGGAGAAGCAAAATAAAACAAATGAACATGAGAGAATGAATTACCTTAAAAAGTGTAACTCCTTTTGAGTTGAGCCTAAAGGCTTCCTTTTAAAGGATTCTGCCCAAAGGGAATCCTCTAGGATGAGGAGAGGGATGTGGAGAGAGCAAATGGGCAGGGTTTGGCCGAGCCAATGGCTTGAAGAGTGTGTGAAATGAGGTAGAGGTGGGGGCCTTTTATAAGAGGAGAGGAGGGGCACTTTTGGAAAGTAAAGGAACATTACATTATTTGAAAAAGTGTTTCGGTTTTAGAAGGTCCCACATTGATGGAATTCGTGGATAAGGTGATAAGGGTTCTAAATCCACTCATCCAATTGGGTTTGGACATGTGTAGTTCATAGATTTTACATTATCTTTCTATTTTATTTAAATCGTCAAATAATGATGTCATCGCTGCATCATTATTATGTCATAAATAATTAAAATTATTTAATGTCTAAAAATTATAAAACAAATACTATGATATAGGAAATCTTTTTAGCTTTCTAATGACTATTTATAATCAAAATTGGGACTTGTATAACCCCACATAAAAATTGTTTTCGCAAAACATATTATGTTTGTGTCATTTTCACTTTAACATTAAATAAAAAGTAATTTATGTCATTTCCCAACAAAAGTGGATACATGGGGTCCCCAAGTTAGGCCATGGCTTGTCTTGGTCGGCCATGACACAACCAATAAGGTTGGGACATGTGTCTAGGTCATTTTATATTATTAAAGCATTATTTATACATTAAACTACCCTAATTACCACTAATCGCGATTAAGAACTTAATAAGTTACTATTCACCAAAAAATTATTTTAATCTCATTGAACCACATTTTACTTCTTAATGACAACCATGTATGTCGGATTTTCAAAATTCAACACACATTAGTGGTAAAATTTCATTTAACCGAAAAATCAGTTTGCTTGATTACCACTTAGTGGTTTCACTATTCATCAAAAATTGAAGTTTTTCAGAAAATTACCAAAAATTCACCCTAAGCTATATTTGATATTCCGAATTCAAAAATGAAGTCCATTTTACAAAATTCAAATCATATAAGTCACATTAATTAATTTAATAATTAATTCCCGCTGCCAGAGCAAATAGCGTGTTTTTACAAAACAACAAGTATCAAAAGATTGACACCAGTTTAAGTCTAATTTCAAAGTGAAATTGATTCCAATGACCACTATTGGATTTAATGGTAAAAATATTTTCTAATTTCACTTTAAAACCAATTAAAAAGATAATCCAATCATATAAATAAATTAGATCAAAAAGAGGTTTTGAATTAAAATGCAACATTTTACACTATTCATAAAAAAAATGAACTTTATCAGAAAGGTACCACAAATTTACACAAAGTAAATTTTGATGTCCCGATTCTAAAGAAGAGTTATATTTGGTCCAATAGAAAGTATAAGAGTGATCAAAACTATATTTAATGACGGTTCGCCGTCAAAAGGTGATAAGTGAACCTTTAGTGAAAATTAGAGTATAAAAGCCTAAAATTGAACTCTTTCCGTATTTTAAGCCTTTATCTTTTATTGGGTAAATGTATAAACATTTAAAAACATATCTATTCATATTTTAGTTATTTCTATTCATTCCCGCCAGTACAACGACTACTTGTTAACTAACATTTAAAATAATATTATTATATTACTAGTGTGCTACGTTAGTTTCAAAGAAACTCATCGTTGCGTATCGGGTACGCTATCGAACATAGCAACCCCTTTTAATTAAAATTCATATTTAATTCTCAAATATTAATAAATATGAAAATTATTTATTCTTCATTTACCTGGGATGTTACATCCTTCCCCCCTTTAGAAAATTGCATCCCCGCAATTTATTTACTTATCGAATAAATGGGGGTACTTATCCCTCATTGCATTTTCAGATTCCCATGTTGCCTCTTCAATCATGTGGTTTTCCCACAAAACCTTTACCTGATGAATCACCTTATTCCGTAACACTTGCTCCCTGTGGTCAAGAATCTGGACCGGTTGATCCTCATAAGATAGGTTCTCTTCTAGCTGAACTACCTCTGGACTCAAAACATGATATGGATCTGGCATATACTTTCTCAACATCGAAACGTGAAAAACATTGTGTACCTGAGATAAACTCGGAGGTAAAGCCACTCGGTATGCAACTGATCCAACTCTCTCCAGAATTTCGTATGGTCCAATGAACCTTGGACTCAACTTTCCTTTCTTACCAAATCTCATCACACTTTTCCAAGGAGAAACCTTGAGAAAAACATGATCACCTACCTCGAAAGATAGATCCTTCCTCCGGTTATCCGCATAACTCTTCTGCCTGCTCTGAGCTGTTCTCATGTGTTTCTGAATCAACTGAACTTTTTCTGCCAACTCTTCTACCAATTCTGGTCCCATCATCTTCCTTTCACCCACTTCATCCCAGAAAGCTGGAGTTCGACACCGCTTCCCATATAATGCCTGAAATGGTGCCATCTGTATACTAGAATGAAAACTGTTATTATATGAAAACTCAACCAAAGAAAGATGTTGGTCCCAACTTCCCTGATAATCCATAGAACAAGCTCGTAGCATATCCTCCAATGTCTGAATTGTTCGTTCTGACTGCCCATCTGATTGAGGATGAAAAGCTGTACTAAAATTTAATTCAGTACCCAACGACTTCTGAAGGCCTTTCCAAAAGTTAGAAGTAAACCTGGGATCACGATCCGATACAATGGAGAGAGGAACTCCATGTAACCTGACTATCTCTTTAAGATACAAACGGGAAAGTTGATCTAGATAGAAAGTATCTCGTATAGAAAGGAAATGAGCAGATTTAGTCAAGCGATCAACAATAACCCAGATTGCATTATTACCTCGAGATGTCTTCGGTAATCCAACAACAAAGTCCATGGATATATTCTCTCATTCCCACTCTGGAACTGGTAAAGGCTGAAGCATCCCTTTCGGTAACTGCCGCTCTGCTTTAACCTGTTGACAAGTCAAACACTTCACAGTAAAATCAGCAATATCTCTTTTCATTCCATCCCACCAGTAATACTCCCGCAGATCTCTATACATCTTAGTACTTCCCGGATGAACTGAAAACGGAGAACTATGAGCTTCACATAACAACTCTCTCTTCAACTGTGAATCACAAGGCACACATAACCTCTTCACAAACCTCAAAACACAAACACAAACTTATCCAAGAACTCATGGAAAATTTTATTCATAAGGTCCATGAATACAGCAGGTGCATTGGTTAACCCAAAAGGCATAACTACAAATTCATAATGGCCATATCTAGTATGGAACGCAGTCGTCTGCTTCTTTTACTTTCAACTGATGGTACCCTGACCTCTAGTCAATCTTCGAAAAATATTGAGCTCCCTGGAGCTGATACCACTTCATTCGATGGCCCAACATCTACTGAAGTTGTTGCAAATGATTTTTCCACCCCTTTCTGCTTGTAGTCTAGCTGCTTCCCATCACTCAAGCTCCTTGTCGGACACTCGTTTGCATAGTGACACATCTCATTGCACTTATAACATTTCACTAACTGTAAATCAAATTTATTCTTACCTTCACCTTGATCCTTTTCAGTGCAATCACGAGCCTTATGTCCCATCTTACCACATCGGTAGCACTTCCCAGAATTCAGAAGACATTCCCCAGCATGCCTTTTTCCACATTTATCACAAACTGAAAACTTAGTTTTCTTACCATCAGACTTTTTTGAAGAATTCTTACCTTTCTCCTGCCACCTCGGTCTCTTCTTCTGCTGGTTGTTATAGAAAACTTGGTCATCGGCAAACTCCATTTCCACCTTCTCAGCACATCGAACAAGATTTTCATAACTTTTAAACTCACGAGAAGCTAATGCCCTTCGATATTTTGGCTTTAATCCTGAGTAAAAACGATTGATTTTACTATCAAGGTCCCGGATAAAATTTGGAGCATACCTTGCCAATCGAGTGAACCTTTCTTCATAGGCAGCCACTGAGTCTTCCTCTTGCCTCAATTCCAAGAATTGCTTTTCCATCCTAAGTCGAACAGCCTTAGGAAAATACTTCTCAAGAAACATACCTTTGAATTCATCCCAGTCAAGAGCATCAATCTCATCGGCGTCCCTGATATTTTTAACCATAGACCACCACTGATCTGCTTCACCCTCCAAACGGTAAATAGCAAGACTAACCTTTTGATTGTATGAACAGCCCATGACATCAAAAATCTTCTCCAGTGCTTTAATCCACCCTTCAGCTAGCACAGGGTCAGATGATCCTCTGAATGATGGGGGATGTTTCCTCAGGAAATGTTCCACCACTGACATGTTCCTCTGCGGTTGATCTGGCTGATCTCGTGCATGGATACCACCACCATTTATAGCCTGAGTCAACTATTCCATCACTGCAAAAAACTGTTCAGTTCCGATTCCGACCATCTCATGTTGCTGATTTGGAAGGTTGTCTTCCTCCTGATGTCATCCCAACATAGCTGCTTTGTTTCCTCTGCGGAAAACCATTCTGAACACCGAAATATCTTAGGCGAAGCAACATGGTAATCTGTAAATGCTATATCATTTAAATCATATTATAATTTAACACTTTTCTAACTCCTAAAGTTATCTAAACTGACCATTGATACCAACTATAATGCCCCAGCCTTAAACCTTACTTAATCTTGAGTTATTACAAGATTACACATTGAGGATCTTTTCGGGTTTAGAGTTTTATAGAATTAGATCATAAAACTTGCATTACATTCCACATATAAACAAAGTGGTTACATAAAGATAGTATTCTTCATTCCCATCAATGGGAATGCATTTAAAATAAAACATGGATTATTTCTTGACACATCCTTGACTCTATCATCTTATCATGTACCTTTCCCTTGACCTGTGAAAAACATTTCAAAAACTTGGGATGAGCATAAAAACTCAGTATGGGTTATAAAAAAACAACATGTAAAGGAAACATGAGTTCATATATACATAAGAATGAAATCATACTTTACCCATAAAACATAGGCACTTTAACATACCTCATAAAAACATGAATAAATCATATAAATCATCAGACATAAAGGTAACTTGAGGCATTCATAACATTCTTACGTAGGGAGTAACCCTCTTGGTTACGTTTGGAATACCCATCACAGTATATTCCCTAAAATATCTTCGGAGAAACCTTAACGTTTCACTCCTTCGCGTTACCCAATGCATTGGAGAGCTATAACGGGCTCACCCGCCCTTAGATTATCACGAAACCACCCGTCTTCATAATAATGCCCAAGTACCATAACATAATCATATCACATAAAACATGCATAAAGGAAACATAGAATTTCCACATTTCAATCACGAGATATCAATACAACACATTGATATAAAAACATTATGAAAACCATTTTCAATACCAAAATAAAAGAAAAGTAAAACATGGTATTTAATTTTCTTTTAAAAAGAAGGTATGGCTTGTAGAGGAAGCCGAAACTCAAATAACGGTTACGACGGCGGAGAAGTCGTTGTCGCCGCATACGTACGACAAAAACATTCCCTTCTGTCGTTTAGTAAACGCTTCATATAAAAAAGATTTCTTTTGAATAAATTTAAAAGTCAAAGGGGTTTATACACCGTATAAAAGAAAGTTGTGTATAAAATAAAATATGCCTCAATGAAAGGAGATTGAGACGAAGTCCCATACAAAGATAATTTTTAAAATAAAATAGATACATTATGTGTATTCACTATAAGTACACATAAATAAAGTACAAATACAAGATACGACATAATAATATAATGACATAATTTGGAAGTAGGAGATTAACCCAAAGAATGGAAATTGGGTTAAGAAGTTCCCATACCTCGTATCTGACTTGACCCGACCGTTCTTTAAACTCCTGAATAATAAAATTTAGTTAATCTCTACTTGATTATGAATCTTTTCCAAGTTCATTATTCCTTTTATACCATGTTATGAACATCATGTA
Source organism: Viscum album (assembly GCA_963277665.1). Lineage (NCBI taxonomy): Eukaryota > Viridiplantae > Streptophyta > Magnoliopsida > Santalales > Viscaceae > Viscum > Viscum album. The sequence continues at coordinate 715,623,251 of OY728160.1, forward strand.
ATCATTTAAGTTAATAATGTTCATTTTGTCGGTATTTGGTTCTTAAGTCAAAAATAGACTTCTTACACTTACATGTTGTTAATTTGGTCAATGTTTCATTATATCCAGAATGGTATTCATGATGTAGATATCATATATGTCATATATATACAGTACATACATGTATTTAAAATATTACATAATCATTTAGAGGTATGAAATGAAATGCACCGTTCATGGAGACGGTAAGCCGTACGTACGCATGAACGCTACTTTCATTTCTTTGTCATATTAATGGAATTAAAACTAAATGAGACTTATGTATATTTTAATTCCAGAATTATATTCATCATTTAGATATATCATTAATTATATATATCCATTATATACATGTACTTTTAATAGTACATTACATTTGGGTATAAGAAATGAAATGCACCGTTCATGGAGACGGTAGTCCGTACGTACGCATGAACGCTACTTTCATTTCTATCTCATACTTTAATGGAAATAAATGATAATGATATATATAGGTATATTATAATTCCAGTATAACATCATATATAATAACTTTAAATCCATCCTTTACACGTCCCACATATGGCATTAACGAATCACATCACTTTGAGGGGGCGGTAGTCCACACTTCCTTAAATGAAGATATCACGTATACCCATAATGGAAGCCATAAAGGTAAGACACAAATGAAAAATACAGAAGCATAAGTAAAACATAAACATATTACATATCATATATAAAAATAGTGACATCATAATGGCCACCTTTGAAGGTGTTAAATGAGTATTCAACAATCATCGTTTCGGGAGGAAGAATTTCGCCATCCACAGAAACCGTATGTTCTTTAACCATTTGATGTAGTTGTGTGAGAGTTTAGATCAAATAAATCTTATAAAAACATCCTAGTATATTGATGATACTGGTGTTGTTACAAAAGAAGTATATAAAAAGAGTTTAGGGGGTTGGAGAAGCAAAATAAAACAAATGAACATGAGAGAATGAATTACCTTAAAAAGTGTAACTCCTTTTGAGTTGAGCCTAAAGGCTTCCTTTGAAAGGATTCTGCCCAAAGGGAATCCTCTAGGATGAGGAGAGGGATGTGGAGAGAGCAAATGGGCAGGGTTTGGCCGAGCCAATGGCTTGAAGAGTGTGTGAAATGAGGTAGAGGTGGGGGCCTTTTATAAGAGGAGAGGAGGGGCACTTTTGGAAAGTAAAGGAACATTACATTATTTGAAAAAGTGTTTCGGTTTTAGAAGGTCCCACATTGATGGAATTCGTGGATAAGGTGATAAGGGTTCTAAATCCACTCATCCAATTGGGTTTGGACATGTGTAGTTCATAGATTTTACATTATCTTTCTATTTTATTTAAATCGTCAAATAATGATGTCATCGCTGCATCATTATTATGTCATAAATAATTAAAATTATTTAATGTCTAAAAATTATAAAACAAATACTATGATATAGGAAATCTTTTTAGCTTTCTAATGACTATTTATAATCAAAATTGGGACTTGTATAACCCCACATAAAAATTGTTTTCGCAAAACATATTATGTTTGTGTCATTTTCACTTTAACATTAAATAAAAAGTAATTTATGTCATTTCCCAACAAAAGTGGATACATGGGGTCCCCAAGTTAGGCCATGGCTTGTCTTGGTCGGCCATGACACAACCAATAAGGTTGGGACATGTGTCTAGGTCATTTTATATTATTAAAGCATTATTTATACATTAAACTACCCTAATTACCACTAATCGCGATTAAGAACTTAATAAGTTACTATTCACCAAAAAATTATTTTAATCTCATTGAACCACATTTTACTTCTTAATGACAACCATGTATGTCGGATTTTTAAAATTCAACACACATTAGTGGTAAAATTTCATTTAACCGAAAAATCAGTTTGCTTGATTACCACTTAGTGGTTTCACTATTCATCAAAAATTGAAGTTTTTCAGAAAATTACCAAAAATTCACCCTAAGCTATATTTGATATTCCGAATTCAAAAATGAAGTCCATTTTACAAAATTCAAATCATATAAGTCACATTAATTAATTTAATAATTAATTCCCGCTGCCAGAGCAAATAGCGTGTTTTTACAAAACAACAAGTATCAAAAGATTGACACCAGTTTAAGTCTAATTTCAAAGTGAAATTGATTCCAATGACCACTATTGGATTTAATGGTAAAAATATTTTCTAATTTCACTTTAAAACCAATTCAAAAGATAATCCAATCATATAAATAAATTAGATCAAAAAGAGGTTTTGAATTAAAATGCAACATTTTACACTATTCATAAAAAAATGAACTTTATCAGAAAGGTACCACAAATTTACACAAAGTAAATTTTGATGTCCCGATTCTAAAGAAGAGTTATATTTGGTCCAATAGAAAGTATAAGAGTGATCAAAACTATATTTAATGACGGTTCGCCGTCAAAAGGTGATAAGTGAACCTTTAGTGAAAATTAGAGTATAAAAGCCTAAAATTGAACTCTTTCCGTATTTTAAGCCTTTATCTTTTATTGGGTAAATGTATAAACATTTAAAAACATATCTATTCATATTTTAGTTATTTCTATTCATTCCCGCCAGTACAACGGCTACTTGTTAACTAACATTTAAAATAATATTATTATATTACTAGTGTGCTACGTAAGTTTCAAAGAAACTCATCGTTGCGTATCGGGTACGCTATCGAACATAGCAACCCCTTTTAATTAAAATTCATATTTAATTCTCAAATATTAATAAATATGAAAATAATTTATTCTTCATTTACCTGGGATGTTACATCCTTCCCCCCTTTAGAAAATTGCATCCCCGCAATTTATTTACTTATCGAATAAATGGGGGTACTTATCCCTCATTGCATTTTCAGATTCCCATGTTGCCTCTTCAATCATGTGGTTTTCCCACAAAACCTTTACCTGATGAATCACCTTATTCCGTAACACTTGCTCCCTGTGGTCAAGAATCTGGACCGGTTGATCCTCATAAGATAGGTTCTCTTCTAGCTGAACTACCTCTGGACTCAAAATATGAGATGGATCTGGCATATACTTTCTCAACATCGAAACGTGAAAAACATTGTGTACCTGAGATAAACTCGGAGGTAAAGCCACTCGGTATGCAACTGATCCAACTCTCTCCAGAATTTCGTATGGTCCAATGAACCTTGGACTCAACTTTCCTTTCTTACCAAATCTCATCACACTTTTCCAAGGAGAAACCTTGAGAAAAACATGATCACCTACCTCGAAAGATAGATCCTTCCTCCGGTTATCCGCATAACACTTCTGCCTGCTCTGAGCTGTTCTCATGTGTTTCTGAATCAACTGAACTTTTTCTGCCAACTCTTCTACCAATTCTGGTCCCATCATCTTCCTTTCACCCACTTCATCCCAGAAAGCTGGAGTTCGACACCGCTTCCCATATAATGCCTGAAATGGTGCCATCTGTATACTAGAATGAAAACTGTTATTATATGAAAACTCAACCAAAGAAAGATGTTGGTCCCAACTTCCCTGATAATCCATAGAACAAGCTCGTAGCATATCCTCCAATGTCTGAATTGTTCGTTCTGACTGCCCATCTGATTGAGGATGAAAAGCTGTACTAAAATTTAATTCAGTACCCAACGACTTCTGAAGGTCTTTCCAAAAGTTAGAAGTAAACCTGGGATCACGATCCGATACAATGGAGAGAGGAACTCCATGTAACCTGACTATCTCTTTAAGATACAAACGGGAAAGTTGATCTAGATAGAAAGTATCTCGTATAGAAAGGAAATGAGCAGATTTAGTCAAGCGATCAACAATAACCCAGATTGCATTATTACCTCGAGATGTCTTCGGTAATCCAACAACAAAGTCCATGGATATATTCTCTCATTCCCACTCTGGAACTGGTAAAGGCTGAAGCATCCCTTTCGGTAACTGCCGCTCTGCTTTAACCTGTTGACAAGTCAAACACTTCACAGTAAAATCAGCAATATCTCTTTTCATTCCATCCCACCAGTAATACTCCCGCAGATCTCTATACATCTTAGTACTTCCCGGATGAACTGAAAACGGAGAACTATGAGCTTCACATAAAAACTCTCTCTTCAACTGTGAATCACAAGGCACACATAACCTCTTCACAAACCTCAAAACACAAACACAAACTTATCCAAGAACTCATGGAAAATTTTATTCATAAGGTCCATGAATACAGCAGGTGCATTGGTTAACCCAAAAGGCATAACTACAAATTCATAATGGCCATATCTAGTACGGAACGCAGTCGTCTGCTTCTTTTACTTTCAACTGATGGTACCCTGACCTCTAGTCAATCTTCGAAAAATATTGAGCTCCCTGGAGCTGATACCACTTCATTCGATGGCCCAACATCTGCTGAAGTTGTTGCAAATGATTTTACCACCCCTTTCTGCTTGTAGTCTAGCTGCTTCCCATCACTCAAGCTCCTTGTCGGACACTCGTTTTCATAGTGACACATCTCATTGCACTTATAACATTTCACTAACTGTAAATAAAATTTATTCTTACCTTCACCTTGATCCTTTTCAGTGAAATCACGAGCCTTATGTCCCATCTTACCACATCGGTAGCACTTCCCAGAATTCAGAAGACATTCCCCAGCATGCCTTTTTCCACATTTATCACAAACTGAAAACTTAGTTTTCTTACCATCAGACTTTTTTGAAGAATTCTTACCTTTCTCCTGCCACCTCGGTCTCTTCTTCTGCTGGTTGTTATAGAAAACTTGGTCATCGGCAAACTCCATTTCCACCTTCTCAGCACATCGAACAAGATTTTCATAACTTTTAAACTCACGAGAAGCTAATGCCCTTCGATATTTTGGCTTTAATCCTGAGTAAAAACGATTGATTTTACTATCAAGGTCCCGGATAAAATTTGGAGCATACCTTGCCAATCGAGTGAACCTTTCTTCATAGGCAGCCACTGAGTCTTCCTCTTGCCTCAATTCCAAGAATTGCTTTTCCATCCTAAGTCGAACAGCCTTAGGAAAATACTTCTCAAGAAACATACCTTTGAATTCATCCCAGTCAAGAGCATCAATCTCATCGGCGTCCCTGATATTTTTAACCATAGACCACCACTGATCTGCTTCACCCTCCAAACGGTAAATAGCAAGACTAACCTTTTGATTGTATGAACACCCCATGACATCAAAAATCTTCTCCAGTGCTTTAATCCACCCTTCAGCTAGCACAGGGTCAGATGATCCTCTGAATGATGGGGGATGTTTCCTCATGAAATATTCCACCACTGACATGTTCCTCTGTGGTTGATCTGGCTGATCTCGTGCATGGATACCACCACCATTTATAGCCTGAGTCAACTATTCCATCACTGCAACAAACTGTTCAGTTCCGATTCCGACAATCTCAGGTTGCTGATTTGGAAGGTTTTCTTCCTCCTGATGTCATCCCAACATAGCTGCTTTGTTTCCTCTGCGGAAAACCATTCTGAACACCGAAATATCTTAGGCGAAGCAACATGGTAATCTGTAAATGCTATATCATTTAAATCATATTATAATTTAACACTTTTCTAACTCCTAAAGTTATCTAAACTGACCATTGATACCAACTATAAGGCCCCAGCCTTAAACCTTACTTAATCTTGAGTTATTACAAGATTACACATTGAGGATCTTTTCGGGTTTAGAGTTTTAGAGAATTAGATCATAAAAATTGCATTACATTCCACATATAAACAAAGTGGTTACATAAAGATAGTATTCTTCATTCCCATCAATGGGAATGCATTTAAAATAAAACATGGATCATTTCTTGACACATCCTTGACTCTATCATCTTATCATGTACCTTTCCCTTGACCTGTGAAAAACATTTCAAAAACTTGGGATGAGCATAAAAACTCAGTATGGGTTATAAAAAAAACAACATGGAAAGGAAACATGAGTTCATATATACATAAGAATGAAATCATACTTTACCCATAAAACATAGGCACTTTAACATACCTCATAAAAACATGAATAAATCATATAAATCATGAGACATAAAGGTAACTTGAGGCATTCATAACATTCTTACGTAGGGAGTAACCCTCTTGGTTACGTTTGGAATACCCATCACAGTATATTCCCTAAAATCTCTTCGGAGAAACCTTAACGTTTCACTCCTTCGCGTTACCCAATGCATTGGAGAGCTATAACGGGCTCACCCGCCCTTAGTTTATCACGAAACCACCCGTCTTCATAATAATGCCCAAGTACCATAACATAATCATATCACATAAAACATGCATAAAGGAAACATAGAATTTCCACATTTCAATCACGAGATATCAATACAACACATTGATATAAAAACATTATGAAAACCATTTTCAATACCAAAATAAAAGAAAAGTAAAACATGGTATTTAATTTTCTTTTAAAAAGAAGGTATGGCTTGTAGAGGAAGCCGAAACTCAAATAACGGTTACGACGGCGGAGAAGTCGTTGTCGCCGCATACGTACGACAAAAACATTCCCTTTTGTCGTTTAGTAAACGCTTCGTATAAAAAAGATTCCTTTTGAATAAATTTAGAAGTCAAAGGGGTTTATACACCGAATAAAAGAAAGTTGTGTATAAAATAAAATATGCCTCAATGAAAGGAGATTGAGACGAAGTCCCATACAAAGATAATTTTTAAAATAAAATAGATACATTATGTGTATTCACTATAAGTACACATAAATAAAGTACAAATACAAGATACGACATAATAATATAATGACATAATTTGGAAGTAGGAGATTAACCCAAAGAATGGAAATTGGGTTAAGAAGTTCCCATACCTCGTATCTGACTTGACCCGACCGTTCTTTAAACTCCTGAATAATAAAATTTAGTTAATCTCTACTTGATTATGAATCTTTTCCAAGTTCATTATTCCTTTTATACCATGTTATGAACATCATGTAATCATTTAAGTTAATAATGTTCATTTTGTCGGTATTTGGTTCTTAAGTCAAAAATAGACTTCTTACACTTACATGTTGTTAATTTGGTCAATGTTTCATTATATCCAGAATGGTATTCATGATGTAGATATCATATATGTCATTTATATACAGTACATACATGTATTTAAAATATTACATAATCATTTATAGGTAAGAAATGAAATGCACCGTTCATGGAGACGGTAAGCCGTACGTACGCATGAACGCTACTTTCATTTCTTTGTCATATTAATGGAATTAAAACTAAATGAGACTTATGTATATTTTAATTCCAGAATTATATTCATCATTTAGATATATCATTAATTATATATATCCATTATATACATGTACTTTTAATAGTACATTACATTTGGGGATAAGAAATGAAATGCACCGTTCATGGAGACGGTAGTCCGTACGTACGCATGAACGCTACTTTCATTTCTATCTCATACTTTAATAGAAATAAATGATAATGATATATATAGGTATATTATAATTCCAGTATAACATCATATATAATAACTTTAAATCCATCCTTTACACGTCCCACATATGGCATTAACGAATCACATCACTTTGAGGGGGCGGTAGTCCGCACTTCCTTAAATGAAGATATCGCGTATACCCATAATGGAAGCCATAAAGGTAAGACAAAAATGAAAAATACAGAAGCATAAGTAAAACATAAACATATTACATATCATATATAAAAATAGTGACATCATAATGGCCACCTTTGAAGGTGTTAAATGAGTATTGAACAATCATCGTTTCGGGAGGCAGAATTTCGCCATCCACAGAAACCGTATGTTCTTTAACCATTTGATGTAGTTGTGTGAGAGTGTAGATCAAATAAATCTTATAACAACATCCTAGTATATTTATGATACTGTTGTTGTTACAAAAGAAGTATATAAAAAGAGTTTAGGGGGTTGGAGAAGCAAAATAAAACAAATGAACATGAGAGAATGAATTACCTTAAAAAGTGTAACTCCTTTTGAGTTGAGCCTAAATGCTTCCTTTGAAAGGATTCTGCCCAAAGGGAATCCTCTAGGATGAGGAGAGGGATGTGGAGAGAGCAAATGGGCAGGGTTTGGCCGAGCCAATGGCTTTAAGAGTGTGTGAAATGAGGTATAGGTGGGGGCCTTTTATAAGAGGAGAGGAGGGGCACTTTTGGAAAGTAAAGGTACATTACATTATTTGAAAAAAAATTTCGGTTTTAAAAGGTCCCACATTGCTGGAATTCGTGGATAAGGTGATAAGGGTTCGAAATCCACTCATCCAATTGGGTTTGGACATGTGTAGTTCATAGATTTTACATTATCTTTCTATTTTATTTAAATCGTCAAATAATGATGTCATCGCTGCATCATTATTATGTCATAAATAATTAAATTTATTTAATGTCTAAAAATTATAAAACAAATACTATGATATAGGAAATCTTTTTAGCTTTCTAATGACTATTTATAATCAAAATTTGGACTTGTATAACCCCACATAAAAATTGTTTTCGCAAACAATATTATGTTTGTGTCATTTTCACTTTAACATTAAATAAAAAGTAATTTATGTCATTTCCCAACAAAAGTGGATCCATGGGGTCCCCAAGTTAGGCCATGGCTTGTCTTGGTCGGCCATGACACAACCAATAAGTTTGGGACATGTGTCTAGGTCATTTTATATTATTAAAGCATTATTTATACATTAAACTACCCTAATTACCACTAATCGCGATTAAGAACTTAATAAGTTACTATTCACCAAAAAATTATTTTAATCTCATTGAACCACATTTTACTTCTTAATGACAACCATGTATGTCAGATTTTCAAAATTCAACACACATTAGTGGTAAAATTTCATTTAACCGAAAAATCAGTTTGCTTGATTACCACTTAGTGGTTTCACTATTCATCAAAAATTGAAGTTTTTCAGAAAATTACCAAAAATTCACCCTAAGCTATATTTGATATTCCGAATTCAAAAATGAAGTCCATTTTACAAAATTCAAATCATATAAGTCACATTAATTAATTTAATAATTAATTCCCGCTGCCAGAGCAAATAGCGTGTTTTTACAAAACAACAAGTATCAAAAGATTGACACCAGTTTAAGTCTAATTTCGAAGTAAAATTGATTCCAATGACCACTATTGGATTTAATGGTAAAAATATTTTCTAATATCACTTTAAAACCAATTCAAAAGATAATCCAATCATATAAATAAATTAGATCAAAAAGAGGTTTTGAATTAAAATGCAACATTTTACACTATTCATAAAAAAATGAACTTTATCAGAAAGGTACCACAAATTTACACAAAGTAAATTTTGATGTCCCGATTCTAAAGAAGAGTTATATTTGGTCCAATAGAAAGTATAAGAGTGATCAAAACTATATTTAATGACGGTTCGCCGTCAAAAGGTGATAAGTGAACCTTTAGTGAAAATTAGAGTATAAAAGCCTAAAATTGAACTCTTTCCGTATTTTAAGCCTTTATCTTTTATTGGGTAAATGTATAAACATTTAAAAACATATCTATTCATATTTTAGTTATTTCTATTCATTCCCGCCAGTACAACGGCTACTTGTTAACTAACATTTAAAATAATATTATTATATTACTAGTGTGCTACGTAAGTTTCAAAGAAACTCATCATTGCGTATCGGGTACGCTATCGAACATAGCAACCCCTTTTAATTAAAATTAATATTTAATTATAAAATATTAATAAATATGAAAATTATTTATTCTTCATTTACCTGGGATGTTACAAATATAATCGCATAAAATAAAATATCGACAATTTAAATAGTGTTTGGACATTGTTACATTTGTTTTAATCTCTCATTTACTATTTTTATTATTACCATGGAATCAATTTCTTTCACTCCTTAGTGAACAATAATGTTATTATAAATGAACAAGTAATAAATAACTAGAAAATTATTGACATTATTGACCTTTTCTCATCTACTAGTCTAATTATGAATTTTATGAATTTCAACTCTATTTAAAATTAGTTTCTAATAAAACATAAGTAATTCATGATTGGTATAATTCATTAAATTTAAAGTTTTATAAATATTTGTCAATATAAGAATGTAATTGAAATAAATTTAGTTTTAAAATCTATAAATATGTATATTTTACAATAAATATATTTTCCCACCATAATTAATCCAAACTTTTATACTAATAATGTTTTTAAAATTAGTTACATTTATTTTCCCAATACATTAACAAGTAATGTATCAACATGGTATAAGTGTTTAAGGTAAATATATATTAACTAGAAATTAGACATAATTTTATGTGATAAAAATAATTAGATTATTCTCAAAATAACCTTTGATAGCCATTCACAACATATTTCTATCCATATTTGAATGTATTAGAGAAAAACAAAAACAAGATTGTAAAATTTTGTAATTTTTTTAAATATTATATAGGTAATTATTAATGAAGAAATAATTAATCTATCCATATATTTTAAACCTATATTATGATAGTACAAATAATCTCATAAAAAATGTTAAAATAAATTGTTCTATATATTTTAATTCTTATTGATATTAATTATAATCTAAATTTACCTAATCTAAAATGGATTTTGGTCATAATTATTTTCAATTGTTATAATTCATAATGATAAATTAGAATATATATCTATTGAAATTATTTCTAACTAAAAATATAGAACCCATTTTTACTAGTTCAAATTATATAAATGGAAAAATTAAATTTTAAATTTAACCGATAAATCTTGAAGAAATGTAGATTTAATGAAAAAATGACTTCTAATATATAAAATGTTTTATAAAAAAATAAAAAAATTTAATACCAATGAATATTAATTTATAATTAATAATAAAAATTAAAAAAATTTATATTGTAATTATTTAAATAAAAAATGGAAATGTTTAAAATATTGAAATGAAAAACACAAATTTCAATAATATTCAATTTATTCTCTATTCACAGGGGAGAAATTTTTTTTATAAATAACAAAATATCATCCTATGATAATATTTATATCATAATTTGTAGAAAATAATTAATTTTAATACGTACTATATCTATAAGTGTCCAAAATAAATAATAAATGATTCTAAAAAATATTTAAAGATAATGGTTTTAGAAGAAATATTTTTTTAATAAAAAACAACTTTAACAAATCTTAAGTTCTTTTTACTATGAATTTATAAATAATATTTTATTTATATTTAATAATTTAGTTTCTTATATTCATACCCACAAATTCAATTGTTATATTATAATTATCATATTTAAATAATAATATTTCATAGATCTTTTAAAATTAGTGGTGACTGTTATTTATGCAATCGAACACAGTGATATTTAAAAATATTTGTGTGTAAAAGGTTTAAAATGGGAAATAATTTTTAAAAAATATAGTATTGTTATGTTTTTAGGATATTTTCATAAGCATTAAAAAATATGTATTTTATGTAAAAAGTATTTTTCGACACTAAAACACTCGATTCTATGGATGATGAGTTTATTGTGTAATGTAAAATTTCAATGAAGAAAATGATGTTGAATAAGATCATGTTCATATTGGGATATCAATATTATTGAAAGTATAAAATTGTGACAAATTTTAATGATTATTTCAGTTAAATTTTGTGATAGGATTAGGGAAAATTTTTGAAACCCAAAAAATGAGCCTAAATATAATATGATGTCCTTAAATGTTGTTACAGTCTTGAGTCTATGGTTTTCCTAGAACAACATCCTTTTATAGATATTAGAATATTGATATGGTGGTGGAATAGTTGTAGATACGCTAATCACAATGAAATTGTTTTTTGTGAGAGTTGACTTGATCAATATACTAATGTATGATAAGGGAGACTAAGAATGAAAATCAAGCTAAGAAAACCTCTTTATATTTTCTGGTAGATTATATAAAGTTTATAAACAAATATAAATGATTGATTTTAAGAATAATTTTAGATATTAGGATATGTATATTTATAGTACCTAACATAAGATAATTGAAGCCATTCTAGGAATTATATAAGTTGAACTAAAGATATATAGAACAATATGATAATAAAAAATAAAAAGATATTTAAATGTTGAAATTATTTTATTATTATGATAACTATTCCATATATTTAATTTTTTTGCACTCATGTAAAACCATTTAGGTTTTCGAGATGGATGAAGGAAAAAAAGAAAACATTATAACAATCAGTTTAAGGAACAATGTGTTTACTATATCATAGAATAACTCATATCAACAATAGTTAGAGTTGGAAACCATGTGATACTGTCAATGCATCTATCATAAAACATTATTAACAATTTAAATGTAGTAAAATTCCTAAAAACTAAATTTAATACAATGATGCAGAATCATGGAAGTTCATATTACAAGGATAATACAAGAAATAAAATTCAATTCATAAATTGAAACAAATGTGGAATTAAGAATTTGGGATATTACATTAATGTTCTAGGTAGATGATATTAGTTTGGAATTAAATGCCATCAGACTAAATTTTTTTGGAAATAGAGATGATATAATAAATTTTTCACTCCGTCTGTGTGGAAAATTTACATAATCGAAATTAATGCACAAACCCAATGGATCAAAAGGAAAATAAAAAACAAAAACCTCTTTGAAAATGAGGACATGGGAAATCTAGTTAAACATATTATATTACAATTAAAATCAATTTTTTCAATATATATTGTATTATATCTTATGTCAATTATTTTTAACCTATAAATAAAATAAATTGGTGGTATAATTATTATATCTATAGTAAATCCGTCTTCATCTAGGTCATTGGATGTTACTTCATCTTAGGATTATATTGGTGATGGATTATTTATTTTTACTAAGGGATGATATAAATTGGGTGTAAAAATTCCACCTCATAACCTTCATAAACTTAGGATCATGTACAATATTATAGAAAATTGTTATTTACATATTCAAATTCCTCTAATCATGTGACTTTGAAACTTGTGATAATATAATTTATACAACTGCGAAATGTAATGAACAATAATATCATTTTATATTCTACTTCATTAAATAATATCTAAAATTGCATGTTTTAGAAAATGTAATAATATAAAAATAACTCGATATTTTATGAATATTTAATATTACTATTAAAATATTTTCATTAAATTGGAAATTATAAATTTGAGTAATCATGTAAAAAATGAATGATAAAATTAATAATATATGGTATCCATAAGTGGAATCATTTCGTATGAATCCTATCGGTCTAATAAAAAAATGAAGGTTTCTTCACAAGTGGTTTCCCTAGACCTTGCATGTCTTGAACTAGGGTAACAAAGGATTCATATAAACTCAATACAAGAGACTAGGAAGGTCATGGTTACTTTCAAAAGATAAATTCTATCTAAACCACAAGATGAAATATTAAAATTACCTATTTTATTCTTATGTATTTTATATATATAATAATGGGTTATATAAGTTGAAATTTGGATTTTAAAATAATTTAAAAAAATAATTTTATTATTGATATATGATGAATTTTTGTTATTTATAATATTCAATTTTCTCTCAAATGACATTACGAGTGAAAAAATTAATTTCTATAAATTTATGAAATTGATAGGGAAACAATGTATACTATGATAGAAAAATAATAATATATATTAATAAAATAGATAATAAATTAAATCTATAAAAAAATATAATTAACAAAAAAATGATTAGTTATTATAAAAATATAATTTTCCTAGTAAAAATTTTATTATATTATTATTTATGTTTTAATTTATATATTTAAATCCTATATTTCAGGATTTTGGTTTATAACAAATAAACTCATATATGGATTTAACATTTAAATATTATATTTAAATGAATTAAGAATATTATTCTAAAAAACTAATTTTAGGTGAATAGACTTGTTCTCAAAAATATCATCCATTTTATGGCATTATAAGTTTATTAATGTTATTTATTTTTAATGAATCATTTTTCATAATACAATATTCAATTATTTAATAATGTTATATTTCATGTAATATTAATACATATTTAAAAATATATTTAATATTTTCAGACATATGTGATATTTTACACTTGATATTTTTTTATGGATAATATAATTATAATTTTTAAATAATTTTTAAAATTTATAGAATATAATAAAAATTTAATTTAAAAATTTCAATCTATTTATCAATATTAAATAATTATTACCATTTTATATTGAAATAATAAAGGACATGTTACATAGTTGGATATTACTTATTGCAACAAAATATAAAATTATAACAGTAAAAATCTACGAATAATTTACCTCAAACTTTTTAAAAATATGTGTAGGAATATGAATATGAGTCCATTATTGGCCATATATTATCTCTTATCCATTAGGTATAACTCTTTTATCAAATTTACATGATTTTGGATTCCTATTGTTAATAAATTTATATGAATTTACATAAAATCTATCATTCTTCACTTTAATATGTGGGTCACCTATTGACACATACCCATAAAAAAAATCCCAAATAATAACCGAGAATATTACCCAAACCGCTCCCCATCACTCCAAGGAACATAATTTTTTTTATTCACAAAATACTGTGACATAAATTTTTTACCCCTTCTCAATTGACACAATTTAAGTAGTGAGTTATATATTTCATACCACTTTTTTATCATTTCTATCATATATGTTCTCTTATTCTTCCATAAACTACATTACTCAATCCTAAAATTAAAAAATTATCCCATGAATACTTTTGTTTTCTTGTTTTTATTAGAGAAACATTAAATACATTTTTCCTTCTCCATCAAATTATACAAAAACATGAAACATGACTTCATTCAGAATATCAATTCCATGGTTTAACATATTTTTTACTCCTTAAGAACATAAAATACCATGTTAAAAAAAGAAATTTAATATATAATTTTTATATTTATGAATTTTGTAATATTTTTAAAAGATATACCACGTTAATCCACTCTCCCATTATATGATAACATAATCAAAATCCATGCATATGTATGTACAGCAGCATTATGGATTAATGTATTTTATTTTTCATTACTAACATTCAGAGATGATTATAATAAATATTTAAATGAATGAAAAATATTTTTATTATATAAAAATAGTTTTGGTAATACAAAATTGAAATCCTAGTAATGATACTAATGGTAAAAAATCGATTTAATACTAACAATCCTAAACGAGTGAACAATGAAGGAAAACAAATTTCTCCATGGTATGTAAATGTTTTGTACCCACAAATAGAATTGGTAATTATATAAAACTCTGATATATAACTATTATAGAGATTAGTAATATCATTATATAAATTTTTAATTTTGTTAATATTAATAATCTCATAATAATTCATTAATCATTGATTTTTCATGTTTGGGTCAGTCTGACCACCTACAAAATCAATTATAGAAAATATTATATTGGAAGGATATGAAAAAAATTTTATAATAGAATATAACTATATAAATAATTAATTAATCATGGTTCTATTATGGATAAATAATTATTTAACTCAATAATTTGGAAATTTTCGTACATTGATTAAGAATTCCTCTAAAGTGCGGAAATTATTGATTCCCACATTTTTGAAAAAATAGTGAAACACACCTAAAAAATTTTAAAACATCATAATTCATTTTATGTCATCAATTATAGTATCATTAATTGTAATTTAGTCTAAAAAATGATTAATGAGAACAAATATATACACTAATCTAATGAAACTATTATATATTATCAAAACCTGTGAACACTTGAAGTGGGAAAATATCAAAAAAACGACATATATACATATAGAAAATGAGAATAAAAGAAAATTATAAATTATTTTATGTATTTTTCTTAAATATGTTACTAATATATATTATTTCATTATATAGTAGTTTAGAGGGCATCTATATAAGAGAAGATCGATTATAAGAGTTTATTGTCTCAAATTATCACCCAACAAAAAATATATCAGTATATAAGATAATTTTTCATTAGAAAGGTGTATTAAATAAATATTTAATTTCATTTATCATTTTGATTTTACTTATGGGGGTATAACATACATATCATTTTCCCTCTATAAATGTATTCCAATTAAAAGGAAACAATTTTGGAAGAATTTGTGAGAACACTATTTTATCATTTTGAGTTAAAAACGTTCATATTGATATATAATGTTCCTAAATTGATTTAAAATAATTAATAATGATTTTTTATTATATTTATTCATTGGTGGTGTTATAATGTTTCAGTATAACCTCATTATTAGATGATTTTCCCCAGTGATTATGTTATGTGTAGGGGTAATTTGTTTTTATTTTTCATTCCTTAAGACATGTGTGATACTATAGAAATTTTATTGTTATATGATATATTTTAATCCACCTTTATTTTATCTGAGATAAACATATTACATTTAATAATATTTATTGTAGTAATTCTAGAACTCCATCTCATATTATTTTTGAATAAAACATTCTTTAGATCATATGGGATAATGGTAAATCAACTATTTATCATTGAGTTATGATGCATCTATTAGAAATAGATAGTCAATGTTACCAATAATCAATGATCTTATTTTGAAAATAAAGGAAAAAATATCTCTCCATGGAAAATTGTTTTATAATTCAAATTCCCATCCATGATTTATATTATTTTTCATAAAATTATAATATGTCTTGAATAATCCAAATCAAATTATGTGTTGATTTCTCATAAATTGATATTTCAATGATTACCATTTTTTCACTTCTGTTAAATTTTTACAATTTATAAAATTAATCCCTATTATGTAAGAATTAATGTTATCATTTTACCTTCCCTTATAAGATAATCATTTTAACTCTCATATAAGAATAGCATCAGTATTTATATTTTTACTAAAAAGTATATTTTTCCATGATGTTGTATTTTAATAATCACCCTATAATTTTTTTGAACAATATAATTTGGTTGCTTGAATTTCGTATTATTTTTTGTTTTTTTTATATTATTTCTATGATACCATTTGATATGTTACGTGAATCCCATTGTTATTATTGGTATTTAATGTTACGATGGTTATATGACTTCTCTAGGGACACAAGTTTGTAGATAGTAATAATGTTATGGGATAGATCTAGGTATTCTTCCAATTATGTGGTTAATTAATTAAATCTCATGAGATGATGGTGAAATAAGTGGTAATTCTCAGTATAAAATGTGAAACTAGTTATGGTTCTTGATCTTTTATTGGAAATTTTTTTGATTCTAAGTCCTTTATGGTTGATTAGTTTTTATTCCTAGACTACATTGGTAAAATTACTAATTTCAATTATATAATGTTGTATTTTTATTATTATATTTTTTTGAAAATGAATAAATGTGTGATTGTGATAGGCTCCATGATCATGACTTAAATCCCATGATTTCCCAATCATTATGTGATTTTGTATGTTTTAACATAAATAATTATTTGTACACATATATTTCCATATAAACCATTGGTATGATTACATTTTTAGCTAAATATTATCTTATATGATATAAATATCATCCATACCTAGGTCAAAAACTGATAAGTAAATTTTTTTTCTCATCTGGATATTGACCTGAGGACATTGTTATGATTATATTTCATTCATTATGTTGACAAATTTAACATGGGATATAATTAAAATATGATATACTCTAATGAAATAATTTTGAAATGTTAAAAATAATTGTAAAATAAGTAACTTAAGGTAATAGTATGTTCCTTGATGATCTACTACATTACAAGATTGGTTAATGAATGTTTTTGGAGGAGACTCATAAGGATTTTGTAGAAGTAAGATGATTAAAAGCTATAAGTAGCGATGTTACATGGTGTATAACACGATTTAATAGAATAATGTTTGGTTTCATGACCTGTCCAGGAAAACATGATGACATGATGAATTTACATGGAATGAAAGAGGGATTTAGGATGTGAAATGTTTTAATGTATGAAAAATAAAAATAACCTGAGTGGGAACATGTTTTCCACTAGAAGTGAACCTTGATAAATTTTATGTCATGAATGTGGATTACACAACATGTAATTCCCTTCTACTGTAATTTTTTAAAACATACCTTCTGTTTGAGTTATCACAAAACCTACAACTATAATAGACTATCTCATTTTAGAGCAACCCAATGTGCCTCGAGTTGTTTATTTAACCAAATTAATCCATCATTTTATATTGATCTCGATGATCATTTTTTAGTGATCTTTGATGATCCAATGTACATCCCCCCTTCATTTAATGCATTTTCACATTCTTTGGGTATTGTTCTCATCTATATCATCACATCATGCCATGGCATGTGCATATCCCTGATTCCTAATGGGGTCTCTCTCTTTTTTTGTCAGTGTGGTAGTGTCGGACCATCCTCAAATGGATTCATATCTTTAGGGATAGGTGATCAGAGGAACGTTAAATGATCTATTCTATTTTAAGGGACATTAACACCCCTTTGAGGTAGGTATTCCCTTGCCTCTATTTATTATTTTATAAATGTATAGGGTTTTTGTTTTTTGAGACTTACATTATGACTGGGATGACTTAATCAATGATAATGAGGTTGATAATTGAATTGAAAGTGTAGGGGGGTTATTTCATTCAATTTTCTCTTTTTCTTTTTGTTTTGTTATATTTTGATTATACAGTCTAAACGCCCGCTATAAATGGTATTCATTTGTGGCTTCATTTGGACTTGTTATATCTATTGTATTTCCATTATTTGTTGTGGATGTTGTGGTATCACCCTTTATGGAAACTAGTAAATCATGTACACCCATCTAATGAAAATATGACCTAGGACTATACCTATTCTAGGATAACCCTGGAATTTACAAGAATAATTAAATAAGGGATTCCTTATTAAATATAAAGTTTTGATTTGTTTGGTTAATCTGGTGATACAGTTTTGAGTACGACTGT
The DNA here is from genome assembly GCA_963277665.1 of Viscum album. Taxonomy (NCBI): domain Eukaryota; kingdom Viridiplantae; phylum Streptophyta; class Magnoliopsida; order Santalales; family Viscaceae; genus Viscum; species Viscum album. The sequence goes on from OY728160.1 coordinate 715,642,238, forward strand.
GTGTGGTGGGGTGGTTTTTAATGTGTTAGAGAATCTCAAGTCAAGGGAATGGATGATTTTGGAATGTATGAGATGTTTTTTACAACATGGATTCAATCGGGTTATACTTTTTTTTGTTGCTGGATGTGGTTGAGAGTAGGGGACTTGTTTTAGTGGATGTGGGTAATTCAACTGAAGTGTTTCCCTGTGTGATATTTTTTGTGTGACAAATTGTGTGATGTTCATCGTAGTCTCAGTAATTATAATATAATTATTGAATAATTAATTTTCTAATGATGATTGGGATTTTCTTGGTTTTGTTTGGTTAATAGAATTAATAAATAAATTGTGGTCTAATAATGATAATGGATTAAAAAAAATTATTTGGGAATTGTAAATATGTTATATCTAATTGTGTGTTAATTATATTTAAAGGTACTAGTGAATTTTAAAAAAAATAGATGGCTTTTTGTTTGAGAACCCATAGGTTGGGGTTGATTCATTGGTATTATATATGTATATACATGAATTTTCCTTGGGATTTATAAATGAAACCCACCCTTTTTGATAACTACATGTTGAACACCCCCATTGACATGAGGGAGTGTGTATTTCCCAAACATCACAGTAGGGGGATGTATGGTCATACAACCGCTATTTCGTTATCCGTCTTCCTGGAAATGGAAGCCCAATATTCTTTAGGTAGGTGATGGTTTGTGGGCACTATGTGTGTATGGGGGATTTTTTTTCTTAAATCCCTTGTGGATGATATCAGTTTTTCATTCCCAAGTGTTTTAGGGAGGTGATGTGGTATATGGACTAGGTATATATTGGAAGGTGTGGTGTGGTATGTATCCCAGCTGTTAGTTGTCTATTTTTAGTTGTGATTCCCATTTTTTTTATGGTGGATTTGATGTGTTATGTGGGCCAGGAATTTGTGGGAGGGATGTGGTTTTGATGCCTAGGTGTGTGGTGATGTGGAGTGTTCAAAAGTGGTGAGTGTGATTGGAGGTTTTCAATTATTGTGTGAGAGTATCTAATTGGTTTTAAAGTGGTGTGGGGTAGCCAATTATTGATGTGAATTATATTACCCAACCCTGAATTGCATTATTTTGTGAGCATGACATGGTGATCATGGGGTGGTTAGTATACCTAATTAGGTGTTGTTTGGTTATAATATTTTCTCATAGGTCCTTAGTATACTTATTTCACCTGTTCATCGGAGTCATTGGATTTTCTTTTGAGTATACCTATATGATTACCCTATGTATATAAAAATATTTTCATATTCCCAGGAGGACATTGTGGTCCATGATGGAATTTACAAGATTATATCATAATAGATTTTGTGTCTCTACCTAGATATACATTTATTATGTAATTTTCTATCATTTGTTTAATATTAGTTCTAATTTAAACATGAATATGGTATTGATTTCGGTTTCTTTTATTTATATACATATATTGGAGTTTTTTGGGAAGAGATGTCTTATCATACGCTATTGTTTCATTACAAAGGAAAATGAGTCCCATTTTGTGATACTTGTATACCCATGGCACAGGTCGCCAACCCAGGGCCTATAGGAGGTGAGACTCAGGGGTTCATTATCTCTATTTCATCATTTCCAACTTAGTAGGGGAATCTTTGGAGGGAGGGAGTCAAGAAATAATGGGATAATATGTTATGTTTGAGGGATATGATGGATTTTGGAGATAAGCACAGTGAGGATTGAATGGGTTGATAGGGAAACTCTGTCAGGTGATCATGGTGCATGACATAGGTCAGGGAAGACCAGATTGGACATGGAATTTTAGGTCCCCCGTGATCCATTTTGGGGCCACTGATCAAACTGATTAACTATGTGAGGAAATATTATTTTATGTATAGAGACTCAAGGGAAGGTACAAGAATCACAATGACTTGTTTTCTAGTCCAATTTTATTTTTTGGGGAAATATAAAATAGTTGAAAAAATGAATAAAATGAGTTTAAATAAATCTTAAATAAAATTCCATAATTATTGGGAATAAGAATTCGTTTTTTACCTTTCAAAAATGGGACATGTTCATTGTATGTTTGTAGCTCAGTTGGTTGAGGATCCGCAAGCTATTCTAGTTGATTGGTGGGTGATGATTAGTTGGAGGATGTGGACTTGTGGCTGAGAACATTACCTTCTTTCCAGTGGAAAGACCTAGTAACATTTAAGGTAATTTTTTTAAATGTGGATTAATAGAGTTGGATCAAGGATCCTTAGATCACATTCAGTTTGATTTAGAATCTGAAAAAGTACATGATTCTTATGGAAGTTAGTAATATTCGAAGAGATATGTGTGAGGGGATGATTTTTATCTTGGGGCGAGGACATAGGAAGACATACCTTGGGTCGATATTCTGCAGGAATTCAGGGAAGATAAATGTTTTTCAATATTGAAGACTGAGATGAGGTAGGATCTAGTCCTCCTTTAGTACGGGAGTACGTTAGTGTGATATGTTATGACCATTTTAATGTATCTTATTTGTTTTTCCAAAAATCAAATCCTAAATGAAGATTATCATGTGGTAATGCTCAAAGAGGACCCTCCCATATATCTAGTATATTTCATATCATTTTGTGTTTCCAATTTATCTAGAGGACCATAAGATAGTAGTGGTTATTGAAATAATTCACCCATGACAAGGTCTTCTGTGAGAGGTGAACCGGATGTGTTCATTGAGAGTCGTAGATGTCGATTGTAGATCTTAGGAACCAAGAAATTATAGGATTTGACTAGTAGTGAAACAACAGAATTAGATTCCACAATCGACATCAAATGCATGTGGTTATCATTCCATTTATATGGGATTGGGGATGATGCGTTTATTTTTTGGGGTTTATGGCTATCTTCAAAATCAGCTTCTAGTGGTTTTTAAGCTCAGTTTGGTAGAGTATGAGTGGTTCTATGTCAACCTATGAAGAATTATCTTTCTAAGTTGCATCTTTTGCTGAGATAATAGGAGTATTATTCACATGAGGGATATGGAGCAGTTAGGGGACAATCATAGGGTGTTCCTCAGGTACCTTGACCTGGGAAAGCTTGTGGAGGCAATCATCAGAAGAGGGGCATCAGAGCTAGGCATGGTCAGTTACATATAGCATAGGTAGTAGTTCTAATATGGCCAATGATTATTATTGTTATAATCATCTTGTTTATTTCCCTTTCTCATTATTTTCTTTTTTGATTCAAGAGCATCACACTACCTTTATGCATTGAATTGAGCCCATGTTATTGGACCAGACATAGTGAGGCTTTCCATTCCACTGGTGTTCAGCAAACTAGTCGGACGTCTGACCAACTTGTTTGACATGTGATGAGGAAGTAGTTTGATTATGGGACTACATCATTCCTATAGGGATATCTTCTTGATATAGATGAATTCATATGATTTCATTCTCATTTTTGTCTAGTTGTATTTACTGAATGTATTTATAGGCTACTTCTCAAAAAGAGTTGTGTTTTCACCTGTGGATGGTCAGCATGTGGAATTCATCGGTGAATGAGTTTATCGAGAGGCCAGTCATTGTGCGGAGCCTCTTATTTCTTTTTTGGATGATCTATCATGGGAATCAATAGATGTTGGGATGGTTTAAGTTCCATGATTTTTGGAGAGTTACTCGATTCATTTCTTGATGTGGTTCAGACACTACCCATTAAACATGATGTTGGGTTCATGTTTGAATTACTGCCTGATACTTCTATGATTTCTATGGATCTATGTCAGATGAATATTTTTAAGTGGAAAGTGATGAGGTTTAACACAATTGATTTGTGGAAGAAGGCCATTATCTGGCCTAGTGTGTCTCGATGGCATGCTCTACTATCTTTCGAAAATAAGGTTGATGGTAGTCCAACATTTCCATAGATGAACGACTGATGAATCATGTTACGGTCATGAACCGTTAACCACATCCAGGAATAGATGATATGTTCAACCCTCTTAGAGGAGCATGTTGATCTTATTTGATCAAAATATGGTCTTTATATCACATTTTGAGGGTGAAGGAAGTGGATATCCTAAAGACATGTTTTATATGTAGGTATGGGTAGTTCAGATTTGTAGTCATTAGAATCCATGTTATGAATGAAACAGCCATGTTCTTGGGGAACATAAACTACATAATTTTCTATTTCATAGACTACTTCATCATCGTCTTCATTGATGATATCCTAATACACTCAAAGGAATAGGAGACGCACATAGGGCATCTCAGAACATTCATGCATGTTCTTCAACACCACTGGTTGGATAGAAATGTTTTCAGGTGTGTATTCTGGACATGAGTGGTGTGTTTCATTTTTTATGTGGCATCCCGTTAGGGTGTTACAATCGACCCATAAATGATTTCAATATTATTATTGTGGGAATCACTCATGAATGAAGAATAATTTTGCAGTTTTTTTTGTCTCACGGGATATTATCAGAGTTTTTACCCTATTTATCACAATTTTTAACTATGTTAACAACTCGGAATAGAAATGACTAATCATTTGGTTTGACTATGTAGCTCCAGACATCATTCAATTATCTGAAGGGGATGTTCTTTATTCCACTAGTTCACTGGTTTCTAGAGGAAGTGGTGTTGTTTAAAATGTTTTTTGATGCTTCCCATCAGGGGTTGGGATGTGTCTAGTTGCAACATCCATAAATAATTTCTTATGGGTATTGGTAGTTATGTCCTTGTGATTTTAACTATCCCCCCCCATGATATTCAGTTATCATCAATCAGGTATGGACAAAATATGTTGGGTAATTACATCATTGGAGAGTGCTTTCTGGTCCTTATAGCTCACAAGAGATTGAGGTATATCTTTTTCCAACATTATCTAAATATGTGGCAGTGGATGAGGATGTAATTTCCTTAGAAATATGATATTTAGATCTCCCACACCTCAAAAATAGAGAATGTCATGGATGATTATTTGAGTATAGATTCATAGGAGGAGGTCATTCAAAAACATCCAGAAGCTTGGAATGAGATGGAGGAGTTTTCGACCTTTCCCATATATAGTAGAAAAGAAAAGTGGTAGATCTAGTTTATTCCATATGATATTGTAGTCATCTCTAGTTCAGCTAGTGGATGAGCCTTAGTGGGGAGTCTCAGAGGAAGATTTGTTGGGGGATCTTGTTGGCCCTGGTGATTATCCAAAGGGATGGTCAGAGGATGCTCTAAATTATCTTTTGTTCTATCGGATGTTGTATGTTCTAGTAGAAATGTGTTAGAGAGTTCTTCGTAAGTTTCATAACTCCCCTTTAGTGGTACACCCAATAATTTGTAAATTTATTTGTGGATTTAAGATGTTGTTTTGGTGTACCAGGATGAAATGGGCAGTATTTGAGTCTATGGAAATATACTTTTTCTCATAATTGGTAATGGTCAATCCCCTTGTTCTAGATTGTTTGTTGGATCCATTAGATGTACTTTAGTGGATACTGGAAGACATCTCATTGAATTTTGTCATAGTGTTACCCATAGAATCAGGAGTCTATGATGAAATATTGGTATTATTTTATCAAATTATGTAAATAGATCATTTCCTAGAGATAAAGGAGTCGAGCACATTATATTTGTTATCTAAGAGGTCTGCAATTGAAGTGGTCATGTTTCATTGAGTTTCTATGTCCATTATCTCAAACTAGGAACCATGATTTACCTCCCTATTATGGAGGGGATTACAACATGGTATTGCAACCATGCTATGACATAGAACTAATTTCAACCCTCACATAGATGGGAAGTCAAAGAGGAGTATCCAGACATTGGAGGATATGTTTTGGGTGTGCATCTTAATCATTGGAATGTCATGGGTACAACATCTAGCCTAGGTAGAGATATTATATAATTTTATCTATCACTCTTACATTCACATCTATCAATTTGATTTTTTTTATGGGAGACCTTTTGATTCTTTTTTGTGTTGGATAGAGGTTGGGGATATAGATATTTTGTGTATGGATGTATTATATAGAATGAAAGAGAAGGTTCATCTTATTTATGAGTGGATTAAAGTGGAACATTACTGAAAGAAGATGTTTGTATATTATATGGGGACTCTAATGGTGTTTTAGGATGGGGAACACATGTTCTTTATGGGTTCTTTTGGACATTGGTATCATAGGTTTGGAAGAGGTTTCAATCTTTCCCCCATGTTGGTTGGACCCTTCGAGGTGTTGCAATGAGTTTCGTGACGTTAAAAACCATATGTTGTTTCCAATATAGTTGGATAAGATCAATGAATTATTCCACATCTTTCAAAATAATCAGTATCTTCATGATGAATACCAAGTCCATTACTGGGGAGAGTTTGATATCGATGAAAACACGAAAAACATGGAATTACCGATATTGATCCATGATCTTCCAGATAAGGTGATGTGTGGAGAGAACATTCATTTGGTTCATATATTATGGAGGCATGGTGACCTAGAGGAGAGTACATAAAAGCATGAAAAACATATTCCATCCTAGTACATTGAGTTGTTTTGAGATTTTCCACGTTATGTTTAGTTTTGAAATATACTGTCTGAACATTGTTCTTTTATGAAATGATCTATTTTCCCTTGGAAGTGTTCTATGTGGTGTAATCAATGATAATGTCCTCGCATATGGAGAATGGGGACTTAATTCATAATCATGAATAATTAATTGAGATGTGATTAAAACTGTTTGAGTGAGTCAGTGACACCCATTGGGGATTGTATCTTGTCATGGAGGATGGAATTACCTAGTTCACATATTCAGAAATCTAGTTGTTGTGTTCGTGTGGTTTGACTTGTGGTCATTTGGGTTGATGTGATAAAACCAGATTACCAGTGTTATTAGAGTATTTCATAGATTTGTGGATTTCTACTCCATCATTAGAACAACATAGGGGTGGTTTATCATTGACTGTTTCTGTGTTTGTTTGTAAGTGTTGTTTAATGTGTAGCAATATCCTTGAGATGTATCTCATGGGTGGTTGTTCATACCCCTCTTTGTCCTAGGTTTAGTTTTTGATTCTCATGGATGAGAATCATTTTATAGGTACTCAATGTAATGGTTTCTTCCTTCATGTTTCATTACATTACATGTTTGGTGATTGCATGTTCTTGGAGGAGGCTCTGAGTGAGTTTGGAGAATATCAATTGATAAAAAATTTAAACAGGTGTGATATATGTCATATTACATTATTTTAAAATGGGATGTTTCATTTTTCTTCATGTTATGGAATTATTCATGACATGAATATATTTACATGACATGAAAGATGGACTCATAGTGTGAAATGATTCGGGGTTAGAAAAATTAAACTATACAGCGAGGTGACACATTTTTCAATGGAGGTGGAACTCCAGTGATTTCACTATGTGAAAGGGGATTTCATTTCATGTAATCCCTCAATGTTTTATTGTTTTAAAACATTCCATCATCTTGATTTTTTAAAAATACAACATTCGATGCAGTGTCTGTTGCTCTGGAAAATACATTTGCAGTCAAGGAGTTCTTTGAACCCTCTTCCTCCCTCTACAATTAGTTGATCTCACTGATATAACTATGGAGATCTAATGTGATCCAAGGTATGGTATCCATTCCTTTTATGGTGGTATAACTCATTTGAGTCTCGTTTTATTCCATATCACCTTGTCATTCCATTACGTGCGATTATCCATTAATAATAATTAGGTCTCTCTCTACTGTTTTTGGTGTGGTGGTTGTCCAATGCCCTCAAATAGAGGTTGATCTTATAGAATAGGTTATCAGAGAACAGGTACATAATCTGTTTTCATGCATATAATGTTGACACCCCTTAAAGGTAGGAATTACCATATCTTAATTTATTTTTGCATCATGCCAGAGGAGTCGTTCTTGTGTTACCCATGGATTGTGGTTGTGTTGGATTAATCAAAGATAAATAATTGGGTAATTCAACTTAAAGAGTGGGGTATTATTGAATTATTTTCATATATTTTCTTATTTTTTTGTGATATTTTGATTATACAGCCTCAAAACCCCAATAAAAATGGTAGTTATTGGTAGATTTGATTATGCAGGTTATATTTTTTGTGTCTAACACATTGGTTGTGGCTATTTTGGTATCACCTTTAATGGAAACAGGTAAATCACATATACCCTTCCAATGAAAATATTCCCTAGGATTTTATACTATTTTCGATAACTACTAAATTATCATGTGTAAATAAATAAGGGATTATTTATTAAATCTAGATTTTATTCTTCAAATGGTTTATTTAGTTATACAGTAGTGAGAGTGGTTGATTACTATCGGGCGGTTTGGAAGGTGTGATGGAATCTCAAGTTTAGATATTGATTGATTGTGGAATGGTTGATTAGTGTTTTCTATAAAGGCATTAACAAAGTATTTCAAATTTTGTGTTTTTTTTGTTCATTAGATTACGAGCTACTTCTAGTTGGTTTTTGTAATTCACCTGTAGTTTCACCATGTGTGGCTCTTACTATGTGTCTTGATGTGTGCTATTCATGGTAGTTGCCTAAATAGTAATGGAATAAAAATAATAATTGATTAAGGAATTTTGGGACTTTATTGGGTTGGTATAAATAATATAATGAATAATTTAAATGTGAATTAATTATGGTAATGGTTTAACAATATTCAATTGGAATTACAAAGATGTTGTGGCATGTTGTGTGGTAATTTCATTAAGAGGTAGATGTGAAGTGGGTAGTTTGGTGAGATGGTTGTCTTTTTGAGAACCCCTAGGTTGGGTTGGAGTGTTTGGTGTTTTATATGTATATACTTTTTTCCTTTTAAATTATATATTCACCCCAACCTAGTTTATAACAACATACTGAACACACCTGTAGTCACATGGGATAGGGTCTTCCCAATACATCATGGTGGGAGGATGAATGGTTGAACACCCTCTCCTACATACTATTTCTTCTAGGGGAATTTGTCAATGATCTTTAGGGTGGGTTGTGGTTTGTGGGGTGTATTTTTGTGTGTCTGAGTTTTGAGTTACTAGTTGTCTTCAAGAAGAGATGTGTTGTGACTTTCTAGGTATTTTTGGGATGTGATGTGGTATGTGGCCCTGATGTGTGTGGGTTGGATGTGTTGTGGTATGTGTCCCAGGCGTTTGCCAATGAGAAGTGGTTGTCTGGCCCATGTGTGTGTGGGTATGAACAGATGTTCTATGTGGGCCCGATTTCTATAGGAGGGATGTGGTTTTGAGGCCCTGGTGTGTGTGGGTGGGTTCTAATTTTGTTTTTTCGGAAGAGGTGGGAGTGCAAATAAATTTTTTGTTATGTTTTGAGAGATTCAAATCGGTGGGAAAGTGGTGAGGGGTGACCTATTATTGATGTGCATTATATTAAATTACATGAATTACCTTATTTGATGAGCATACCATGGTGAAGTCACGGTGGTTAGTAAACCTTCATTGGTTCAATTTGTTAAAATTGTTTTATCATTAGGGAATTAGTATGCTTCTTTGACATGTGCAAGAGGGAATTAAGTTTTCCTTCTGAGTATACAGGTACTCACATGCAATGTATATAAAACATTTTTCAGGATTCTATTAGGATGTTACAGACCATGGTAGACTTTAATTTCTCTGATATTAATATTTGTTAGGTCATTCCTGTTATATAAATTTGGTATATACATTAGAGACCTCTATTATGTTTTGAATTTATTTTAAACATGAATTATCTCAGGATTTGGGATCATTAAAATGTATAATTCCCCCCATTTTGGGAGTCATGTTTACCGTTGGTTTTAGTCAGCACCCTAGGGCCTACTAGAAGAAGGAATCATGGGTGATTATATTCATTTCCACATTTTCATCCCGAGAAGGGTATATTTGGATGGTGGGAGTCATTCCACTTGAATGCCTGTAATCCAGTGACATTACACCCCTTTAATCACTGTATTCTAGGTTTATTATAAAATATAGTAATTTCATTATGTAAATGACATAGAATATTTCAATGTTGAGAAATAGTCTCTTATGATGGTATTAGAGGGAAGTTCTAGTAAATTTTGAGGATTAGTTTTGTTATCATTAGTATTGTTATTAGATATCCTTATTAAAAACATAGAGATGATTTTATGTATAATATAATATTTAAAAATATTTGTATGGTCTTGAGTATTTTTTCTCATCGAAACAAAATAGATTTCTATTATGGAATGGTGGATATGAATACATCCCATATTCATATTTGGGGATTTACATTGAAAACAGATTGTTAATAATTTTCATGATCATCAACTTTTTTTCACGATGACTTAGAATAATACAACACACCAAGATAGTCACTCCCATTGAATATTGATTTTTTAATAGATTCTCTTTATAAAAAACTATAAATTATTTATTTCCTGGACTCATTAAAGAATATGGTTCATAAAAAAGAGGTTACCCAACATATGATAAACTATGTTAAAATAATAATGTTATTGGTTGAACTAATCAAATTATTGGAAACAATGATAACATAAATGATCAAAAAAATTTATGGTGGAATTCATTTAAGAATAATAATAATTATAAAACAATTAATGTCTATTAGGCATGTTAACCCTTTTGTTTTCTTTTAATGGTTACTGTAAGGAGATCATAGTTAATAGTGGGAGTGATGGACAATGTATTGACATTATTAGTGAATAACAATTAAAAATAGAATATGGGTAGAGAAACACTAAGATTATTCTCAAGTACTTATCATGAAATATGAGTTTTTATGTGCACATAGTAAATTTCCAAGAAAATAACAGATGTATAGAGTCTCTAGGTAGTTCATTTGAAATTTATAAGGGATGAATGATTAAATAATTATTAATATTCCATAAATATATAATTAATATTGAGTACAATTTCAATAAAAGGATGATATTTTTTTAGGAATATATGGAAATAGATACGATAAAACTATAATTTTATTGGGAATGAGATATGATATAAAAATCAGATACTTATATTATAAAAAAATTGAATTTATGCTATTAAATTCCCCAATACATGGTCTACTAAGGAAAATATATACCAACAACCATACAGACTATGGGAACATGTAAAATCATATGAAATAAAAACTATTAAATTATAGTGTGAATTTTCACTTTATAATTGAGTATATATTTTTTCATTTATGTTTATTCTATAAATAAAAATAAATAGTGATATGACTATTATATTTATATTGATATTAAATTTTTCAATGTTTTTTTAATTTACATCTTATGAGGAATCTAGTATTAATAAATTTTATCTATTTAAAAATGTTATAAACAAAATTAATTATTTATTAATATAAATGTATATCCTAAATCAGTCATTGATAAACTATATTATCTTGAAAATTCAGATTTCCCTATGAAATTACTCTCATATTATATGTTTTATAATTGAAAATATATTATTTTCTAAATGAGTGGATTTTATGACCCAAAATTTCAATATATATTCTATTTCAATAAATAATATGTTAAATATCATATTTTAAACTATATAAAAATATAATATAAATAAATATTGATATATTTTGAATATTAAATATGTCAATTAATCAGTATCATTAGACTAGTCATTCTATATTGAGATAGAAATATCTAAAATTTTATAAACAAAAGTAAGTGTAAATGACATATGAGAGTGGAACTATAGCTTATGAATTAAATTTGAAAGAGAATGGATGGGAGAACTCTTGTATAGGTATTATCTTGATGAATCTAAATACAAACATGACAAATAATCATTTTAGAAAAGTTGTATATGGGAGTTGTTCATGATTGTGGAGTTTCCCAAAAGAACCATAGTATCAAAATCACCACCAGAAACTACAAATGGTGGTTATATGATTCTTACTTCATATGTGGATACAATGTGGGGATATGAATGTATAATTTCAGATTATATTTACATGTAACAAAATATTTTTATATGTATATAAAAATATATATGTTTTTAGAGTTTTTATGAAATTCGAAAGGACGGTTTTTATCAAATAACATTATGGTTAAAAATGGTATTTTACAAAAGATAGTATTTTATTTTAGGCAACAAATTTACTATCACTGAATAATATAAGGTTATAAAGGTGATATAATTAATTTTTAATTAATACATTAATTAGTAATTTATTATAAAAATAATATTTTATATATATTAATATGTTTTCCTATAAAACATATTTTGAAGATATACATTTTTTTAAATTATGTTTTATAAATTTGAGGTTGTGAATATAAAAAAATTGTCATAATTTTTGGATTTACCATGTCAATATTATCTTATGATAAATTTTTGTGACATTGTTCAACATAAAATTCATTTTTGGTGTATAATGAAAATATATTTATTTTACAAATACAATTCACTTTTTGGAATTCTTTGATAATTATAATGATTTGGAAACATAGAAAGTCCTTTTATAGGATAAATTTGAATTTTATGTGTAAAATTATATATTAAAAAATTATTGTTCAGTTTGAAAAACCTATAATTAATGTTTTAGAACATAAGTTGTATTTTTATCAAGAAATTTTCTTTAACGCATTATTAATTATAATTTAATTTCTACTATTTCCCACATAAATAAATAGAATTATTGTTAATGGAATTAAAATTTATAATGAATAAAACAAAATTATTAATATTGATAATTTTTTTAACAAAGCGTATATGTCAGTAAGGTAAAAACAATTAACCATGTTTACTGAAAAATATAGAATGGTAAAAATCTATGATAAAATATTTTTAAAAATGCTGAAAACATATTTTAGAACATGGGTTTGAGGACCCGATCAACAATATATGTTATAATATATATAATTTATAAATTATGGATCCAATTTACCTAGTTTTCATTTCATGTTAATAATATATTGTGGTTATTTTGAAACATTACATCCCTAGTTACAAATAAAATGATATATCCTCTCTTAAATACCAATCACAACACAACCACATAATTTCATACCAAAATCAATAAAACCATTTTCTTAAATATCCTAGACACATCAATGATATTTTTTCCTTCACCAAATATCACCCATCTATGGATTAACCATCATCATAATATAGATACTCAATGTGGTGAGGTATTAATTTTTTAATATATATTTAGTCAATTATATTTTATAATAGAAACCAATTATTCTAAAAACTTGTTTTTACCCTATTAAAATAATAGAATAATTATTACTAATTCAATAACTTGATCTTATAATATTGTTTCATGAATTAATATTGTAATAACTCTGACACTAATATCCTATATTCAATGGTCATTTTGTTACAATGGAATAGATATAGGATACCACGTCACCAAGGATCTATTAGTTTAGTAGCCTTGAAGAAACTAGATGCATATCTTATGGTCATTGGTTCAATGAATTCATCTACATAACATAAGGATGGGAAAAATAAAGGGGAAATCACAAATTCATAATAAATTTTACTTGAAACAATAACAAGTGAAATAATTTCAATAAAATAGAGACATTATTCAAAGTTAAATAATTGGAAGAAAAACATATTCCATCAATACACTAAGATTTTATATGAATCCATATATTTTTTCATAGATAAAATATCATACAAAATAAATATTGATAACACTATAAAGAAAATTCATACATATTGGACATCAATTATTTATCACATGAACGATTATACCATCCAAATGGTTTAAATATGTGGGTAAAACCCCCATCTGATTCATTTTGGTTACAAACTAAAATGTTCTATTATGAATTGTTTTATCTAATGAGACTAATCGATGAATTGAGGGGATATCAATAACCCATCCCCACAAATAACTATAAGTCAAAAACATTAATTATACATGGACTTAATTCATGAACAACATGAGCTCTCCCAATATATATATTTTGAAGAGGATATATGTTTGAAAATATCTTCCTAATTAAATCATCACTCAAAGAAAAATCCATATCTAAAAATGACACATGGGTAAAAAATTAATAATATAAATGATATGATAAATATATATATATTTAATGAAATATTCTATTTAATGATGACTACTAATGGAAGGAAGGATACATACACCACACACGAGGAATAAGTGGAGAAAAAGTAATAACCAAAGATAATATCATTATGGAGTCCAAAAAACAATGGATTGTAATAAAAATTGGACATTGATATTTTAAAATATTCATACATAAGGAAAAATGAAGCCTAAATGAAGTGAATACATATAAAAGTTTTGTTTATGAATCGTTATAAATGAGCCACTTATGTGCAGTTTATGGAATATATTAATGACTGTTCAAAATGAAGAAAGAAATAATTGATCATTATAAAACATGAAAGGAACAGAGATATATTTTCCCGATAAAATTAGTAAATTTATAAAAATTTGGATAGCTTAAAAAATATTATGGATGGTACTTGAAAATTGTTATGAAATTTGGAAATTCCCTTTAGTCAGTTATTCTTAGAGAGAGGAAATGAAAATGGGACCATATATAAAATGTGTTATCCATCAAATAAAATTGATATGATCTAGATAAATGGGATTAGAACATTTAAAAATGTTTTACAATTACTATAAAAAAATCACAATTTATAACATTAAAGAAATGAGATATGAAACATAACCAGAAGGAGAAATAGAGGTTTGGGGAGATTCTCATACCACTTTGTAATCAATCGAATCATATAACCAAAACTAAATAATCCTAAAAAGAATCATTGAATTCAATAATGATTAATATATTCAGGATATTATATAATGATTATCAATATAGATACATTGCACTTAATTAATATGTAGGGAATAAATGAAATATCATAGAAATAAAGGTGAGAAGTGAAACCCCTTAACACTTTCCAAATAGTCGAACCATATGCTCCAAAATATTAATGATTATCAAATATTAAAATTAATAACATGAATATAATTATATTAATTATTTTATACATCAATTGGTAGTATACATACATCAAAACATGTAATATTTGTGAATATGACATAACTATTTGAAATAAAATAGAGATAAGAACACTCTTACCTTATGTCTAAATGTGTACTCCATATGATCTTAATGTCCTAGATAAGAAAAATAATTGAATTTATTAATTATTTCATAACCTCATATACATTTATTTATTTTATTTTAATTTTACTAGGTTCATCACTTTCCTTTTGGATGAGTTATATGATAAAATTTTATTATTATGGTGTGATTGTTTCATTGGTTTTCAATATCATTATACATGGATACATGTTTGGAAAAAAATCTAAAATGTGAATAGTTCTCCTAAATTGAAATTATGAGTTATTAATTAAATTACATAATGTTAAATGACTATATTTTTAATATGGTTATATTGTATAATGAATTATCATTAGATAAAATGTTATTGACAATCCTTTAGATTATTATACCATTTTTTCGACCATCACAAACTACTTTTGTCATATTTATTAATATTATGTATTTATACTAGTTCCCAAACATCAAATAAGTTTTAATACATATATAATAATATTTTTTTAATTGTAATAAATGTGTTTATGGCCATTCTTGAAGGAGTAATAAAAAACATTATCATCCACAAAGGTGGTAAATTGGCCCCTCACAGATAATTTATTCAATTTTATGATAACAGAAAGAGGAGAAGAGATATTATGGTTGATTTTACATTAGCATAATAACATTATATATATATATTATACTAGACATATAATTCATGTTTCTATAGGGGAGGTGAGGAGTGTAAAAAAATAATCAAATGTGATAAAAATATAATGAAAATAAAAAGAGGATCTTACCTCTTTAATTATTCAACTTGAAAATCTCCTTTGAGAATTTGATCAGGGTAATCTATATAGAAAATTACATTTTGGACATCGGGAATAGGCTTATTATGTGTATTGGGGCGAAATTAGTCAACCTTCAATGGTTAATAGGTATGGGTAGAATTGGCAGTGACATGTTGTATTTATAGTGGAAGAGACTGGTGTTTTTTGATTATTTTATTCATTAATTTATTATTTTGGATAATGAAAAGAAATTGTGATGATTAAAAAATTATATCAAGTAAATAATTTATTTGAGGTCACACCAATGGTTTCTTACCTCATCCAAATATCATTAATAACTCAATAATTCATTTATTTACCTTTATCGTAAATTATTGTACATCATTATTCAACCAAAACTCACCTAATTTATTAAAATCCAAAAAAATAAACCTAATAATTTTGTAACCTATAATATTAAAAATTTAAATAATTTTTCTAAATATAATAATCCAAATATGAGATATTCAATTTTTATTTAAATTCATCATTAATTTGGAAAATACCATGTTTAATATTATAAGTAAATTTATAACACATTGAAAAATTAATTATGGTCTCAGGAAATATTTTTATAATCATAAGACAACAAATTATTAAAATATTCCTAAATTTAATGAAAATAAATGTTCATTTAAATATTTATATTAATAATATAGATGAAAATAAATATTAATGTTTTATAAAAAATAATCATAGATTTAATAATTTATATATATTTTTTATTTACAACATTATATATTTATATCATAATACCATTTATGATATTCATGAATTTTATTTATACATTCATAGGTTATGTTACTATTCTAATGGTCACATTAATTTTACAAATGTGCATATTGTTATTCAAATGGTGAAGTTATTTTTTTTAGTGTAATATTTTTTGTTTAATCATACTGTGTTCAGAAACAAAAGATATATATTTATAGAGATACATTTCATAACTACTTTGGGATTTATATTTTTTATCCTCAAATAGAATCACACCCTCAAAATTTTTTAACACTATATATATGGATTCTCTTTCCCCAAACATGGTTGTTCTTAATTTTAAAAAATATATTTATTAAGATCGCCAAAAAGGAAATATTTTCGTCATGAAAAACAAATTCCTTCATCTGTGTCATTAATGTTGGAATAGATCATTAAAAAATAGGGCCCATGAATGACAGTAATACTTCAGGGAATCCTAAAAATCATATAACTCTACCTTCCAAATGAATATTGGGCCGTTTGGGTGGTCATGATTAATACATTGATAAGTATTTAGAATGTTTTTTACTTCAATTTCAATTTTATGATAATCTGAATGAACTTTACCATTATAAAATTATATAATTAGGTTGTCCTCTAAGGTCTCAAAATTTCTATAAAACGTTAAATGATAAAAAAATTAAAGTTTGATACTTTGATGTTACTCAGAGTTCCCCCTATTCAATATCTACTTTGTGAATGATGACATATTATTATGGTTTAGAATGGTTAAAGAATTCAAAAACACAATAGTAATAACTTCCAAGCCTCTAATAGTAGTAAATATGAAAATAAAATATTTTCTCTATACAAACCATTATCCTCAGAATAAAATGGGAATAAAAGAGGTATTAGATTCATCGTATAGTTGCATGAAGGTAGCTCGACTGATTATTATGGTCCTGAAAATTCGTTTTTTTTATTATGATCCTGCTTTAAGTATGAGTGGTAACCCACAACAAAACAGGCCGAAACCACATTGAAATATCACAATTAAAAATTCATAATTCAAAATTAAATCTCTATCATTCTGTCTTGGTCCACATACCACCAAAAGTCACCTCAACCCCTTGATTCACGCTATTTGTCCCATCACAACCACATCGTTACTTTAGATGAAATTTCTGGTGCCATCCGCCAGAGTATGTCATCACCGTCGCAAGATCTTCACCACCTCTTCCTTTATCAGAGTCCCAAAACTAGTCAAAAACCCATATCACCATCACTCTACCTTCACAATCACCATCAATACCAGCAGCCAGCACAACTGGCGGATGATTAGTATGGTCTCAGAGTCATCTGTTCATTACTTCAGTATTATCCATGAAATTAAATCCTATAGAAGATAAAGAATTGTTGTTCTTGATTGGTCACCTTCCATTTTGAGGATTTTCCTCAACTGAAAATAATATTTAATGAATAAATGATTTACTAAAATAATATACAAAAAAAATTAATATATTTTTAACCAATCATCTTTCAATGTTCCATTTCTAAATAATGACATATATTGTATTAACTTATAAAATCATGATTAATAATGTAAAATTTAAAACCAATAAATAACATAATATAAATTTATAAGTTGTTCATAGATAATATAAAAATCATAATAATTGTGTCATTGGGGAAATATTTACATTTAAATCAATAAAATTATTTAAAAATATATTTTTAATTGTTCTAATCATTTCCTTGATGGTGTCAAACTAGGTGTGCAGTAAGGAACATTATCGTGTACCAGGTTATGTTGAGTCAGGACTACAAAATCCAATTATTATTAATAACCCATGATTAATCTATTCTAGAACCATGTCCATATATTATACCCATAATGGAATTTCTTTCTCGGAGGACCCAATTAATATATAACTTATAAAAATTATGGGATATTATTATATAATTATCCCAAAATTCAATTATATGGTTATGTTACTTATAATATGTTTTCTAAATCATGTTCCCATGGTTTCTACTAAATATTATCTAATACAAACTGTATGAACCTCGACCCCACTATACCAGATTTATTGGAAAATTTATTACTGCGGCCTTTTTAAAATAGATTTTTACACAACGTATAAATTATTTTAGAATTCTTGAAGAAACAAGATGCATACATGGGTCCCATAATACAATAAAAAGTAAACATTAATCATAACAATATATAGTAAAAAACATCCTGAATCTTATTTAAGTATTTCATATTTATAACATAGGAAAGGAAAAATATAAATCGGGAGTTAAAATTCTTAATAAGGGATTCATGAAACCAAAATATGTCAAGTATTTTCCTTAGGGCATATATATTATTTAATGTTACATAATCTGAAAAAACACATCCATCAATACACAAGGAATTTAAATGAATACATATATTTTTTCGATATAAAAATTATACGGGAATAATAAATAATTATTTTATGTTGATAATTATTACTTGTTGGACATCAGGTATCAGTAACATGAACGACTATACCTTTAAGATGGGTTATGTTTGGGGGAAAACACATCTGATTCTGTTTAGAAACAAACATGATGGCCTGGTCACCATCATTTTTGTCTCATGAGACCTATTGATGTCCCAAGGAAAAATATATAACTAGGCCCCACTCAGAAAATAATTTCCAAAGCATTCTTCATACATAGATTCAATTCAGGAATAATATGGATAATCAAAATATCAGTATTGAGAAGAGAATACATATTCATCAATATTTCCTAAAATTAAAAAATAATTCAGAGAAAACAACATAATTTAAAATGATAAATGTATAAAGAAATAATAATATCCATGACACTATAAATAAGGATATTTAGTTAAACATTTTATTAATGTTGATAAAAAATAAAAGCAATTTTTGAGTGCACCACACACAAGGATGATGTGGAGAATAAGGCATGAAAAAAGGAAATATCATATTGGTTTCAAATAAATAGTGGCTTTAAATAATTCCTATACAATAATAATGGAAAATATAAATAGATAATTAAAAATTAAGTCCATATAAATTTAAAACAAGTAAATGGTGTGTTTAAAAACCAATATATTATCCACTTTAGTGCGGTTTATAAAAAATATTAACGAGTCATTAAATTTGAAAAAGAAATTATTATCATTATAAATAAAAAATTAATAGATATTATTTCAGGATAAATTTTTTGATATTTTAGATGTAATGGTTTCATAAAATAGTTTATGGATGGTACTTGAAAACGAGTACGAAATTGGGAATTTCCCTTTAATCGAGCTTGCAAATTAGAAGGAATTGAAAAAAAGACATATAAAAATTACATTGGCCATCAATTGAAAATGAATTTATTTGGATATTTGTGTTTAGAAAATATATACTAAACATATAATAATTATAAAAAATTAATAAAGGATGACATTTGGTTTAAGAGGTAAATACCATTACCTAAATGAAAAATAAATGTTTAGGGAGAATCCCTTACCCCATTGTAATCTATTGAAACGTTTGACAAAAAAATAATGTCATATATAAGAAAAATAAATGAATTTATTAATTATTTCATAACCTTATATAAATTTATTTTATTTATTTTATTTTTACTAGGTTCATCTCTTCCCTTTTTGATGAGTTACAAGATAAAATTTTATTATTATGGTCTGTTTGTTTCCGTGGTTTTCAAGATCATTATACTTGGATACATGTTTGGAAAAAAAATTTAAAATGTGAATAGTTATCATAAATTGAAATTATGAGTTATTAATTAATTTACATAATATTAAATGACTATATTTTTAATATGGTTTTATTGTATAATTAATTATCATTAGATAAAATGTTATTGATAATCCTTTAGATTATTATAGCATTTTTTCGACCATCACAAACTACTTTTGTCATATTAATTAATATTATGTATTTATACTAGTTCCCAAACATCAAATAAGTTTTAATACATATATAATAATAATTTTTTATTGTAATAAATGTATTTATGACCATTCTTGAAGTATTAATAAAAAAACTCTATCGTCGACAAAGTTGGTAAATTGGCCCCTCACGGATAATTTATTCAATTTTATGATAACAGAAATAGAAGAAGATATATTATGGTTGATTTTACATTAACATAATAACATGATATAAATATATTATACTAGACATATAATTCATGTTTCTATAGAGGAGGTGAGGAGTGTAAAAATGTAATCAAATATGATAAAAATATAATGAAAATAAAAGAGGATTTTACCTCTTTAATTATTCACCTTGAGAACCTCCTTCGGGAAATTGATCAGTGTAATATATATAGAAAATTACATTTTAGAAATTGGGAATAGGCTTCTTAAGTGTATTGGGGAGAATTTTTTCAAACTTCAATGGTTAATAGGTGTGGGTAGAATTGGAGGTGACATGTGGTATTTATAGTGGAAGAGACTGCTGTTTTTTGATTATTTTATTCATTAATTTATTATTTTGGATAATGAAAAGAAATTATGATGATTAAAAAAAGATATCAAGTAAATTATTTATTTGAGGGCAATACAATGGTTTCATACCTCATCCAAACATCATTAGTGACTCAATAATTCATCTATTTACCTATATCGTAAATTATTGTACATCACTATTCAACAAAAATTCATCTAATTTATTAAAATCCAAAAAAATAAACCTAATAATTTTGTGACCTATAATATTACAAATTTAAATAATTTTAGTAAATATAATAATCCAAATATGAGATATTCAATTTCTAATTAAATTCATCATTAATTTGGAAAATACCATGTTTAAGATTATAAGTAATTTTATAACACATTGAAAAATTAATTAAGGTCTCATAAAATATTTTTATAATCATAAGACAACAAATTATTAAATTTTTCATAAATTTAATGAAAATAAATGTTTGTTTAAATATTTATATTAATTATATAGATGAAAATAAACATTATTGTTTTATAAGAAATAATCATCGATTTAATAATTTATATATATTTATTTATTTACAACATTATTTATTTATATCATAATACCATTTATGATATTCCTGAATTTGATTTATACATTCATAGGTTATGTTACTATTCTAATGGTCACATTAATTTTCCAAATTTGCATATTTTTATTCCAATGGTGAAGTTATTTTTTATTAGTGTAATTTATTTTAATCATAATGTGTTTAGAAACAAAAGATATATATTTATATAGATACATTCCATAACAACTTTGGGATTTATATTCTTTTATACTCAAATAGAATCACACCATATAAATTTTTTAACACTATATGTATTGATTCTCTTTCTCCAAACATGGATGTTCTTAATTTTAAAAAAAAAATTATTAAGATCACTAAAAATGAAATATTTTGGTCAATAAAAACTCATTCCATCATCTGTTTCATTAATGTTGGAATAGATCATTAATAAATAGGTCCCTTTAATGATAGTAATACTTCATGGAATCATAAAAATCATCTAAATCTACTTTCCTAATGAAACATGGGAAGTTTGGGTGGTCATGATAAAGACATTGATAAGTATTTAGATTGTCTTTTATTTCAATATCAATTTTATGATAATCTAAATAAACATTACCATTATAAAATTATATAATTAGGTTTTCCTATAAGGTCTCAAGATTTCTATAAAACATTAAATGATAAAAAAAATTAAACATTGATACTTTGATGTTACTCAGATTTCCCCCTATTCCACATCTACTTTGAGAACGATGAAATATTATTATGGTTTAGAATTGTTAAAGAACTCAAAAACGCAATAGTAATAACTTCCAATCTACTAATAGTTGTAAAGATGAAAATACAATAATTTTTTATACAAACCATTATCCTCATAATGAAATGGGAATAAAAGTGGTATAAGATTCATCATATAGTTGCATGAAGGTAGCTCGGATGATTGTTATGGTCTTGAAAATTCGTTTTTTATTTGATTTAGAACTCGCTTTAAGGATGAGCGGTAACCCACAGTAAAATAGGTAGAAACCACAGTGAAACATCAAAATTAAAAATTCAAAAGACAAAATTAAAGAAGCTCTATCATTATGTCTTGGTCCATGTACCAGCAAATGTCCCCTGAACACCTTGATTCACGCACTTTTTTCCATCACAACCACGTTGTTACTTCAGATCAAATTGTCGGAGCCATCCACCGGAGTCTGTCATCGCTGTCGCAATATCTTCAGCACCTCTTCCTTTATTGGAGTCCCAAAACCAGTCAAAAAATCCATATCACCATCACTCTACCTTCACAATCACCATCAATACCAGTATCCAGCACCACTGACGGATGATTATTATGGTCTCAGAGTCATCTGATCATTACTTCAAGATTATCCTTGAAATTAAATCCTATAGAAGATAGAGAATATTTTTTCTTGATTGGTCACCGTCCATTTTTAGGCTTTTCCTCAACTGAAAATAATATTTAATTAATAAAGGTTTTAATTAAATAATATACATAAAAAATTAATATATTTTTAAGCAATCATCTTTCAAGTTTCCATTTCTAAATAATGGCATATATTGTATTGTCTTATAAAATCATGATTAATAATGTAAAATTTAGAACCATTAAATAACTTAATATAAATTTATAGGTCATTCATAGTTAATAAAAAAAATCATAATAGTTGTGTCATTGGGGAAATAATTACATTTTAATCATTAAAATGATTTATAAATAGAATTTTGATTGTTCTAATCATTTCCTTGATGGTGTCAAACTAGGTGTGTAGTAAGGAACATTATCGTGTACCAGGTTATGTTGAGTCAGGCCTACAGAATCCAATTATATTATTAACCCATGATTAATATATTCTAGAACCATGTCCATATATTATACCCATAATATAATTTAGTTCCTGGAGGACCCAAATAATATATACCTTATAAAAATTATGGGATTTTATTATATAATTATCCCAAAATTCAATTATATGGTTATGTTACTTAAACTACGTTTTCTAAATCATGTTACCATGGTTCCTACTAAACATTATCTAATACAAATTGTATGAACCTTGACCCAACTATACCATATTTATTGGTCAAATTATTATTGCGGCCTATGTAAAATAGATTTTGACACAAAGTATAAATTATTTTAGAGTTCTTGAAGAAACTTGATGCATACATGGGTCCCTTAATACAATACAAATTAATCATTATTCATAAAAAAATATAGTAAAAAACAACATGAATCTTATTTAGGTATTTCATATTTATAACATAGGGAAGGAAAAATATAAATGGGTGAGTTCAAATGCTAAATAAGGGTTTCATGAAAAAAAAATATGTCAAGTATTTTCCTTAGGGAATATATATTATTGAATGTTAAATAATCTGAAAAAACACATCCATCAATACACAAGGAATATAAATGAATACATATATTTTTTCTATATAAAAATTTTACAGGAATAATAAATAATTATTTTATTTTGAAAATTATTACTTGTTGGACATTAGGTATCAGAAACATGAACCACTATACCTTAAAGATGAGTTGTGTTTGGGGGAAAATACATCTGATTCTGTTTAGAAAGAAAAATGAAGGTATGGTCACCATCATTATTTTCTCATGAGACCTATTGATGTCCCAAGTAAAAATATATAACTACGACCCACTCATCAATTCATTTCCAAATCATTCATTATACATAGATTCAATTTAGGAATAATATGGATAATCAAAATATCAATATTGAGTAGACAATACATATTCATCAATATATCATAAAATTAAAAAATCATTTAGAGAAAACTGCATAATTTAAAATGATAAATGTATAAAGAAATTATAATATCCAAGACACAACAAATATGGATATATAGTTAAACATTTTATTAATGCTGATAAAAATTGAAAGGAATTTGTGGGTGCACCACACAAAAGGATGATGAAGAGAATAAGGCATGAAAAAAGGAAATGTCATATTGGTTTCCAATAAAGAGTGTATTTAAATAATTCCTGGACAATAATAATGGGAAATATATATAAGTAATTAAAAATTAAGTCCAACTAAATTTAAAACAAGTAAATGGTGTGTTTAAAAACCTATATATTATCCTTTTTAGTGTGGTTTATAAAAAATATTAACGAGTATTTAAAATTGAAAAATAAATTATTGTCATTATAAAAAAAAGAAATGTTCATATATATTTTTTCAGGATAAAATTATTGATATTTCAATAGTAATGGTTTCTTAAAACAGTTTATGGATGTTACTTTGAAAAGAGTATGAAATTGGGAATTTCTCTTTAAATGGGCTTTCAAATTAGAAGGAATTGAAAAAGATACCATATAAAAAATGCATTGACCATCAATTAAAAATTAATTTATTTGGATACATGTGTTTAGAAAATATATACTGAATATAGAATAATTATATAAAATTAATGAAGGATGACATTTGATTTAAGAGGTAGAAAACATTAGCTAAATGAAAAATAAATTTTTAGGGAGAATCCCTTACCCCATTACAATCTATTGAAACGTATGACCAAAAATTATTAATCATAATATTATTTATTTAATAAAATTAATAAAATATATTAATTATATTTAATTGTAGTATATATAAACAATAAAATAGTAAAAATTTGTGAATAATAGAAATCTCAAATAATTGAAGATGTGGTTAGAAGCCCATTACCCATTTGAAAATTATTGAAGCATATAACCAAAAAATTAATGACAAAAATTTAGGACATTTAATAACATGAATAAAAATATATAAATTATTTTATATTTAAATGGGTAATATGAATACAACACACACAGAAAATATTTTTGAATAAGGCATATCTCATTGAAATAAAAGTGATACAAGAAAATCCTTACCTTATGTCCAAATGTGATCTCCACTTGATTTTGATATCATATATAATAAAATAAAAGTAATTACATAATTAAATATGAACCATATATAAATTTATATTATTTATTATCATTCATTTTTGACATTTTCTATGAGTTATAAGATAAAATTTCATCTTTTCGGATCATTCGTTTTTATGGTTTTCATGATTGGTTTTCTTGTATACATGTACGGAAAATCATGTGAAGGAGAATAGATGAATAGAATTGAAATTATGTGTGATTAATGATATTTTGGAATATAAAATTCTAATTTATTTCATTTAGTTATAAATAATGAGGATAAATCCTTATATAAAATGTCAATGAGAATCATTTTGATTATTTTTGTATTTTTCAACCATCATGAATTAGTATTGATTTATTAATTAATATTCTGTCTAAATATTGATTCAAAAATGTTTAAGAAGATTTAATACATGTAATATAATATTTATTTACCATAATAAATTGATTTATTTCCAACATTCAATTGAAAACTGAAAAATGATAACATGGTATCTATAAATGTTGTAAATCGGCACCACACAAATGATGTAGTCATTTTTTTCAATAAAAGAAATAAGAGAAGAGACATGAATGTGAATTTTACACATACATAATGATATTAATATATATATAATACTATATTAATCATGATTTTTTGTACATAGGAGGTTATGTGTGTAAAAAATAAAATAAAATAATGAGAAATGTAAATAAAGAAAAAGAGAGTTTTACCTATGGAATTATTCTCCTTTAGAACCTCATTAGAAAAGTTGTTATTTAACTTTTATTAAAACCAAAACAACTTGGACATGGGTATGAGTCATGAAGACATTATTGGGTAGAAATTTTAAATTATTAAAGGCTTTAGGGGTGTGTAGAAAAGAAGCGATGTTGGGTGGAATTTATTGTTGATGAGATGAGTGTTTTTTGATTATTTTATACCATAGTTTATTAACATTGCTCAAGATAATAAATAGTGATGATACTATGAATAAATGAAATAAATAATAAATTTGATTTCTAACCAATTTTTTCTTACCTCATACATACATCATCCATGACTCAATAATTCAATTATTTACATATTCTCTAAATTATTATATTTCAATCTTATTCAGAAATTCAACTTTTTTCAAAAAAATCCAAAAAAAGTCTCCTTAAACAATCATGAATGACTAAAAATAAAAAATGAACTCAAATTATTTTAAAAAAATACAATATGATAATTTTAATTTTTAACTAAAAATTTCATTTACATGGAAAATACAAATTTTAATATTTCAATTTATTTTATAAACCATTGAATATTTAATTAAGGTCTCATAAAATTTAATTTTCATCTTGAGAGAAGAAAATATTTACTATTTAATAAATTTTTTAAAAAAAATTCTTCTTTTTTAAATCATTATATTAATTATAAAATTGAAAGTAAGTAATTACGACTTATAAATAAATCAACACTTAATTAATAATTTCCAAAACATTTATTTATTTATAAAATGATATAATCATATAGTATTACCATTTATAATATTCTTTAATTTTATGTATACTATCATAGGTGAGGTTACAATTGTAATGGTCACATTACTATTTTAAATGGAAACATTTCTATACAAACAAACTTGTTACTATTTATTTGTATATTATTATTTTTGTTTATTCTTGTTTTTGTGTGAAACATTGTGTAATTATTTTAGAAGATACATATAATAATATCTTTGGGTTTTATGAGCTATATTTTCCCATATCCATTATGAAAAAAGAAAACATGAAATGTGTGTATCGTCTCAATATATCCTCCTTGAAATATCTTGTTTTTTTATTCACCTAAAAACATGACTTGTTAAAATGGTAATATCAAATATAATTAATATATATATATATAAATTATTTAATATTTTCAAATGATACACCATATTACTCGTCTCTTTTATTTTATGTAAATGTAATCATTATCCATGCATGTGTATGAATTATTTCCTACTTGCATCGATGCATTCCATTTATCCATACCTCCTTTCATAGATGGTTATAAGAAATTTTTTAAAGGTTAAATATTATTTTTTTGATATATATAATTTTCTAATAATAATTTATAACGTATTTTTGATATTGTTTATATTATTGAAAAAAAATTATAAAATAAATAAAATTACACAATCAAACTATCAATGAATAAAATTTATCATGGAATGTAATTATTTTGTACTCATAAATTATTATCATAATTATTTATAATTATGATACATAAATATAATGAAATCTAAATTAAATCTCAATTATATAGGAATACAGATATTATAAATAAATCACCTCATAATCATTCGATATTCACTCTATGTTCATTTTTGGAGAGCATTGACAAACTAGTTGGACAATATTGTGAAACAATACCATGGATGACTATAAAATAATAATCAATGTTATAATAAAATAGAAATATTTAAATAAATATTTTATTTATGTTTTATAATGTACCCATTGTTATTTTACTCATTAATTAAACAACTTAATTTAAATTGTTTTGATAATTATCAATATGTGTTTTTTGACAATTTCATCCACATGGATAATGAATGAAAAACCCATAAAAGGATATTAATGAATCCTAAATAATTAAAAGATAAATGTTATAATAAAATTAAGGGTATCATATTGAATAACATTGGAATAATATTGATGGACAACACAACATCTATGAAACAAGTTAGAACATTGTAAAATATAAACAGCCAATGTTGGATAATTTATAAAAAAAATTAATATAGATGTAGATAATGATTATAAATGAAAATAAGAAAAAATATTTTAAATTTACATAGATCATAAATAAATAACTGATATAGTTATGTTTTTTATATAAATCTTTAGATGAATATGTTGAATATATGTTCACTAGTAAGGGTGTATGGTCTCCAATTTTCACCTCTTGATAGATATTACCAAAAAGAAGCTTTATTGTAATTTGAATATTTGACGAATGCGTATTTAATGTTTTTAAATATATTTATTTTATCAGTTTATTTTTAATAACCATATCATTTTATATATTTGAATGGATTTTGATTTAAATATTACCAATTCTGCAAGGGTTTGTGATCACTCAATTTTCATCCATTAAGATACAAATATTCTTATTAAACATTATTGATCCATGATTAATTTATTTTATTATCTTAATAAATTTTATATTAGACCTTATTCCTTTCTAGGGTTGTATATTTCTTATTGATATAATCATTATCCAGTGAATCATCCCTCAATGATTTGTTACTTGTAATGGAAATTTGTTATTATTTTCTATTCAACAAGACATGTTTGTTATGCTACACTATTATTTTATCAAATAGTGTATTCCTATCCATATTTATATAATGTTGGATAAAAATGAAACATTTCATGGAATTTTTTTGATCATTTATAATACTCCCTCTCAAATTCATTTGATTCACAAATTTCTTGATTCATAATAATCATTGGTAACTCAAAACTATTTTATTTAGTTCTGAATTACCATTTCATATTTGACAATTAAAATTACCTATAGTTAATCACAAATATTTACATATGATTCCCACTTATTTCACCCTAGGGAAGGTGATTTCAAATTTGAAATCTCTTTCAATGAATAATTTTCTTTTATATTAACCTAAAATATGTCATGAATATATCCATCCCATTATGTGATGATTTCACATAAATATATATTTCTTTCATGCAAATTTTTTCACTAAATACCATTTTTATCAATTACTATTTTGAAATATAAATATGTATCAACTCAGTTTTTCTTTTTAATTTCCTATTAATAATAATTTTAATTATACTAATTCATGATTTGGATACTTATTCCTCTATATCTCAAAAGGAAAATATTTTCCATGAACCAAATTTTTATAAATCACTTTCAAAATTATTTTTATGAAGTATTTTTGATTGTGTAATTATTTCTTATCAACTGATTCTGTATGTGTTTTTAGTTATGAGACAATTTTTAATATGTTATGTGAGACCCATTCAAATTCCATCATTTTTATTATGTAAAATATAGAAGTATTATTTTTGAACACATAGTTATTGTAAATATTTAATTAATGGGAGAGAGTTATATATCTCTCTAAGGAATCATGTAAATATTTGTTTTTTTAGATATAATAATGAAGAGAGTAGTGATAAATGATCCAAAATGGATAAATGTTTTTTTTCCTAAAACACTATTAGAAATATGTTATGATGTCAGATCCACTATAGTAAATAGGTTGTGATTCATGTTCCACTATGGGATAGAGGTGGTGATTTTTGATCCACAAGGTTATATTTGATTGTTTATGTGGGTTACTCACTCCATTTATTTATAAATATTATATTCTCCCTTTCAGTTTATTTACTTATCAAATTTCCAATGTTTTTAAGATATGGTATATTTTTAATCATATGGGGATATTATTTCTCTTGTGTTTCCATATGAACAATTTTTTAGAATCCATGCACATAAAATATTATAATTCCCTCAAATTTATTTTCACATATGATTGTGAAATCATAGTATATAACAAACTGATGTATTTATGTTTTAGTTAATTGTATATTGATTCAACCCATTTCCTATGATTCAAATTACTATGTAATTGAGATGGATTTAATGTGAGATTTGTTTGAAATATTATCAAATATAATATAATTAAGAGTAATATTTTAAGTATTTTCATGTCCCTCTTACCCCAAAGGTACCCCTCATGGGATGGAAATGACAAAAGGGAGATAATGATACCTAAACCCCACCTTAATTTGTCCATGGGTTAGAGACAATCTTATAATGTATATCATACATAAAAATGGGAGGAATCTTACTGTAACAAAATGCGAGGAACATGTTAAATTGAATTTACACCAATTTAAACTCACGCAGTTAAAATTTGTGAAATTTTAATCATATACATGAAAAATCATACAGGATTTATCAACTATAATGGGTTACTAAAAAAATCATAATATTACATTGTTGTATCCATGAAGACCAAAATAATACATAAAAACCATGAAATATTAATATCTTTCCCAATATATATCTTTATCCTAAAGAAAAATAAAATATATTATATAAAATTTGAGTGATCATAACATGTATTCATAGAAGGTTATTTCCTAGATCATCTAATCAAAATGATAAATAAAACATTAAAAAAGCCATGGAATTACATGTGATACTAATCCTTCACCTAAATATTTATACTACAGTCTCATCCACACCATGTCTATGTCTCACAATGTAATTAATAAATGAGATCTTTTTATATAGTGAAAAATTGTACCCACTATACCTTACCCACATTTATGTTACTCTTCCATCACTCCATATTTTATAGTTCGTCTCTCGCTAAAAGGATATATTCTAAATACACCTTTCTAATGCATTATAACGAATATATCCTTTCGCACGACCACTATTTATTACATTTAAATCCATATATATTAAGTTAGTAGCTTCAGGAAAACATCATAACCTGTTTGTTGTATATTATATATCAATTATTGTACATGAATCCCTCATAGACCATATGTTGAGTAATTACTTTCATGTTATCATAACCCACACATATGAGGCCTATAATTATCAATTTCAATACATACCAATAGATAAAAGTTTATGAAATAACCACAATCCAAAATATCCATCTACACACATATATTATGAATGATGATAACCATGTATACTATAACATAATACTGCTCGTAGAATATATAACAGAAATATGGGTAGTTAGTCATAAATTCCACATGAACCTCAACATTGAGGAAAAAACCTCTCATTGTCAACTTAGTTTCATTCACCCTACAAAAATTGATGGGTTAGTGTATTAAATAATTAACCATAATAGTTATAATATATCTAAAAACCAAAATATTCGAATTCTCATAGTCATAGGTTATAATTCAACAATCTATACACAAAAACCCAACTATTGTAATTAATAACCAGTTATCTTATTAAAACACCATAAAATAAAGAGATTTATTAAATCACATATTTAATTAAAACATGTATCCTCATATTAACAATTTTTTTATACATTAATTAACATTACTCTATTATCATTTCATTATCCATTAATGTGATGTTCATTTCCTATAGGCATAAAAAATTGAACCCTTGGTTCTCCAATATTATCATTATTTTTATTCTAATAAACACAATCTGCATTTATTAAACCATTTATTAATAATTAATATTCAAAAATTCCATTTCCTCTATGGAATATCTTTTGATACCATAAAATATATATTTCATAACCATGAACAATCATCTTCCTTGAGTAGTGGGGATTATAACCTGTGTATACCAAAATATCATTTATCTGTTCATGAAACTGATTGTTAAAAATGATAACATCTCACCTTTCATCATAAAAATGGTAAATCCATGCATTAAAACCATTCACCAATCATTCTGCATTCTCTAATAGAATTATTAAAGTCACCAACCATGTCTCTATCATAAGCATCATGTACTACAACAAACATGGGTCTCCCCAACCATGTTTGGTCATCCAACATCTATCGTAGTATCACATGACATTACATGCCAAGAATCACCTATAGAGAAAAAAATATAAATAAAAAAATATAATTGAAAAGGTATTTATTTATAAAAAATTGAGGGTATATCCTTTTTATAACTAAATAGACCCCCTTAAACCCAAAAAATTCCCTTTACAAGTTTATCTATGTTTATTACAATCTATGATTAACTAGATCTCTTATTATAGGTTACATGCACAATAAAACTAATGTATCATCTAAAAATGTATGAAATTATATAAATATCATTTCTCAATTAGGTTTTTACTTTCCAAAAAATTTGAGGAATAATAATTAAATTATAAATCTATTATTTTTCATTTTTTTCTTGTAATGATTAGAATAAATAAATTAATTAAACATGCCACTTCAATTATTTCTCCAATAAAAAAGTTATTTAAGTTATGTTCTTAAACAACTTTTAAATTAAAAAGATAAAATGAAGAATAAGAAACATACTTATATAACCATAATAATGGATACAACACTATGTGGAAAATGAATATTAAAATCGTTTACATGATCGTATAATATATGTGATCTATATACCCAAAACCCATTTCTTTTGTTCAAATGTTTATTCCTTATTAAGGTAAATTCAGATATAAACTAATTGTATAAAACAGGATAACTTTATGATTTCACAATAAATAAAAAAATAATTCAATGAATCCCATACGTTAAGGATTTCGATGTACATCGATTGAGAATGAAACAACACATATCCCAAATCACCAATCTTGCAAGGAAATTAAATCCTTCCAAGAATAATCTTCTATCATCACACAAATAAAAATAAAAATAAATCTACTAGAATGAATAAGATCAATATCCATAACATGGAAATAAATAATGTGAGAAATTTACCATTATTGAATAATAAATTGTAAAATAAGATGAAATTAACTCATATCAGTATGGTTCTGTATCATGAAGGTGGGCGTGGATATAATCAAAATTTGGCCCAAATCCCATTAAAAATATCCCATGGGAAGCTATGGTTTTAGAGATAAAATTGCAAAAAATTCTAATTTAATGATTTTCATGGTATTTATAGTAACATTAAGAATTTGGAGACCTTTCAATAGATCCTCAAAAAATATAAAAAAAGTTGACATTGTAAAAGACTATGGTAAATGGAACAAGGACACATAATAATATTCATAGTCAATTCTACATCCAAGGAATATCATACAGTCGATTTCATTGATCATGTATATCACAACCCTTTCCCCGTGGCCCGTATCGTGACTACCCCAAGCCTTCCTTCTATAGGACAGGGGCATGCAACTAGCAACAAATGTGTAATTTCCCTAAAAATGGGAAGACATTGCCATTATAAATCGTAAACACACACAACTAGAGTACAAGAGGAAGAAAACACTATGTAAAAACTGAATGACATGTATGATGAAAGTAATGGGGATGGAAATACAAGCCCAACAGTAAAGTACACGGAAAATAAAAACATGTACAACTAAAAAGGAAAATAGCTGGAAGGTTTTTAGAAGCTTCTGTATTGTCCACCACAGATCCTACCTAAAGGTTTGGTACAGATAGCCTACTCAGTGCTCCACATCCGTCTGTCTCCTCTGGGTACCGACTGTTCGTGAGGTCCACATTCGGGTATCGTCCAGTCCTCATACACTCCTCGGTCAGCGTTGTCTGTCATCTGGATTCAAAACTACGAGGTGCGGGCATAGCCCGTGCAGGGGTAAGTAAAATGATACACAGAACAGACCCCGAGACCCTCAAGGTCTCACAAAATACAACAAGGATAAACCAAAAAGTATGAAATCAATGGATAACCCTTACTTAGGTATATTCCCATACATATACCTAAGTTATCAAGTAACTCATCTCAATATTGAAGAAAACACATAGGTCATTGACTCAGCTCAAACCAAGATTTTTATTATTCAAACCACCGCTTCTGGAGAACTATTCCTCTATCGAGTACAGTGGGTCTGTTATGACACTACGGTGCTTCTCAATAACCTTAGACTACTGAGGTACTCTTCCTATCGAGTACCGCTGGTCTGCTCCCAAACCGGGTGCTCCATCCGTTGTGGGTCTGCCGCCAAACCAGGTACTCCCCCTATAGTTCTCAGAGGTACACCTCCTATCGAGTATCATGGTTCTGATGTCAAACCAGGCACTCCGTCAGCCATTGGTCTACCACCAAACTAGGCACTCCGTCCACTAGGCTAAGCAAATCACTCGGAGTCGAATTAGTCAAGCAGTCGTCAGGTGTACGGCTACTAGTTCTCCGAACTCTGTATGATCATCTCAGAAAGGATCCACTCCATGAGCTACTGGTCGATACTCCAAGTGTCACGAAGTCTCTCGTGGAAGTATCTCAAAGGACCTCCACATCATAGGGGTCTCAATGCAATTGATGACACGTCAATCGGACGCCCGGTCTGGGAGTTACCAGTCTTTTAGTCCCAGGGGCCTAGTTGGTTTCATGAACAAACCAACCTGATCATATCTCAACCATACCCCAAACTCCCATGGGGTATTCTCAAAGGGATGGCTATGCTCTATGAAAACCAGCACCATAGATGGTTCGTCAAACGAACGTCTGGTGCCAAAGATATGGGCCAAGAAGGTAATGGGTCAGTAATGGACTGAGGTCCAGTCCAACCCGGTTGGACCGACTCGGCCCATCCTGGTCTGGGTTGACCCAGTCTGGGTTTACCCAGTTGGACTCACTGGGTCTGACCCATCCCATTGGGCGGGTCAGCCCGCTCTCTTTTGACCCGGTCTGCTGGGCCCCGCCCAGCGGACCGCGAGGGTGATTCGGCCCGGTAGTCGCCACATAGGAGGCTCGGTAACTCAACCTGGGAGACTGAGCTGGTTCGGCCAGCAACACCGTGGGGGACACCGTGGGTCGGCTCGGGAGGCTAGTGGCCGGTAGGCCAGCAGGCAGGCCGCGCAGGGTGCAGGCAGGCCAATGGGTCACTCACAACTCATGGGTGCACCGGGCGGGGTGCGAGTCCGCCGGGCAGGGTGCATGGGTGCCGGGCAGGTTGCTTGGGTGCCAGGTAAGACACGACAGGGGCATCGTGCAGTGCGCGTGGGCACCGGGCAGCAGGGGTGCCAGGTAGCGGTGTGGGGGTGCCGGGCAGTGGCACGAGGGCGTCGGTCAGTAGCGCGGGGGTGCTGGGTAGTGCTCCAGGGCAACGAGCAGCAATGAGGGGACAATGGGCAGTGCGCCAGTGTGACGGGAAGCAACGCGGGGGCACCGGGCAGTGCACCAGGGCACAGGGCAGGGGCACGGCGCAACAAGGCAGCGGCGCAGGGGTGCCGAACAGCGGTGCGAGGGCAACGGACAGTGCGCTGAGGCCCCGGGCTACAACATGGGGGTTCCAGGTAGTGGCACGGGGGTGTCGGACAGCGCGCCTAGGTGTCGGGATAGCGGCGCAGGCACCGGGCAGCACGCCAGGGCACCGGGTAGCGGTGCGGGGAGCGGGGCAGTGGCATGATGGCACGGCGGTGCACAGAGGCCAAGGGTAGCCTGGGCTTTGATCTCTGTCTTCGTCGTCGTCATGTGGACTGCCTCCATCATCAACAATCATGAACATGAAAAATGTAGAGGTTCGGGTCGTGTTCATGCGGCCGGAGCCCTCCTCGTTATGGATATAGCATTTGGCAACGAAGTTCTCAAAAAATGACGAAGAACGGATGTTTAAACTCATACATAAATTAACTCAAAAATCCTCCTTCCCCGCTTGTCGTTCATCGTTGACAATGTTGCGGGAAGTAGTCATCGTTCTGTTGATGTGAGAGGAAGAAGAGGTCAAAGAAGACGAGTCTAGAAGACGTCGACGACGTTCTTCATGGGCGGAGTGCTTCCCTTTCTTGCCCCGGTTGAAAAAGGATGAAGAAGACGTTCATCTTTCTTCGATCTTTGTGGGCTACGGTTCTTCGTTGGAGGAATAATTCTCCAAGGGTTGGGCATCACAACCCTTTTCCAACGTTTCTCCACATGGAGAAGCCTTCCCAAAACCTTTCCCAAAGCATCATTTATATTCGAGAGGGGGAGATGTATGTAACCACCATGGAATTTATGATAGTTTATTTAATAAGAACATTCCTAATTTCCAATGATGTGGTTTCATAATTTAAAACGGGAGAACAAATTAATTGATCCACCAAAAATAATTTACACGTGTTGGCGAAATCAATTGGTATGCGCGTGGGCTCAATTAATTGGCACGTGCGTTGTCATAATTAATTGGAATTTGCATCGGCACAATTAATTGTGCAGAGGAGGTCAAGATGTCCTCCCTTATTAATTAGGGGTTATGCATCTTGGGTGGTCCCCACGTCGTAACCCCTCACAAGAGGTTATGCTCGCTTGGATCCCACCACCATAACCTCTCTTGGGAGGTTGGAGTGTGGAGGTCCAACCATCAACTCCCAAGTGGAGGTTCCAACTACCCACACTCACACATGGCAGCAAAAAACAAATAAAATAATGTGTTGAACATTATTTTATTATTTTTTTTATAAAAATACAAAAACTAAATTTTATTCCCGAACATCTGTTGTCGAGGTGAAATTCTTCTAAATAGACTACCAGCGCTGGGAGTTCAATGGTGTCCTCAGATTTCAATTCCGAGAACCAGTTAAAAAGTTACAAAATGCCGCTCACACATTTCCTAAATATACCCGAAAAAGTTTCAGAAAATTATTATTAGTCACCCTCGACCCACTTCAGTCGAGGTTATGCTCTTCCTAGATGAACAAATCCACAAATAACCTAACCGTGCTTTTGGATTTTCTATCCGAGTAACTGTTTAGAAGTTACGAATTTTACAATAAAATAATTGTCACTTAATTATTTTATTTACAGCCAAAAATTAACTTTTTCGGGTGGTCCAAGCCATCTAAAGTTATTCTCTCCATAAAAAAAGAATTCTCTCACGAGTTTATCCATGGTTTCGGATTTTTAATCCAATCTACTATTTGTGACTTATAATCATTTTAAAAATAAAATAATTTAATTAATTATTTTCATTATAGTTATGCAATTTTTGGGGTTCCTCATAGGAGGCATGCACCGACTAAACATAAGTCACGTATAGGATAAACCTGACATCCTGACCACAATGGTTCCCAAAGATTTCTAATCTATGTAACCATTTGAGAGTTACTCCACTTTTTTAGAAAAACCGCTTACGCGTGTTAATTTAAGCTTAACAAAACTTTGACGGATCATTTTGGGCACTCCGGGCCTCGGAATCATGCACCGTCTAATTTTACAAACTAATAAAATTCCAATTTAAATATAAAAAATACATGAAAATTCTGGGTCTTCACATTCTTCCCACCTTAGGGCTCTACATCCCCGTAAGCCAAAACTCAAACTAAGGAAACAAATGGGGGTACTGAGCATGCTTGTGAGTCTCCTACTCCCATGTGCTCTCCTAGAGGATATCGTTATACCATCAAAAGCGCACCAGAGGTATCGATCGTCCAAGTAGAACTCGCTCTTATCGATCCTAAATCTCCACTGAAACCTCCGTGAAAGTTTCCCCATAATTGATGTCCAGCTCTCCATGGTCGATGATGTGTGAAGGGTCGTGCACGTATCTCCTCATCCGAGATAGGTGGAAGATGTCATGAACCCAGTGAAACTGATTTGGAATAGCTAAGCGGTAATCCACCTATCCAACAATATTGAGGACCTGAAAAGGTCTGATAAATCTCGGTGATTACATTCCTCCTCAGTCAAATCTCCATAGAACTCATCGAGGTGAGACCCGTAGAAAGAAGTGGTTTCCATCCTCAAACTCCAGAGATATCCGTCTCCAGACAGCATATGAATTATGTCTTCTCTATGCAATCATCATCTACTCTTGGATTATCTAAACCTTCTTTGTGGTAGATCGTACCATATATAGTTAGTAAGAAGTGGGACGATATGGTGAGTCGGACGATGATCACCCAAATAGAGTCATGTCTCCTAGACGTAAATGTAAGACCCATCATGAAGTCCATGGATATCTCATCTCACTCCCACTCTGGGACCTCTAATGGCTGAACCAAGCATGCTGGTACCTAGTGCTCCACCATCCATTGTTGACAAGTGAGGCCCCGTGAGACAAACTCTGATACCACCTTCTTCATACCTGGCCACTAGTGCTGTCGTCGAAGTTTCTGGTACATCTTCGCCACTCCTGGATGTACTGCTAGAGGGGAAGTGGGGAACTCCCTCAACACTTCCTCCTTAAGTGAAACTAGTACCAGGGAACGTCCTCTGAAAATGATGGAATGCTCCCCAGCTTCAGAAAATCTATCAGGTGCCTGACCTATGGATATCTGAGCACGTCACGTCTCACAGTCATCGTCTCCACGTTGTGCCTCCCTGACTCGCTGAAGAAGTTCAGGAGTGACTGTATGTGACTGAAGATAAGCTACTCCATACCTATCCACAAATTATATCTGCAAGGTATCTAGCTACTCTGTCACCTCTCCTAATAGATAAATGCATGATCTCTCGATGATAACATCCACAACAATGTTCCCATTCCCAGTAGTACATACTTTCTCATATTCATAGTCTTCCAGGAACTAAAAACTCAAAACTCCTATTACCATGAGGGTAAGGATGGCTGACTCATGAGTGATCAGCTGCACCCTCCTATGCATGAGTTTAACCTATACTTCCAGGGTTTTCTTTTTCGTCGACTATGGAAAACCTCATATCATCGTTGTAGATAAACCACAACGTCTTTTCCTAATACAGTCAATCTAAGTGTGAACTATGGATGTCATGTCCAAATCCAAACTAACGTCGTAGGGCCTCGACGCTGCCACTAAAAGGTTCCAACCAAAACTCTTGCCTCTAGGGTCAGATCAAATAGTCGGCGTAAATGTGATTATCAAGTCTCCTTCATAAGGCATCTCCTGACGTGAGGGTCAAGTCAACAGTTTAACCGGAAACTCTAGGTCTAGGACAAGATTCATGGAATGAAGGAATGATTGGTACCTATGTCTATTGATATAGCAGCTAGTAGTAGACACACTCCATACCTCAAATCATTCCTAGAGCCCTTGGGTCACAGTCCTAGACCGCATGTAGCTATTCTCCTCCTCTTCCCTCCAGCTCCCTAACCCTTGCAGGGACTGCAAAGGTGGGTGGCTATAACCTGTCAAAAAGTACACCACCTCAATCCGCTCTACTAGTTATGCTTCCACGTCTGCTACCCAAAAAATTCATCTGTTTCTGCAACATCCTCTTTCTGAATCAGTTTACACGCCCAAGTCTCTCAGACTGGAACTAGTTTCCTACTTTCCCACTAATAACATTCAATGGATTTAACTGCTCAGCCAAAGAACATTCAACTGCAGAGGTTATCTCAAGCATTCTAACGTAGGTATAAATGCAAAGAGGAAAAATTGCTGGCTCAGATGTTCCTAAACACACCTCACTTGGAGGTCCAATCTCTGAATCACAGATCATATCATATTCATCGAGTACCAGGAACAGTCGGTATGCCTCGATAAATACTCAGCTATCGACATGTCATCCCACCGAAGCTGAAGAAGTTCTAGAGAACTCTCATCCACCTCCTTAGTCCAGTCCTCAGCCGCCTGTAAGTTAGGCTCACTTTAGAACCTGTGGGGTATCTTATGTTGTAACACGTGTAATTCACTAAGCCTTCATGTGTCATCAACTGATATCACCGGTTGAAACTCCTCACCAACAAGAAGTAATATAGCTGAGACACTACCTGATGGTATAATCTCGTTCAAAGGTCCACATACCCAAGACTCATCATTATGTGGACCTACCTCATGGTCACTCAATGGGAATCACTAATAGCTAGGATCACCATCTTCTCTAATGGTGTCTAAACTATGCGTAGAACCCTAGAAATCGCCTATAGTCAGTCGTCTACTTCCTAGGAATCTGTCTCACCTCGTAACCTTGATGGCCTCTACCACTAGAACTCGTGCAACGTGCTCAGTGGGCATGCACTTTCCTCTAGTGCAGCTGGTGGCATCTAATACCCAACGGGTGTTGGTTCTGCTGGTACACCACCCAAAAGAGCCAACAAAGTAAGAGGGCCCTGCACTAGAGCCTCGTCGCTCGATGGGCTGTCATCAGGTACTCTCTCGAAACTCCAATTGGCTGTCTGTGTGGAGGCATCCAAAACAGATGTGACACAGTCAAAAGATTATACCTGGTGAGATGACATTGAATGTGCTGACTTAAAAAAACTTTTGAAAACACACACGCAATCAGTGTTTTCGTGTACTTAAGTCGGAAATCAGTAGTCAGGGTCATGGTGTATGGATACATCGGTCACCGCACCAACATTGGACTCCCTAAACTAAAAACCACACTCAGAACCCTTAACACAATTTCATCACAGAAAGAAAATATCAGAGTCCTATGTTCTGTGGTAGAACCGACTCCTCTAATACCAATTTGTCACGACCCGTCCCACGGGGCTGATATTGTTACTACCCCAAACCCGCCTTCCATAGACCAGGGGTTGGAGACAAGTACCAAATGCGTAATTTCCCTAAAAATGGGAAGGAATTGCCATTATAAATTGTAAACACACAGAACCAAAGTACAAGCGGAAGAAAATGATAAGTAAAAACTATATGACAAGTATGATAAATGTAAAGGGGCCGGAAATACAAGCCCAACATTGAGGTACAAGTAAAAGACAAACAGGTACAACTAAAAAGGAAAACTGCAGGAAGGTGTCTAGCAGCTCCTGGATAATCCACCACGGATCCTATGTGGAGGTTAGGTACATATAGCCTCCTTAGTGCTTCACATCCGTTCGTCACCTCCGAGTACCGACTAGTCATGAGGTCTTCCTCCGAGTACCATTCAGTCCTCGTACACTCTACCTTGGTCAATGATTGTTGTGGTCTGCATCCTATACAATGAGGATCGGGCATAGCCCGTGTAGGGGTGAGTATAAGGATACACAGTAGGGACCCTGATACCGTCAAGGTCTCAAAAAATCTAACAAGGATAAACCAAAAAGTATGAAATCAATGAATATCCCTTACTTAGGTATATGCCCATACATACACCTAAGTTATCAAGTAACCCATCTCAATCATGAGGAAAACAGAAAGGTCATTGACCTAGCTCAAACCAGGATTTTTATTATCAAAACCACGGCTCCTAGAGAACTCTTCCTCTATCGATTACAGTGGGCATGTCTCGAGACTAGGGAACTTCTCACTAACCTTAGAATACTGAGGTACTCCTACTGTCGAGTACTATGGGTCTTCTGCCAAACCAGGAGCTTCATCCACTATGGGACTACCGCCATACTGGGCGCTCCCCCTATACCCGGCAGATGTACTCCTCATGTAGAGTACCATGGGTATATTTCTAAACTAGGCTCTCCATCCGCCCTGGGTCTGCTGCCAAACCGAGCACTTCGTCCATAGGGCTAATCGAATCACTCTGAGTCGAATCGGTCAAGCAGTCGTCAGGTCTACAGCTTCTAGGTCTCCGCACTCTATACGCTCATCTCTGGGAGGATCTAGACCATGAGCGACTGGTCGATTCATTGATAGTCACGAAGTCTCAATTGAAGTATCTCAAGGGACCTCCACGTTATAGGGGTCTCAACTCAACAAACGGCGCGTCAATCAGATGCATGGTCTTTGAGTTATCATCCTTTTAGTCTCGGGGCCCCGGTTGGTTATGTGTACGAACAAACCTAACTGTATCTCAACTATACCCCAAACTCCAGTGGGGTATTCTCAATGGGATGGATATGTTCCA
This sequence comes from Viscum album, assembly GCA_963277665.1. Classification (NCBI taxonomy): domain Eukaryota; kingdom Viridiplantae; phylum Streptophyta; class Magnoliopsida; order Santalales; family Viscaceae; genus Viscum; species Viscum album. Next base: position 715,684,037 of record OY728160.1, read on the forward strand.
TGAAAACTGGTTCCTTAGACAGTTCGTCAAATGGAAGTCTTGTGCCAAAGATATGGCCCATGAAAGTAATGGGTCAGTAATGGACTCGGGTCCGGTCTGACCCCGTCGGACTGGCTCGGCCCAACCCGGTATGGGCCGACCCGGTCTGGGTTGACCCGGTCAAACTTACTAGGTCTGAACCAACCAATTGGGTGGGTCATCACGCTATGTTTTGACTCATTCTGCTGGGCCCGGTCCAGTTGACTGTGAGGGCAGTTTGGCCTGGTAGTGGCCACGTAGGCAGCTTGGTAACTTGGGCCAGGAGACCGGGCCGGTTCGGCTGGTGACACGACATGGGACATCAAGGTTCGGCTCGGGAGGCCTATGGCTGGGTGGCGAGCAGGCAGGTTGCGCAGGGTGTGGGCAGGCCGACTGGTCACCGATAGGCTAAGGGTGCACTGGGCATGGCGCGAGTGCGCCAGGCAGGGTGCGTGGGTTTCAGGCCGGGTGTCGGAACGCCGGGTAGGGTGCTGTGGTGCCGAGAAAGCCACGATAGGGGCGCCGGGCAGCGCACGTGGGCACTGGGCAGCAGCACCGGGTAGTGGCGCGTGGGTGTCAGGCAATCGTGCGGGGGTGTCGGGCAGCCGCGCGGGGTGCGGGGCAATGGCGCGTGGGCGTCGCGCAGCCGTGTGGGGGCACTGGGCAGCGCGGCGGGGCAACGGGCAGCAGCACAGGGGCGCCCGGCAGGGCCCCCCGGGCAACGGGAAGCAGCGCGGGGGCACCGGGCAGTGTGCCTGGGCACGGGGCGGCGTCGCGGGGTTGTCGGGCAGCATGGCGGGGGCACAGGGCTACGCTCGGGGGTGACGGGCTGCGACGCAGGTCCACCGGGCAGCTCACGAGGGTTCCGAGCAGGGGCGCGAGTGCGCTGGACGACGGTGTAGGGCGCCAGGTAGTGGCGCAGGGGTGCGGTGGTGTGCGGAGGTCGTGAGTAGTGTGACCATTGATCTACATCTTCTCCGTCGTCGCCCCGTGTATCTCCTCCGTCGTCATCAATCATGAACAAGAAAAGTGGGGTGGTTTGGGTCGGGTTCGTGGGGCTCGAGCCCTCCTCGTTACGGCGATAACATTTGGCAATGATGTGCTCAACAAACGACGAAGAACATAGGTTTATACTCATACATAAATTAACTCCAAAATCCCCTTACCTTGCTTGTCGTTCGTCGTTGACAAAGTTTCCTGAAGCTGGCGTCGTTTCATTGACATCGGAGGAAGAAGAGCTAGAATAAGATGAGTCGAGATGATGTTGTCGGGGTTCTTTGTGGGCGGTAGTGCTTCTCTTTCTTTCCTTGGTTAAATAAGGAAGAGGACGACGTTCGTCGTTTTTCATTCTTTGTGGGTGACGGTTCTTTGTTGGAGGAATAATTCTCCAATGGTTGGGCGTCGGGTCTCTTTCCCAGTGTTTCACTACTTGAAGAAGTCATCCCAGAACCGTTCCCCAAGCTTCCTTTATATAGGAGAGGGGGAGATGTACGTAACCGTCATGTAATTTATGATGGTTCATTTATTAGGAACCTTCATAATGTTCAACGAGGCAGTAACTTAATTTAAAAAGAGATTTATAATTAATTGGATCCACTAAAAATAAATTACGTGCATTGGAAAAATTAATTGGCACGAGCGTTGGTTCAATTAATTGGCACGTGTATTGGAACAATTAATTGGCATGTGTGTTGGGACAATTAATTACACAGAGAAGGTCATGAGGTCCTCCCTCATTAATGAGGGGTTATGCGTCTCAGGTTGTCCCCACGTCGTAACCCCATGTGGGAGGTTATGCTTGGGTGGATCCCAGCACAATAACCTCTCATTGGAGTTTGGGGTGTGGTGGTCCCACCATCAACTCTAAAGTATACGTTCCAACTACCCGCACTCACACATGGCAGCAAAATACAAATAAAATAAACTGTTGAACATTATATTATTATTTTTTAATAAAAATCCAAAAACTAACTTTTATTCTTGATCGTTTTCCATTGATGTGAAAGTCTTCTTAAGAGAATATTGGCATTGTGAGTTCAACGGTGTCCTCAGATTTCAATTCTAAACACCGGTACAAATGTTACAAAATGACGCTCGCGCGTTTACTGAACGTACCCGAAAAAAAAATCGGAAAATTATTATCAGTCACCCTCGACCCACTGCAGTCGAGGTTAGGCTCTGCCTAGGTGAAACATTCACCAATGAACCCGAAAGTGCTCACAGATTTTCAATTCGATTTACTGTTTAGATGTTATGAATTTTACAATAAAATAATTTTTAGTTAATTATTTTACTTGCTGCCAAAAACTAACTTTTTATAGTGGCCGCGTCGGTCAATGTTATTATCTTTTTAAATAAAGCATGCCCTCATGAGTTCAGTCGTGGTCTCATATTTTTAATTCGAGCTACATTTTTTGAGTTATAATCATTTCAAAAATAAAATAATTTATTTAATTATTTTATTTATGGTTATGCCATATTTCGGATTTCTCACAGGAGGCCCGCGACGAATAAACATAATTCACGCCTTGGGTAAACACGCCATCTTGAGCTCAATGGTGCTCTCAGATTTCTGATCTGAGTAACCGTTTGAGAGTTATACCATTTTTTTAGGAAAATGGTTTACACACGTTAATTTACACATAAAAAAACTTCGACGGATCATTTCGGGCACTTTGGGCCTCGGAATCGTGCACCGTCTGATTTCACAGACTCGTAAAATTCCCATTTAAGTAAAAAAATGAAATGGAAATTTGGGTTCTTTACACTGTAATCATGAATTAGGACCACGAAATCGGGTAATCAACAAAACCACATGAATTATTTACCATGAAGAATGATTCATCACAGCCTATAACCACACAATAGGTGAACTGATATCGATAAGACCAAAAAAATCCATCTTGAGGATCTAGGACACAATATGTCTCTACAAACCACAAAACTCAACATCCAAGAAATAAATTATACTATATCCCTAGTCTACACTATATATATGGTAAAAATATAAGTAGCACTAAAAAACATCAACTTGGGTCACTATGCTTTAGCCATCCACTCTATACTACATCAATTATCCTCTGTGGTGCACCAAAAATATACACACATGTGAATCATTTTGAACCAAAATTTTAGCTACAATCCCTCCATTATCAATCAAACTCCCTAAAAAAACCCTCTAGAAACATATAACACCTTTTTTATTAAAAACTAATTAGTCATTAGGTTAGAGAATTTATATAAAAAACATGTCAAACTATTCACTTCCTCAAGAATTTAAAACAAAACCCATGGGGAGTGTATGAAAAATGGGTTCAACATGTTACCACCATAATAGATGACCCACAAGAATCTACCAAACATTGAAGCTAAACCACCTCACTTTGAGGAACCATATGCAAAACTACATATCAATACAATATAGATCTTAAAGAATCCCCTGTAGAAGATACCACTAATAAAATATAATGGTCATAAAAAAGGAACCACAAAAGATGAAATCATCTAATAAACTATATAATTGTCATAATCTACTGGACTAGAATAACTACAAGAGAGTTTATAAGGAAATAAAAGTTCATTAAACTAAGTGTTTGTTGTTTAATAATACTGATATATACTCTATTCCAACACATTATTTCTCAACAATACTCACAAAAATGAAATACAATTCCAATGAAACACCTTTTCCTGTGATCCTTAACCACTATATAATTATCCTATAAGACCATATAAAAAACCATTATATCATTTAAATAAGAGATCTGAGATTCATCATGATGGTTACATTCGAGATACTACATATCTTAGACATCATGTATTAAGATCATATAAAAGGGGTGTGTTATTTGATATAACATGATTGAAACATGAGACATCACTGTAGAAATACCAAATAATTATGGAGAAATCTTACTCTCATAACCAAACCATAACTTAATTCATTAAAGAGTAACATTTTCTAATGTATAATCTATAATATCATAAATAGGACTCATTTTATGATTGACATAGGAATTATGCTATCCATCTCCTTTTTTAATAACTTCATGAATCACCTGAATCATCTCTATTTTTATCTATACGATTTCTGGACCAATAGTTGTTGACACTTTGACCCCTTTCTTTAAAAATAGAGAAGGTGAATGTTGGTCACATAATGCTCCAATTTCGTCCCAACCAATAGTGGAGTGGAAATTATTTATATAAAAAAACATAACCAAGGGAAGATGCCTTATACATGAACATAAAAATTCTAGTTAATAAGAATGAAACATGATCCCAAGAGTCTATATGGTCTACTCTATATAGTGGACTATATATGGGTGAAATTGAGTCTTATGTAATAACTGAGGGTGTAAATCATGTTTATGACCCATTCACATCCATGAGATAAAATATGGATCATGGTAAGAGATGATCTCGCTTGAGACTCGTTAGTGTCTTGAAACATTCTGTAGGTACAACCTAAAGAATACCATCATTAATATAAACTCCAAGAGTTGTATGATGTTCAATAATTTTGGATAAAATACATTATAAAACATATAAATTCATTGTATCCATAAGTTTGGGTTAAAATAGTAATTATTTAATTCAATATTTCAACTACATCCATTGGGTAAAATATAATGTATTTTCAAACCCACTAAGAGAACAATAATCGACCTTCATCTTTTTATATATAAAATATTAAGAAAAATTCATTGCAACAACATGCTTCATCCCAACCACAAAAAATTCCCTCATAGAGATTGATTCATTATAATCAGGCTAGGATATACTACCAACGTTTTTATGGAACATACGGATAACCATATCTATCATTTCTAATGGGATAAAAATAATCCCCTAGAATAATATCTTTTAATATGAATTCATATAATATAAAACAAGGATGTAACTAAAGACAATATGGTTTCTCCAAACTACAGTTTTGGGTTTATCCAGCACAAGAATTTATCATTCAATGCTAAAACTGATGATAAATGATCCCTATATCAGTGTAAGAAAAATAACTAATAAATGAGGCATTTATCAATCCTTATTTTTAACACTGATAACTGGGTGTCTTTATCTGCTCTTGAAAAACAACTTATAAAGAAAATTTTTATGAGTGATATTAAAAAAGAACTGCTAAAGGGTTCTCTTTTTTAGTGAGATTAAAAATGTAATACCAAAGGGGTCCCATTATCAATGGTACATAAAAATAATGGAATAGGGTGGACTCTATCACTTCCATTATAAACAAACTAATTGGGGCTTTGTCAGTACTTTTTTACAATCCATTATGGTGGAATCCCATTATCTACTCATTTTTTCTTGTTCTGATAAATAGTATATTTCATAGAATAAAATATATTAAATTAAAATAATTTACTAATATAAATATACTTATGTTGAAATAAATATAATATTTCATTTAAAATATGATTTAGATAAGGTTAATGTATTGTCTTGTGTTTTTTGAATCGGGTTAAAATATGAATTTTTTAATTTTTTTATTCAATTTAACAATGGGTCGGTTTTTAGACCGAGCTCTGGAATGTTTTCCCCGGAGTGTTGGAACACCTAAAGGTAATGTTTTTTGTACTTACATAATTAACAGATAATATTAGTGGGAATCTCAATGAGTCTCCAGAGTACTATATCAAGAAAAGACAACATTAATAGATCTGCACGGGCATCGCATGGTTGTGGTCCAACCTGTGCGGTTTACCCTATTTAAAAAATTATCTATTATATTTAAATAGGATTTTATGTAAGATTATTATTAAATAAAAGTATTTTTTAATAATAATAATAATAAAGAAGATATTATTATTATTGTTTTATTAAATTATGTGATTGATAGAGAATTGATTAAATGGTGATTAAAGAAAAGAATATGGCTTTTGGGTTTATCAAAAACCCTTTTTAATAAATAAATTGTTTTTGAGTTAATAAATTACCATTTATTATTAAATAGAGGTTATGGGTTAGAATTTTTATCATCAAAATCACATTAATGGTATTGTAAAAAATTGATAGTTTTGGATTTAATTAAATAAAATATGGAATAATAATGATGATGATGTCATTATTATTATTAATTATTTTATTTTATTAAATAATTGTTAAAATATTTTTATGCGGATTTTGAGCTTCTCAAATAAACTATTAATTAAATGATTAGTTTCATATTTAATGAATAAATGTTTTATTAATTAGAGATTTTGGATTTAATAAATAATCATTTAAAAGGAAATAATAATAAATTGATTATTATTATTATCAGTAAAAAGGTAGATATTTTTGACTATTTATTTAATACAATTTAATTATTGTAGATTATTGTAATTATTATAAACAATAATAATAATGGATTTGGGGGATTTTAGTTGGGAAGAAGTAAATGAAAGCTTGTAATGATAATAAGTTCATGACTTTATTTTATTCCTTATAACTGAGAATAACTATCATAAATGATATTGAAAAAAATTAAATTGAAATAAATTAATTTGTATTAATTAGTTTTCAAGTTACATTTATTTTAATATAAAAAGGGGTATATCACCTCTTCTTTCTCCTTGGTGAGGCGCGATGTAGAAGGGATGTGCTCCAACTCCCATGACCTCCTCTTCCACAAAGATCCTCCTCCATAGTAGGACTCCTCCACGCTTCTACCATGGCTGAAATACCTCCCTATGGTGTGACCCAAAAGCGTGCGACCCTCGGCAGGACTTCCTACAACAGTTCAACAACCATCCAGGAAGAACCCTAGTCGCCACCCCCATATTGTGGCTCCTTCATTGCACATCAATTTCCTCTAATTTTGTCATTCAATGTGGTCCGATTCGAAGTGGTAAGATGTCCCCGCATGCCATTCATCATCCCTTTTTAGTTTGATGCTGTTTCGGTAACTATATAGTTTTCTCCGAAAATTTTGGTTTTTCTTGTAACCTAATTTTTTAGTGTTCATCTATTCTATGGTTGTGCAATGAGGTTCTTAGGTTTCCTTGGTCCACATTCTAGAATCCTTCGTCGATGGAGAGGAGGTTCGAGCCTATTTGGTTCATCAACATTTTTTAAAGCTAAATAATTATTCCGTTTTTTGGTTTTCCACCATCTAAAATGGAGTGTAATATTTTTTCTGAGTCCTCGGTATCTAGTAGTAGGTTTGTCGACCTTATAATATTGGTTTTGGTCCTCCGGTGTTGTTTTGGTGATTTGACGATTTTTATTGTAGGGTGCGTCCATGTGAATATATATATATATATAAACATATATATAAAGTTGGTTCATGTGTGACTGAATTACATATTCATCTAATTACCATCAATTACATTAATGTTAAGCGTGATTAAAATGATGTGACACCAAGGTAGGGTCCCAAATCCCTATCTCATTATTTTAGAATTATAGCATCTTTAAATAAATTCAGAATGTGATTTTTCATGATTACAGAACTGCTATGTTTTTTATGTGATGTTTAAAGATAAACTACTGGTTAGTGGTAATGTAATATCATGCATGTTGTGGTTTGTCTTTTCATATGTCTTCTTGCTGTAGCTGAAATATGATATGTCCATGACTGACACATTTGAAGTTATTCAATGTTGTCGCCCACTTGAGATAAATATGGACTAGAACATGTGTCTATTTTAATCATTTTTTGATAATTTGGTTAAAGTGTTATTATTAAAATGTTAAATTATTTTAATGGGATGAATGGGTAATAGGGTAATTAATTATAGAATTAATTTTCAAGTCAGAGTTGGAATTTAATTGTAGCTTTTACAGATTATTATGAATATTGAATATTTGACATGATTAGAATATAAATTAGAAACTGGTAAAAATTAATGGATGGATTAATTGATACATGTTAAATGGTAAATGGTTAATTAATTGATGATTGGTTACAAAGAAGAGTATTAATTAAGTAATTTTTAAATTAATTAATTTCTATGCATTAAATTAAGATTTTTAATTGATTATTTGTTACGACTGTTGGCCAAGGGTACCTTTTGATTTGAATTAGTTTTCAATGACTTAATATGTCTTTATAGAGTTTTTTAAAAATATGATATGGTGTGTCAGATGGTGGAAATATATTAGGGCTTTGTTCAACATTTTTTGAGATGATTGTGATGTGCATGAACATTGTTAAAATACTAGAAAAAGCACACTTTTAGTGGACGAAATCAGACTTGTTAAATAATATGGATGATTAAATGTTGATTTAATTATTTAGTTTTATTTCTATGAATAATTAATTTTTAATTTATTATTTAAAATTGAGATGTTTGATGGTTAATTAATTATTAAATTATTTGACTGATGATTTATGTTTTTAATTAGTTGTTGGATTAGTTAACAGATTGGTTTAATTAATTTATGATTTAATTAATGGATGTTTTTGGGGTGCTAGGCATGGAATTCTAGAACAATGATAAATATATGTATGTATGATTGAAAAATAGGCTGTGAGATAGGGACTGATTATCCAAATAGTCATAGGGTTTTAGACATGGTGTTCGACATCCAACTTGCATGAAAAAAAATTCTTTTATGGGATAGAGACTAATGCTCCAAATACCCATGGGTTGTGAGACAAGGACTAGTCTTCCAAATACTCATGAGGGTGCTTGACATGATGTTCTACAACCATTAAATTACATTGGACTATGGTTCCAATTGGTCATAATGAAATGAATTAATTGGTCATTAAAAACCATTGAGACATAATGATTTGTGAATTTGATATGAGAAGAGTTCAGACTTATTAATAAATTATGTAAATCACTTTCAGTGGACGGAACTAGAAGATAACCACTTTTTAGTGGATGGGACCAGACATTGGACTTGAATTTTTTATGTGAATATCTTCTGAATCAATATCTATGGAAAACAAAAAGCATGGATTCAGTGTTCACTTTTTTTCACATATAGTCGTAGGAGACATCTGTTGTTAGTGTCTTATATTAGGGATGTAAGGATTAGAGTGAATCTAAGGACATTCATAATTTAATGAGGTCTTAGTAAATGGTAAATGAAAATGATTGAGTAATTATTGTTTTGTATTCATAACAAATGTATAATTCGGTTTCAGACCCATGCTAAGGGATGAAGCATATTCTTGGGTATATAGTTACATTTTGTTGTGTAGTTTTTTATGAATGATTTGACATAGAATAATTTATTTAATAAAATTATAGATTTAGGGTAGACACCAGTGGTGCTAAACAACTTTTATTTATATCTAAAACCATACTCGAGAAACCTTTTCACTGGGATACATGAGTCGATTCTATTTGGTTGAATGATTGTGTTGTTTGCATTTACTTGGGAGATATAAGCAGAGAATTGAGTAGAATCTTGGGATGCTCAAGGAGACCACCCTCTTGGATTGAGTCATTGTTTATTTATTTCCCTATTGGAATGTAAAGCATTATTTTTTCACTATTTTCTATTTTTGTATCATTATCATGGCATGCATCCATCTACTATATAATTGGTGTTGTCCATTTGTTTTGTACAAGATTTATAAAATCATCCTTCCACTTATTAATCATTTAAAAGACTAAATATAATGTTTATTTCCATTTTCAATTATTTAACTCTTATATGAGGGTATAGTCTCCCCACTAACTACACATAGACCCACACATCATGTTGGCAGCCTCTCGCATATAGGGAGATGCACTTAATGTAATGTATAGACTGGTCTGGCAACCGTTTTAGTGGTGAGCTTGGATAGGATAATAAAAAGTGGTATCAATGGTTTCTTTTCCAATTGCCTTTCTATTTTGGGTTAGTAGATAGGAGACTAGGAAAGTGTCGGCACATGGGTTTATAGCCGTGTTTGAGAAATGATCACCCAATTTACAAGAAATTACCAAGTGGTCAGGGATGGGAATTGATGATTCTAGTATACAAGGTTATGGTTGATAAGATTTCACCTTGAGTGACTGGTGTATTTTCTGATGCTAATTGATTCTGAAAATTTGGAATATATTTTCCTTGGCATGATATGAAAAGGAAGTTGTATTCATGCATCGTCATATGCACTTAGAGATTCACATGCCATGCGTATAACATGCTATTTTGTCGCATTAGTAAGATTCCTGTTAATTTGGATTGTGTGCCTTGTGTGCAGTGCCATTTTTGTATCTTATATAGAATTCCTCTATAGATATCATGTTTTAGTGATAGATTTAATATGCTTGAGTGACTATATTCCATAATTTCTATGTTATTAGCATGTTTTGTTGTTTTGACCTGATTTTGTGTTATAAAATGTTGTTGTATCACTGCTTATGATAACATGATAGATATTTTTTGATGTGTGAAAGAGATGCTAATGCTAAAATGTTAAATTAATGATGATTATGATAAATGGGATCCAATTTCCCGCGATAAGTTGTCTGGGTGCCTTATCTATTGGTAGATGGCCACCAACGTGACTAAACGATATAACTATAGTATGTCTGAAAATGGTTATGAATGTAAAATTGTTGAGTATTGATTAGAATGAACAACTATGGGGTTTGATTTGAATAACTAGGATTGAATAAATGGGACCATTGGAGGTCACTTTATGAGTAAATGAAATTTAGATGTTAAATTTCTGGTTTATATTTGAGTAACACTAAATGATAAATGATCAAATAGGTAGTTTGTGATAACATTATTATTTTTCTGTTGTCCATTGTTTTCAAAACCAATTTAATTTTCATTAAAAATAACTTATTTGTGTTTTCGAAATTTTTTAAATATTGGAAGTTAGAAATTAATTATTTAAAATGGATAAAACAAAAAAAGTCGTTTGAATCTTGTGATTTCTGTTTTGTGTTACTAGGAGAGAGGGTCGATGTTTATTATTCATAAGTGGATAACCTATGGTAGGTTGAACCCATATAATGTTCTAGGGCATAATAGTAATTTTTTCCTAGTACATCAGATGTATTTTTTGGGACTCAGGTGTTTTGACACACTAGTTGGTTTAACTTTTTGGCTTTTAGGCGAGCATGTCTGACATGGTGATCATGATTCAACGAACGCCATAGATGTGTTTAAGGTGTTTCAAAAATAGTGCACTAATACATGGCTAAAATTTTATTTTGATGTCATGGATAATCGTAAGGTGAGTAGTGTAACATAGATTTCAGTAAATGTGATGGCAGGTGACACTGATCATTTTAAACAGAGTCGTCTGGTAGTATTTATACTGATCTACTTATTGGCCCTGGTTTTCACTTAGTGTGCTCTCCCGAATGCGATGATCATGTCCCCTATCATGACCACATCATAGAGGCACTAAGATAGCATCAGTCATTCTCCCCAATAAAGTTTATATTTTGTTGGGCTTGAAGAGTGGTTGTTATTTGGGTAGTACGTGGGATGTATGGATTCATTGGGGTACTCTTTTATTCGTGTTAGGGAAGGATTTTTTTAAAAGTTTCCATGTGATGAATTGACATGGAAATTTCACCAAATGTTTGGTAAGGACTTATTTATACATGCAGACAGTTTTGGGATAGCATTAAATCCTTGTCTTCAGATAAAGGGTGAATGTGGGTTTTGGGTCTGCGACGTCATTCGAGGGAAGCATGCGCAACATGTTCAGTTGGTTGATTGAGATTCTACAATTTTCATTTTTGAGGTCCCTATAATGGCCTCAGATATAAGCTTCATTTTGAAGTTTATGCTATAATATATGGTCTGGATCTGGTTTTAGAGACTTCTCTGTTAGGTTTATGAAGGGTTAAAGGTGTGATTGTTGTTGGTAACAAAACATGTCAATTGTAATGAGATTAATGACCTTGGTAGGTTGATTATTTTAGTAGTGGTTTTTGATGGCTGCTCAGAGACATGATGTTTTTTTATGTTTGGTAGATTGAATGTCCCATGTTTTTGAAACAGGTTAAAATAAGAATTTTATCTACAAAAATTGGTATAATGCCATGTCAGTTTTTAGACCATGCTTTGTATTTTTTTTTGTGTGTTGGTACCCAAAAAATATCATTTTCTAGACATTAATAATTACATGATAATTTTTGCAGTTTTCCCGATGGGTATCAGGAGCACCATATCCAAAAAAGTCCACATTAATTGATTTGTACGGGCATCATTTGGTTGCTGACCAACCCGTTCAGTTTACACTATTTAATAAAATATTATTTTTAATTCACTGGGATTATATGAATGATTTTGATTAATGAAAATAATGTTTTAATAATACTAATATAGAACTTATTATTATTACCATTGAGTTTCATTAAATTAAGTGAATGATAATGAATTGATTAAATGAAAGTTGAAGAAATTGATGTAGCATTTGGGTTTATCAACAAACCATTTTAATTAAATAAAGAGTTCTTGAATTAATAAATGACCATTTATTGATAAATGGGGGTTATGGTTTGTATTTTTTATCATTAATATCATATTAATGGTATTGTAATAAATTGGGAGTTTTTTTTAATTAAATAAAAGTTTGGAATAATAATAATAATGACGTTATTACTATTATTATTATTTATTTTATTTAATTAAATAGATGATAAAATAATTTAATGTGGATTTTGAGCTTCTCAAATAAATGTTTAATTAAATGAGTAGTTCCAGATTTAGTGAAGAAACATTTTCTTAATTTGGGATTTTGTATTTAATAAATAAATATTTAAATGGTAATAATAATAATCTGATTATTTTTATTATCATTGAAATGAAAGATATTTTTGACTAGTTTTTTAATAATATTTAATTATGGTCAATTATTATTATTAATAAAATAAAAATAATGGATTTTGGTGTTTTAGTTTTAATGTAGTAATAGAAAGTGTGTAATGATAATAATTACATTAATTTTTTTATTACTTACTACTATGAATTATGATCATAAATGATTTTGAAGAATATTAAATTGAAATAAATAAAGAGGATTTAATTAGTTTTGAGATTGGATTATTTTTAATAAGAAAAGGGTTAAATACTATCTTCTTCCTACCTTGTGAGGTGCGATACAGTAGGGTAGCACACTAGCTCCCTTGGATTCCTCTTCCACACAACTCCTCCTATAAGGAAGGCCTCCTCCGCGATTCTCCCTTTTCCAAACGACCAACTAGGAGTGCGACCCAAGAATGTGCGACCCTTAGGAAGACCTCTTATAGCAACATGACACCCATCTGAGAAGAACCCTAGCGTGCGACCCCCAGTTTCAGGTCCTTCTTTGCGTAGTGAATTCCTCTAATTTTGTCCTTCGATTTGGTCCAATTCGAAGTGGTAAGAACTACCCTCATGATATTCATCACTGCATTTGCAGTTTGATGTTGTTTTGGTTCCCATATAGGTTTGGCAAAATATTGGGTTTTTTTATTAGCCTAAATTTTTTGTGTTCTTTAGTTCTATGGTTTTGAAATGAGGTTCTTAGGTTTTCGTAGTCCACATTCAGGAAACCACCGCTGAAGGAGAAGTGGTCCAGGCTGATTCGGTTTGTTGACATTTTTTGAAGGTAAAGAGTTATACTATTGTTTTTTCCCCACCTAAAATTGAGTATAATATTTTCTGTGAGTCCTCAATATCTAGTGGTAGGTTTCTATACCTTGCTGCATTGGTTTTAGTCTTTCGAAGTTGTTTTGGTGATTTGTTGATTTTTTTTGTAGGGCGCACACACATGAAAATTTATTTATATATATACACACACATATATATATATAATGGTGGTGCATGTGCGACTGTGTTCCATTTGAAACTAATATCCTCCACATAAATTAATGTGCAGTGTAATTTATATTATATGACCACGAGGTAGGGTCCCAAATCTCTTTAAATTTATTTATGAATTATAGCTTCATTAAATAAATTTTGAATGCGAGTTTCCTTGCTTTTGGAACTGATATGTTTTCATGAAATGCTGAATAATGATATACTGCTAGTTAGTGGTAATGACATGTCATGCTTTCTTGGGTCTAGCTATTCATATGTATTCTTACTAGAGCAGATATATGATATGGCGACACATGACACATTTGATGCTATTAAATATAGTTTCCCAACAGAGAGAAATGAGGACCTAAAAATGTATTGATTTTAAACATGTGTTTCTAATTTGGTTAAAGTTATATGATTAAATAGTAAAATGATTTGAATGGGAAGAATGGTCAATATGGTAATTAATTGTATAATTATTTATCAACTCATGATTTGGAATAAAATTGGGAATTTTATCAATTATTGAGGATATTTAATATTTGAGATGTTTGGAATATAGATTTGAAACTACTAATAATTAATGAATGGATTAATTATTAAATGTTAAATGCTAAATAGTTAATTAATTAATGATTGGTTAAAGTGATGAGATTTAATTAATTAAGTATTTAATTAACTCATTTTCATGCTTTAAATTAGGATTGTGAATTGATTGTTTGTTATGGAATTTGGCCTAGAAAACTTTTTGATTTGTATTAGTGTTAAATTCCATAAGTTGTCTTGGATGGAGATTTTTAAAAATATAAAATTCCATGTGAGATGGTTGCAAAATATCTGGTCGTTGTTCATCCTAATTTAAGATGATTATGACGTGCTTGTAAATTGTTAAAATCATGGACAAATCACTATTTGAGTGGACAGTTTCAGACTGGTTAAATAATTTGGATAACTAAATGTTTAGTAAATTATTTTTTTGATTTATATGAATAATTAATTGTTAGTTATATATTTAGTATTGAGATATTTAATGTTTAATTATTTCTTGGCTTTTTTGACGAGCGATATATGGTGTTAATTCGTTGTTGAATTACGAAAAAGATTGAATTAATTAATTTATGATTAATTTAATCAATGGTTTTTGGGTGTTATACATATATTTCTACACCAAAGATTAATATATATGTATTATTGGTAAACGGGTTGTGAGATAGGGAATCATTTTCCAAAATACTCACGGGGTGCCTGACATGGTATTCTACACCAAGCTTGCATGAAAAAATTCCTTTAAGGGACACTGACTGATGCTCCAAATACCCATGGGTTGTGAGACAAGGACTAATGCTCTAAATACTCACTAGGGTGCTAGACATGATGTTTTATAACCATTAATTGACATTGGAATGTGGTTCCAATTAGTCATACATGAAATGAATTAATTGTTTAACGATACCCATTGAGGCAAAATGAGTTGTGAAAAGAATATGAGAAGGATTTCAAACATATTAAGTAAATGGGTGAATCATTTTTAGTGGACAGACCCAAGAGCAAATCTGATTTTTTAGTTGATAGGCCCAGACATAGTACATGAATGATTAAGTGGTATATCTTATAAAATGTTATCCAATCCCATGAACATTCTTTGATATAGTCATTAATTTTTTTTCTCTGATGGTCTTTATACACATTTGTTGTGTGTGACATATAAATAGGATGTAAGGCTTAGTTAGAATCTTTAGACTTTCATAATTTAATGACGATTGAATAATTGGTAAAGGAAAATGATTGTGTAGTGATTGTTGAGAATTCATGACAAATGTATAATGCAGGTTCAGACAGCAGCTGACGGTTGAAGCAGACACTTTGGTATATAGTTACATTGTTTTGCTAACTTTATTTATGCATGCATTCACACAATTTAAATTATTTATTAAATTTCTGGATTTTAGGAAGACACCAGTGGTCCCGTGCTACTGATATTTATATCTCACACCCTACACAGGCCGCCATAGCAATGGGGTGCCTGGGTAGATTCTATTGGGTTTTAGTATTGTGTTTTTGGCATTTACTTAGGAGATAAGAGCGAAGGACCGAGCAGATTCTTAGGATTCTTAAGGAGAAAACCCTAAAGGGTTGAGTAATTTTTAATTTATTTCACAATTGGAATGTAAATCCTTTTTTTGTTCATTGTTTTCTATTTTGTATCATTATCATGTAATGAACGCATCTCTTATATAATTGGCATTGGCCATTTTTTTTGTGACAGATTTATAAAATCTGCTTTCCACTGCTTAATCATTTATTAGACTGTAGCAACTATTTATTTCCATTATCTATTATTGAACACTGAAATGAGGGTATAGTCTCCGAATGCCTATCCATAGACCCTCACAACTAGTCGAAAACCTCTTCCATACATGGAGACATGCTTGAGGTCATTTGGAGACCGGTCCGACCCCTGGTTTAGTGGTGATCTAGGTTAGGATGTTATAGTTAAAAATGGATTTACAATTAATATATAAGATATTTAATGAATATTTAATGTAAAAAATGTAAAAAATGTTAATTATTCACAGTTCCTTATTTGTTATCGTGTAAATTTTTTTCATAACCAAATGGATGACAGAAAAATTAAATAAATTCACAAACGATCATGATATGACAAAAACATGACATTAACATCAAAATATCATAATTTTTTATATAGTTGTCCATTTGGGATCAACCACATGTTGAATTTAATCCTATGAAGATATATATTCTCTCTTGACATATGGGAAACCTCATCACTATTTCTGTGAGGGAAAAATACTTACCAAATTGATTTTTTGAGTATGGGTATAATATTTTTTAGATAGATGATTTTATTTCAACTTCATTTAAGTGTCTATTCTTGTCTATTTCCTGGGGGGTGGAATTTATTTCGAGTTCATACATTTATATAGATATTATTGATTTAAAATTGTATCAATTATCATAATTTATATTATTTTGTAATTTAATATTTTCTTATTTTCCTATATTTACCTATAATAAATAAAATTAATATTTACATGTTTAAACCTACATAAATAAATATCTTAATAAAAAAATATTTTAATATAAATATTTTTTAAAAAATACATATATTAATATGAATAATAAAAGAAAAAAATTATGAAAATATATATGAATAAATATAAATATGATAAAATGGGGATGAAATCAACTTGGGGAAGTTGTAAGGGGGATTCCATGTCATCATGAGGTCTAGGTATAAATTTTATTTGACTTCATATTTTAGAGGAACCATCTACCATTAAGGAAGGTGTGGGGGTATATATCTATTAAAGTGGTCAAATGCTCTAAGAAATGTGGAGGGGAGGTTAGTGCTATGCAAGGACGTGGGGGCACTAAGAATGTAACGTTTTAAAAATTAATTTTTCATTGCTAAAAAATAATGATAAATGAACCCTATATCATCTATAAGAACTAACACTCTTAGTGGGGGCCATAATGAGAACTCTAAAGAAATTTGATAATGGAACCCTTTATCAACACCTTTTGTATAACTCGTAATGGGTTTTTTTATCAGTGCTTTTCACATAGCACTAATATAGTTGTCCTTTATCATAACCATTTCTGCGCATTGATAATGGTATGCCATTAACAACACCTAGGGTGTGAGCTCTTTGAAATCACTAATAAAGATGGTTTTTAGTATTGTCAAAGGCCATTGCTGTAGTACTGATCATAACCCCAATATGGGATCTCTCTTCATATATCACCAATGGATATTTCACTATCACTTGAAAAAGGAATCCTTATCTACCAACATCTCCTACATAAAGATGCATCACTAATTTATCTTATATAACTCTTCATGAATCAGTTGAATCACACAAGGAATCATTATATCACATCCTACATAGTGAATAATCTGCAATACTTCATTTTATTGGTGTATATGAAATTATTAAGTCATCATGTTATAAGAACTCCATCCAATATTATGATCTCATCTTCAATTAATTCTCTCAGAATATATACCATTGACTCTTATGGCGAGTAAAAACCACAATTCACTAACTGATGATAAACTTCACCACTGCTTCATGGAAAACATGAATGTTACCAACTCAAGATCATTGGTGAAATAATTACTCATATAGGTATGTAAATATATAGACCCATAAAGAACAACCGATCTCCATAGTAAAAAAATATAACCCACAACAATATGATAACAATCAATGAGAACCTTAAACAAAACTTCCTCATATGGACAATAATGTGTTAGAGTGATGACCAACAAACCCTCTGGGTTCTCAGATGTGTTATAAAACTGAATAGTCTAAAAAACAACTGATCCATTCTAGTTGAGGTTGGTTTATGTTTCAAAAGATGAGATAAAGTCAAAACATGAGATAAATAGGCTACATACCTCTTATTACATAAAATAAGACCCTGGAAACTCCAAACATTACAACTATTGTTGTGGATACCAAAGAAACAATATCCTAAAACCTTGAATGATCTATAGAGAATATGCAATGGAAAAAGTCATTACTAGGAAACTAGCAACAGAAGTCGAAAAAACACCTTCACAATATCCCCAACAAATGATGACGATTTGGAAATCCAAAAACAACATTAATATTCTCAACATTCTCTTCTATCGACTCAGAGAAAAAAATTATTTTGTTGATGAATTCCCCCCAAAAATTGATTCCAAATCTCACTTAACATTTAATTCATAAAACTCATGAAAATAGATTGATAATTTTTAACACTAAATGACATTTTCATTGAACTTATAATAACCATATAGACCATTTAGTATCAACTTCATAGAATCATAATCTTTCACAAACATAATATGAAATCATTATAATATATTAATATTTGGGAACCAACATTATCATTTCAACTGATTGAATAAATTACCCATCTGTGTAAGTGAATATTGGTTTATCGCATTCAACTAATTCATGTAATTACAATTTATATAGAGACGCAAATTCCATAAACCTTATTTATTGTGCCAATTGGTATGCCTTAAGGTGACACAATTTTCAAAACAAATCCGTTTACATGTAATCATTAGGTGGTACTCACAAGTCACACAACGCAAAAGGAACTATCCTATTAGAATAAATTGAGAATTGAGAGATGTATGGTTGTAGATCTATGAATATTTTGATGTCTCCTTTAGAAGGGAATTCAACAAAAACACAAGAAAAATATTTGTGTACTATTCCTCAGCCATGGGAAAAATATAAGATAAACATTGTAAATCTCCATTATCATGCTATACTCCCTATGGATGTGGAAAATCTCAGGACACTCATATTGAAGAATGATTTCATCACTTTTTATCCTAAACACTAGCATCATGCTTCTTTATCCTTAGTTGAAACTACCTCAATAGAGTAGCATAAAAATAAATATATGGTTCACACAAGATGATCATATTGGTTGATAAATCCCTCTAGAAATGTTCTATTTCTCCATAAAAAATATATTTTGGTCCCTATGTAAAGGTCATTGAACCCCCACCCCTTGATATTCAAGATGATGAGGGCTGGGAAAAGCATTCTTCTATATGAATTCTATTCTATCAAAGAAATTAGGAACCATATAAAATATATTTTGTATGGTTACTCTAAATGATCCCTATATCTAGAAGATTTTATTCAAAACAATTCTATCTCAAGGACCCCTTTTCTTTCTCAAACCTGATGATTTATCAACAATATCAATGCGGTGGCACAGAATTTGACTTCTGGACAAAAATAATATTCAAAATGACTTGAGATGGGAAACAAATTAGGATATTGTTCTATTGGATAATCGATAGGGGCTTGGGAAGGGATCCTAATCATATCCATAGAGGAACTCCCTTGTTTAAGGGTATATAGATCCTATTTAATAGATTACATTACAGTAGAAGAAATAAACACTACTCAAAACTGGCACCCTAACTATTCCCATGAGACCTATAACTCCTTAACATACCGAAGGAATAAGAACCACTACTACCTAAATTCTATATTCATCATGAACAGTGCTGAAAAACACCATGACTTCCTTAAATGAACAGATCGAACTGAATTTTATTCCCATGTTATCTGTCCACTATTAAAGAAATGATTAAAAAATATCACTCATTATTATATAGAAACTGGAGAGGAAACCCACATAGTTCTATCATCCATGTGTCACCATCATCGACCACCACCCTTTTGTGAAGTAGTAGAGCATCATTTGAAAATAAAATTCACAAACCTTATAGGTATGTAGACCAAGATACATCCATATAAAATATAAATAGTTAGAGGATCCTAAACATATAATATATTGTTTTTTTATAATTTATTAATTTATTCATTCATTGATTATAAAAATTACAATGTTTAACCGTTTAAAACACAGGAAAAACATGAGTGATGAATGATCAATTTCTAGGTCTCTATAAAAAATATTATCTTACAATACTTAGTATTATTAGAATATGTAGTGTCTCATGCTTTATATCATAGGAAGTTGTAAATACATGTGTCTCATCCTATAAATATTTTATATATTTACCACTAATATATCATGACCCCATCATCATACAATCCCTAAAAGTACTACTTATTTGTAACCACAATCTCCATTATATCCCTCAACAGGAACCTCTGATACCACTATTTCATTACCCACTCCCCCCAATGGTACCCCTCCTTATCCAGATAGAAGATAATAAAGATAATGATTCTTGATTACTACCTCAAATATGAGTCATGTTTGGGAAAATAACCATCGGTATATCATTCAATAAAATAGTATGGATTACCCTCAAAGATAGTAATATGAATGATAAATAAGAAGAAAAATATAAATCTTCAGTGACCATGAAGTCCAAATAGATCCCAAAGAACCAAAAAAGAGTAATCTGCAACCCAATCTCCAATATTCTAATGTAATCCATTAAAATTGTTTATGTACGTGTATTAGGAGAATAACTGGTATAATCCATTGTATCCTTCTCATTTTCTCTTGATCATAAGATACTGAATGCATACTAGTTCAACATGAATAATAAGTGAAACTAACACATAATAGAAATATGTAAACTATGTATATGGACTGACCTTGTCTAACTATCATGAAAAGGAATGTACCATAGATCATATAATATAGTAATAAAGGATTCCTCACATCCTCTTCCCATATAATATTCTACTTTTCCCTAATATCTTTTTTATAAGCCATATTTTTCTAAAATATTCTCACCGAAAACAAATGTGATAATTCATTGTAACATGAATCTCATGTATGGAATTATCACGTCGTCCAATTTTACATCTCCATATAATTATTTAGTAGTTATTGGGAGCTACCATATCTCATATGTTGGGAATTATTTTACAATTATTGTTCATCATAACACCCAAAAAGTTATGTCTTCTAATATACATTAATTTGCAAAATCCCATACAATTCAAAACACTATTAAATATGGAATATAATATATATTGTGATACATGTGTTTGAAATTTGTTGTGAGCTCTTAAATAGAACTACACAAAAATATAGAGATATATAACCACTATTTATTATAGTAGATAATACTAATAGGGTAACAGTGTGGGTCCAAGATGGGTAGTAAGTCATCTATACCATACAATCCTAGGTAATTGGGAAAACACCCTCCCAGATCCCATTGGAAGTTAGTTACCCAAAATACATGGTTCTGGTAGTGTCTGAAATCATGAAACATATAGGATAAAATGTAGAACATAAAAAAATAAGGGCATTAGACTAGTATTATGATTAAGTGATGCTATCATTACATATACACTCGACTGTGACTAATATGAAATAGATATCTTATAAACACACATTATAAAATGAGTGAAAAAAATTACTTCTAATATTCTAACAAAAAACCTCAAAAAATATAAATCATATCTATTAAATTTCAATACTCAGTTTCTATTTTCTTAAACATCAATGTGATATCAATTACAACATGGTATTTTCAATCCAATTCCATGGATTATCATGATTATAGATATTTACAATATAATAATTTTAAAACCCATGAGTTTAATCATTTATTAATCATTAACCTTTCATATTTCTATATCCTCTAGAAAACATGTTGAGAAACAAAATAATAGTGTATTAAAAAACCATGTACCTCTATAAGCAACATCATGTGGGGAATGCAATGCATTTATACAAGAAATTCATCCATCCATCCTTTAAACTGATAATTAAAAAGTATGAATCACATATATGAAAATAATATTTAAAAAACTATCTTTAATATATTATATCAATCTTAGTTTGAAAACCTATTACATCATCCATGACACCAATCTTCTTACCTTTATCAGTGTCAACTTATTCCACAATCATAGGCCTCACCACTAATATCACATCATCAAATATCCATCCTAGTTCCATATAACATTACTTATTAAGGACAATATCTAATGAAACTATATATAGAAGAAAATAGAAAGAAAATGAAACATGGTATACATGCACTAAGCACAATGTGTCCAGTCTTTCACATAAAGAATGTACCTCTTGGCATAGAAATTTTATCTTTATCAAACAATCCATTTTTGTTTCATTCAAACATTAAAAAATTAATTTATTATAATTTACAACCACAAGTATCCTAAATTCTCATGTTTTAATTCTATAATTTATATCAACATTAATTATAAAATATATTCCCACATCAACAAGACTTAAGGATGAACAATTTAATGATGCAAGAAATTCTATATTACACGATTTCATATGAAATGATATGAGTTATCATTTAATTATACATACCACTCCATTTATTTATCTAACCAAAAATTAATATCTTTACAATATTTATCCATTTTAATAAAATTATGTGTCTAAACACAATAATTAAAAATTCAAAATCATCAATAAAAATTGATAGAACATTTTACAAAAAATCAATAGGCAGAATTTTATCATGTGGTAAAAAACAGTTTATCACAAAAAAAAAATCCATATTAATGATTACATTGGTTTATTATTTATTAATTTCAATTCCATATTCACCTAAATTGAAATGTAATGAATGTGATATAGTTGAACAAAAAACAGAAAGGACAATAATTCAGTGCATTAACTCATATGATTAACTATTATCCAATAGAGGAAAAAATAATATATCTAATCACCTATCCCATAAGGAAGCTATATTCCTAAAAGAACATCACTAAATCACTGAAATTACAAATAAAAAAATAAATCCATGATAATGAATGATATTTATTGTGATAAAATGAAATGAATAAAAAAGTGGAACATGACTGTTCCCATAAGAAACTAAAGAAAAGTAAGAGGAAATCACCTCAAACTACTATAGCTCGATCTTTAGAAGGCAGTGGAAGAAAATATCAGAAAGGGGAATTAATAGAATTAGAAAATAATTAGAGGGCACAATGTGTTCAAGAGAGTGAATATGAGTTTTTATAATGAAAATATTATGGTGGATATTTATATTATAAATGGGAATTAGAGGACCATGGAATAGCTTCATATACCATGATGTTGAAAAACTAACATAGTATAAGAATATGATATAAGGTAATGCGTAACTCAAAATCTGCCCATGTTGAAGCCCCATCCAATGAATATAGAACACTCTAAAAAAATGATCCTATAACCTAAGAGGATGACCATGGAACATGGTCACTCACTATTCTGTAAGTACTATTCACCATGTTGGAGGCTACACCGTAGCCTACAACCCTTTCAATTGGGGTATTGAAATTCGATGAACTAACTGAAACTCCTCCTCGTGGATCCATTCTAGAGTACTTATCTCCACACAATAGAAATAAATCAACAATTAAGGTCATATAATGCATTCATTATCCATGTTAAAAATACTCCAATAATATTAGTAGAACCTAAACTCTCCCTACAGTGTTACTATGTCATATTTGTAATTCTACATGCCATAATGGCAACTGACCATGGTGAAACTCAATGATCTAGGACAATGAATCCTTGTGTTCTAATATTTTTTATACAATGCTAACTTTTTTCTCCTCCCTTAATAAGACCTTATAGATACCACTATCAAAACAAATCATTCAATGTAATAATTTAGAGTTTATGGACAGTTAAAAGTTTTAAAAAATATATAGCTTTTTATACAGCCTATAATACCATATACCACACAATTTCTGGCATATTGAGTTTATTATATAATATAATGTTTTAATTATTGAAAATATGTTTAATAAAATAATTTTTTATCTCTTGTCTATCTAGTTTATATTATAGAGATGTTTTAATTATTTTTTATTAATACATTAGTTACCCATGATATTAGGGATAGATAGTAAATGAAAAAACCCTAGAGTTTTAGATTAAGATGATATCATGATATATTTGTAATATCTTTAGTCGGTGGAATTCTAGGAAATTAATCATAGTATAGAGAGTTAAAACTAGATCTAGGTATGGTATAAATGAACCTTGGGTTACTAGACCTCAAAAAAAATGGATCATTAACTCGATCAATACTCTATTTTATGATTATTTGGACTAAGACTCCATAGATATATATAAAATCCTATGGCATATTGTTTTTTTGATCATATTATCATAATGAAAAAACACGCTATATTGATATAACAATTATATTTATGGATATGTTTTAGAATAAATTTTGAACCAAACCAAATATATACTAGTTGAAACTAAAAATTATATTCTTCGAACTAAAGGAATCATATAATGATGAGATAATATAAAATTATATTATATTACATGTTTGAATATTTTATGATTATGAAAATTCTCCGAAATATATAATTTTTCTTATAAAATGTTAAACAAATGTGTTTTAGTGGTAGCTAGAAATAAGAAAAATCTATATTAACACTGGGTGTGAGGGACAGTAGAGTGACTATGTAAGAAAAAAATTATTTTTTAATGGGTGGGGAAGTGAGAAACAATATAAATATGTGTTAAAAGGAATCAGAAAATATTATTAATAATGTGACAATTTTTAGATGTTGGAAACACAACATACAAGATAAAGAATCAATATCATGAAATTTATTGTTTTGAAATAATTTATGAAATAATATAATATTCCATGCATGTTAACAATTTAGAGAGTTGAGTCAGAGAAAATACCATAAAGGGTTGGGTAAAATGTATAATTATGAAAATTAATTTCATCAAACACAAATGTGATAGCATAAGAGAGAATAAACTAAAAATAAATTATTTAACTTGAATGATAATTTGACACAATAAAAAATAAATACCCCAATCAATGTGATAATGAGGAAAATATGAACTAATAAAAACATAGACCATGCAAATAATGGAAATCCAATTTGAATATCTATTGAAGTATAAAGTTATTTTTTACTCTCAGATGGAGTATTTATTCTATTTCTTTTCTATTTTAATAAATACAATTTGAAACATTTAATGATAAATCTATTATAAAAGAATATTCATTTAATATTATGGATGTTACTTCATATGATGAATCTTTTTGGAATGGATAATTTTATTTTTATAGTGGGAATAAATCAAATTGTGGACAGGGAAATATACTTTATATTATAAATAAACTAATTGTAAATTTTTTTATAGTTAATTAAGATATATTCTATGAAAATTAATCCCATCATATAAGATTTCAAATTTTGAGGAACCAATTTATTTAATGCAGAATGAATGGAATAAACCAATTTTTCACTATATAATTTCCTTCAATTAATAAAATAATAAATTGATGTTTCTTACACTATACCAAAATATAGTAAAGAAATATATATATTTTTAATATTAAATTTTTTCATCAAAAAAGTTATCAAATTATTTGATATAAATTAACGTTTCCTTATAATGAAATTAACAACAACATATAAGTTAAAATATAATATAGAAGTTGAAGAATTATTTATGAAGCAAATTTTTCTAATTTTGAATAGTATGTATGATTACAAGATTTTTTTCATAGACCATGTCCAATACAAACATAATAATTTTTATTATAAATTCAATATGTGGGAATATTTTCATCCGCCGGAGATTCCATAAGATCTCTCCTAGTTGAACTGTCACCCAAAACAGAAACAAAAATGATATCATATTATTCAATACTATATAGGTATTACAGATTGTAATATAATAATAAATTAGGATTGTATCAGAATGTAATTAAATACATATATTTAAATATATTTTGTCAATGACTATATTTTTTTAATGCTAACTTCTTTTTATGAACATTATTTATAAAAAATGTATTTTCTAAAAATTGCAAATTTATCTAATGAAAAAATGTTTATTATGACTAAAAAATGAAAAGATATATTGTTAATAAAAACAAAAAACTTTAATATATAGTAATAAATTATATAAGAAGGAATATTATATTATTTAAATAATAAATTAAAAGTTATGTTGAAAATAACTTGTTACCGTAGTAAAATAAAAAATGGTTATGGTAACTATCCAAGGGTAAATTACAAAAAAAATGACTAAAATTTGTGTTGAAATATGTGGTTGAGGAATTTCTAAATGATATCTATTATATAATAAATTCATTATTTTAGCCCCGATATTTGAAATGGGAAACCCATCATTTAAATGTGGTTGGTATTTAGAAAAATGACTTACCTTACCCTATATATATGGGGATCTCCAATCCTCAATCCACATCACACCAAAATGCCCTACATTCTATGAAAAATCACACCATAAATACCATTAACACTTCTAGGATCATTAAATTGGTTTTAGTATTCTAAATATAACCACATATGTTTTAAACCACTTCATAATGTTGATAATCGAAGTACTGTGGTATAAATTTCATACCAAACTTTATGATTTTGATTTACTTATATTCATTTATTATTCCTAAAATTTCATTAAAACTGTATAAAAGTATAAAATCAGTGTCAATATTATAAAAATATTTTATTATATTTATTTTAAAATCATTAACAATGTTTTACCTTTTTAATTAAGAATAATGAAAATGTGAAATATTTGTAAGTTCATAATACCACCTCCATGATGTAACATGATAATTTTTATTCACTAATAAAAATGGATATAAGGAATAAAATGATCATTAATAAAATTTATATTTTATTTATTATTCATAAATGAACACACTACTCTTCACTAGGGTTCTTGGAAAATGAAATCGGTATCCATGTGTACGTTTGAATTACCACCTCAATCGATATATGTATGTCATTTCTCATTACTAACTTTCATGGATATTTCTATAAACAGTGTTATAGGATTAATATTATTTTAAGGATATTGATAATGTTTTGATAATAACAATTTAATAACTTATTAATGATATGAACAATAAAAAATCATTTTTAAACTAAAACTATAAGACAAACGAACTTATGGGGAACCCTAAATTTTCCAAAATATATAATTTTTGAAAACCCATAGAATCATTCCCTACATTACTAAAATTATTATAAATCACATAAATACATAATATGTGATATCAAGATGTTTTCATTATAAAATTATTTTGACTAAATCACCTCATAATCATCCATTAATGATGGTATGTTCATGGTTGGGTTAGTTTGACATCATAATTGATCAATTTTAAGAAAATATATCATTGTATATTGATGTTTAATTAGAAAAGAGACAACCCATGACCTTCATTAGGTGAGAAAATTATTTTTATGAGAGGTGATAAGTCGACTCTTTTTATATTGTGATTGATATTTGACAATTAAATCAGTTCATATTGGGTTCACCATTTTTGTTTCAAGTGAAAATAAGATGAAAGAGATGAATATTTTTGTATTGTTGGTTGATTGTGAGGGGTTAAACTTCATGAAAAAGAATTTATGTCAATTCAAATTTGTTTTTCATAATGGAAACTCCCAACAGTTTCAATTTCTACAACTCAGTACATACATTTCTTCCAAAGGATGGAGGTCAGAAGGGTTTTCAATCCAAATGATGTTTAAGAACTCACATTGGGAAAGAGGATTAGAGGTCAGGATCATCATACACATTTGGGATGAATTGTTGTAACACCCTAACCCCAGTTACCTATAATGGGTGAATTATTTTATAACATTGGCATGATACAAGGAATCATGTCACAAATGTCCTATCAGTTTAGTAGCCTTGGAAGTACTAGATACATACATAAGTTTTATATTACATCCTGAAATAGAAAACGTTATATCCCCTTTTAATACTCTTATATCCCATAGCCTATTCATTAAGGTTAATCAAAATATAATTCTTTGCATCTGGGAAAAATTGAATCATAAGAAAGGGGTGAGCTCAGATGCTCATTATGGATAACAATATATTAGAAACTATCATAAATAAGAAAAAACATTTAAGGAAATATATAAGACTAGATCAAATGAAATTGAAACATAAAATTAAACATAATATGGAAAGTATAAATCAAATAATTTCATTTTCTTAATCACATGGATATTCTAATAGTATAATAATCACATGTAATATAAATTTCCAATTTCGTAATGATGGAATGCATAATGCCAAACTTCATGACCACATTGTCATGGCCTTGTTCCAAGACTACAAATAATATTCTGTCAATCCCTTATGCCAAGACACTAGTTTGTCTCATGAGACCTATAGATGCATCAAGGAGCTATAGTGGGATCCACCAGTCACTTACTGTGTCTAATGAATTCCTCATATTAAAGGGTGAATCATAATCTAAACATTAGTATTAAAACATGTGTATGAAATGTCAATACATTAATCCTAAACAAATAATGGTATAAAAATAGAAAATCCATAGTCAAAATAAATCATTCAAGACAATATGTATAAAAGTATTATAATAAAATGACCTCAATCTAATATAATGAATGTTATTGACATAGATGAAAATAATCATCAAAACTATTTGAGAGAAATATCCCCCTTTTCCTTGAAAACATTTAAATGTATCATTATTTATCAAGAAGCTGTTTAAAATAGATTGTTGAATCAAATTATCCCATACCACCTCAAAAATTTTAAAATAAATTTTAATTTTAAAAATTTAATGTCCATATAAATAAATACATGAAACCATTTTTAGAAACATGGACATTAATGAGAAAGATTTAGAAGAATAAATCTTTAAAACATTTTAAATGATATTTTAGTTAGTATTCTTTCCCAAATTAGAGGCACTTGAATAAAAATAATTGAGGTAATAAAAACATTATTAGAACATTATTATAAAGTGATTCTTAATATATTATGTCAAGTTATAGTATATACACCAAATAAAATTGAATTGGTGCATAACAACAATAAAGTCTCAATGAAATTTAAGTTGAAATGAATTCCCTTATAAAGACAGTATACTCAGGTTAACGATAAATAAATGTCACAATCATGTGTCAAAAATTAAAATACAGTAAATATGATTGGATATTCAGTGTAAAACAATCACAGCACATTCACACATATTCTTGTTACAACAACACGAATAACTTGGATGTTTAATTAAATGAATGAAAATTGAGTTAAGATTACTCTTATCAAGTTCATATCGATGACATGTGGATTTATCAATGGAGTGATTATGTGTATCAATATAAAAAAACCCAAAATTGGGAGAGTAAATTACTACATAAAAAAATAAATAAGGATTTCACACATAATCATGGAGTAAAAAATCAATTATGTTTTGGTAAAACCCAATGAGTGGAAATCGAAATTAAAAATTCCCTTACTGATTTGGTGTCTTAAGAAACATACACCCCATGAAATAAGAATCATACCACTAAAATTTAAATAGACTTAATTTTTTTTATATTACATAAGGAATAAAATCATGGGTTGTACATACACCACGCAAAATAAAATAGTGGCAATATAGCCTGAATATCACGAAAATATGAAGTGAAATGAAAACCCCTTACCATGTTGTAATCAATGGAGTCATATGATCAAAAGATAATAACCACTAAATATATCATAGAATACCATGAATATAAATATAATCATGATAACATATATCAAATTTCAATACACAATACACCACATGTAACAAATAAGTGGCGAACAATGGAAATCACAGAAAATTAAAAATGGGATAATAAACCCCTTACCTTGTACTTTTTCTTAGTATAGAGTAGGTTAAATAGCTGTATAATGGTTAAATAATTGATATTATATTATATAAGAACCAAATACATATATATGATATCATATATGATCTTTTAATATTTCTTTTTTAAAATTATTTCAGTAGTATCATCATTTCAGGGGTTAACTGGTTTATTTTCCTTTATATGATTTGTTGTGTAAGCCATGTTTGCTATGGATATGATGTATTTGATTTATGAAAATATTTATATTATGTTAATAGACATTATTTTTTGTCATAAAATTAAAATTAGTTTTTAATAATTACGATGGGGAATGAATCTGATCGCGTTCGTGGAGACGGTAATCCGTACATACGCATGAGAGACAATATCATTATATTGATGGATAAATCACATGTAATTGGATTATAAATCATATATACAGTGTCATTTTCGTGTTATATAGTTTATTTACATAGGTTTTACTCATTATTTTAACCATCCACATAATGAAGTGTTAGAATAACAATCTACACCAAGTCGTGGAGACGGTATGTCGTACATATGCACATATGATGACTTTTTCATTTAAAGGATGGATAGAATAAAAAATATGGTTGTACCATATTTATAACAATGTCACAGTATTTATATGTTAATAAATTTATTATTTTGGTTTGGGAATAAAAAATAAAGAGTATTTGGGTGATGAAAAAACATGATAGAGAGTGGTGAAATTATTAACTCTTCCTCGGGTGTTTCCTTTTGAGTTGATCAAAAGGGATTATTAGGATGGCTTTCTGATCAAAATAATGACTCTAGATTGATTTTAGTGATGTTGAGTGGATATTTTGTCTGGTTTTGGCCGATCCAAATGGCTTTGGAGGTGTGAAATTAAGAGAAGGGGAAGTACCCTTTTATAAGAGAGATGAGGGTCAGTTTAGGAAAACCTTGGAATATTATTTTATAATAAAATAATTTTATTTTTATAATGGCTCAAAAATGATTTATATAGATACTATTGTGGGTATGGGTAAAAAAATATCAAAAAATAGGTTTTAGATAAGTTTAGGTTACCATTGTAACCATGCCTTTATGATTTAACTCTTAGATAAATAGTTTAACTTTTACTGTGTCTTCTTGTATTCATACACTATATGGTTAATAAACATACTATAAACATCCAAGGAAACTTAATGTAGTTCATTAATGAACTATATAATATTATTTAATCCATTTTTCGGAACCTTTTATTCTTAAGAATATTATATCAACCAATAATATAGTATTTGTTTTAATAACTCAATTAAGTCAATTTTGAAATTATTAAGTATTTAGTTTTTGTGAAAATCATAACATCATTATTACATTTAAAAAAGTTTATTTAATCATCCCTGACAAGAAATAATAACCTAAAAAATTACAGTAATTCATCAAAAGTTTCAAATTACATTTAGGTGGATATTTATAATATCAATTATTTTAATCATTACTTTATAAGCTAATTACTGCATCATCATTGTGTCATAAAAAAATTTAATTATTTAACGTTAAAATTTTATAAATAAGATAAAATAATGTGTGAAATATTTTTATCATTCTATTAAATATTTATAGTCGAATTTATCTTATGTATAACTCTATATTAATAATGGTTTAGTTAATAAACATTGAATTTAAATCTTTTCATTCTTCTTTAAATAAAATAATAATAAATGTATTAATCTAATCCATGTGGAACAAATAGTATCATAATTTATTCCTAATGTTGTTTTTTTGTCTAATTATACTTATCTAATAGAATTAGGATATGTGTTATGGTAATTATAATACCATTTTTACCCTTAATTATAGTATTTACTATTAACCATGGTAAATAAAAGCCAAAAGTAACTATTTTCCAAAAAACTACTTTCATCTTATTGAACAAAATTTTAGATACTCATTACAACCTTTTCTCTCATATTTTTGAAAATTCATCTCATAGAAGAGGTAAAATTATGTTTTATGCAAATTTTTAAATGGACCAAGAAGGTGGGTAAAAGATGGTAATAAGTTCAATAAAATATTATATATCTAAACATATTATAAAATGACTTTAATTAACTAAATTTAACTTATATAAATATTATATATCTATTTTTAATTAAAATAAATTTTAATAAAATCAAAAAAATATTTAAATAAAATGTCATTTTTAAACTATAACACAGTGTTTTTCAATATTCAACAAAAATTGAATGTTTTCAAAAAAATACACACAATTCACCATAAGATAATTTTGATATTACAAATTCAAAAATTAATTCTATTTTACCAAATTCAAAACATAGACGTTTCATTAATTAATTTAAAATAATTACCCATCATCGAAACCAAAAAGTGGGTTTTTAAAATATAAAAACTACCAAAAGATTAAAATGTGTTTATTTAAAATTTAAATGTGAAATTACTTCTAATTACATAAATTTTATAAAATAATAAAAATTTAATAAAATTATACTACCAAATGATTCAAATGAATAATTTATCCCTATAAATCATTTCAATAAAAAAGTTGTTTTCAATTAAAAATTTACTATTTTTTAGTATTTATCAAAATATAAAACTTATCAGAAAAGTACCAAAAATTTATTAAAAATATATCTTCATGTCCCGATTATTAAAAAAGAACTTTTATTCTGAAAAAAATTATTTTTTTCTTATATTATGTCTAATAAAAACAAAATTTGGATTCTTAAAATATATAGAGTATATAAAATTCAGTATTCAGTTAATACTATTTATAACTGCTTTTGAACGACTAGTTAGGTAAGAAGTGGTGCGCTCAAACTCTATGTTGAATTTAGCTAAAGATATTGAATTAATTTGAAGGTAATATAATTATATTAAATCTTAGGGTGTTCTATTCTTCCCACCTTTTGGAAATTGCGTCCTCACAATTTTAGAATTGGGCTTGGGAACTTCTTTGAATGTCCTACATCTGAGAAAGATTAAATAAAACGGTCATATTAAATGAAAGAAAGATAAATATAATGGTCCCTAGATATAACCCATAATAGGATTCCATATATGAAATCATGGATATAAAAGAAAAACTACTTGTAGAGTTCTGATTAGAAGTGAGAGAAAACATGATCCAGAGAAAGTTAAGAACAAGAAAACCACAAACTTGTTATGGGATAAACAGTCATTAGTTTCCCAGTAGGAAAAGTAAACAGACAAAGTTTTTTTGGTTTCTTATGTTCTATTTCATAACTATGAGAAATTTATTTGTGAGATTGACTATGAACATCAATACATATACATACTTTTTTAGTAGAGTTTAAACCTTTAATAAATTTCTACCACTAACTAATCTTTTTTTCAAACGATGAGAATTCAAGATGACTTGGTCACACCTAAAGCACTATAATCATATTATATAGATTCAAATGATACACACAATATAAAACATATATTTACTATACCTTTATATATTAACCAAAACCTAAATGATTAGTAAAATATCAGATGATCCACAAAAAGACTAATCCTTTAGAGAAAGAAATACTAATAATAATTTCTAAAATTAAACCAACAATACCCAAAGTTCCATAAATACCATTCAATAAAAAATTTCCTCAAAATAATTTAATATAATCCTAACTAATATGTAAACTCAAAACATAGAATAATTTTATTACATAGTCTTCCACGTTAAATTGTATCTCCAAATACCATCACCTACTCTTAAAGTCACATACTAAAAAAAATTAACCTAATCAGATATTCTATATGATAGGTTAATCATTTCCATAATTATCCCAAATCTCTATAAATCCACAATAAAAACAAAGATAATAATACACCATTACTCAAATAAAATCTCATAGTATTAAATTTTCCTTAGGCATATAGTGCTCCCAACAGAGTGAACATCTTCCAAAATAACATTTATCACTTAACCACAAAATCATTTTCCTATAGTAAGGATAACCATTTTCTAAGACATAAGATCCCAAATCAACTTATTATTGACCAATAAAATCATTTATCTAGAATGAATTAGTCACATCAACCCGGGACTTCACGTATTCTATTGGTACGCGATAAATGCCAATCAGACTCTGGTTAGGGGTTCGATTCCCACAGCTTTGTCCGGTGTGATGGGTTTCCACACGGTCTACATGTTGTAATTTTTAAAAAACTATATATTATTACATTCTAAAAATGATAAAAAATTCTTCAAAATAACCATAACATAATTTCACCAAAAATTTTATCTCAATCCTCGCATTTTCATCCCACAATTTAATAATTTGTAATTTCTTTAAACTCAATGGTCATATAAACCTAAAGAGTTATTTATAACTATAATAGAAAAGATAATTATTCCATAAATAGATTCTACACATAATAAACCAGAGGGTTACACATACAAGATAAAATTCTTCCAAAGTAATCCCATCAACAAAGAGAACTAATACCATTAAACATTTTTCCATCCATTTATTTCCACATAGGTTCTTCCTTGTCCAAGTGATCATTCTAAAGAATAGGTCATTCAGTCGAGAAATGGCCAGGACCCCTACATTTATGAAATATTAATGGAAATGGATTCTTGGGATCATTTTTTATTTTCTTCCATTTCACTCTTCATTTTTTCACGGCAATTCATTACTTTATGTCCTCCTTTCCCACACATAAAATGTTTATTTTTTCCACTGAGGCACTTTCCTAGGTTTCTCCTTCCACATATCATTTATGATGGAAATTGTGTGTTATTTTCTCCATGGTATCCACTGTTGGAGATCTTATATTTCTCCATTTTTCCCTTCTTCCTTGATTACGGGAATTAGTTAATATATAAGTTTTTGATCATATTTTTTGAAAACTAATTTGTTATGAAAACAATAAGTTTTACACCTATTTATTTTCTCATTTCCACCACTGTTCCCACATTGAACATAATGTTTAATGTTTCTATTACTTCCTTGGAATCCATCCATTTACAAACACAATAATTCAAAATGTGAGTCATGAAATCATTTAGAGAATATCATAATGCTTTACATTCAATCAAAAACAACTTAGGATTAACCATGTTTTTTTATTCTCATCTTATATTAAAATCTTTAAAATCAGTTTGTAAAGAAAATGTGAATTATCCTAAGCATATCCCCTCAGAGTGTCGTAACGAAGAGTGTAGCAAGGCCCATTGTCATGAACTAGGATACCTTAGGTCAAGCCCGAAACTTCTAATCGGGGTTTTCATTCCTAGGTACATCTGTGGCATAGTCGTCTCTACCTGCTTGTATCCATAAAGTGATGTATTACATGGAAACCCCACATAATATTTACAATACCAATTTTTTTAGATGTTCTTATACACTAATATTCAATGTTTATCATAGGGAACTATTTCGTAATCACAGTTTTTCTTCTAAATATATCTCCTAAGGTTTGTACTAAACTTCTTCTGATACCAACTATAATGCCCCGACCCTAGTTACCCAGAATCACTTCATTATTACATAACATTGGCATGATACAAGGAATCATGTCCTAAACGGCCGATTAGTTTAGTACCCTTATATGTACTAGATATGTAAAAAGTTTTTCATTACCTCATAAAATAAAAAAACAAATGTGTGTCCCCTTTGAACACTCTTATATTCCTTAGCCTATTCCTGTAGGTTAATCGTAACATACTTCTTCGCATCCTAAAAAAATTAAATCATAATAAAGAGGTGAGCTCAAATGCTCAGTATGGATATAGTATAGTGGAAAAAATCATATACAAGAACAAACATTTAAGGCAATGTAGAAGAATAGAACACAAGACTTTTAAACATAAAAATCAATATCATATGACAAAGATAAATCATATAATTCCATTTACATATTCACAAGGATATTATACTTGTCGAAAAATCACATGTAATATCTATAGAAAATTTTATAATGAATGAATTCATAATGCAAGACTTCATAACCATATATTCAAGGCCTTGTGTCAAGACTACAAATAAGATTTTGTCAAGGCCTTGTGCCAAGACAATAGTTTGTCTCAATAGACCTACCGATTCATCAAGGAGCTATAGTGGGATCCACTCATCACATATTAAGTCCAATTAATTCCTCATATGGAAGGGTGAATCATAATCTAAACATTCGTGTTAAAACTAGCATACAAAATATCAATACATTAACCGTAAACCATGAAATGTATAAAAATAGCACATCCAAAGTCAAAAGTAAATCATTCAATACAATACGAAAGGTTTAATTTTAATAAATTAACCCCAATCTAGAATAATTAATGTTATTTACATAGATAAAAATAATCATAAAAAATATTTGAACGAAATATCCCCCCTTTTCTTGAAAACATTTAAATGTATCACTATTTATAAAGAAGCTATTTAAAATAGATATTTGAATCAAAGTGTCTCGTACCACTTTAAAATTTTTAAAAGAAATTTTAATTTTAAAACAATAATTTTCATATAAATAATTCCTTAAAACCATTTTTAAAACATGGACATTAATGATAATGATATAGAAGAATATATTTTTCAAAACATTAAAAATGATATTTCAGTTAGAGATCCTAGAGAAATGAGAGACGATTGAATAAAAATAATTGAGGTAATAAAAACATAATAATATCATGATAGTAAAAGGATTCATGATATATTATGTCTAAGTACAGTATGTACACAAAATAAAATTGAATTGTCGTATAACAACAAAGAATTATCAATGCAATGTAAGTTGAGATGAAATCCCTTATAAAGACCATATCCTTACGTTATGGATAAATCAATGACACAAGTATATGTGAAAAATAAAAACACACTAAATATTATTGGATATTCAGTGTTAAAAAATCATAGGATATTCACACATATTCTTGTAATAATGACACCAATGACTTGGATGTTAAACTAAATGAATGAAAATAGAGTTAAGATTACTCTTATCATGTTCATATGGATGACATGAGGATTTATCAATGTAATGGTTATGTGTATCAAAATAATAACCACACAAATGGGAGTGTAAATTACTACATAAAAAAAAGAAATAGTGACTTCACACATAATCTTGGAGTAAAATAATCAATGTAGTTTGCGTAAAACCCAATGAGTGGAAATAAAAATTAAAAATTACCTTACCTATATGGTGACACATGAAACATACACCCCATGAAAGAAGGATCACACAATGAATATTTAAATACCCCTAAATTAATGTATATTACATAAGGAATACATCATGGGAAGTACATACACCACAAAAAAATAGTGGTAATATAGCCAGAATCTCACGGAAATAAGAAGTGAGATGGAAACCCCTTACCATGTTGTAATCAATCGTGTTGTATGACAAAAATTTATTAACCAGAAAATGAATCCCAGAAAACCATGAATATAAATATAATCATGATAATATATTTCATATGGTGGTACAAAATGCACCAAATGCAATAAATAAGTGGCGAACAATGAAAATCTCACAGAATTCAAAGTGAGATAAGAAACCCCTTACCATGTACATTTACTTAGTATTGGGTACTTTAACATCTTTTATAATGGTTAAATAATTGTTATTAAATTATACATGAACTAAATAAATAAATATGATATCATATATGATCATCTAATATTGCATTGTTAATAATATTTCTATAGTATCATCATTTTGGGTGTTAACTGATTCATTTTCCATTATATACTTGGTTATGTAAGCCATGTATGTTACGGATATAATGTATTTTATTCGTATTAATAATTATATTATGTTAATAATCATTAATTTTTATAATAAAATTAAAATTATTCTGGAATGATTACGATGGCTAATGAATCTAATAGCGTTCGTGGAGACATAAATCTATACGTACGCACAAGTGACAATATCATTATATTGATGGTGAAATAGAATATAATTGGATGTCATATCATATATAAATAATAATTATCATGTTATATTTATTATTTACATAATTTATACTCATTATTATACCCATCCAAATAATGATGATTTTGAATAACTAACGACACCACGATGTGAAGATGGTAAGATGGACATACGTACGTTTTGTGACAATGTCATTTGTAGGACAGATAAAATAATGAATATGGTTGTACCATATTTATAAAAAATAACATTACGTAGAGGGTACTAGAGTAATTATTTTAGTATAGAAACAAAAAAGAAAGAGTAAGTGGAAGTAGAAAAGAACTTGAAAGAGGTTGGTGAAATTATTACCTCCTCCTCAAGTGTTTCCTTTTCAGTTGATCAAAATGGCTCCATAGGATGGAATTAAAATTAGTGTAACCACTCTAGGTATATTTGAGGGAATTTTTAAGGATATTTAGGAAGGGTTTCGATGAGCCAAATGGCTTTTGAGGTGTGAAATTACGAGAAGGAGAATTACCCTTTTATAAGAGTTGTGAGGGTCACTTTAGGAATCCCTTGATATATTATTTTATAATAAAATAATTTTCTATTTCTAATGGACCGAAAATAATTTATTTCAAATATAAGGTGGTTTTGGGTCTAAAAACACTCAAACAATCGGTTTTATACATGTTTAGGTTACCATTTTAACTTTATATTCTAGATTGAACTCTTAGTTAAATAGTTTATCTTTTAGTGTCTGTTCTAGTATTCTTACACTATATGGTTAATGACCATAATTTAAACTTTCAAGATAACATATAGTTGTTCATTAATGAAATATATAATATTATTTAATCCATTTGTCCGATCCTTAGATTTTTAAAAATATTATATCAACCAATAATATAGTATTTTTTTAAAAACTTGTTTATATAAATATTGACAATATTTAGTAATTGGTTTCTGTGAAAATCACAACAGTATGATTACATCAAAATTTTTCTTTAATAAACACTAACATGACATATTAACTTATAATATTAGTTTAATTCATCAAAAGTCTCAAATAAAATTTATTTGGACATTTATAATATCAATTACCTTAATCATTCATTAATCAGTTAATTACTGCATCATCATTATGTCATAAATAAATTTAAATATTTAATGTATAAAAAATATAATAAAGTACAATTATGTAGGAAATATTTTGATCTTATTAATTAATATTTATAGTCAAATTTATCTTATGTATATCTATATACTAAAAATGGTTTAGTTATTAAACCTTGAATTTAACTCTTTTAAATCTTCTTTAAATAAAATAATAATAAATATCATCATATAATCCAAGTGGATGAAATATGATAATATTTTATTCTTATGGTTTTTTGTGGTCGAATTATAATTATCCAATAGAATTAGGACATTTGTTAGGGTATCTATAATATCATTTTTACCCTTAATTGCCCTATTAACATTTAAACGTGGTAAATAAATGTCAAAAGTTACAATTTATCAAAAAATATTTTCATCTTATTGAACCAAATTTTACTTACTAATATCAACTATGTCACTTTTATTTTTGAAATTCTACTCACAGAAGTGGTAATATTATGTTTTATGAAAATTAGTAAATGCTCCAAGAAGGTGGGTAAAAGACGTTAAAAAGTTAAAAAAACATTTTATAATAATAAATATATTATAAAATGACTCCAATAAATTAAATTGAAATTATATTGGTATTATATATATTTATTTATTCAAAATAAATTTAAATTAAAAATATAATTATTTAAACAAAATGTCTGTTTTAAACTATAACGCAATGTTTTTCACTATTCCTCAAAAATTGAATGTTTTCAAAAAAATACCAAAAATTCACTCTAAGATAATATTGATATTTTTAATTAAGAAAATGAATTATATTTTACCAATTTCAAAACATTTAATTTTAATTAATTAATTTAAAATTAATACCTATTGTTGAAACCCGAAAATCGGTGTTTTAAAAAGTAAAAACTTTTAAAAGACTGACACGTGTTTATATCAAATTTTAATGTGAAATTACATATAATGACCTAAATTTTATTAAATTATAATAATATAATCTAATTATACAACAAAACCATTCAAATTCATATTTTAACCCTATAAATTATTTCAATTAAAAATATTTTTTTAATTAAAATTTAGTATTTTTCAGTATTGATCAAAATATGAAAGTTATCAGAATATTACCAAAAAAATTTCAAAATAAATTTTTAGGTTTTAATTTTAAAGATGAATTTAATTTCCTTAAATTTAATATATAAGTGTAAATAATGGGTTTCAAAAAATATTTTCTATTAGAAGGCGATAAAATTACATTTTTTGAAAAATACTTCTTTTATCTGAAAAAATGAATTTGTTCATATATTATGTCTAAAAATCATATCATATGGATTATAAAATTATATGGACTATTTAAAATACAATATTCAGTTAATACTATTCATAACTGCTTTTGAATAATTTGTTTGGTAGGTCGTGGTGTGCTCAAACTCAGGATAGCGTGTTGAGAATGCTATTGAATTACTTTAAAGAAAATAACTTATTGTGAAATCTTGGGGTGTTACAAGTGTTTCATACTATGGTATTCTATTGTAGATTTAAAATATGTTTGAAAATTTATTCCAAATCCTGATGTGGGACTTGTTTCCCTAACACGATTATCATATGTTAAACCATATTATATATAGTAGAAGGGATCATATTAATTAATCCATATGTATGAATTGCGTATTTTCATCAATTTTCTAGTAATAAGTATCTTCTTATATATTGAAGCATCATAACTAATAATTTAATAATTTTATTCCATATAGTGTAGTGGTTAATATTGTGATGAATGAATTGATCCATTGCTAGACATCCCTTGTATCCAGTTTATTATAGGTAGAAAAACCCATGTAGTTTTGTAATTCATTTTTTTTCATCCTGAAGAAAATAAATTTGAGTGGAAACATAGGCACCAATTATTAAAGCTCGAGTCTATAGGATATGTCCTATGTATCCCGAATATACTAGGAATCAGAGTTAACATAGTTTTTTTACTCCCTTGGGATAGGACCTATGGTATATTCCATTATAATATGAAAACTTTATAACATTCCACTCATTATGTATTGCATGATGATATTTAAATATAGGTGGAGACTCATTATACGAATGACATTATAATGGAAGCTCCCTATGAAAATGTGAGACATGCTCATTGTGATAATCAAGGGATTACAAGTAATTAATCCCACTATATATGGATGTGGGAAATATGTACTAGGATATCACTTTGGATTATTAATTTGGTTATTGGGCCTTAGGAAGGCGTCCAATGTTTCCTCATTATACCAAGAATAGTCAATATCATAGTTTAGTGGGCTTCTCAGTCCACAAAATGATGATATTGAATATTTATTCAATGGGGATTATTGGGTCCTAATAGTAGAAATGTCAAAAACATAAGAGGAAATGTACTAATGTGAATTCTTATTTTATCATTGGCTATAGGATGGAATCCTAGAAATCTTGGTTATTTATGGAATCATTTTTCTCATAGTTAAGTTGATTAAGTCTTAAACACTCTAGTGTACATTATATAGATGGCACTTCACAGTATGTCTATGATTAGGAAATATTGAATATGGTTTCCCTATATGAATTACATGATTAATTTATACCCCTGGGTCCATGTGATCTATGATATATGTAGGAAGTGAGTGATGGAAAATAATTATTCTCACTACTTATGGATGGAGGACTTATGTGTTGTGACAACACATTGGGTGGTTAATATAGAGATCTATACCAAGGGGTGTGTCCTTCATATCATGGTTATGGTAGGAGTCATATTCATCATGGTGAATTTGGTCTGGTATTATGCATTTAATTTTCCCATTTTGAATGATGGGAAATTTTATTAGGTATAATGATTATGATTGACCTGGGCTACCTATTTTTCAATCATGTGTTGATTGAGATATCTACATGAATTTATTAGCTACGGGAAATGTCATAGGATGTCATTATTCAATTTTCAAATTCAATCCCATTAACCAATTAATTTTTTAGGGACATAAATTAACTTATATTAATTTTTGGAAGGTTATTTCATGATTAATGTTGAATTTTCTAGAGGAATATGCGAGAGTCTGCTGACTAGTCTTGGATTCCTTGACATGATCCCAAATGACATGATCAGAAGATGTCACATAATTCATCTGAAATTCCCTCATGTCATCATGAATCATGGATGACCTTATTTCATGAATTTTCAAGAGATAGTGTGACATGTATAAAGGGTGTCTCATGACCCATGATGACATTTCTGAACGGTGGTGGGAATGTCGGCCGACATTCCTTGAGATTTTCATGAGATATGAATGGAATGTTCACATGATGTCATTGGATAAACTTGTAAAACCTTGGGATATACTTAAAGACTAATTTGACAAGTAATAATTCTTCCATATGACTTTGTTTGTAGTTATGAGGTACACAATTAGGTCTGGTTGGTAAGCCTATTGGATTTATAGAGACCTAGGAGGCATGCCTTGGGGGCTTCATGTGACTTGATCTAACATGTCCATGGGAAATAATGTGATATAAATATTATACCAATGTAGTTTCATGAAATTTGTGTAATAAGTACTACTATTTTAATTTTACCATGTTGGTTCATTTGAAGCTCATGTTTATCAGCATGTATATTATTCATATATAAATGACATCATTTAAGTCTTCATTCCCTTATCTTATTGCATATGCGGTAGAACTATTCGGTGTTATATTATTTTATTCCTCATGTGATCTAGCAGGGATTCTTGTTTTTCTTCTTTGTACTATCTATATGTATTTTGGGTGATTTATGAGAGATCATGTGATGTTCCTTTTCATGATGCATGATCGATCCCGTTGTTCTGTAACCATTACTTAAGCGTAATATTTTTGTTTACGATATCAATGGATTTGAGAAATCCAAAAATATTCATGTTTGAATTTATGTGAGGTTCCTCAAAAAATATTTTTTCCACGCTGGGGTGGGGGATTTATAAGTTTTACTACCCAATTTACTCACTGCTTTGAATGTCTTCTATCACAAAAATCTGAGATGTTGTCAGTTTTAGGCTATGATGCCATAAGTTTTGAAAGATCCTATTATAGGTCATTCTGAGGACGTCACATGATTTATAGATTCCATTAGAAAATTTAATCAGCACAAAATTTCTTGGATTATATTCAATTTATGGGGTCCATTCGAATTAACCTTACAAGTTGAGGCACTTCCATATTTTCATCCTAATATTTCCAAGGGAATTTGAGGATTCAATGAGTATGTTGAATGATCAAAATGTGATACGAAGAGACATAAGTTATTAGATTATAATGGGGTATTTTGATACCCTACATGTGTGTCACATGAGTTTTATGGCCACAGTGGTATCCCACATTTTTTTTATTTTATTTCCATCATTATTTTTTGATAACATTTTTGTTTAGTTTATTATTATGGGAGTTGTCCAAGAAAATATCTCTCCACATTAGTGATGCGTCATAATAAATATAAAAGTTCCCATGGATATGCATGATAATTTCTAGTATAAACCATTATTATTGAATTTGGAGCCCAATTTTGGGAATAAGGCCACCTAGACATGTTAAAGACCTTTCACATAATAAGGGAGATACACTAGTGGGGCTCTCATGTAGTGAGGTGGACATGTCACCAGGGGATTGTGGTGTCTCATTAACCTTTTCGGGAATGTTCTATGTTTAATAAAACCACAAGAGGGTCTTATAATTGTAATTTTAATTTCCTTTGATTATTTTTCAATTTTAGGGAATATTGTAAGGTTGTATGATTATCATCGAAGAAAATCACTCTACCAATTTTAGATTTGTCATGTGATATTTAAAATCACAATAGGCTCCAACATTTTTGTTATATTATCTTATTTTACAAGGATTTTTGGATAGTTTTCAAGAATCCATTG
Organism: Viscum album; assembly: GCA_963277665.1. NCBI lineage: Eukaryota > Viridiplantae > Streptophyta > Magnoliopsida > Santalales > Viscaceae > Viscum > Viscum album. The sequence continues at coordinate 715,727,784 of OY728160.1, forward strand.
GTTAAGAAGACTTCTGACCTAAAAGAGCTTATTTGGCTACAACCACATGATCACTAATTTTCTTGGAATAGTTTTTGGTTTGAAAGTGACACATGTACCGTCCACTTCTCTAATCCTTTTCCTATATGCAAAGTTCATTGGTCGGGATTTGGATTAGGATTGATAAATGGGGTGTTTAAATCAATGTTCTATTTCATTGAACATTCTAAACCCATCTAGAAACTTGATTAAAATCAAAGGTATCAACATCTCATCTCCTATATTTTTAATACATTGTTATAAAGACTTATTTTATTAGAGAGTGATGTTGTGTGAATAGGTTATAATCTCTCCATTTGGATATTATGTATGACCCATATAATTTCAAGAATTTTTAATTATTTTTATATTATTAATTTTAATTTACCTCAGAAAGTAACTAACCTAATTATGGAGTTGATGAAGATGGAATTACCAACCAACAATAGATCCTACCAGAAGACAGTTTTACAAAACAATGGATGGATGAGTTAGAGTATTTAAAAAATACCTTATATTGGTAACATTATTTTGATCTCAAGGGCCCACCCTCAGACCATATCGACATACAATGTGCATGATAAGTTTTATGACGTCACGTGCAACATCAAATGTAGAGAATGTCATATTTCAAATATTAGATAGGGTAAAGTGTTATCCACACAATAGGGATATGTATTCCTATAAGGATGCAAAGGTGGGAATCACCCTTCAATGTCTTCCATTTGAGTAGCTAGTTACAAAATGATGTTATGAATCTCCTAGGGTTCTATTGATTGATCACCCTCCCATTTATACAGAGTGGGTGGGGTCGATGTGGTGGACCCTCATTCATCTCTCAATGATTATCGATTTATCCTAATAATGTATTATCATTATGGAGAGGTAGAGGGTGTTCCCCCAATAGAGGGATGTCACCATAATTTTATAGTTCCTCATATATATAGAGAGAGTACCTGAATCTAGAGCAAATTTGGAACCCATATGTTTCTCTTTCCAGTGGATAGGCTCTTTCCAGATTCTTTGCAGGAGGAATATTTTCCTCATAATTAAGAGGATACCCAGCAAGTAGATTTCTCCTAAATAGATCCATGTTCAGTTTAATGAGTGTTTATATCTCATTATCATTTTGTGTAAACTGTCAATCCATTTAAGGCACTTTGATTATTCATGGGAGGTGATAGGGATGTAACCATAACTTCACCTACAACATTCGTAGTGTGCCACTATATAGGTGGAGACTAGATATTCATAGGTTCCATGTTTAGGATCCTCATATGGTTTTAGATGCATGTAATCTGATATGGTGCATCCAGATCACCCACCTCTCTGGTTATTTTTTTTTGTGTCTTTTATCTCTGTATTTTGATCATTAACCATAATATATATCGTATTGAAAATGATGAAAATTATAGAAGAGTGTATTGAAATGGTGGATATTACCTTACTTTCAACGCAACATAATGATTCTAAAATTCTTTAATTATGTTAATTTTTAAATCATTTGGCCATTTTAGTCCATTTTAGTTCATGACCCTAACCAGGTATGATTTAAGTCATAGTATTATCCTCCTACATAAGCATGTGAGTAATAACCTTGAGGGAGTTACCACTCATGATTTACAAATAGGCCTCCAGTAGCTAAGGTTTGTCTTGTTGAGAGAGAAATAGATGGTTTCCCAACTAATGTAATTTACCACCCATCCTAGTGAAGACTCAATATTTTTATGGTGATGATAATGAAGAAAATTCCCCTAGCCTTGTGGGGTGGTCATTATTTGGGGCCACAATTATAATGGATTGACAATGTTTTTGAGTATCCAATGATTTTGATCCTTGATTTGATGACTTCTATGATGGACATTGAGATATAAGTTCCCTCTATTTTTCCCATTTGATTCGATAATGATGTGCTCATGGGGTTTTTTAGTGCAATAGAATCCCATGCTGGGAATCCATTTCTATGACTTGTTATCGAATTTATGAAATATTTTTATTTAATTTTTGAATTGAATTCTTATTTATTAATGGGGTAAAGTTCAAATATTTAACGACTGTCCTCTCCCTCTAATTGTGATGTATGAGAATCATTGAATAAGTGTAATTTTATTGTGATATCAAACTAGATTTTTCATTACCCAATCCATTGATTTATATGGATGATATGGAATTATAGGATTCCATGTCTGAAGGGATTTTTTGTTCTTGGAACATAGTGAAGTTCAGTGATCCATATTTTTCTAGTCATCAGATAATTGTGTCTATCTATGTTATGGAAATAATTCTATATAGAGTTTTAGTAATTCAGAGACAAACACTATGTATGATTTTGTATTTCTCTTCCTCACTAAAGTTATGGGGCATGTAATAAGTGTCCATATCTACCTGATAATAGAATTTTTTTGAGATGAGGAAGACAATAATATCACATACTCGGGAATTGTCTATAAATTAGTTATTGATGAGTATCAGTCATATTTTGGCCTACATAAAAATGTACGCCTTTCCTGTCTCATATGAGACCTCATAATTAGACATGGGAGTAGATAGAATATGGCAGTGAGGTTAATTCTAGATAACTCTCTCCATATATATATTATTTTTCAGCCACATCATCGGACCTACACAACTTCATCCTTTCATACCATAAAATATGCATATTGGGGTCACATGTAGACCAGAGTGGAGTGTTGTGGAAGATGATGTGGAACTATATGCGGTTAACCACAATTTTTTTCCCCAATATATAAGAATTATTCATTGTTTTGGACACATCTCTATAATTTGGTGTCTTAAAACGGGGATGTTTCCAATATATACTATGAGATATAAACATGTGGAGGTTAACCAATACATATGTTAGTAGTTGAGTCCACATTATCCATTTACACACAACAATGAGATGGAATATTATTGTAATGATTATGTTCTATTTTGGATGAATAATTAGGGGACCTTGTGGGCGATGTGAATGTGTCACAAATTACCAAAAATAAACATATATTGATAAGACTATAGATATGGACCAAAATCAATGTCATGGATAGAATATACTAACCAACCTTACGATAGAGTTTAGTGATATGATCTTGCTTTATGATGGTAGCAAGAGATTTTTCATAATCATCTGGTGTTATGGGAGTATGAGCCCAATACTGAGGAGATTCAAGAATATTCCAATGACAATACTCATTAATGATACGAATAAAATATTTCATGAGGAATGTTTCGATATCACATGGTGAGACATAGTCATAATGGGAGTATGAACCCTGTCCTTAGATTTTTGAGTATTATGTTGGTCTTTTTGGACAAGGAAAAAATTCTAACACAAGGAAAGTGCTTCTCCAAATTGGTGATACGCAGTTGGAATAGGAATATGATCCCATTCCATATAATAATTAACCACTAGGGTATGTCAATGGACCTCATAAAATGAAATGGGAAATACAACTCCAATTATATTTAATCATAATGATGTTGGTATAGTCGTTCATTGGAAGAAGTGTGAATATCCACCTAACATCTATGTTATGCAAGAATATGCTCGTGAGATTTACTAAAAACAATATGTGATTTTTAGAAGACATGTCCAACTATCTAATTGTTATCCATGTCAAAAATAGGGATGAGAGAATGATATTATTCCTTTGGAGTATGTTGATTCCCTTATTTGATTGGAATATCTGCCGATCTGGAATCATGTAACCCCCTCTCATGGTGAGCCATGCCTTGAACACGGATTGGTTACATGTTAAGATAGTATGGAATATGATGAAATAATTTTTAAAAGGCATGTGACTTTATCTCGAGGCATTTTCTACTCTCACCTGTTGAGCCATATTTGGAATAGGAATATGATATTGGTCCGACACCACATCCTTTATGACAATATGATGATAATTTTCCCAGATGGGAGAAATACTGTGTGTTTTCTATAGAGAAACTAAATGTTTCTAATTTTCATAGTTTCAAGCTTCCCCTAATGTAGGGAGATGAATATATGCATGAACCTCTATATGTACAACTTCTAGAATATATTTATATTCTTCATTATTTGTTTCTATGATGTAATGGAATTTTAGAAAATTGTAAGAGCGATATAAGCCTCAAAATTTTCTATCTCCACTATATACTATTATATATATTTTATTGACATGGGGATAGGATACCACTTCTATCCCCATTGGTCCATTATAATATGTCGATGGGATTCATGCAAGGTGGTAGAGATATTCACCTCTCCCATACCTAATTCCAAAATATGCCCATATACATGTTTTGAGAGAGCAGGGATATGAGCCTACTGTCATGTCTGGGTTTTAATTTCCCTTTGTCCATGACTCGGTCCAGGTTTTTGGGTGAGATATGGTTAGAACGTTGAGTTTTTGTAGAAAATCGCATGTATGCATGTTTGCTGGCGTCTGTGTTTGAGCAAAACACGGTCAAGAGGCCATGCAGCGACACCCCAGTCCCCACGCTGCCAGCCCTGTATGCGGGGAAAACTAATAGTTTTATGAATAACAAATATGGTGGTTAAATATAAATATAAATATATATATAATTTAGAACTAATAACACTAAAATAAATACTATTATTTATTATTAAAATAATTATATTACAATTAATATATTTTTGATATGGTTATTTTCATTATTATGATTAGTGGAATTTTTATTATTTATCATTATTATATCTTATTAAAGTGATTATAATTATTAATTACATGTATATTATCATATTTATTATATAACATGTATTATTATTGTAATTATATTAGAGGTTTTAATAAAAAAATAAAAAAAGGGATCAAAAGGGTCAGGGTTCGGTGCACAGGCCGACCCCCCCTTCCACCCTTGATTGAAAGAACCCCCACCCCCACCCCCTGATTGAGATCTCGTCTAGCGTCACCTCCCCCCTCACCTGCTCCCATGGCGCCCTCCAGCTGGCCTCGCACAACCCATCCCTCTACTGTAAATACCTGTAAATTTCAAGGAAATTGTTTTTCTTAATTTTCCTTGGAATTTTACAAGAGCGCTGTCTCTGACGGCACCTGATTCCGAGGCCCGGTGTGCCCGGAATCATTTTCCGAAGTTTGGTTCGGGTACGTTCAGTGAACGGGCGAGCGGGTTTTTCTAACTTTTGAACCGGTGCCCGGAATCGAATTCTGAGGGCACCGATGAAATCGCAGCGCCAGTATTCACTTAGAAACGCCTCTTCTGGAGTTACGTTTTCTCGGGTGTGGTTTTTAATTTTCGGTCTTAAAGTCAAGAAATAAAATAAATTTTGCGACAACATTATTTTATTTCACTTAATCCACTTGGAAGCCACTTGAAGCCACATAAAGGAGTCTTGAACTGAGTTAAACCGGATATGATGCTATCCAGATATATCCTACCCCCCTTGGTAGGATATTTGTGAGGTGGGGCCCGCACGAGCCCCGCCGTTTCTTTCCGCTAAGAAACGCACTCGCGAAGACCCGTCTTTATGAAAGTCAACTGATGAGTTTCATAAAATCTTAACAGACCATTTAATTGGGCGGTGTATTTCGTGAATTAAATGGGCTGTTTCTTTCGTGAATTAAATGGGATGTTTCTTTCGTTGAATTAATTCAATGAATTGATTAGTCGTTTCTTAACCAGTTTTCAAATTCGTTGGCGTAATAATAAAATAAGGCCAATGCACGACCTCTGGTTACTTGCGCGTTGAGAATATTTGAGAGGACCCTTGTATCTTCTTCTCCCTCGCGAAGAACGCGAAGAACGCCGAACCCGGAAATCGACGACGCTTCCGTCCGAGACGTTCTTTTACGCTCCGATCTCCGATCATCAATCGTTTGAGGTGAGTGATTTCGGATTTCCTCTCAAGGTTCTTTTTTTTGGTTTTAAAAGAAACACAAGTTTAATTATTTTTAATTTAAATATGTTGTTCTTGGTCCGTTGAGCTCGCCGACTCAACGCCGGATTCCGCGACGACGCGACGATCCCTCTCTTCTGCGACGAGCTTTACCGCGAAGAACGCCTGCGTGCGACGACCAACGAGGTAGGGATTTATTTTGGGAATTACCCCCTTTATTCCCGTCAATGTTTCTTTAAAGAAGTTAAAGAACTGGATTGCGAAAAATTTTAATTTTATTAAAATTGTTGTTTCCTGTGTGGAATAAAATTTCTCCCGTAGTTTATATCTAACGCGGAGGGTACGGGCCAAACGAACTCGGCCCGATGACCCTCCGTCGTTCTTCGTTTGTGCGGATTTGAAGGGCGACGACGGAACGTGCCGCAACGGATGTTTGATGATCCCGCAGTGAAGAACAAGTCCCGGGATGAGCAATGGCGCAGGCGGGAAGAGAATCAGACCACCGGAACGATCCCGGTGGCCCGCAGAACTCGCCGGCGGCGGCGGCACCCGCGGACCCGCAGCCGCGCGGGTCCGATGCCCTCGGACGCGGCTGAAGCCGCGTCCCGACTCGGCGAGGCCCCACGCGGGGGGCCGCGGCACCACCAGGCCGCGGGGGCGGCGCCCCGCGGCGCCATGCCGGTCCAACTGGCCGGGCCACACCCTGGCCGGACCGGGTCGGTTCGACCCGATTCGGGTTGACCTAGTTCGGCCGACTCCCGGGGGGGTCGGGCTGGGTCGGCCCGGGCCCGTACACCCCGTCTTCGGACGGTTTTCGTTCAAATGGTCGTATCTTGAGCTACGAGCCTCCAGACGACCCGCAGTCAGCGGAAATGCGATCCTTGGATCGAGACGGTCGTTTTGGTATATCGCACTCAAGGTTTCGGAATACTTTGTGTTCGGCCGGGTTGGTTCGTACACGAAACCAACCGGGCCCTCGTAGCGGAAATGCTCATATCTTGAGCTACGGGCGTCCGATTGACGTGCCGTCATCTTTGTTGAGTTACTCTTTGTGAGACAGATCTTTTTGCATACTCCGCCCGAGGATTGGACGCAGGTGGAGTACGGTCGGGTTGGTTTTGCCTTAAAAACCAACCGGGTCCCTGGGACAAAAAAGCCAATAACTCTCAGACCGGGCATCCAATTGACGCGCCGTCTACGACATTGAGTTCCTGTTGACGATACGGAACTTTTGGATACATCAACTTCAGACTTTGTGTCAGTTGATGTATTATCCTGTCAGCTCGGGGAGCGGACCCTCCCATGCGATCTTACTGTGTGCGGGAACCCTAGTGCTGGTTGCGACTGTTTCTTCGACGACGACGACCGTGCAGTGATCCACAGTGGACTGCGGCGATGACTGTGCAGAGATCCTCCATGGACTCCGACGACGACCATGCAGAGATCCTCAGTAGACTGCGGCGATGACTGTGCAGAGATCCTCAGTGGACTAGGACGACTACTGCACTCAGCGATCCTACGTGGATCCGTGCTACAGGTCCTGCGTGGGCCCGGTCCTGTGTGGGCCCGATCCTGTGTGGGTCCGATCCTGTGTGGGTCAGCGCTCTGCAGTTCTGTGTGAGCCAGCGCCTATAGGTCCTGCGTGGGCCCGGTCCTGTGTGGGCCCGATCCTGTGTGGGTCTGATCCTGTGTGGGTCATTGCGGGGGTTAGTTACCTATTGATCCTTCGTGGGTCCGACGACATAGATAGATCAGTGATCATCTTTATCGTCATCCGAAGAAGTATACCTGTGTGAGCTGAATCTTGTGTTACTCTCCTTTGTGGATTGTGTTGAGCTATCCTGTGTGGATTTACTGTTTACTCTCCTTTGTGGATTGTGATGAGCTATCCTGTGTGGATTTACTATTTACTCTCCTTTGTGGATTGTGTTGTTCTATCCTGTGTGGGTATACTTTTGCTTTCCTGTGTGGACTGGGTTGTTCTTGGGCTCGGACGTTGGAGCCGAACATGAATTGACGAATTAGGTATATGTATGTGTATATACCTAAGCCGTGTCAGATGTTACTTCGTGATTGTATTTTTCCTTTGTGGATTATCCTTTTTGGATTTCGGGAGACCTTCGGGGGTCTCGGGGTCCCTACTGAGTAGCTTATACTCACCCCTGCATGGGCTTTTCCCGCACTACGTTGTGTTGGTTGCAGACGATGGATAGCGCTGATCGTGGTGGAGGCGTGCGGAGTAGGACGGTACCTGGAGGTGGACTACTAGGCGGGACATACTCGAAGCGGTCAGGTGGACCCGAGGAGCAATGGAGGCTATCTGTACCCACCCTTTAGATGCGATTTCCAGAGGACAGCTCGACGCTACAGTTTTCCCTTTCAGTTGCTGTTTTTCCTTTCAGTTCTACTTTACTTTTGGGCTTGTATTTCTGGCCCCTTTTACTTTCAGCACAGCTCGTACAGTTTTTACTTAGTGTTTACTTTTCCGCTTGCTTACTCTGTGGTGCTTGTTTACATTTCAAAGTCAATGCCTTCCCTTTTTGTTAGGATTTACACCTTGGTGCTAGTCGCCAGCCCCTGGCCTATTGAAGGCGGGCTTGGGGTAGTCAGGGCACGGGCCCCGAGGGCGGGTCGTGACAAATTGGTATCAGAGCTGGTCGGTTCTACCACAGACTCTGATCTTTCTTCTATGTGAAGTAATAGTGTTTAGCGTATTAAGTGTGGTTATCAGTCCAGGGAGTCCAGTGTTGGTGCGGCGGCCGACGTATCCATACACCAGGACCCTGACTTCTGATTTCCGACTTAATGCACGAAAACATTGATTGCATGTGTGTTTCAAGTTTTCTTTGTGAATAATTGTGTCAGCTCACCAGGTATACTGTTTTGACCGTGGAACACTTGTTTCTTTTTCAGGATGGCACAACGACAGCAGCCAGCTAGGGTTCCTAGAGTAGAGCACGACGACAGCCCGCCGAGCGACGAGGCCTCGGTACAGGGCCCGTTGAAAGCAGAGGCACCGGCGGTACCTTTACTCACCGATCCCCCGATGCTTCCAGCACTGGAAGCTGACGACGCACGACGCCTCGGAGCTCTGCACAAGTTCTAGCGCCAGCGACCACCCAGGTTTCATGGGGAGTCGGACCCCCAGGCAGCTGAGGACTGGCTGGAGGCAGTTGTCCGAGTTTTCAGGATACTGAGGACACCAGCAGACCTCATGGTGATCCTCGCGGCGAGCCTACTGCACGCAGCAGTAGGGCGATGGTGGAGCCTGATGCTCCAGGTACACGTTGAGGCCTCCCTCATCTGGACGGACATCGAGAGCCTCTTCCGGTCAGAGTTCGTCCCAGCCACCCTCGGTGCAGTGCGCATCCAGGAGCTTCTTCAGCTGCGACAGGGCAGCTTGACGGTCGCCCAGTACGCGGCGAGGTTCACCGACCTATCTTGTTACTCGACAGACATGGTACGGGACCCCTTCTTCCAAGACCGGACCTTCGAGCCGGGATTGAGACACGAGATCAGGGCATCGCTGATATCCCTCTGCATCCCGACCCAGGAAGGAGTACTGGAGCGAGCCCTCCTGATCGAGAGCTTTCTGGCTGAGACCACAGCGAGACCTACCGCAGGGCGGCAGATAGCGGAGTCTTCGGCAGCAGGTAGCCGACGGATGACTCAGGGTTCCAGGTGGACCAGACCTTCCGGCAGACGACCTCGGGACACTGGCTCAGCAGTGCAGGGCACTCAGCGCGGAGCCAGTCTTCCGAGAGGTAGGCAGTGCTATGAGTGCGGCAGGCAGGGCCACATGGCTCGTGACTGCCCGACCCGTCGTACCGAGGGGCAGCAGACGGTGGAGGGACCACCCAGGCAGAGGCAGAGGGTCGACCGTGGTGGTCCTCATAGAGGAGGCGGACGAGGCAGAGGATCTAGCCGAGCAGCAGGTGGTGGGCGATGATTTGAGGCTCTGCCACCACCACCACCAGGAGGCCCGCCCCGACCACAGGGAGCTGGCGGGCAGAGACAGGCGCAGCTCCAGGTAGTAGAGGCCTACGACCACGGCACGCTAGAGATGATTCGAGGTACGATCTATGTCTATTCCACCCTTGCTGCAGTTCTGATAGACACAGGAGCGAGTCACACTTTCATAGCCACTGCCCTTGTTCGGAGCTCGGAGATTCCGACAGAGCCGTTGGCTCGATCCTTACGGCTAGTATCTCCTACGGGAGCAGACTTGACGATTACGCACTGGTGCCGGCAGTGTGAGCTTACTCTAGGAGGTGAGAGATTAGGCTGGGATCTTTTTGTAGCGGCGTCGAGGCCTTACGACGTCATCTTGGGCATGGATTGGTTATCTACGGTCCATGCTCAGATTGACTGCATTAGGCGCAAGGTGCGATGTGTGCGCACCGACGGGAGCAGGTTCACCTTCACTGGCGAGAAGGGAGACTTAGCAGCACAGGATGGACTCACGCAGAGGATAGGTCAGCCCATCACTCATCAGTTGGCTAGCCTCATCCTGGGAGCAGTTGACGTGCGGAGTCCAAGTTTTCCTACAGTGGTGGATCAGTACGCGGACGTCTTTCCCGACGACGTTCCAGGACTACCTCCTCGCAGAGAGGTAGACTTTTATATTTACCTGTACCCCGGGATAGCCCCGATATCCACTCCAGCATATCGGATGGCCCCCGTTGAGCTTCGAGAGCTGCGGGTACAGTTGGAGGACTTGCAGGGCAAGGGGTTCATCTGACCTAGTGTTTCACCCTGGGCTTCCCCGATATTGTTCACCAAGAAGGCGGATGGGATCTTGCGACTGTGTGTCGATTATCGTCGCCTGAACTAGGTGACAGTGAGGAACAAGTATCCGCTACCCAGGATTGATGACCTCTTCGATCAGCTCAAGGGAGCACGGTGGTTCTCGAAGATAGACCTCAGGTCAGGCTATCATCAGCTCAGAGTTCGAGACGAGGATGTGCAGAAGACGGCATTCAGATGTCGGTATGGCCACTATGAGTTCTTGGTTATGCCTTTCGGCATGACCAACTCCCCAACAGTGTTCATGAGCCTCGTGAACAAGATCTTCCAGCCATACCTCGATCGATTTGTCATAGTCTTCATCGACGACATCTTGGTGTACTCGACCACGGAGGAGGAGCATGCCTACCACTTGCGTGTTGTACTAGACACACTCCGAGAGCACCAGCTTTATGGAAATCTCTTGAAGTGTCAGTTCTGGTAACGCGAGGTCCACTTCTTGGGGCACGTCATTTCTGAGGCGGGAGTTGCAGTGGATCCCGCGAAGATCGAGGCAGTGCAAGCTTGGGATCCACCCAAGAGCATGACAGAGGTGCGGAGTTTCTTGGGCCTAGCCGAATACTATCGGAGATTTGTTCCAGACTTCTCCATAGTTACGGCCCCACTCTCAGCATTGAAGAAGAAGGGGAAACCCTTTGTGTGGTCAGACAGATGTCGGAAGATCTTCCAGGAGCTGAGGCAGAGGTTGACCAGCACACCTATCTTGAGGTTGCCTGAGGAGGGAGTTGGATATGTAGTCTACTGCGATGCATCAGGGACCGGACTCGGGTGTGTCCTGATGCAGGAGTGGGCCATGATTTCCTACGGATCACGTCAGTTGTGGCCTCATGAGAAGAACTACGCTACCCATGACTTTGAGTTGGTATCAGTGGTCTTCGCCCTGAAGACATGGCGGCACTATCTGATGGGCGACCGCTTTACAGTCTTTTCTGACCACCAGAGTCTCAGGTACATCTTCTCTCAGAAGGACCTGAACCTGAGACAGCGACGATGGCTCGAGTTCCTCCAGGACTATGACTTTGAGTTATTCTATACTCCGGGGAAGGGGAACGTGGTAGCCGATGCCCTCAGCAAGAGGACGGGCATCCAGCTACTTGAGGAGGCGACAGAGCAGCTAGCCCCCTTGCAGATATCCTTCATGGATAGAGACGGAGCAGCCTTCCTTCTGTCTCTCACAGTCTGTCCTCCACTTCTACAGCGGGTCAGAGAGGCACAGCATGGGGACGCTGACTGTGAGACACGGCATGCACAGATATCCTCGGGACAGGAACCTGATGGTTTCTCCCTTGGAGCAGAGCACGACGTCCTTTTCAGAGGACGTACCATGGTACCAGTCGCTTTACGAGAGGAGGTGCTGAGAGAGTTTCACACTTCTCCTTTGGTGGTACATCCTGGAGTGGCGAAGATGTACCTGGATCTCAGACGACAGCACTGGTGGTCGGGAATGAAGAAGGTTGTGGCAGAGTTCGTTTCACAGTGCCTCACCTGCCAGCAGGTGAAGGCAGAGCATTAGGTACCAGAAATCTTGGTATAGCCCTTGGAGGTCCCGGAGTGGAAGTGGTATGGGATATCTATGGACTTCGTGACTGGACTTCCACGCACTTTCAGAGGTCACGACTCCATTTGGGTGATTGTTGACCGACTCACCAAGTCGGCACACTTTTTACCCATCAGAGAACAGGGCTCAGTGGAGAGCTTGGGGCGTCTCTACATCCAGAAGATTGTTCGGCTTCACAGTGTGCCATCGACTATCGTCTCCGATCGGGACGCTCGCTTTACTTCCCGGCATTGGAAGGGGTTGCAGGAGGCGTTCGGGACGCGGCTACGTCTGAGCACCGCCTTTCACCCTCAGATGGATGGTCAGATGGAGAGGACCATTCAGACCCTCGAGGACATGCTCCGTGCATGTTTCCTCGACTTTGGTCGCAGCTGGGAGGACCACCTACCCTTGGTGGAGTTCGCGTACAACAACAGCTACCACTCCACCATTGGGATGGCACCCTACGAGGCGTTGTACGACAGGCCTTGCAGATCTCCTTTGTGCTGGACAGACCCTGGGGAGTCAGCACTAGTGGGACCAGAGATGGTCCGGGCCACGACAGAGAAGGTCCAGGTCATCTAGGAGTGGATGAAGACAGGACAGAGCCGGCAGAAGTCATATGCTGACAGGAGGCGGAGGCCACTAGAGTTCGAGGATGGCGACCACGTCTTCTTGCGTGTCTCACCTCGACATGGTTTGAGGAGATTTGGCCGAGGCGGCAAGTTGTCTCCACACTTCATCGGGCCTTTCCAGGTCCTCAGCAGGATTGGTGAGGTGGCTTATCGCCTGGCTCTGCCACCTTAGTTGCACCGGGTGCACGACGTCTTCCACGTATCTCAGCTGAGGAGATACGTGCACGACCCGACGCACATCATTGACTATGCGGAGCTAGACGTGGATGATGGGGCGACTTTCGCGGAGGTCCCAGTGGAGATAGAGGATCGATAGGAGTGGGTCCTACGTGGGTGATCGATTCCTCTTGTGCGCATCAGATGGCAGCACGGGAACCTCCAGGAGAGCACATGGGAGCGGGAGGCTCAGATGCGTGCTCAGTACCCACATTTGTTTCCCTAGTTTATGATGTACCTTTACGGGGACGTAAGGCCCTAAGGTGGGTGTAATGTAAAAACCCATAAATTTCAAGGAATTTTTTTTTCTTAATTTTCCTTGGAATTTTACAAGAGTGAAGTCTCTGACGGAACCTTATTCCGAGGCCCGGTGTTCCCGGAATCATTTGCCAATTTTTGGCTTGGGTACGTTCAGTGAACGGACGAGCGGGTTTTTCTATCTTTTGAACCGGTGCCCGGAATCGAATTCTGAGGGCACCGATGAAATCGCATCGCCGGTATTCTCTTAGAAACGCCTCTTCCGGAGTTGCATTTGCTTGGGTGTGGTTTTTAATTTTTGGGCTTAATGTTAAGAAATAAAATAATTTTTGCGACAACTTTATTTTATTTCACTTAAGCCACTTGGAAGCCACCTGAAGCCAGTTAAAGGCGGCTTGAACTGAGTTAAACCGGATTGGATGCTATCCAAAAATATCCTACCCCCCTTGGTAGGATATTTGTGAGGTGGGGCCAGCACGAGCCCCGCCGTTTATTTCCGCTAAGAAACACACCCACGAAGTCCCGTCTTTATGAAAGTCAACTGACGCGTTTCTTAAAATCTTAACAGACCATTTAATTGGGTGGTTTATTTCGTGAATTAAATGGGTTGTATCTTTCGTGAATTAAATGGGCTGTTTCTTTCGTTGAATTAATTCAACGAATTGATTAGTCGTTTCTTAACCAGTTTTCAAATTCGTTGGCGAAATAATAAATTAAGGCCAATGCACGACCTCTGGTTATTTGCGCGTTGAGAAGATTTGAGAGGACCCTTGTATCTTCTTCTCCCTCGCGAAGAACATGAAGAACGCCGAACCCGGAAATCGAAGACGCTTCCGTCCGAGACGTTCTTCCCTGCTCCGATCTCCGATCACCAATCGTTTGAGGTGAGTGATTTCGGATTTCCCCTCAAGGTTCTTTTTTTTGTTTTGAACAAAACACAGATTTAATTATTTATAATTTAAATCTGTTGTTCTTTGTCTGTTGAGCTCGCCGACTCATCTCCGGATTCCGTGACGACGCGACGATCCCTCTCTTCCGCGACGAGTTTTTCCGCGAAGAACGCCCGCGCGCGACGACCAATGAGGTAGGGTTTTATTTTGGGAATTCCCCCCTTTAATCCCGACAATGTTTCTTTGAAGAAGTTAAAGAACCAGATTGCGAACAATTTTAATTTTATTAAAATTTTTGTTTCCTATGTGGAATAAAATTTCTCCCGTTGTTTATATCTAACGCGGAGGGTGCGGGCCAAACGAACACGGCCCGACGACCCTCCACCGTTCTTCGTTTGTGCGGATTTGACGGGCGACGACGGAACGTGCCGCAACGGATGTTTGACGATCCCGCAGTGAAGAATGAGTCTCGAGAGGAGCAATGGCGTAGGCGGGAAGAGAATCGGACCACCGGAACGATCCCGGCGGCCCGCGGAAGTCGCCGCCGGCGCAGCGGCGCCGGCGGCCGGGAGCGGCGGCACCCCAGTGCGCCGCCAGACAGGCCACCGCGGCTGAAGCCGCTGCTGCGGCGGCACCCAGGGCCGCGCGGGTACGGTGCCCTCGGACGCTGCTGAAGCCGCGTCCCGACTCAGCGCGACCCCACGCGGGGGGCCGCGGCACCACCAGGCCGCGGGGGCGGCGCCCCGCACCGCCAGGCCGTTCGGACGCTCGACCGAACCGGACCAGGCCGGTTTGACCGGCTGGGCCGCACCCTGGCCGGACCAGACTGGTTCGGACCGGGTCGGGTCGACCCGGTTTGGCCGACTCCCGGGGGGGTCGGGTCGGGTCGGCCTGTACCCCCCGTCTTCGGACGGTCTTCGTTCAAATGGCCGTATCTTGAGCTACGGGCCTCCAAACGACCCGTCGTCAGTGGAAATGTGATCCTTGGATCGAGGCGGTTTTTTTGGTATATTGCACTCAAGGTTTCGGAATACTTTGAGTTCGGCCGGGTTGGTTCGTACACGAAACCAACCGGGCCCTCGGAGCGGAAACACTCATATCTTGAGCTACGGACATCCGATTGACGTGCCGTCAGCTTCGTTGAGATCCTCTTTGTGAGACGGATCTTTTGGCATACTCCACCCGAGGTTTGGACGCAGCTGGAGTACGGTCGGGTTGGTTTTGCCTTAAAAACCAACCGGGCCCCTGGGACGAAAAAGCTAATAACTCTCAGACCGGGCGTCCGATTGACGCGCCGCCTGCGACGTTGAGTTCCTGTTGACGATACGAAAATTTTGGATACATCAACTTTGGACTTTGTGTCAGTTGATGTGTCATCCTCTCGGCTCGGGGAGCGGAACCTCCCGTGCGAGCTTGCTGTGTGCGGGAACCCTAGTGCTGGTTGTGACTGCTTATTCGACGACGACGACCGTGCAGAGATCCTCAGTGGACTGCGGCGAAGACTGTGCAGAGATCCTCCGTGGACTCCGACAATGACCATGCAGAGATCCTATGTGGACTGTGGCGATGACTGTGCAGAGATCCTCAGTGGACTACGATGACTACTGTACTCAGCGATCCTACGTGGATCAGTGCTACAGGTCCTGCGTTGGCCAGGTCCTGTGTGGGCCCAATCCTGTGTGGGTCCGATCCTGTGTGGGTCATCGCTCAGCGGTTCTGTGTGAGCCAGCGCCTACAGGTCCTGCGTGGGCCCGGTCCTGTGTTGGCTCGATCCTGTGTGGGTCTGATCCAGTGTGGGTCATTGCGGGGGTTAGTTACCTATCAATCCTTCGTGGGCCCGACGACTTAGATGGATTAGTGATTGTCTTTATCGTCATCCGAAGAAGTATACCTATGTGAGCTGAATCTTGTGTTACTCTCCTTTTTGGATTGTGTTGAGCTATCCTATGTGGATTTACTGTTTACTCTCCTTTGTGGATTGTGATGAGCAATCCTGTGTGGATTTACTGTTTACTCTCCTTTGTGGATTGTGTTGTTCTATCCTATGTGGGTATACGTTTGCTTTCCTGTGTGGACTGGGTTGTGCTTGGGCTCGGACGTTGGAGCCGAACGGGAATTGATGACTTAGGTATATGTATGGGAATATACCTAAGCCGTGTCAGATGTTACTTCGTGATTGTATCTTTCATTTGTGGATTATCCTTTGTGGATTTCGGGAGACCTTCGGGGGTCTCGGGGTCCCTACTGAGTAGCTTATACTCACCCCTGCACGGGCTTTGCCCGCACTACGTTGTGTTGGTTGCAGACGACGGACAGCGCTGATCGTGGTGGAGGCGTGTGGAGCAGGACGGTACCTGGAGGTGGACCACTGGGCGAGACGTACTCGGAGCGGTCAGGTGGACCCGAGGAGCAGTGGAGGCTATCTGTACCCACCCTTCAGGTGGGATTTCCAGAGGACGGATCAACGCTACAGTTTTCCCTTTCAGCTGCTGTTTTACCTTTCAGTTGTACTTTACTGTTGGGCTTGTATTTCCGGCCCCTTTTACTTTCAGCACAGCTCGTATAGTTTTTACCTAGTGTTTACTTTTCCGCTTGCTTACTCTGGGGTGCTTGTTTACTTTTCAAAGGCAATGCCTTCCCTTTTTTTGGGATTTACGCCTTGGTGCTAGTCGCCAGCCCCTGGCCTATGGAAGGCGGGCTTGGGGTAGTCACGACACGGGCCCCGAGGGCGGGTCGTGACATCTACTTTTCCTTCGGCGCACAACCCCTCCATCATACTTTGTTGTTCCACGACATGTCCCCCTTCCCAGGTTGTCGTCTCCCGCCGGTCCCCCTCCTCCGCTCCAGCTGTCCTAGCCGCCCCCTTTCCTGCTCCATCCTCTCACCACCAGCCACACTGGAACCCATCGTCACATGCCCAGACGTTCCTCCTTCCCTGGTCCGACACACCGTGGACAACCCACCCAAAACCCCTATTGTGGTGAGATTTTATTATTTTCGTGTTCTCCTTGGTTTAGGGTGTATTGGTTGCAGATTAAATCATTTTTTGTGCATCTAAATTATTCCTTTGGTTGTTATTGGAGTCTTGTTGGTACGGTTACAATGATAATGAGGTTTCACACTAGTTTCATGAGCTCTGTCAATGTTTTAGGTAGGAAATTCAGCCTATAATAATTGATTGATGAATTAACTAATCCATTTAATTAATTAGGTAATTAATTGATCAGTTTTCTGGTTTTGGATATAGCATTACATGAGGTATAATATATTTTTGGATGTTTTCACATGTGAACTGTTGTGGTGCCACTAAATATTATTTTTTAAGTTTTTTTGTTGGTTTATTAAATTATAAAAAGGCTGTGAATCATGTTTTAAAATGGTGTTTGTGTACAGTTGGTTTTAAAAGAAGATTTTGGGAGTGTTTTTGGTGTAAATGCCTAGTGTATCATCTTGAATTTGTTTTATAAATTATTTTAATGGTTATTATATTGTGTATAAATAGATAAAATTTTTTAGATAGGTGTTGTGTGTGTTTGGATTGAAAAGATGATTTGAGTGTTTTGGTATTACACCATGTATTATTTCATGAAATTGTTTTATAAAATTTTGAATTATTTGATGAATAATATGGATGGTGTAAATTTAGTTTAGAAAATGTTTTTAGGTGCACGTGCTTTTAATTTTACTTTTCAAAATTTCATTAACTTTTGTCTAGTTTTACACTCTAGTGTTTTCTTGAAATGACATGTTGGCTCTTTAAAATTATTAGAAAGATATTCTAGCGTTGTGTGGTTTTTCTAAACACTTTGTGGATTTTGAAACAGGTTTAGCTAATAATGTCAATGATGTGGGTTACGATTTGAAAACTTGTCGAGATGGTTATTTTACGTTGTTTTCTCATTTGAACTAACATAAGTCTGTGGTTATGAGTTTTTATTTGTTTTCCTTTTTTAGTGCTTTGGGGAGGTTTTTCCATGACATTACGGTCATCAGCATGTTGTGCGTGCTTGTGTGCGAGTGTGAGATGTGTCACGTCATCATAATTAAGTTTCATTTCTATGTAGGTTCCCCATTGCACTCGCCTTTAAATTCAGAATTTATTAATTGCTTGTTATTTAATTAATTTTTGATAAATGATAAATATTGTTAGATAATTATTTTAGGAGTAAATATTGATGTAATCGAAACTGGCTATTTTATGCATGTAACTTGAATTACATTCTTGACGAGCTGACACAAAATAGTAATAGGATGCCCATTTTTCCTTTGAAAATAATTCATATACTCTCATGTGTGGTTTTAGTTTGATGTCAAACATTTCATTTTGACACATGAGCAAACATTCTGTTTTCTCCTGAGAAATGGTGTTTTTCTTTGAAGTTGGTTAAGGCCCATTTGGCACCAGATAAAAGTACAGTTTGTTGGTATATTTTAAAAGTGGTTTTTCTTGTTATGTGAATGTGTTGGTTTCTATTGAATGATGGGTGATTTTTAAAGGATGTTTAACACCAGTTTGAAACTATAATAAAAAATGAATTTTTTTTGGAATAACATTCTTTGGCGTGAGTCAGGGGTGATCCTATTGTGTCGGTGATTGTGTGAGTTGATGAGCATGATGTTTGTGCATCGCAACAGGTTATTTGATTAGAATTGTTGACCCAACCCTCTTTTTATTATACACGTTGACATGGGAACCTGGAATAGTAAGTGAATCTTCTGAAAATCATTGATGCACTAGTTTAGATTACGTACTGGCTAGTGGCCCTATAGTAGGGGAATGCTGAGTTATTGCTGCTATGGGTATTGGGCCCCTCTGTTAGGCCATGAAGGGATACTGAGGGTTATTGTGTATTGAAATCATCGAGTTAGATCATGCCTTCAGGATGAGTCACATGTATAGTATGTTTTGGATTGTTCACGAGCTCATAGGTTTGGTCTAGTTCGGATGCAGGACCCGTGTGACATTTTTTTCCGTTTCCCTTGGTGAGTGTTGTGTGTTGTGTGTGGTTTTCCATTCGACCACAAAATAAGATTAGGATTTCTAAATTGCTCGAAAAAATGTTTTTAAAATGAAATGCATCTGTTTCTTTCAAACACTAAACTTATTTTAAAATTAATAATGGCAATGGACAGTTACTTGTCTTAGAAATGAATGTGTGCATGGCAGCCAATATTTTGTATAATTTAGTTCAAAATTGTTATTAGTAAACCCTTTATTTAAAGGTAGAGTTTTGGGGATTTTTTATTGGGAATGCCTACTGTGTTTTAATATTCACACCTATAGTTTATTCCTATTTTTTAGTTTTTTTTCATGTTTGACTTGATCATGCTTGTCGTGGGTGAGAGTTACTTATCGTTTAGTGAGCGAATCTCGGGGTCGTGAGGAGTTTTGGTCACAGTCAGGTTTGTATGTGTTGTTGGTTGTTCTTTTTCTTTCCTATTGTTTATTTACTTTGTGTTGTTCAATTGTTCTTTCGGCTGATTATTTTTTTTCATTGGGAGAAATCATTCCCATTTGTACTTTGTTGATGCCCTAGTGCTTGTTGCCAGCCCGGGATGATCAGGAAAGCCTCTTGGGCCATGTCTCGGACCAGCTCGGGTGGCCGGTTCAGGGTCGACGCAGCTTGGTTCGTGACAAAATGGCATCAGATGGTGGTTGGATCCTGATCAGATCATGTTTCATAGAGTGCCCAATGTTATTTGGGGTTGTCATGGTATAATGAGTAGAATAGTCGGGACTCGAGGCATATGGATGAGTAGGACTTCATGAAACATTGCTCGTTCCAAACCTCGGGTTACTATGGGATGTTCTGTTGGTCGATGTCCTTTGATTCTTAAGGTTATTTCGGTATTGGGAAATGAAATGGGTGTCAGTCATGTGGCCTCCTTGAGAATTCATGATCTAGAAAGCCTTGTGGATATGGGGACATTACCCTAGAATGCTCTATGTGATGATGGTTTGACTGGCGTATGGCCACCAACCATATGGACGAGTCAGTCATCATCACCAGTTTTCGCCATAGTGAATAGTTTGAGTTTTCCTTCATTCAAAATATCATTGTGAAAAGTGTTATTTTGTAATTTAAAATGGTAATGACCATGTTTGACCCATCTTCTGGTTTTCCTGTTGCTTAGTGTTCACCCCCACGAAGGTTCGATGGATGCCCATGGTGTAGCTTTGGGTGGTGCATCCTTAACAAATACTCTAGTCAATTAGCCTATAAACTATGTTCTAGAGTTTTGGAAGTTGAACCCTCCCTTCTTTTATGGTTTAGAAGATCCACTTGAGGTGGAGGAGTGGTTGCAAAATATTGAGAGGAACTTCAGTTTCATTGGGTTGCCTAAGTCATTAATGGTGAAGTTGAATACCTTTATTCATGAAGGTCCAACATGGAAATGGTGGATGTCCATGTCTTGGAGAAACCCTTGAGAATATCTCACATGGTAATTCTTCAAGTATTCTTTCATCCAGCAACACTTCTCTGAGTTGATGAAGCTGAGGAAGAGGATGGATTTGTGTTTCCTTGACTAGTGTGTTAAATCAGTACTGGAATTATATCGATGTTTCATAGACCTAGTTCTGTATGATTTGTGGTTTGTTGCGAATTATACCGGGAAGGCTCGAAAATTTGAGTATTGAAATTGACCTATACTGCAATCTAAAGTGGAAGAGTTCAACCTATCCACCATCTTGTATGTTGTGGGGAAATAAAATCTTGTTGAAGATGAGTTAACAGGAGGACATAACGTGGTGAATTCTCCCCCACCTTTGGGAAGTAGTGTTGAGGATGGAGATATGAGGAATAAGAATTTCTCTGATACTGGTGGGTCTACTAGAGGAATTAAAAGGCCTTCGGACCAAAAATCAACACCTTTGAAGCATAACATCATGATCTGTCACCAGTGTGGTAGGTAGGGTCACAAGTGGCCGATGTGCCTGAGTGCTCCGAGACCCTGCCACACCTATGGATGTCAGGGTCACTTGCAGCGATTCTTCCATAGAGGTTCCAAGAAGCGCGATGAATCTAGACCCGGCTTGTCAAAGGACACCACAGCCAGTCAGCTAGAGTAGGTCATTGTTTGGGGACCAGTTTGATTTTTTTTGTAGTGTTTCTTGGATATAGTAATCCTTTTTTGTAGAGTTTTTCAGTGTTCATTTTCATTCAGTTGTATGAATAGTTTTTTCATCCTCATTGAATATTTTATTTTATTGTAAGTGTGTTTGGTGAAATTTTGGTTTGTGTGTTATGTTTGGGAATTTATGAAGCCTGACTACGAGGAAGGATATTCTTCAATCATCAGTGCTCCAGCCATAGGCCCGGAGTGACGCTGGTGTGTAGTCAGTAGAACCCCAACGGTGAAGATGGGCCTTGGTTTAATCCCTGTCATTAGTGCGTCATGGTTCATTTATTCCGATAGTGTGAAGTTGTTTGTGTAGCGATGACAGTAGTTTTGATACTCTATTAGTTTCTCCCTACACTTCCCACCACTCCATTTATGGTGGGGTTTCTGGCCTATGTGGAAGTATTATATTTCGATTAATTTCAACAGTCCTTATGTTGGTGAGACCCATCACGGGTCTTATTGAATTCAGTTTGGATTGTTTCTTATGGTGGGGAGTCTGTTCGGACCTCCCGTGTCAATATCCCATTTTCATTTAGGCTTTTGGTTTAGTGGTGGGTGGTCTCATGCAGAACCGAAAAATTATATATTCCTTTTTTTAGAAAAGAGTTGGGGTGTGAGAGTTTTAGTGTCAGATTGGAGAATGTTTTTAAAAGGTACTCATTGGGTGTGGTTTTTACTTGTTTGTTGGTTTCAAGAGGGTCGTTGTGTTTTTCTTGGTGAATTTACAGATTTTGTGTTTTATGGTTGAATTAATGATGGAGGAAATTGTAGACTTACGTTTAATGGTGTTTAAAGTATGTGTATGTTGGACTCGATTTTACCATTGTGAAAGTTTTGTTCTCATTGAACCAATCAACTGGAGGTGGTCACAAATTTGGGGTGGGTGGCACTTAGAGTGGAGTTCTTTTTTGTCACATGATTTCATATTGTTTATCTCTCCCTTTTTTGGAGTGTTTTGTGATCTCTTTATTATCATTCTATAGATATATTTTAGAATTGTAATGTAATACCAGTTCTTGTTTTGGATTATGATCTTGTTGGGGCTTTTCGGGGGTGAAAAGCATTATGGTGGGGGACTATTATCAAGTTTGGGTTTAAATATCCCCTTTTTCAGGAATCAGTCCTGGTTTTTGGGTGAGATATGGATAGATCTTTGAGTTTTTGGAGAAAAGCGCACGTATCCATGTTTGGCGGTGTCTGTGTTTGAGAAAAACACGGTCAGGAGGCTGTGCAGCGACACCCTAGTCACCATGCTACCTGACCTGCATTGGGGGAAAACTAGTATTTTTATGAATAATAAATATAGTGGTTAAATATATATATATATATATTATTTTATTTTTAAGTAAAAACCCTAAAATAAATACTATTATTTATTATTAAAATAATTATTTTACCATTATTATATTTTTAATTTGGTTACTATTATTATTATAATTAATGAAATTTTTATTATTTATCATCATTATATCATGTTAAAGTGATAATCATTATTAATAACATGTATATTATCAAATATATTATAAAAATTTTATTATTATTGTAATTATATAAAATGTTTTAATCAAAAAAATCAAAAAGGTGTGAAAGGGTTAGGGTTCGACGTGCAGGCTGACCCCCCTTCCACCCATGATTGAAAGAAACCTCCCATGATTGAGATCTCGTCCGGCATCACCTCCTCCCCCCCTCCCAACTCGCCTGCTCCTGCGGTGCCCTCCAGCAGACCTTGCACTGCCTAGCCCTCCTATTTTCCTTCAGCGCACAGCCCCCGCTTGCGGTTCCACGACGAGTCCCCCTGCCCAGACCATCACCTACCACTGCTCCCCCTCCGGCGGTCCAGCTATCCCGGCCGCCCCCTTTCCTACTCCGGCCTCACACCACCTCCCGCACCGGTTCCCATCATCGCATGCCCAGACATTCCTCCTTCCCTGGTCTGACACACCCTAGACAGCCGACCCACAACCCCTGTTGTGGTGATATTTTATTATTTTGTTGTTCTCCCTGCTATAAGGAGTATTGGTTGCGGATTAAATCATGTTTTTGTGCATCAAAATTATTCTTTAGGGTGTTATTGGCTTCTCGTTGGAGTGATTGCAGTACGAATGAGGTTTCTCACTGATTTTGGGAGCTCTATCAATGTTTGAGGTATGCGAGTCCGCCTATAAGAATTGTTTGATGAATTAACTCACCCATTTATTTAATTTGGTAATTCATTGATCAGTTTGATTGTGGTGGATATAGAATTACATGAGGTTTAATATATGATTGAATGTGTTTCACTTGTGAACTCTTTTTTTGCCACTTAATATAATTTTATATGTTGTGCAGTTGGTTTATTAAATTATATAAACGTTGTAAATAGTGTTTTAATATAATTTTTTTGCACGATTATTTTAAAAAGAGGATTTTTGGTGCATTTTGGGTGTAAAATCCTTGTGTAACTTTTTGAATTTTTTTTATAAATTATTTTAATGGTTTATTAAATTTTGTATGAAATTGGAAACATGATGAGATAGGTTTTGTGTGTGTTTGGTTTAAAAAGATGATTTTAGTGTTTTTGTATAACACCTTGTAGTATTTCATGCAATTGTTTTATAATTTTTTAAATTACTTGTTGAATATTTTCGATGCTGCGAATTTGGTTTTGAAAATGTTTTAGGTGCACACACTTTTAAATGTATTTTTCAACGTCTCATGTGCCTTTTTCTGGTTTTTAACTCTAGTGTTTTCTTGAAATGACATGTTTTCTCATTAAAATGATTAATATGTTATTTTGACGTTGTGTGGTTTTTGTAAACACATTGCAGATTTTTAAACTGGTTTAGTAAATAGTGTCAATTATATCAGTTGTGATTTGAAAACATGTCGAGGTTGTTCTTTCGGGTTGTTTGCTCGTTTGAACTATCTTAAGTCTGTGGTTATGATTTTCTAGCTGTTGTGTTTTTTTTTCATCTCTTTGGCAATGTTTTTTCCACAATACTACAGTCTTCATCAAGTTGTGCGTGCTTGGGTGTAAGTGTGAGGCATGTCACATCTTCGTAATTAAGCTGCAACTTGAGGTAGGTTCCCCATTTCACTCGCCTTTAAATTTAGAATTTATTAATTGCATTTTATTTCACTGATTTTTATTAAATTATAAATATGTTTAAATAATTAATTTACGAGTAAATATTGATGTAAACAAAACTGGTTATTTTACGCATAGCACATGAATTACTTCCTTGACGAGTTGACACAGAATAGTAAAAAGATTCTACATTGGCCTTTGAACATAATTTATGTACTCCCACATGTGGTTTTAGTTTGTTTTCAAACGTTTTATTTTGACACGTGAGAAAACATTCTGGTTTCTCTAGATAAATGTTGTTTTTCATCAAAGTTATTTAAGGCCCATTTGGCACCTGATAAAAGTATAGTATATTGGCATATTTGAAAAATGTTTTTACTTGTGATGTGAAAGTGTTGGTTTCTTTTGAAATATGAGAGATTTTTAATGGTTGTTTAATGCCAGTTTGACACTTTAATAAAATGATTTATTTTGGGAAAACATTCTTTGACGCGACTCAGGGGTGATCCTATTATGTACGGTGATTGTGTGAGCTGTTGAGCATGATATTTGTGCATCGTAACTGGTAACTTGATTTTCTTTGTTGACTCACCCCTATTTTTATTATACATGTTGACATGGGGACCTGGCGTAGTATGTGAATATTCTGAGAATGATTGCTTCACTAGTTTAAATTATGCACTGGCTAGTGGCCCCATAGCAGGGGAATACTTAGTTATTGCTGCTCTAGATAATGGGGCCCTCGGTTAGGCCATGAAGGGTTATACCGAGTGTTAGGTCATTATAAAGTCATCGATTTAGTGCATGCGTTTAGGACGAGTCACATGTATAATACGTTCAAGAATGTTCCTGAGCTCCTAGGTTCGACCCATGATTCTTTTAGTGTTTACTTGTGTGTGGCGGACGATTGAGAGGTCTAGTTATGATGTTGGCCTCGTGTGCCATTTTTTTCATTTCCCTTAGTGTGTGTTGTGTGTGGCTTTCCATTTGACCAACAACTAAGATTTTGATTTCTAAATTGTTGTCAAATATGTTTTAAAATCAAATGCATCTGTTTCTTTCAAACACTATGTGTGGTTTTAAATTAAGAAGGGCAATGAACTGTTACTTGTCTTAGAAATTAAAGTGTGTGTGGAAACAAATATTTTATAAAATTCAGTTCAAACATGGGACTAGTAAAAACTTTATTTAAAGTTAGTGTTTTTGGGATAGTTTGTTGGGGATGCCTTCTGAGTATTAATAACAATACCTATAGTGTTTTCCTATTTTTATGTTTTTGTTGTAGGTTTGACGTGAGCTTGCAAGTCGTGGGTGAGAGTTGGTTGTGGTTTGGTGAGATACTCTCGAGGTCATGAGGAGTTTTCTTCACGGTTAGGTTAGTATGTGTTGTTGGATGTTCTTTTTCATTCGTGTTGTTTATTTACATTGTGTTGTTCTAATTTTATTTCCGATGCTTTATTTATTTTCATTGGGAGAAATCATTCCCATCTGTACTATGTTATGTCCTGGTGCTTGGTTCCAGCTCAGGAGGATCAGGAACGCCTCTTGGGCTATGTCGCGGACCGGCTCAAGTTACCAGTTCAGGGTCGACCCAGTTTGGTTCGTGACACCTACTCACTAGTTAATCCTAGAATATTCTAGGAAACAAAATCTTTTGAAGTTGATACGTGATCCCAATAACTTTTATCAGGATAATTTATCTCCTGATGTGTATTCCCTATTTCTCTTACATGAATATTTTTTGAGATACTGTGTTTTGGGTGGCACACTCAATAGGAAACCTGTGGGTACTAGTGTGATATTGATGGAAATGGTCCACTAATGGATCCCTCCTTAGTGGACCCTATACATGAAGGGTGCTGTATTTGAATTCAACTTCCAGCTTCATCAGAAACTGAATGTGGTGATTTTCACTCTCTAGGGATAAGATCCTGAAGAAATTAGATGAGGAAATGAAGGGCACTAACCATGATGCATATTTACATTGATTATTCATACTTGTCAGTTCGAGTACATGGATACCTTTATGGTAATCCTTTAGGGTCGAGATTGTACAACATCGATGGTTTTCCCAACCCATTGTTTTCGCCACCCGACATAAATCATTTTGGGTTAGTGGGATCATTTTGTAACAATTGCGGTTTGTATCCATATTTTATTTGCCTAAAATTTTTATAAATGATTAAATTATCTTTCTCTGGGATGTTATTGATGATTGATGTATCTACATCATGTAAAAAATAAGGAACAATGTCACTAATTACAATAATATCATAGGCATGTTGTGTGATCAATCATATATAAATTCTTATGATTATTGACTATTTATTCATGATCAGACCATTCTATATATGTTGAAATTTCTTTACGAGGATGTAATTATTTCAATGTAACCACAGTAATATTGAATTAGTTGTTTTATTTATGTCAAGCTTAACAACATTTTTAGTGTAGGATATACCAATAATCTAGACTAATATATGATAAATAGATCCTCCTTCTATTTGTGGGTATTGTGTTTTGTCCATCATTTTTTGTGAAATATGAATGATAATATGGATTCACAGCTGATTGACCAAACATTTTTTTATTTCAGCTACTCAAATCGGGTTCACTATTTTTATGATAGAATAGTTAAAATATTGCACCCCCATTACACTAAAAAACTTTTTTTGATAAGAACAATTAATTCTATACAATATATGTTATTAAAGTGATGTTGTGACCAAATAAATTCATTTTGGGTTCCCCATTTCTGCTTTGAAGGAAAAGGTACTGACTGGGGTGATTCATTTTTCTCTAATGGTTTTTTGTGCAGCTCAATTTGTTGCACAATCCTTGATTTCAGGTCCCCATTATCATCATAATGGAATCTCATAGTGGTTCTATTATCCATAACTGGGTACCAACCTAATTTTTAATGTTAAGTAGTTATTTGGGGTTTCATAAAAAATGACTCTTAGGAAATCACAGTGGTTGAGAGGATGGGAGATCAGTACCAAAAGACCCTTTGGATGGGGGTTCCTACCATGGGACTCTCTTATAGATTTATAATATGTTCATGAATCTCTTCATAATACTGATACAAGAACAGTTACAATAAAAAAAATTTATACATTAACCCCATTTTTACCAAACAATGGTATCTCATTACTTAAATCTATGTGTATATATGTGAGGTTATTATTAGATTTCCTATTAATAAGTACATTGTTATATGAAGAAGTCACAAGACAATGGACTTCATAATTTTATTCCCTTAGCGGTGGAATTTAGTATTCCGAGGAGGGGATTGATCCATTATGAGGTATCCTACATATCATATTTGTTATAGTAATAAAACCCCATGTTGTTCATTAAATCCCATGAATTTTAAAATAATGCAGAATGGACATATGTGTGGGAACATAGGCATTGGGTATTCAAGCATGAATCTCTAGAAGATGTCTTTCATATCCCAATTTTTATGGAAATAATATTTATCATAGTTCCTTCATACCCTATGTAATGTACCCAATGTTGAAACCCTTGTAGTGTGGGAATTTATTATGTTACACTCATTGGGGACTAGATACAGATATTTTCATGGATTTTGGCGATTCATGATGCAAATGAAATGACCATTACAACTCCCTAATCCCCTGTGATCCATGCTAGATGTGATAAGCATGGGACTGCATATAATCTATACCACTGCATATGGATGCGGTACTTATGTATTATGACATCACATGGGATTTCTATTATGGTTCTCATGTATTAGGACGACATCCTATGTATCCTTTTTATAGAAAGAATTAGTGTAGTCATAGTTTAGTTGGATTCTCAGTCCACCGAATGATGAAGTAGAATGATCAGCCCCAGGAAATGATTTAGTCCCTATGGATGAAATTTAAGACCCATGGGGGGACATGAACTTAATTTGATGCCTATTTGAACTCCAATCTTTGGAAGGAATCCTATGTAACCTGATAATTGTTGGAATTATTAGTCCCAATGATTAGTGGAATGGGTCAAAAACACAATGGATTACCTAATATTGAAGGCGTGCTATATTATGCCTCTAATCAGGGATTACACACTATGTTATCCTTGTATGAATTATATGATCATTGAAAACCATAATAAAACATGATAAATATTGTGTTAGTAAATTAGGGTTGGAAAATAATCAGTCTCACTAAAATATTATAGGAGACTTATGTGTTTAATGTTTAATTTAGATCGTTAATAAAAATCATGGGCCTCAAAGAGGCATCCTACACATCCTATTCATCGTAGGAATTAGAGTCATCATAGTTCATATAGTATTTTCTAAAACATTTTTCTCATCAATTATTGTTGTTTGACATGGTAATGAAGTCACGGGACGTCTTATTGACCTCACCTACTTATCTTCTTCACATGCATTGATTACCTGCTAATTATGCCTTGATTGTGATAATAACATGTTAGAGGATGACAACATGTCATCTACAAAAAATAAAATGATCTAATTGATTTTAAAATGGAGATCACAAATATTAATTGGTATATCTAAAGATTGTCACATAATCAATGTTGAATTATCTGGAGTACAAAGATTGACCTGAACCACTTATTCTAGAATCCATCACATGATCCCAAATGATATTCTTATTGTTCATCACATGGTATATATGAAATGACTGGATGACATCAAGAGAGTTAGTTGACATACCCTAGTTCAAAAACCAGCCATATGTGATATGTCGGTTCCTACATATTAGTTAAGAGACGTGTATTAAGGAAAGAATAAGGTCAATATGGACAAAAAAAGGGTTTCATGATATTTGGGATGCCTGTCTAAGGGTCGCAATGTGACATTATCTATCCTATCTAGAGAAATTCACATGAGAAAAAATGTACTCAAAAATATCCTTCCCTGATCTACACCTCAGGTCCTAGTTCTATCATGTTTCCTAGGTTGTTCTCAAGAAGTACAAGACGATCAACATGTATGATCTTCCAATAATTCTCCCATAGTTTGAGTCTTCATTCCTACCTTTCATTGCATATGAATTATATTTTTTCAGTGTCATCTTATTTTATCTCCCACTTAATCTTCCATTTATGTTGTATTTTCTTTATAATACCCTCCATAAGACCATTGTGTCATCTATCAGTGGTCATGTGAAGTGTATATTCACATTTCATGATCAACATTGTTGTTCCCCAAACATTACCTGATGGGAAATTTTTCCATTCATGATATCATCCATAATTCAATATATTCATTGATTCATGGGTGTGATGGTGGGAGGATCCATGGAAAATTCAATTTTTTGGTTGGTGAGAAGGATTTTTATGCCTTCTAACCTTGATTATTTTCCTATTTGAACAGAAAATATTGATCTAATCTAGGATGTAGTTTGTTGAGGTCATTCATGTCAGGTGTTTCACAAGATCTAAATCAATGATAGCTTGGGGGAATTACCTAATTTTCATCAACAATAAGATAATCCATTCAATGTCACATTTATTATATTATATCTAATATATATTGTTTTGTTGAGTCATGCTTACATATAGTGGTTCATCCATATTTTGAAGCCAATATGTCGAAGGGCCATCACATGATCTATGTGACTGTTGAAAGTAATTAAAGTGATCTTAGGTGACTTGTATCTATATATTTCCATTGGGTCTCAGGACAACATGTTGGTGAGTATCATGTGTTTTAAAAAAATTAGAGGCTTTATTTTTTTAATTTTTACATACTGGATTATTTTATATGGAATTTTGGGTTTGTTGTGTTTTCTTAAATATTGTCGAAGACAATCAGTATCCCAATAGGTGATGCATCATGTGAAAAATAAAATACCATGTGGAGATGCATGATAATTTCATGGATGAATCTTAATTCTAGGTTTTGGAGACAAACATAGAGAACATGATAGGATGGACATGTACTAGGCCTTTCACTTGAAGAATGTGGTATACAAGCGGGGCTCTTTCCCAATGAGGTTGACATGTTTCTAGGTATTTTTTATTTCTAAGAAAATATATAGGTTATGATACATTATTTTTACAACTAAAATAGGCTCATAAATTTTTTATTTTTTAATTTTTATTCTTCCACAATGTTTGGGGAACTTTTGAAGTTGTATGACTGTTGCAAAAGACATTAACTCCACCAATTAGTGATGCATCTCTTGATATTTATAGCTTAAAGAGGCTCCTTCAAATATAATATATTTCCTTCTATTATACTGTTATTTTTGTATGGATTTAGATTAATCTATTGACTTAGAAGTTTTGTGACCCAGATGAGCTTATTTGGTGGCCACTACAAGATCCCTGATTATTTTTGGATCCTTTACAAGAGAAAAAATTCATTTCACAGGGAATTGGTTGGATATTAAATAGGCTATGAATTGTGAATGAATATCTTCAATACCTTATATAGGTTATGCAATCATGTTTTTCTTGGAGGTCTACATGATCTGCATGGTCTTTTCCACCTTCTTTTTTAGTGGGTAATGTAATGCCCATATTTAGATATTTCCTCCATTGTGATTTTTATACTCATTTGGCCAGAGTATGTAATTTGGAAAACATATTAAATGTTATAAAATGATATGAATTATTCTATAATAATATTTTATGTTTCTTGATAAGTTTTTTTATATATTTAACTAATTATTAAAGAAAAAATATTCATTTGTTAAAAAATCAATGAAGTGTGATTATTTTAATTTTAATTTTTGAGGAAAATGAATGAAAGACTCATCCAATGAAATCCAATTTTTATAAATTATTTTATGTCTTTATTTATAGTCACAGTAGTTATCCTATTATAACATACATTTTAAAAATAAAAATTACTAACTCTTCTTGAGGACCCTGTTTTTAGGGAATTTGTTTTTTACAGTTTAATATAGAGTTTTAATGTTTTTTAGAATATTTAAATGTAATAAATGAATTGCTTAAATTGTTTTTTATTTCCATTTAATGATTTTATTGGAGGAAAAGTGATCAGAATATAGGTAATTGAATCTGTAGAATAATTTAAATGTTTTTACATACACTTATGTCAACACTAGCATATGTCGAAGTGTAAATTTTTTTCTGCCATTAATTATGAGTAATTATATGCAATAAAATAAGGTATGTGTTTTTTTTCAACCAATACATAAGGATATGAGTAGTATTTTTAGTTATGGAATATAAGTATGTGTAATTCTTCAAGAGCTACATATGTGTAGGCATCCATTGAATTATAATAATCTATGGATTTTAGAATTAAAATAATTGTAACCCATTTATTTAAAAAAATTATAATTATAAAAAGATGATAATATTAATTTTATAATGGTATTCCATAAACATTGTTTATCTATTTTTGGAACTGTGTAAATGTAAGGTTAGTAATTTGTAAAGGTAATACATGTTGTGTAAGGATATGAAAAATTTTCATGATGTAAATTAAGTGTAAAAAAATCACTTTGTTAAGGTAAACCAAAAAAATGTAAGGTTATACTTCTACCACTAGATTTGATAATTCTATTCTTATACCAAATTCAAAAAAAAAATTCTACAAGTAGATTCTATGTTCTACTACTAGATCAATCTTCTATAATCGAGTGACACCATCAAGCATGCCTTCATTCCACCACCATTTTTAAACGTGAGTTTTTCAAAGAAACACTACTACACTATTGATAACATTTAAATTATATGAAAAAAGGCATAGACTCCAATTAATGATTGGGTGATTCCTCTATGATGATAATTAAAGGATATAAATTCCCACCCGAGGTGATACCACTGAGGAATTGTGACCACCATCTATTATATCCATCTATTACTATTTGTTTTTTAGACTTCCACCATTGTTTTCCAACCATCACTCCACCACCACTAGACCATAATCTATGATCATATGTTCCTAAAAATATATTAATAGAGAAATGGTGGAGGAAATTAAATATGTCAATTAAGTATCATTTCCACCTAAGCCATCGAGAAAGAAGCGAGAGTTCCAGCATCAAATAAGTATTTAATCCCATGTTTTACACGTGCTGTAGTGTTTTCAAAAGTAGATTGGATAATAATATGATACCTCCATAACATTGAATTCATAATGATGCGTCTAATGGATGTGACAATTTAGATTCCATGTTCAAATAAAAATGTATCTTAAATAATGGATGAATATAAATTTGATTAATTATAAATTTAATATTGAGATGTAAAAATAAGGGAAACCCAACGCCATGTTATATTTCCCATGTATTATTATAGAATAATATAAATGATATCATTATGTATAAATTATCAACAAAAAAATAACTACATTCAAAACTAAAATAGTATAGGTGAAGTAAAAAATAATACTATTAATATTCAATGCACGAAGTAAAAAAGGGAATGATTCCTTAAAATTTAGTTACAATGATATTACTAAAGGAATATGTTTTTTTACTAAGAACATATTTTGGTGATATTTTTTTTTTTTCTATAGTAATAATTTCCATTATTATAAAACTCACCTGAATATTCTAATCAAATAATGTCTTCTATTATATATTAATCACTCTCCCCCTTCTATCATGAACTCTGTTACTGATGGTGATGTATAATTTAACTAAGAAATATCATAGGGGATTGATATGACTCCTTGACTACATAAATTCTTCATTTTAAATTTTGGTAAATTTATTGAATTCTTAAAATGAATATATTTCTAGTTTTTTTTCTATGTCAAAACTTCTTATTCTACAAATGTTCTACTTTGATTGAGAAATTGGATGTGGAGTGTGACTAGAGATAGTCATCTAAAATTTTAATTCCAAACTAGGGTAGTTGATGGTCTACAATCCTTTGATGAACTATGTTCACAATATGGATTATAAATATTATAATGATGATTTCCCCTTCAAACCTCTATCAAGAGAATTTAATATCTTTTTTATCCATGAATTAATTAAATATATTTTTGGATATCTATATTTTAGGTTATGTTTTCCATTGAATTATATTTCACCTCCTATGTTCCAAGGTTTCCCGAAAATATTAATACAGAAATAATATTATATTTTATTTAGAGTTAGTGATTGAATAACATTGAATCTCATCAAGTGAGATGGACCCTATAAGACACTATGAAATTATAGGAAAAAATTGCACCATTTGTATAACCCAGGGACATAATTTTAAAAACATGGCATTATAGATGAGGATAGAAGATGATTTTTTTTCATTTTTTCTTAAATTCTCTTTAAATACTTTAATTATTTCAAAAAAAATTATAAAATGTTATTTTTATATTATTTTGTCAAACATCTATTATTATGTATTGATTTATTACTCTTAGGTGTATATAGAAGTTACTGAAAATTATTAGTAGTCTTGTTATAAAGGGTTAATTTTCTTTTATTTTTTTCTAAGAAACTATTGAATGACCATGATACCTTTATATCACTTCAATAGATAATGGACGTGTTCAATAAAAAAATCAAATACCAAATTCTATAAAGGATATACCATTTGATAGTTATATTTCTTCTAAAGTATTTTGAGGGGTTTAGTTAATACCAAATCACTATTCACAACGTAACAATATCAATATATAGATCCAAATAAAACATCAAGGGCTAGTGAATGACTATAAAGACTCAGTTGGTTATGTGTATATAAGCGATCAAAAAATTATATCAATTTACAAATAAAATGAAAAATGGTGAAACAAATCCAAATATACCCATCTTCATGCATAAAAATTAACATTTATGTTCTTATACCTAGACTGGTAATATGAAAAATCTACTATTGTGGAATAATTTGAAAAGGATAATTATTTTTAACTCCACGAAGAACATTTTTGTTAACATGATATTGAAATTTAACCAACTTTGGTAGGTGATTTTATCATATGATAATTATAATCAAGTATTATTGAAACATGCATGAGTATCATCCCCAAATATTTTGAATTATTTTATATGGAAAACATAGAGAATACCATATAATATGATGAAGAAATAGAAGATTCACCTAATATGGAACACATGTAGTTCCCAAAAACATATAGAAACAAATGATGATGATTACCAGAAGATATTCTTGTGGATTTTCCTACAAAAACCATGATAAAAACATTTTTATGTTAAATTGGTAGATGATGGTATTAATTGTGATCAAATAAAATTATATTATAACATTCCATTATATTATTCCATTTATATAGTATACCTTAGTAATGAAGTTGATATTGTATAAGTGGTTGTTCAACTGAATCAAAAAAGTATGGAGACTTATACATCATCCCACTATAAAAGCATGTTGTATATAGTTTCTGTGGGGGATGATCTAGTATGTTATCTCTATGAAATTAAAAAAAATAAAGAAGAAATAATGTATTATTAAAGGACAATGTGTTAGTGGTTCAAATAAAAGAAACCTCACCAACTATCAAACTACAAATGATAGTAGGTACTTCCCTTATGAATGAATTCAATATTTAGGACATAACATGGAGAATTAAAGAATACATATCATTATTTTGTTTCTATTCTATTTATAATACTATAGATATAAATTTCATTCAGATGAATTATTTTTAGAAAAATATTATGATGAAATACAATCTACCTCATTATATTTGGAGAAATAGAGACATTGCCTAAAAAATTTAACGAGGGATCATTTTTATGTCCATAATGATGGAACAATGTAACACTACAACAAGTTATTAAATAGGGAAGAATCCCACAAAAACATTACCAAAACAATTATCTAAATTTTTTATATTTTAACACCCTTCATTTCTATATATAGATATATAAAAGAGAATTTCCATTCCTAGACACAGAACTAATTACTTTATGTAGTAAAATTATGAGGATTGAGTTTCTTAGGAATAACATGATTCCATGTCTTATATTTAAAATATAATTATATAGAATTAGAATGATTTTGACTTAAATAATTTGAATAAGACATAAGAATTTATTTGAGGAATATTGACATTAAGAAATTCCATGATCTGTAAAATTAAATTTCACTACCCATTTTCTTATATTGAATTTCTGAAATTCATATTCATTGGTTTATTATTGTTATTTCATTCCATGATTGATTATAAAATTTTATATATTACATTTAAATGAGTATTTCTATATAGAATAATTTTTAATTACTTCTTCATCAAATTTAATGGGAGATCATAGCTCCAAGAACATAATAGAACATTCATTGGGTCATGTCAACTATTTTTATATAAAAAAATTAATAATATTAAAGAATATTTTTTATTTATACCATATGTTCAAGAAAAAATATTACATTAATCACTATTTCTCGCATGAAATATATCAATGTTCTTATTAGTAATGATCCACAGTACACGATATTTATATTATTACCCTCCTCTCATGTTTTTTATGATGTTATATTGTTGTTTTTTCATGGTGAGGGAAGTCATTGTAAAAGTGATATACTACTTTTTTGAGCAATAATAATGCGGATTAATTTTTTTTTGAAAATGGAAAAATTCATGAATCATTCATCTTAATTTTCATTTATACCGCATTAAAAATTAAATAACTAAAAAAGAAAATAATAGAAGAAGAAAATAATGGTTCTGAATTTCGCAAATAAAAAATCAATATTACCATACTGTATATTTTATAATGTTAACATAGGTGGTTGATTTTATTTTTTCTAGAATTATACCATTTGAAAATGTAAAAATAAAATATGATTTTTTTTAAAATGAAATAATATAAAACATTATAGAAAATTAAAGAGGGTATATATGCTTGATTATAAATTCAATAATTATTGGAGTTATATTGAGAATGGGAAAATTGTTTTCCTACATATATAATGGGATATTTACCTTGTTATTTGAATTTTGACACCATGAAATATTCGATAGAGATAAATCCCTTCTTTGAGCATAAATTTTTAATCATCTTTTTCTACCAAATATAATACTCTATGGATCTTGAAGCATTGGTAAAAATACCTTATAATTTAATATGATTTTTTTATTATGAAGGATTGAATGTAAGACTCAGAGGCAATATGAGATTTGGTAAAAATCTCATTTAATTTGATATGATTTTTTCATTATAATGTGGAGAAGTTATATCCTTTTCAATATTAATGAATGGATAATGTACTCAGGGTAAGGTAAAAACAATACATCAATATGTAAAATGAGTGATCAAAGAAGAAAGGAATTCAGAATGATGTAGATAATAATGTAGATTGATTAGAAATAATAAAACTATATGTTTAAATCAATGTATGAAGAATATATATCCATTATTATGGTAAAATGTAAAATATATCGGTATATTGATCATTGGAATTTGTGATGGTGAATTAATTTTTTATATGGATCATAAATATTTATTTTTACATTGATTATATTTATTATTTATAAATTTTAATTTTGATGATTGGAAACAAGTTGTTTCTATTTGGATTACATGTCATATTTTATTCTTGATGAAAATAATAATTCAATTGTGCTTTTATTTAATGCCCATATTTTCTATGAATTTTTTGTAACATTATAATAGTGAAATTTAATTTTCAAAATCTATTACATATGTAATTAGATTATTTAATGAAATATGGGTTATTTTTATTTTATTAATTAAATTGGAAAAAAGAGTTTAAATGGTTTAATTTATTTTCTTTATGAATGTTTAGAAATATTTAATTATCATTTTTCATCGTATATGTATTGTGTACGGTAAAATGATATCCACCTTTATGTACGAGTAATTTTAGTTTCAATTTTTATGTAAGAGTTATTTTTATACTAACATGTTAGGTTATGTCTATGGTCTGTATCCATTGTATAATGTTATTTTTTCTTTTTCAAGAAATTCATAATGGTATTATGTCACCACATAAAGCTAACTTTTGGATTTCTTAAGAAATATTTGGAAGGACGCATATTTCAAAATATACATAAGGGTAACCAATATAATCCTTATTGTACATAAAGATTGTACACTAACTTCATAAAGGAATTTTTATCACTAAGTAAAAGTAAGAAACAAATAGTAAGTATAAAAAAGTGTTTATTCAAATTTCATAATGGAAAAACCATCACTTTGTAAAAGTAAAAAATTATACTTAAGGAGAATTTCCTGTGAATCTCTTTGAGCCACTTACACAGTTTTACGACTCTTATAACACTCTTCCCATTTCCATATTTCCTTTTGTGTTTTTCTTCTTATATTATAGACTATTTTAGAACTATTATTTAGATTGATGTTCAAACCTTATCTATAGTTAATCAATCTATGATGATCCACACACCTGAGGAAGAAGTGGAAGATGAGGAAATGCCTTCAATAGAGGCTATTGAGGAAGTTGGGGTTGATGAACATGATGTTATTGTGATACATATTGTGGATGTTGTATTTCTATACTTGATAGATGTGGAAGATATCATATAATAAATCAATGTAATAAGGGAGGCTATGATGGATACACCTAACCCAAAAGATCCATCGGTGGATGCTTCTTTAGCTAAGGCCTCAGAGAAGATTGTTGAGATCATTCCACCATTGTAGGTGATCAAGGAGGCAGTTATGGTTAATCCTACATCAATGGTGCCACTAAAGGTAGATAAAATAATAACTTATACTTTATATACATAGATAATTATTCCAATTTAATGATAATTAATTAAAAAGAATATAACAATACCAAAATAAAATTATATTTTACTGGTGTTAATAGAAATTGGTAAAACTAGACTACTGGTTCATTAGACATCTACATTGTATCCTGGTTATTTTATCATAATCTGAACCCTTTTTGACATATATTATATGACAGCCTTCTTGTGGGAATAAAACATAAGAAAGATTGTGATCAAATTCTCAGTTAGGGTAAATAGGGAGATATCAATCGTACCAAAATCATAACACATAAGAACATACCATTGGAAAATCATGTCCTATATATGAAATATCATGATATCATGCATTGTGATAAGTCATAAAATTTCATAAAAATCAATTAATGTATCCAAAAAAGTCATAAAATAAGTCATGGTTTTTTTGGAATAAATATATTCATATAAAATAATTCTATATAAGTCGAGGGTCATTTCAAAGACCATCATAGTGGATAAATAATATTAGTGAACCAAGAGAAATCCTCATTCCCACCCTATATTACAGAACTAAGATCATTTCCTATTCCAACACTATCTATCCCATGAGATATAAATCTATACACAATTAATTGGAGGGGGTTCTAGGTCCCACCCATTTTATATTGAAGTCATTCATACCTATTACACAAAAAAATAAACCATTCATTATTACGTAGCCCAAGGAATAAAATATATTTCTTAAACATCATTAAATCATAATATAATACTTACGAAACGAATGTATTACACAAATATCTTTCCATAATAAACACAATAAAATCATATTAATAATAAGGACATTATGTTGAGTTAATTAGGTTTCTTTATGAAGTTTCCATTCATCTTTGTTTTGAAAATCTCAAACAATTTATCATAAGGAAAATAGTTTTTTTCCAAAAGGATTATACTCATAAGAAAAATTTCCATTATCTAAAGAAATTTTTTATCTTTACCAGCATTTTCATTCTTCATTTTACAATACCTATAATTTCAACACTTTTTTATTAATATGGAAAATGATTGTTTTGCATCTAAATCCTTGAAATCATATAAATACTTTGATATAATGTGTTATGTATTAAGACTCTGAATTCTTTGAAAGTCATGTTCAAAATCCTCTGATATTCAGAATCAAAATTCTATGATATTCAAACTCTGAAGTCTTTGAAATTCTTGTTCTGAATCTTTTGAAATTCAGACCATGAATTCTCTGAAATTCAGACTCTGAATATTCTGAAATTTAGACTCTAAATTCTTTGAAATTTAGAATCTGAATTCTATGAAATTCGGTAACCTAATTCTCTGAAATTCAGTTACATAATTCTTCATAATTAAGACTCATAATTCTATTTAATTCAAACTCTGAATTCTATAGAATTTAGATTTCGAATTCATTAGAATTCAGACTATTGAATCTATAGAATTCATAATCTGATTTCTTTTAAAAACAAAATCTGATTATCAGTTTATTGTAGAAACTGAATGTTGGTTTGGATATATTATGAATTATATTTTTTCTTTGAATCAGTTAAATATATTTGGTTAAGCAACCCTATTTTTCATTGTGTTTTTATAGTTATGAAACGATGTCACACAATCTGTTTCTAACTAACAGTTGTCCAAGTGACACGTGTATAGGTCCCTTTGATATTTATTGAAAAATATGATCATAGGAGGAGGGTGTCGACCGTTGGAGTAGTTCCTATAAATAAAATATCATTTGAACAATCTCATAATCAAGAA
Source organism: Viscum album (assembly GCA_963277665.1). NCBI lineage: Eukaryota > Viridiplantae > Streptophyta > Magnoliopsida > Santalales > Viscaceae > Viscum > Viscum album. The sequence goes on from OY728160.1 coordinate 715,767,587, forward strand.
TCGGTGTTCCATCACTCGAGAGATTTCATGATTCTGATGTGACTTCTAAAGAGAGAGAGACTCTCTTCCCATATGCTTACTGAACTTCTTGTTCAACATACTTCATGCAATTCCTATTTTTGCTATATAAAATCGAGGGCTTCTGGGGATAGGATGTTTGAGGTCCCGAATACCTTAATGATTGAGGGCCTGCATGGAAAGCAAGACAAATTCGGATATTCCTATCAAAGGCTTACCCGGGTGTGGGTAAGACAAAATTTCCTAATAGTATAAATCAAGGGACTTTTATCCAAGGTTGTTGGATACCCTACTCATTGGGTTAAAGGATGTAATACTTGACTATGTTTTTTTATGTTTATTTCTTCTATCTATTTTTATAAAGGATGAATGTATATCTTTCATATACTTTTTGTACTTCTTTCTACTCAAAGAAGTGGGATTGAATATGTTTTAAGGTAGAATATTTTCATTGTAAACATTTCGTAAGATTCATTTCCAAAACCATATTTCTGAACCCTTCTATGTATGTTTTATAGAACTATTTTAGGGTTTTTGAATTTACATTGTTTAACTTTGAAAATGATATTTTTCCTAAAGGTTAAAAATGAATGTTTCTAAACATACAATTTTCCCCTATTGTATATTGAGCAGATACATCATTATTTCGATCCTATAATAGGTACCAGAGGTGGTTTATGAAATACTTATATTCACTAATAATTTTTCTAGCTCATGTTTTCATTGTAATGTAAATTTCTTTTCTTAGGGATCTTAATCATTGTTTAAAAATATTTCTATTAATAAGTTATTGTGGAAAGTCAATGTTCATTATGATAATAAGAATGAATGTTGGTTCTATTGAAATCCATAATCCAACAAGACCACCGATATTTGATGGGAATTATTATGACTTTTGTAGAGATCGAATAAAGGCATTTTCTATTAATACTAGAGTACTATTTTTTATTCTATCTAAAGATTACAAGATTCTAGACAAAGATGTAAAAATAGTTACCAATCATGAATAGAGATAATGTCCACTAAAATTCATGGAACATAATAATTTTTTATGTTCCATGACCAGGAATATATATAGTAATATTTTGTCTTGTGAAGCTGTAAATTGCATCTGGAAGAAACTTGATGGTGCACAGTTCGGTACATCCAATGTTATTGAAACTAGAAAAGCTATGCTTCAAGCAGAATATCATGGATTTTTATTTCATTATAAAGAAAATGTATGTATGGTATAAAAATCGTTTTTCAAAATTGTTAACAATTTACAATATATGGGAGAAAAAGGTTTTGATGACGACACTCTTGTGTAAATGGTTATAGATATCTTTCCTAATGAGTGAACACCTAAGAGAACAACATTTGACTAGAATATGAAAGTATATCAAATTACTCTTGATGAGATTTTTGGAACACGTCATCAACATGAGACGAGAATGAAAAGAGATATTGATATTAATTTGAGGAAGAATAATGGAAATGGAAGTGTAACCTTTACTACTAATAAATCTTAGACTCTTGAAAGGGTTACAATATCTATGTCAAAGAAAGCTAGTATTTTATATCAATCTAGTGATTGTTAACATTTTTTGAATGAGATTTATAATCTAGCTCAAAGTATGAACAAGATAGTTGGAAATAAATATTTTTAGTAAATGTATAATAAGAAATAAAGAGATGACATGAATGAGTCAGAAGTCACTTTCTATGAATTAAAAGGAGAAGGGAATGTAAGACCAAATTGTCTTATTCTTATGAAAAAGAATATGAAGGAAAAAATTATGAGAGGAATTGAAAGACGTACTACAGGGAAGAAGATATGATTTTTTTGAATTCTAATGACCCTTAGAGTTCTAGTGGTGGTGACTCTTCTATGTAATCCTCATAGTATAAATCATTTGATAAGAGTAATCTTGGCCTACTAGCCAAACTACCCATTGAATGTAATTTAATAATGGCCAAGTAACATAATGACAAAATCTATCACTAATATATCTTTGAATTAAAATTATAATGATGATAAATACTATGAATCATCAGATGATGAATCTAGATCAAAATATAATACTTTACATTTTTAAGAAAAAGTTTCAAGATTTGGTAAACTTCTTGAGAATGAAAATTCTTATCTCAAGAAAAAGGTTGATATGTAAAATTATAGATCATCTATTTTAATGAAAGAAGAATTAGATATTTCTAAAGATCCTGATACAAAAACTCTTTATTTTGAATGTATTTCCAAAAAACCATGAGGATTTTAATTTGGATAAGGATAAAATTTCTATGGATATTAAAAATGTTATTTTTAAGAAAAATATTTTAGAGACTAACTTTAGTTCTAAAACAAATTCTTTTCATAAAGATTATTTTTCTATGAAAATGTGGATACCTAGAATTTTTCTTTCTAAAATTTCTGGATCAATGAATGGCTGTATTCTGAAAGTTGAAAACACTTTTTTTCAGGAAAATAAATAAAATACCAACTAGAATAAAAGGTACATGGATATTGGATGTTCCCAGCATATGACTTGTATAAAAAAATCTTTGAAATAATATAAAGATGAAATGAGGAAAAATAACTTTCTAATATAATGCTCAGTGGGGATTTTTTGGTATAAGTATCATTGTTCTTTATGGAAAAATATTAATTTCAAATGATTTATTTTTTTATGGTCTTATTCATAACCTCATTAGCATAAGAGAGATTTTTGTATGATGGTTACCTTGGGAACTTTAATAATGAAAAATTATTATTACACAATTCCATGGACGAGTTTATTATTCCTTCCCTTAGGCAAGAGAATGTATACACTCTAAAAATTTAAGACCTTAGGTGCCATGATCTACCTTTTCATAGTGCAATGGAAGATCAATCATGTTTATTGAATAGATGAATAGGGACTGTAACTTTAGGAACCTAAGAAAACTCAAAATGAAGAGTATTGTTAAGAATCTACCAGAGCTTAGACATGATTCTTCAAATATTTGTGATCCCGGTCAATGTGGAAAGCAACATAAATCAAGAATTAAATCAATCGGTGAAGTATCAATTTTTGATGCATTATAATTAGTTCATATGATTCTTTTCTGAATAACACAGACTTGAAGCATTTGAGGGAAATATTATATATTTTTCTCAGTTTATAATTACATTATATTTACGTGGGTCTAATTTTATGCAATGAAATATGAATATTTTTCTCATTTCAAATTTTTTTAGCCCATGATAAAAATGGTCAAAACCTTCCATTGATTACTAGTCATAGTGATCATGGAGGAGAATTTGAAATTTCATATTCTGAAACATTTTGTAGTATGCAAGGAATAAATCATAAATTCTCGGCTCTAAGAACTCTTAAAAAGAATGGTGTTTTTGATAGAAGAAATTGGATTCTTCAAGAAATAACATGAACCAGTTGAGTGGATATTGTACAGATAAACTATTTTAGACAAAAGATACATCTACTGCTTGATATACTATAAATTGTGTTTTGAGTAGACCCTTTCGTAACAAATACCATTTTGAATTGTGGAATGTGAGAAAAACTAGAATATCTAACTTCAAAATATTTGGTTGCAAATTATTCATTATGAATACTAAAGATAATATACATCAATTCACACCCATATTGTATAAAGGAATATTTCAAGGCAACTCCCCAACATCTAAGGATTAGAGGGTTTTTAATAAGAATACTTGCACTGTTGAAGAAAGAGTACATGTTAAATTTGATGAAACATATCCTTTTATTTTTAAACCACTTCATCCTACATCTTCATTAGTTTTTTTTCAACAACTAATTTTCAATCCTTGATGGAAAATCCTCTGGATAAAAAAATGTTCAGGAAAATATTTCTGAAGCTTTTACTCTATAAATTTTCTTACCATATGATGATGAACATGTTTTAAAAACCCCAAATCAGTTGTTTCATAAGAATAATTATATTGATATTATAATTGGTGATGTAAATCAACCTATGAGGGATAGAAATTCCATAAGAAATGAAGTAGAAAATCTATCATTCCTTTCCAAATTTGAACTAAAAAGATCTAATTAAGCATTATGTGATGATAATATGATTAAATACAAGTATGATAAGCTAAATGAATTCAAATGGAATAAATTCTAGACCATGGTTGATTGACCTAGGAAACATCAGTTATTGGTGTAAACTGGGTCTTCTTAAATAAGTGTGATGAAAATTGAATCATTGTAATAAATATTACAGGATTAGTTACTAATGGCTATAATCAACAAGAATGAATAGACTATGAAGAAACCTATGCTCAATTATCTAGACATGAATCTATTCATATTTTACTTTCCCTGGTATCATTCTCCAATTCTAAACATTATCAAATGAATGTGAAATGTACCTTCCTTAATGGATATGTTCAAGATGATGTTTTTGTCAAAAAACCACCTGGTTCTGAAGACAAAAAATATCAGGAATATGTTTTCAAACATACCAAGGCTTTATATATACATAAATAACCCCTAGTTCCTAGTATGGTAGACATACATTATTTATGTTACAATACAATCATGTTTAAGAGAATGCTAATCCATCCCTTGTTATAAATAATGTTATGAAAACTATTTTGATTATTCAAATTTATGGGGAAGACATTATATTGGGTTCAACTACGCAATCTTTAACTAATTTTTTTGTGAATATAAAGACTGATTCCGATATTCCTATGTAGGGCTTACCCTGGTGTGGTAATGATAGGCTTTCTTGAAAGTATAAATCAAGGGACCTTTATCCATGGTTGTTGGATACAATACTCATTTGGGTAAAAATTTTCAAACTTGTTACTAGATTTTGTTTCATTTTTATTTTTATTGTGCTTTTTATAATGGAAGAAATTGTAACATTCTTTTACTTTCTTGTAATTTTGTATACGCTGATAAGTAATATACTATATGCTTTAAGGATGAATAGTTTCCTTGTAAATTTTTCTAATGTTTCATTTCTGGATCCATATTTCTGGAACCTAGTATGTTTGTTTCATAGAACAATATTATGGTTTATGAATTTTGTTTTTTTAACACTGTTAAACATATTTTTCCATAATGTTAAAAAGGAATGTTTTTAAACATACAATAAACCCCAATCATGTTTTAAATTAAGAATCTACAACATTATTTTGATCCTACAAATTATACTTGAAATATAACCCTATTAAATAATTTTATCCTAGATGGAAAATAATTTCGATAAAACACCTGAAATTAATTCTTGAGGAAAATATACTTACATCTTAAAATACATTTTCCATTATCAAAATTCTATTTATTTTTTTTAGGGATGTCATTCTTTAAAATTAAATATGAAACATTGTCAAGGAAATATCATGGAAAAAAATGTGTTATGAAAGCATAAATATATGTTCATGCTATATAAGTTAAAAGAAAACATTCTTCTCATGCTTCTATTCGGAAGTCAAAAGTACATCATATCATAAACGGAAAAATATTCCCTTCATAATGTTTCATAAAAATTAACCTGTGGGAAAATTTTACATTTATCTATAGTAGAAGAATATAAAAAATAATTTATAATTAAAATGTTGAAAACAATGATTTTTATGATAAATTACCCCCATAAATACCTACATATAAACAACCATGGATAAATATGATATTGTGAAATTTTCCATTACCTTATGACTGATCTCATTTTATGTATCTGAACCTCATATATAATGATTGGAATAATTTCATTGACATATTCTTGAATCATATACTTTTTTGAGGATTGGTATATGATTATATTATCATATTTTTGTTAATATCATTTCATTATTACATGTTATTCAATTATAAACAACTTCATTTTTATGCATGTTTTGTTGAATAGGCTATGATTTTTATTCAAATGTAAAATTTATATCATTTCCATAATGATATTTCTTAGATATACATTATAATTAATCACATCCAATCATGAAGATAAAAGGTTGTTTGTACACACTTCTAATGATAGCATTCATTTAATTTTGAAATGGTATGGAAGTGGATAGTATATAAATTATTCCAAAATAAAAAAAAAATGTTTTATTAATCATATGTAGATATTATTTCCATCATTATACTTAAACATGTAAAGCGGTTTGGAATAATAGATTAAACCACGTCATGGAGACGGTATGTTGTACTAATGCAAGTGTGGTGTTTTTATTTTTCATAGAATGGATAGAATAGTGAATAAGGTTTATCCATAACTATAATTAAATCTAATTATATATGTGATTCTAGAGTTATTAATTAATATTGGAAACAAAAATGGAAGAGCATGAATAAGAATAAATGATCCTGAGAGATTCCCTGAAGGAGATTACGTCTTTATCAGCGATCTCACTCTAGGTCTCCTTATAAATAAACTAAAATGTAATTTACAGAGGAAGAAAACCTATAGAATGGGACTAGGGATGTTGATAATGGAATCGTTCTGGTGATGGATGATATTTTTTGATTAATGAGTTAGGATGTTCCCTTTTTTAGTAGAGTTCGGGGGCACCTTTGGAATATCCAAACACATTACATTATAATAAATTCAATCCAAAAAAAAACCACCAACATGTCATATTTCATAATAGAATATGAGATATGGTCATAATATAATCACCCAATTATTATCAGACTTGTTTTTATTTCAATTTATAAAATATTATTTTCATTTAACACATAATTATTATATTTTAATTTTAACTAAGGTAACAAGCATTTCACTATTAAAATGGTGAAATATTTACAAACATTATTTTAATTAGATGATAAATAAAACATTTACAAGATTTTAAATCATTTCATAATTATTATTTATTTTGAAAAATTTATTTTATGACTTTTAAATAATATGATAATACATTATTTTGAAAAACAATCAATAAATTAAATTTTGAAACTACACCATTAATTGATTACTAAAAATATATAAATTTAAAGTTAACTACAAATATTTTTTTTATTATTTTAAAAAGAGGTAATGGTTATCTAAGAAGTTCGTTGGATAAAATATAGAGCCCAAATTATATTTATTTTAATATTTTTAGTAACATTGATTTAATTCACCCATTATTAAAATAATTAAAACATCATTATTTTGTAATTATTTAACATACATTTTTCATGATTAAAAATTAAAATAAATTACTATGATAAAGATATAACCTCTCTATGTCATTATAAAACTTATAATCAAATATATTTGCTAAAACATTCTACATTAAATATGTTATATTTATTAAAACATGAATATGACATTTTTAATAATAGTATAATTAAAATATTATATCTTTTATAATCATTTCCATATGGCTCAAAATGCTTAAAAACTCCACCCTATGATGAATATGGTTGATATATAATTGTCTTATATAGATTTGGTCATGTGTTTGATACATTATATGTTATAATCATTATAATAAAAATATTTTATTGAATTTTCATCAAATAAATTACCATTGCAACATTAATGTATAAGATATTAAGGTAATTATTTATTTCATTAAAATTAAAAATAAAATTACATGATAAATAAATGAAACATATCTTTAAAATTTGTATTTATAGTTTAATTTATTTTCTGTATAACATTATTTTAAAAATAATGTACTTATTAAAATTTGGGTAAGACATATTTAACATTTCATTAAATAAAATATATTAAATGTCCAAATCTAGTATAAGTGTCTTCAAAAGGATAAATTTTCTACCTATAGATGATTTATGTAGAAAAAAACTCATCAAATTATATTATGACAAGTGTTATGGTAATTTTAAAATATTATTTTTCCCATTGATACCTAATTTACACTTTTTTTGAGTTAATAAAAATTACCCAAGTTACTATTTATAATGCTCAAAATTAAAAGAATCATATTTACATATTTGTACCAAATTATTTATAATATGGAATCCATTTTTCAAATTTAAAAAATAATACTTACATTATTCAGTATAAAATTCATCTTGTTCTCTGAAAGAGAAAACAAGTTTTAAAAGATAAAACATTACAAAAGATTGAAATATTATTAACACCGGAAGTAATTGTAAAATTAATATCAATGACCTCCATTATATTAATTGATAAAAATATATTCTATTTATTATTAAAAACTATTCAATAATATAATTTATTCCTAATATTTATTTTCATGAAAAAAAGTTGTTTTCAATAAAATGTAGTAATTTTTTTCTATTCATCAAAACATGAAAGTTATAATAAATATATACAACATTTATCCAACGTAAATATTTATATCTCTCTTGAAATGAGGAAGTTTAAGATATCATATGAATATTATTAATGTGTCAAATTTTTAAATTAAAATGTATTATCCGTTAAAAGGTGGTGAAATTAACCTTTTGAAAAATGAAGTTTTCCATACATAAAATATGTTTTATTAATACCATAGGACTAAAATATCTATTCGTTGATTATAAGAAAATATTTTCTGAAATATATAACAAATATATTTCATTAATTTTATTTACTAATTATTGTTCACTTAATTTTTCAATACAAAAAAATATTTCCATCACATTTAATTGGTCTATATTTTTAATAAATAATTAGTAGTGACAGAATTCACCATAATATTAATAAGCTACTAATTCATTACAAATAACTTAATAGTTATGTTATAACGGTAATTTTATACTATGGGTTTTCTCATAGTTTATTAAATGTATTATTGTGTGCAATGAAAGCTATTGATGAATTAAAATTCTTTAATGAAAATATTTCATAAAAACATTTGGGTGATACATTCTATCACCCTTAAATTGAGTTTCTCCTCTAAATTCTTTGCATGAATACAAAAAAATGGGGATACCTTTTCATCATCAAATATTTATGTTCCCATGTTGCTTAATCAAATTTGTGGTTCTTCCATAAAACATTAACCATGTGAGTGGTCTTGTTTCATAGTAATTTTTCACTACAATCCAAAATCTCTATTGATTGTTCTTCATCGGAAAAATATTTCTCCAATAGTATAAATTATGAGTCTAGTATATGTGAAGGATTAGTTTTTTACATTTTCAGTTGAGATACAAAGACTCTATCATGTACGTGATGGAAATTAAGTGTATGTGCCAATTGGTATGCTACCTTCCCAGCAAGATCCCAAATTTCAAAAGGACCAGTATACCGAGGAATTAACATTCCCCTCTTTCAAAATTTCATAACTATATAATTGGGAGGTATTCATAGAAACACCATGTCTGCCACTTCAAACTCTAGGTGTTTTCATTGTTGTTTAGAAAGAAAAAATTTTACATTGAGAAGTTCTTATGTGTTGTTGAATAGAACTGACAATATCTTGAATTTCATCAACAATATATGGTCACAATAGATTTAATTCCCAAACTTCATCTCAAAAAGATTATAATCTACACTTACTTCCATAGAGGAGTTCATTATAAGAAATCTGAATACATGAGGGAATGATATTATTATATGAAAATTTCAACAAGGTAGGTGTTTCTCCCAACCAGTTTCGAAATAAATATAGAAACCTTTCGACATATCTTCTTGAATTTTAGTATTCTACTCATATAATCCGCCAATATAAAGATTATAAGTAGTTAATAACCATAACACAATATTTGTATCCAACAGATGACTTCACAAAAACATCAAGGTAATCTTCATATCCAGAACATATATAATGGAAAGTGGAACTCCAAGCACTCTTACCACTTCCTTTATATATATCATGGAAAATTGATCAAGAGTGAAATCCTCTCCAATAGTAATTAAATGTGTTGACATCATAATTTGATGAACAATAACCCATATAGCATTATGGCCTTTACATGTTTAGGGATGTTCGATGAAAATTTCTATCATGGAATTTTCCCATGTCCATTCTAGTAGAAGTAATGGCTGTAATATAAATTTAGAGTTCCACAACACATCATTAACATTATGAAAAACCAAGCACATGTGGACATATTCAGTAAAATATAATTTCATTCCATACAACCAGAAATACTCTGTCAACACCTAGAACATATTTGGACTTCCATGATGAATATATAATTAATAACTATAACCCCCATCCAATATATCATTCTTTAATTATATTATTTAATGAATATAAAAACTATTATGAAACATTATTATTCCATGACAATATAGGATTATTTCTGGGACATTTCACTGCTTCTTTTTTAGCTCTACATATTTCTTCTGCACCTCCTTAATCTCTAAATGTAAAAATGGTTCAACATTCATTTTAGAAAGATAATTTGTGTCCCATTCCTTTAAAATATCAATATTTATCCTTAGTTAATAAATAACTATTCTATATTTTTTTATCCTCATCTTGTATAGGCTAGTGTGGTCCTTTCGACACAAAGCATCTTCTACATTGATTTCATTCCCATTGTGGAATTTTATTGAGTAGTCGTATTCATTAATACACTCCAACCATCTTATTTCACACATATTCAAATCATTTTTTGTAAAAATATAATTTAAATTTTATGAACATTATAAATATCACCCCTTTCAACATAATGATGGTGACATAATTTATTTAATAAATATATTATCCCATATTACTTCAATTGAAGTGTTAGTTAATTTTTCTCATGTATTTTCAATTGTCATTATGCATAAGATATGACTGCATCATTTCTCCTCAGAACACCTCCCATCACCTTCATGGAAGCATCACTATAGAAAAAAAATATTTCTCCACTACAAGGTTGTGGGAGCATAGGAGCATTGGATAACCTTCTCTTCTGTCTCTAAAATTATCATCACATTACTCTATCCACATGAGCATAATTCTTTTCTAGTTAACATGGAAGTTGTATTAGATTGTGAATAAAAATAATTCATAAAATGTCTATAATAAAAAAAAACCAAGGAAAAACCAGACCGTAGTTACTATTTTCCATCTATGTCAACTATAAATAACATCTATTTTTTTGATCCATACATATCCCCACACATGGAAATATGTGACAAAAAATGGATATTTCAGAAACCAAAATTCACACTTGGTAAATTTTCCATAAAACATCTATTTTCTCAGGGTCTTTATTAAAACTATCATGTGATCTTCATGTTCTTTATTTATCTTTTTATAAACTAGAATATAATCTATAAATACTACCAAATATTGACAATGAAAATATGTATTGACTCAATTCGTTTGATCCATGATGATAGTGGGGTCTTAGAATGACCAAAATGCATTACTATATATTCCTAGTGTCCATAACATATATGAAATTTCATCTTTGGTATATCCTCCTTCTTGATAATTAATTTATGATATCCTGAATGAAGATTCATCATGGAAATTAATTTAGCTCTGCATATTTTTTTGAAAAATTAATCAATGTGGGGAATATGATATTTTTATATTATAATGATCTTGTTATGTTATTGATAATCATATAGATTCTCATTGATTCATCTTTCTTCTTAAAAATAGAATAGGTGAAAACTATAGTGACACACTCGGGTGTATAAATAATTTTACAAGATTCACTTGGAGTTGCATCTTCAATACATTCAACTAAATTTTCGTCACTATATATGGTCTATTTGAAATTGGCATAGATCCCAGTATGTGTTCTATTAAAAAACAATCATCACAATTTGGTGGAAGACCTATAAATTAATCAAGAAAGTCATCATAAGTCTCCAGTAAAATGGGCGTATTGATAATGGTGAGTTTCTCCACAACAATTTGAGATAGGTGACCTTCATTTATAGTAATAAAGTCCCATTAGATAGAAAATATTTTCTCGAGAAGTTCATACTCATCTTTACATTGATATATGATCAAATATAGATTTAGAATATGAAATTTGACTTCCCACCAATAGAAAATGATATGATCTCTATATAGTTAAATCCAAGCCTTGCCCAGATTCACATGAAATTCCACTACAGGAAGGATCACATGATTTCAAGGAAGCACATTACCACAAACACGAACTAGATAAAGATTATAAACATTTTATGTGACCATAGGGCCTTTAGGATTTATCATATACAATTCGAAATCTAATTAATTATATAATAATGAGATACCAATTGAAAAAATTTCATAAAAAAAAGAGTGGGTGGATGCAAAATCAAATAAAACATTTTCTATAGGAAGGTGCAGGATAATGTTTTTTCACCAATTTGTTATTGTATTCCAAATTCCCGATATTTATCACATGTTACATTTCATTTTCATTGGACTTAATAGTTTGTTATCACCGATCAGCATAGATATCACTTGGATTTTGGAATTAGTTAGAATATTACCTTATTTACTTACACATGTATCATTGAAGGGTAGGTGGTGCATTCTGTTTGTCATTTACACTATTCACAACTTTAGAAATATTTTTCCCATCACTTAATTATTCAACTGTTCGATGAACATCTCCCCCAAACATAAAAACATTTTATAGTCTCTTTAAATCAATATCCTCCATGTCAATTTCCTCACATTGAGAATATGGGAAAAATCAGCTTCTTTTCAATGTTGTGTTTTTATTTTCCCTTGAATTCCATTTTTCTAATCTTATTAAACACATAGGACCAATGGGTTACTCCAATATACGTATCATTATTGAGGGAACATAGAATGATTTCCTTATAGTTATATAAGTTAGTTATGGATAATTCCATTCGAAGACACAATTTTATGACACTAAAGAATTGAACAACATCACTCCCGGGTTGGATAATAAATCTAGAATAGTTCCTTGTGAGTCATTTAAAATTTTATTTGTAGGTACCAACGGATTCATCATCCTTTTTCTTAAGCACTAAGAATATATACTCCATCATTGTTTGAATAATATGAGGAAATAAATAATTGAATAATAAGTTCTTGAACTCATCCAATTCCGTTGATTCAAGATAAGCTCATCACCTCATTATCTTGATAAGATTCCACAATTGATAAGATAAAAATTATAAATAAGAGGATTAAAAGATTAATTTATCTTTTTTTGAAAATTGGATAACTAAAAATATATTTTCAGTTATACTAATCCATTTTTAATTCATTTGTGGATCAGAAGACCTATTGAAGGAAGGTGGAAACTACCTCCTCATAGACTCAAAAAAATGTTGTTCCATCCCTTGTTCGTTTGAAATTCCTATATGATTCACATCATGAGAATGTTTTGTGATTATAAAAAAAAGGTTTTCATTCTATCTCCCATTACATTTAGTTTCTTAGGAAGACAATTATTTCAATTACCATCACATTTAGATTTAATTAGGTTCCTCTGAGTTCCATATATTGAATAAAACCATGAATAATCGTATGAGAGACAATATTAATAATCTAAAGACACATAATAAATAATAAAATTTTAATTTAGTAAATTTTTGGATTTATACTTCGATAGTAATGATTATTTATAAAAAAACGTTGATATTAAACTATACTTCAGCATATCATTAGGGCTTTTTCTATGGTTTCCATCGTTATTCCCAAATGATAATTATACAATTCCTCTGATAAAAACATTAAAGACCATTAATTTAAATTCATATATATTACATAAAAATTGATGAGTATTCAATAAAAAATAAATCAAAACCACAATAGTACCAAATAGGAATGGTGTCTTTAGAAACCTATAAAAATATACCAATCATTCATAATAAATATACATTCTCTCAATCTTATTCCATCATAACTATACACAATATGACAAATATTACTAAATAACTTCCTTCAGGACATGGGGAAAAGAAAAATAAAAAAACATGTACTCTGATTTTTAGTAATGTCAACTTAGAATATAAATCGTATCATAATCATAACACATAAAAGTATAACATTGGAAAATATTATTCTGCATATGAAAGATCAAGATATCATGCCATGTGATAAATCATAAAATTTAATAAGAATCAATGAATTTAATCACCAATGTCATAATAAAATAAATGATATTTTGTGGAAAATAAAAATGCACAAAAAATAATTTCATATTAATCAAAGATCATTGATATGTTCATCCTAGTAGAGAAAGTCCATTTTTGAATCGAACACACTCCTTGTTCCAGCGATGTATTACTAAACTATGATGATTTCCTAATTCTACCCTTTCTATCTCATGAGATATTAATAATTTCCTAATTGATTAGGGTGAGATATTGGTACCCCTCTTGTCATACTTAAATCACTCTTACATGTTCCACAAACACATATATCATTCATTATATCTTAACTCATTGAATAAAATGGGTTTTGGAAACATCATTTCATCATTACATAATCCATATAAAACAAATTATTTTATAAATAACATTAAATAAAAAAAATATTAGCACTTAAATAATTGGGATAGTATACTTGAAACATAACCCTATTAATGTATGTCATCATAGATGAAAGTTTTTTGATAAAACACATGAAATTAATTCTTGAGGAAAATATCTTATCTTCTTCAAAAATGATTTCGTTTTTACGAATTACAAGAAATTTTAAAACAAATGAATTTCATTGAAAATGAACATGAAATCTTATACATAATGCTTTATTGAAATAATGAGCTATGAAAATATAAAAATCAATTCATTTTTTATAAGTTAATATGAATTGTTTTTCATGGACTTCTGTTAAAATGAAAATTTTACCTAGTTTAGAAAATTAAAAAAGTTTCCATCCATAAATTTTTTTAAATAATTATCAATGTAAAAAAATAAATTTAAGGTCTACTAAAATAATATGAAACATATTTTAAAATAAAAATGTATAGATCATGTACATTGATGATAAATATACCATAGTGAATAATTACATATAAAGAATCTCAGATAATAATTATATTGAAAATTTATCCCTTACATTTAATGCAATATAATTGTTTTTATTCTAACATCATATATAATGATTTAAATAATTAAATTGTTGTATTCCACAAATATTTTCATTTACCTGATATCATATATGATCATATGATCATTTTTTTAATAATATTTCATTATGACTCATTAATCATCTAAAAATGGCTTCATTTTCATATGCATGTTTTATCGAATAAGATATGATTATTATTCATATTTTATAGTTATATAATTTCTAGAAATATAATAATATAATATATTTCATATTTATTCTTTCTATAAATTTATTCTTTAATTGATATCATTTAGAATAAATCACGTCACATCCTAAAGATGGTAGGTCGTACGTACATATGGGAGAGGATATTATTCCTTTAAGTATGATATGGTATTGAAGTGGATGGTATATATTTTATTTCATGAATAAAAATATTATAATAAAAATATAAATATATTCCTTCCATAATTATAACAATCCATGTAAAGTGGTGCTGGAAATCAAATTACACTATGATGTGGAGACGATAAGCCATACTTGTGTACATATGGAGATTTTATATTTCACATGATGCATTAAATGTGGAATAAGGTTGTTACATAACCATAATAACATCTCATTATATTGGTGATACTTATATAATTACTTAATATTGGAAGAAATAAAGTAATTTGTACTAAAAATTAAGTTATATTGAGAGAGTCAGTAAAAGAGATTATCTCTTATTCGGCGAGCTCCCTCTAAATCTCCTCCTGAAGTCACTAAATATGATATTTTCTGAATACAAACACCTATAGAATGTTATTAGGGATGTTTTAAGTGAAATATTTAGACGATGGATGATCATTAAGTCTAAATGAGTTATGATGAAATGAGGGAGAAGGGTCCCTTTTACAGTAGGGGATTGGGGAACCATTGGAATTTAAAAAAATATTAATTTATTATAAAATCAAAACACATCCCAAAACCTCTAAAAATACATTTATTTAAAGATGATATAAAATAATGATTAAATATCATCATAAAAGAATTTTTAGACATGTTTTTATGTCTATATAAACCTCATTATTTTCCATTAACACTTAGTTATTTTGTTTAATTTCATCTAATGTATCAAATATGAAAATATTATAAGGGCAGAATATTTATATATTTATTGAAAATTAGAACAAAACTGAATATTTCACGAACATTTTAAACCACTTAATAATTATTATATGTTTTTTTAATATGATTAATTATATTTAATTATTTTTATAATGCATTATTTTGATAAAAAATAAATTGTGTAAATTTCATACTATATAATTAATTAGTTATTAAAAATATAATGATAGCATGTTAACTTAGAACTAAATGATTGAATATTTTAATAATATTTCAAGGTCATCTTTAAAAATCAATAGATGTGTTAATTATCCAATTCTATATTTATTTTAATATTTCTAGTAAAATTTATTTATCATTTTCACTAATAAAATAATTGCAACATGTATATTCTATAATTATTTAACATAGGTATTTTCTAATTAAATCCTAAATATAAAATACTAGGAAAAATATAAATCCTCTATAGTTTATAGTAATTATTATAGTTGAATATACCTTCTGAAAAATAATACAAAAAATTAATTATACGTATTAAAACATGAACGTGAAAACTTTTACACCACGTTAAATAACATTTATAAGTGTTATAATCATTTACATTGGGATCCAAATGGTCAATAACTCTACACATGGTTGGATATAGTCATGAAATAGTTAAAAATAATATTTTACCATGTTATATTGTATTTTAATGGTTAATATCATTTTAAGAAATTTTATTGTATTTCTTTCCCATCAATTAAATAATTCATGAATCAATAATATATAAGATATGAGAGTAATTATTTATTTCGTAAAAAATAAAAATAATCTTTCATGATAATAAGAAAAATCATTACATTCAAATGGGTACTTATAGTTGAATTTATATTCATTATATCCTTGTATTAAAAATGATATATATATTATTATTTAAGTAAAATATATTTACCATTGCTTCAAATAAAATAATTCAATTTTCATAATCTCATCCAAGTGGCTTCTAAAGGTTCCATTTAAACCCATGTAAGATATAGTTCAAAACAAATTCATCAAATTATATTAGTACAACTGTCAGGGTAAATTTATAACATTATTTTTAGCCTTAATTACCATATATTCCCTTTCACCGTATTAATAAAAAATTCAAAAGATACTATTCATAATATCCAAACATAAAAGAAATATATTTACATAATTTCGACTTACGAATTCCAAATATGGAATTCCTTTTTTTCTAATAAAATACACATAATTTTTAGTAATTAATTTCAAATTCATCTCATTTTTTGAATGGTTCAAATAATTTTAAAAGTTAAAACGTTACAAAAGATTATAATTATTTTAAATATGAATTAAATGTAAAATTAATTCCAATGACCTATATTATATTAATTTGTAAAATAATCACATATTTTCTCTTTAAATCCACCATATAATATTACTGATCCATAAAAATTATTTAAATGAAAAAAGTATTTTTTAATAATACTTTATTATAACTTTAGTACTCATCAAAACATGATAGTTATCAAAAAATTATCAAAAAATTATCCAAATTAAATTTTTATATTTTATTTCATGAAAATAAGCATATGTTTTCATTTAAAATTACAAATTTATCAAAATTTTAATTTATAAATGGTTCTCTATTAAAATAAGGTAAAATTTATTTTTTAAAAAAATAGTGGTTTTTATATATACAATATTGTTTATTCATACCCTATGACTGAAATATCTATTAATTGAATATAAAAAAATTTACTAAATATATAACATATATATTTCATTAATTTAATTTCAAAATTGTAATTCACTTAATTAATTAATACAAAAAAATAAACAATATTTCCTTTTCATGTTATGAACCATCCACCGAGGCCCATGTTGTGACTACACCAAGCCAGCCTTCCATAGGCCAGGGGTTAGCAACTAGCACCCGATAGGAATTTCTCAGAAATAGGAAGTCATTTTCCCGAAACCTATATCCACAAATACATGGTACACTACGAAAAATAAAAACACAATGTACGAGTAAGGTGAAAGCTTAACTAGTAAGCACAACTAAGTGTAATTGTAAATACAAAAAAGGGGTTGGAATACAAGCCCAAAAGAAAAGACTCAATAAAAACAGAAAATAGAAAACTGCTCCAAAGTTTATTCACCAACTATCCTACATGAAGGGTATCTATAGCTCATCTCCACTGATCTCCATGTCGACCAATCACCTCCGCGTATCGCCTAGTCCTAGCTCCTATAGTCTCAGCTGAGCTGCTTTATGTCTACAAAGGACATAACAAGGTGTGGATGAAACCTCTGCAGGGCTGAGTACAAAAATACACAGTAGTGACCCAAATACCCCCAAAGGTATCTTAGGATTCCACTAAGGAAAACAAAATGCCTGATTTCAATCACATAGAACAAAACAAAAGACTCAGTTAAAATAAGGTATAAGTAAATCACATAAGTATAGATTATTAGTTGTAATTCTTGATCAAGTTATTCTGTCAATATGCATTGCTACTTAACATATGAATTTTGATCCACATAAGATCGATTGGTACTAACCCCTGCAAGATCCACATGTGATCCAACCTACTCGAAGCCAAAAAGTACATGATGGTCTGAGTAGAGTACTCAATTGGGGGGGGGAATTGAGTATCTATTTAAAATTTATTTTTAAAAACTATTCCTAAAATAGTTCCCCAATATAGCTTACTTCAACCTAGTTATTCAAAAATATACTATTATGAATGATTAAATATTTAAATTACTTTATAGAAGATTTATTAATTCTTATTAATCATAATATTGGTTATTTAAATTAATTTTAAAGTTATTCTAGTATTGAAATATAGTTATATATTCCATCCGAGATTAATTATCAAAATAAATTTACTGATTTCTGGATTAAACAATAAATAAAGAACACTAAATTAAGCATTACATTGGATAAAAAACATGTGGTTCAGTATAAATATGAGACCTAATCCACTCCAATTGGTAACCACCTTCCACTAAGTAGTTAGTATAGATTAACATGATCCACACCCTGGATCTGGGTTAACAATAGTACACAGAACTGTCTAGGTCACACGACCACTAAATAGTTCTTTGTGAGTACAAACTTCCAGGCCACACAAGGGCCTCTTCCAAACTTATCTGTGATTATACACATGTGTTAAAAGATGTTTTCAAATTGATATCTTGTATCCCTCAGTTTAATTCAATAGATAGAGATTGTTTTTATACAGATAAAAACACTACTCAAAAACTAATAAAATGATACACAACCGAGTAGAAATGATGAGACTAGGTTATATGTGATCTGAGTGGTTGCATATGCAGCTATGGAATTCTAGGATGAAGCAGATGGAAAAATAAAGTTCTTATATGGAAAACATAGTATCACAAGTCTTCTTAACCTGGCATGTGTTCTTCATGGTGTTGACAGTGCGAATGGTTCCTCGACTTTGGGATTTAAGTATTTATCATGTGTTCTTCAGCAATTTTGAGTTTTATGTGTTGGTTATCTTCTCAAAAAATTTCTATGTATTTATCCCTTACGGATCTCACACCCCCTTGCATGCTCTTATTTATTTTGGGGCCACATTTCTCCTTTATTTTTGGAGTGCATGTGTTCTAGATGATAGCATGCATGTATTCAGAACCTTGTACCTAATACTACCAGATGACATGTCTACAAATAAACATTAAATATGATAGTTCATTTAAAATATTCAAATATGACCGTTATAGATTATAATGAAAAATGACAATATAGATTAAAAAATGTTGTCACAGTTTTTCAAGAAATGTTGTCTTCGTGAAACATTGTCTTTTTGAAACGGGGTCTCCTTCTCCACCTTTTAGTTGTGAGACTGCTACAGTTAGACAAGGATCAGGAACCGGTAGCACATATGCGGTGATAGGATCACGATTTCTGTTCACGAAGTAAGAATTATTTTGGTGTCTGAAGGGTCACAGTGTCTTGATGGTTATAGTGTCTAGATGGTTACGGTGTATGGATGGTCACGATGTATGGATGGATACGGTTTCTAAAGGGTCACGATGTCTTGAAGGTTATGGTGTTTCAAGGGTCATTGTATCTGGATGGTTACAGTTTCTGGAGGGTCATAGAGTCTGGATGGTTATGGTGTCTAGTTCCATAGCCAGAGAAACATAACAGGTGGTATACAAAATATGTCTTAGACTTAGACAAAAAACTGTATTCAAATTCAAGTAGTGAAATTCATATAATGGAATAGAAATAATCATTTATCAAAGAAATCATTATAAAGTAAAATAAATATAGTGTATAGAAATCCAATAGAATGTATAGGAACTAATATAATGGAAGGTTAATTTAAATAATGAAGATAAAAATCATATGTACATATAATGTGAGATATACTACACAAGAATTAAAAAGTTTTATTGACTAAATAGGATTTGTGATAATTAAATCATGATTAACACATGAGGAGTCCAAAAATCTCCCCCTCTGTGACGATCACAAATAAGGTGATGTTAGAGGGTATATTTCTCTCTTGTATATAAAAACTGCATATTTTTCTATTCTTTCATTACAGTGTATATTCCACCCCTCTTGGGATTACAAAAAAGAGTGAATAAAAATAGACAATAAAAGTGCACAATACAATAGATAAAAATTGTGTATATACAAGGATTAAAATAAATGAAACAAGATCCCTATCAATAGATAGTAGTCATTGTGATTCATCTCTGGCTGGTCTTCTCCATTCCCATAGAAACATCATCAGAAGAAGAGGCCATAAGAGAACAGGTTGAAGTGGTATATGGGAGTGAACTGGTAGACAGAGAAGGTAAAGGATGATTTTTATGGACAGAATGGGCCATGGTATGAGAAATAGAAGAAAGAGGAAATTGTAGATCAAGGGTAACATGTCTGATCTGACTCAATTCCAGAGACAGACAGAGATGTAGAGGTAAGGGAAGGAGAGGATATATAAGTAAAACCATATCTCAGGGGTGCAGTTACAGGATCCAAAATGGTAGTACTTTGTACATGAAGATATGGCCGCAGAATATTGATAAAGGCAACAGTTATCTCTCCACTATATTGCATTGCTTTTTCTAAGTCATCATTGTTATCCATGAACATGTAGAAAAGACAAGTGAACTGTGTTATATTTTGGACTTCAGCCTTGAAGGATTGAGATATAGGAGCAATCCTCAGATTCTCCACAAGGTGCTTGAAAATAATAGTCATGAAATTCATAGAGAATATCCAGTTGAAGTAGAAGTACACTTTTGTGGAAATTTCTTTCTGAGCATCATTAGCAATCTTGGAATGGATTGTCACCAAATAAATATCTCTATCACAATTCTCGCTAACTTCGGATAGAGATTATTTTTTTAAAACTACAATGTACAGCCTGGAGTTCATCTTTGAACACCATTCAAAACTGATCAATGTAAAAAAAAGTTAGATAATATTGACTAGAGGCATTAGAATTCGTGACAGCAGAGGTAAGCGATTTTAGTTGATTGATCACTTTTTAATGCACCCCTTATGATCATCAGGTAACTTATTATCTAATAACAAGTTCATGCTTCCCTGGGAAAATCATTTCATTTCGTTCAACTATTTTCTCAACTGAAGAGGTTATATGATGAGGAATCATAAAGGCTATATCATATGGGGTTTGAGTAACAATATTCTCAACATGATGAGAAGTAGGAACTTCCAATGAGTTCAGCAATTTTTTCATATTTTCTAAAATACCGCTTAGAGACTTTACTTCATCAATAATTAGTTTGTTCTCAATTCTAGTTTCTTGTATCTCATGGAGAAACATGGGTTGAATCTGCCAAATACTTTTCTCATGAAACAGTGAAGAATCTCTTTCACTCAAATTTGTTATAGGAGCCAGTTGGGTATTGAGAACCATTCCATCCCCAGCGAAAAGGGTAGCTCCAAATTCATTCAGGTCATCCTCTTTCACCATGGGTTGAGGTTCTTGTGATGGCACATAGATAGATGTTGAGATAGGCTCGAGTTCTTTGGTTGAAATAGCTTCAGGAGTAGATTCCATTTTTAACTAAAACAAAGTAGTTAGATCAAGTCCTTTTAATGAGACTTACTTTGAATCATTCACATTGAAAAACTAGGGATTTTATTCCATATGTCTACTGAGCGTGGATTAATCAGATTTGGAACATCAATAGATTCCATAGTGGGGGGATGATTCCCCTCAATAAGAGCATTTTCTTCATGTTTGATTGATTTATATCCTTGATCTATTTTCACTATTTTATCCTTTATTTCTTCAACCATTTCATTTTGAGCCAATTGAATGCCTTTCTCTATTCTCTCTTCAGCAAAAAGAATGACTTCAAGAATATCTTATTCCACTATGAGTTCATCATGTTCAGCTTTTTGAATAACATGGAGATCTTCTTCTATATATTCTTCAATAGTATCCTTTTTGGTTTCCTTAGAAATAGATTCTTACTCTAATTTTTCCTCACCGAATGTTTCTTACAAAAGAGACAAATATTCTTCTATAGGATCTTCTACAACATCCTTTTCTCATTAAACTACAACATTATATTCTTTTGTAGAGGGTTGTTCTTCCAAATCATTTACCTTTTCTGGAACTGGTATTTCCTTCTCAATTACGACTTATGCAGTAGCTGTATTTTCATCCTCATATAGAACAGTTTCATTAGGAGGTACAACAGCCACTCCTTCTTCCTCATAAAAAAATATTCAACATATTCCTAGGGCTCTAACCCTGGATCAGAAAGACATTTTGGTCTTGAAAGGTGTTCCATTGGTTTAAACATTTCATTGGCTCTATAATTATCATCTTCCTATACCTTTATCCACAGATTCCAATTTATTTTTATCCTCTTTATTCTAACTTGTGACAAAAAAAACTCATAATCCCTGATAGATTATTCATTCTATCCAACTACACCTTTGGAATGAAGTATAGCCAAAATAAGAAGTAAATAGAATAGGGAGGTTGACTTGGAAGTGGTTTTGATCAATTCACAGATATGGTGTATGACAAACTTACAAAGATTGATCTAAAGTCCATTTTTCATGAGATGAATCAAAAATGATTCCTGTTATTTGAGTACAGTGAAAATCACCTTATATGGGGATAATTAAATTCTTAATAAATATAAACAGAAGTCTAGATTCTAAATCTAGCTTAGCAGCGATGGATCTCTTAATAGTTACATTTCTTGTTAAACTCCTCAAGTCATCGTCCAAAAGAACAACTTCTCATCCAGGTGGAGGACCTCTCTT
The DNA here is from genome assembly GCA_963277665.1 of Viscum album. NCBI lineage: Eukaryota > Viridiplantae > Streptophyta > Magnoliopsida > Santalales > Viscaceae > Viscum > Viscum album. Next base: position 715,790,836 of record OY728160.1, read on the forward strand.
GTAGTCCTCACAAATAACATCACGAGGAAGACTGAGGAATTCATCCTATAAAATCCAAGAAAATTTGTATCTCTGGCCATTTATACAACTTCTTACAACATAACCATATTTAGAATCAAAAGAAAATTATACATATGGATAAAATTGTTCAACAATATTTGGGTAGATAGGCTTATCCTCAATAGTAAACCAATATAGGCAACCTAGTTCTGTTAGCACATTCATCACCAAATACATAATCATAAAAACACACCTAAAGAAAATCTATATCTAAGGTACTACTATTCGGTTTACCGGATTTGATTTCAGAGGACCATCAGGTGCTAACATAGGTGCCATCTTCAACTTCTTATTGAAACTGCACTTCTCAGGAGTCGATGATGAAGGTTGTTTCATCCTGGTCATTCCCATAAGGTTAGAAAGAACTAATGGATGAAGAGGTTTTATTATTTGATAGATGAAAAGAAATATTGAGTGAAGAACGAGTGAAACTTCTTCTATTTTATCATATAGGAATACCAATCGTTGAAAAACAAAAAACAGGGGAAGTAAAAGGGTAACATAATGATGTACCGTGATACAAGTTATAATTTATAAATAAAATAAAAAATTATTCTTGTAAATAATTATTTGTGGTGAAACCGTAATTTATATTCATGATGGGACTGTAACAAGCCTTCACGGTGAGACCGTCACAAGCATTCATAGGGAGACCGTTACAGTGTCATTTGTAGACTATGCGACCATTTTTTTGAGACAGTAATTTCTAGATAGTACCCATGAAATAGTAACTATGAGACCATAAACATGACACAGTAATATATGAAACAATAAGATATGAAACAGTAAAATATCTACTTATGGTTTATCAATCCCAATTCTTGTATGATGAAATTTATTTTTTCATAATATAATGGTTTTGTGAATGTATCAGCAAGCTGATATTCAGTTCCATTGAATTCAAAATTGATATCACCTTTTTTATAATGATCTCCCAAAATGTGATGTCTTACGTAAATATGCTTTTTCCCTGAGTTTGAAACAGGATTTTTTGATATGTTAATTGCAATTTTATTGTCACAATATATAGGTACATGCTTAAATTGATATCCATAATCTAGTAATGTGTGTTTCATCCACAAATTTTGTGCACAACAACTACCAGAAGCTATGTAATCAGCATTGGCTATAGATAACGCAATAGAACATTTTTTATTACTACACCATGATACTAGTGACTTTCCTAAAATGTGACATGTTCTAGAGTTACTTTTTATCTAACTTAAAGACAACAAAGTCAACATCATAATGGCTAACTAATTCAAATGATTGTCATCTATGATAGAATAGACCTATATTGGTTGTATGATTAAGATATATAAAAATTCTCTTAACATTTAAATGTGATTCCTTATGATTTTCTTGAATACAAGAACACATACAATCATTAAACATAATATTTAGTCAACTAGAAGTTATGTATAGTATGATTCCAATCATTCCTTTGTAAATGGTATGTTCAAAAGATTTTCAATATCCATCAGGATCCAACTTACACATTGTACACATTAGAGTGTCACTACTTTTGCTGCTATCAAAACCATAACATTTTAGAAGATATCTAGTTTATTTTCTTTGAATTAATATAATACCATCATTATTTTGAAATATTTTAAATCCATGAATGAATTTTAGGTCACCCATTAATCACATTTAAACTTCATTTTGCATCATTTTAGAAAAATCAAAACATAAAGAATTTCATGAAGATCAAGAGATAATGAAATCAACATAAATTTCAAATACTAAAACCTCATTGGAAATTCGTTTTATAAAAATGGTAGGGTCATCTATTACACTTTTAAAACATTTGGAAATAAGAAAGGTACTTAGTCTATCATACAAATATCTTGGAGCTTTTTTTAAACCATATGAAGATTTTGATAATTTAAAAATATGATTTTGAAAATGAGGGATTGTAAAACTCGGGATTTTCTCAAAAATGAAATCCTCAACAATATAAACATTTAGAAATGAACTATTAATATCCATTTGATATAGTTTGAAATTTAAATGTGCTGAATTAGCAAGAATAATTATAATGGCTTCATGTTTAGCTACTGGTGCAAATATCACTTCATTGTCATTTCCCTCTTCTTGACTATAGCCATATGCAACCAATCTAGCCTTGTTTCTAACTATATTACAATATTTATCTGCCTTATTTCTAAATAGACACTTAGTGCCTATAGAGAATTTCTCTTTTCGAAATTCGATAAGTTTCCTAAAATTGTTTCTTTCAAACTGATTATGTTCTTCATGCATATCCATTACCCAATATTCATCATTGATATCATCATTAATGTTTTTAGGTTCATGTTGAGACAATATGATTTGATGTTCAATATGATTTCTAAGAGAAGTTGTCGTTTGAGTTCATTTATATAAGTATCTGTCACATACAAGACATATTTTAAAGGTATTTTTCATTTAATTTTCATCCTTTCTTTGTTTTGGGGGTTTCCCTAGGTTTTAGGGAGGAATAGATGAGTATTCATGAATTGGGCCAAACCGTGAGCCCAATTCCAGATTAAAAAAAAAATTGTATCTTTTATAACATTTTCATTTTTCAACATTTTTCATCCATTGAAATTCCTAATTGACCTTCCCTAACCTATTAACACCACCAAGTTAATTTGGAGCTTTTAGAAATCCATAACCATGGGTTATTTGGGTTTTTGTCTAAGGGGTTGGGCCTGCCCGAAAGCCCAATTCCTGTTTTAAAAATAAAATTTGATTTTGTTATAACTTATTCAATATTTGGGCATTTTCGGTGATTCCAAGTCTCACTCAAGCCCAAGTAACCCAGCCGTGCGTCGGAACTCTCTCCCACCCATTTGGAGCTCTGTAGAATCGCGATTCTGTGCCGATATTCATAGGGTTCCTCAAATCTCCCAGATTTGAAGAGGTAAAGTATTTCTTTCATAAATCTCTCAATTCTCAATATTTTTCCTCCATTCCAGTTCCTAAATGAGATAATACATCTTTTGCGATCGTACCCTAAATTTGGGCTCTTTTAATATTCAGATACTGGAGTTTTGGAGTGATTACTTCAAGATACTTCAAGTAAATGAGCCCTTTTCTTTCCTCTTTCAAATTACTTTGGGTTTAACTCATTGTTCTTAGGGTTTCTTCGGTTATAATTGAGTTTACTAATGTCCAGAAACTAGGATTTCGAACCTAGGGTTTAACTTTGGGATTTCTTGGCCAATTTGTGTGGTTATAGGTTTGATCTAGTTCTCTCTTGGTGCGGCGGGGGTGCGATTTGATTTCGCACGGAGATTCAAGGGGTTTTGTTAATTTGGTAGGTGATTCCATTGTGTGTGCAATTTTTGTGAATTAGCTTGCTGTTTTCATGGTACTGTAATGTTTATTTCACTTGAATGTTTCTGTAAAAATTGGTTTTAGTTGCATTTATATTGCCAATGAATTTTAAGTTCCAATTTTTGGTGAAATTGAGGGTTTTCCATTCAAATCTTTTATTGGTTCATTTTGGGATGCCCCATAACTGAATTTTTGGTTTCATTAAAGGGTTTGGAATTGCAATTTAGTTTTAATATCTTACAAGTGTTATCATGGTGTGAAAGGTGGATATCTTAAAGAGCTTTGGGTGAAAAACAATGTGATGTTTTGAGAGGTTGTTTTATTGGAAATAAAATTATTTTATTGTGTGTTTTAAATGGTATAAAATGTGTGTAGCTACTGTACAATTTGTTTGTGACCAGTAGTGATATTTTATATGAAAATGGATGTGTGTTTTTTGCTGAAATTGTTTGGGCACAAAAGGGGAAGCCCGGGTACTTAGGTGGGGTGGATTTGTACTAGTACGGCTAGTGGATCGGATGGGTTTTGTCCCTGTTCCACTTAGCATCTGGATAACGACAACTCTAACTAAACTATTTGGATGATGACTGGGGACCACTAGGTTATGAGTATGTTCCCTACTAGTGGCTCGTGCACGAGAACGGATTTTTCTATGGTTACTCTACACAGAGGTACGAGGTACATAGGGCCCGAGACAACCTAGTGCTTAGGGGTGTTCCTGATTTTGATGCTCATAGAATTTGTGGTATTTACCCTTGTTGTGGGTTGTTTTTGGCATTACATTACTGTAGCTCACATGTCTATTTAATGTGCTAACATTCTGAAATTCTCGGATTGAAAACTGTTTTCATTTGAAAGTTGCATTTCTTTGAATTTTAACATTGTTTCACCTTGTGTATTAAAATTTCTTGTTTTGTTCACATTGTATTGCATACTCTTTGGAATCAACTGGTGGTATCCTATTGGGCTTAGGCTCACACCCTACTTACACCCCTTGGGTGTAAGTAGACCTTCTTATGCTTGACTCGGGTAAAGGGAAGGCTAAGGGTGATGGCGGTTCGGGATGTTAGTACCCATCATTGGGGCGGAGTTGCGGGGATGGCTTGCGTGTGATGATCCCCTTGTCTTGTGGAGTCCATGGGGATGTCTTTATGTTGTCATTATTTGTTTTTATACCACTTGTAGTGTCTTTAAAATTATGTATTCAGATCTGGTTTTGTTAAGAATTGTTTAGCATGAAAATTTCAGATTTTAATAATTGGTTGTTTTTTTATGATTTATGCTGTCATACTCGGGTAAATCGTTCCCAACCCAGATTTGTTTGATACCCGGGCACTTGTGCCAGCCCATGGGGATAGGGAACGCCCTTCGGGCCTTTCCACGGGCCAGGTTTGGTGCCGTTAATGGTGGCGACCAGATCCGTTTCGTGACAAAATGGTATCAAAGGAGGTTAATGTTTTTGGGTTATATTGTTATTTTGAGTTGAGTCGGGATAGACAGGAGCTTGGACTGTCGGGGCTCGGGGTATTGGTTGTGAGTAGGGTGCCTGGCCCGCACCTCTCATGGAAGACCTTGAGTCACCAGAGGATGTTGGAATTTACTGATTTACTTCACTTCCAGGTGAGATGTGTGGGCTGCAGACCACATGTGGACATCAGGCAGATGTGGAGTAGTTGTTTCTTTTATTACAAGAATGTGTTTAGTTTGTTTATATTTGATGTATTTGATTACAATTTTCAGAATTGTGGTATTGACTATTTGTTTTTTCACTGTTTCATTTTGTAGCAACATGCCTCCCCGGAAAGCTCCCACGCACCCACAGGAGGAAGCTGGAGAGAGTTCTCCCACGCCGATTGATCAGAGGCTAGTCGAGGCCATGGTCCGGGCTGTCCAGGCTCTAGGATATGGACCAGCTCCAGCTCCAGCTCCTGTTAGAGAGGATTATACTGGTCCTAGAAAGGACAAGGCCCAGGAGTTCCTGAAAAATAATCCTCCAACCTTACGAGGCAGCTCAGAACCCCAGGAATTAGAAGAATGGCTCGAGAAGATCGAGCGTATGTTTGAGTTCCTGGAAACACCCGAGGAGCTCAGGGTGAAGTGTGCCTCCTTTCTGTTGGAGGGTCCCAGCTGTAAATGGTGGGAGTCAGTGCTTCAGTTTGGGAAGAATGAGCAGATGCGCTGGGGAGATTTCAAGGCTGTCTTCAATGAACAGTATTTCCCTGAGGTGTTGGCTTATGCCAGGTCTAGAGAGTTCATGGAACTTGTTCAGGGGAATCTATCTGTGATGGAGTATGCCAACCATTTCGCTGAATTGGTTCGGTATGCTCCAGAAATTGTCTCTAATGAGCAAACAAAGGCCCAAAGGTTTGAGAAAGGCTTGCGACCAGAGATATACTCCCAGGTGTTCTTGTTTAAGCTGAGGACCTATGCTGAGGTCGTTGATCGGGCGTGCATGGTGGAGATTGATAGAAAAGGCAGGGCTGGTTTCTATGGTTCTATATCAGCAGTGGGAAGTGGAAGCTCCTCAGAGAAGAAAAGGAAGCAGGAGGATCATGTGAAGAAAGGAGGGGGCAGTTCAGGCCACTCTTCCAGGCAGTTTTCTTCTGCGGCTTCTGATGCGAGATCGGTCGTGTGCCACCAATGTGGGAGGCCTGGGTATATACGACCAGCATGTCCTCTTCCCCCGAAGCCTTGTTACCAGTGTGGAGGTATAGGGCATTTGCAGCGCTTATGCGGTGTGGCACGTCCACTCCCATGTGGGGCAGGGTCAGTGGCTTCAAGAGGAGTTCCAACACAGTCCAAGCCGTCAAGGACTGGGGGATCTCGATTTGGTGGTCGTGGTGGTAGGGCTGGATCATCTTCCGGGCAGAGCTAGTTCAGGGCACAACCACAGACTAGCAGTCGTCCCCAGGCAGATACTGGACATCTCCATGCAGTGGATCAGTCACCAGTAGGATCAGAGGCGGGACCGTCGACAGTTCGAGGTACCGTTCTGATCGCATCTTCTATAGCTACTGCTCTTTTTGATACTGGTGCCTCTATTTCATTCATTTCTGGACGTTTTGTGGACATTCTGAATTTTCCAACTGAGTTGATGTCTTTTGCGATGGAGTTGGTGACACCATTGGGAAAGAAGAAGGAGCAGGGCCTGAGGTGCCCCTCGTGTGCACTTTCTGTGTCAGGGGTCGAGATGGAGTGGGACCTCTTGGTCTTAGATATGGACCTTTTTGATGTTATACTTGGGATGGATTGGCTAGTAAACTTCCAGGCACACATCGATTGCTATAGACGGCGGGTGAGTTTCACATCACCTGATGGGAGTCGTCAGGTTTTTCATGGAGAATGGGATCCACGATCAAGTCACGCAGGGCCTCCACTCCCAGAGTTGGGAAGTGTTATCTTCCAGTTATCTCTGATTGTGCTAGAGGATGGTCTTTCCCCTGAAGGTGCACTACCTCGTGTAGTGAATGCGTTTCCTGAGGTATTCCCAGATGATTTTTCTGGTTTGCCCCCGGAGCGGGATGTGGAGTTTTTGATTGATCTGGCACCGGGAACACAGCCGATATCTCTTCCCTCCTATCGCATGGCCCCCACCGAGTTGAGGGAATTAAAGATACAACTGGACGACTTAGAATCCAAAGGATTCATTCGCCCGAGCGTCTCTCCTTGGGCCGCTCCTGTGTTTTTTGCAAAAAAAGGCTGATGGATCCCTCCGGTTGTGCATTGATTACCGGAAGCTGAATAAGGTAACAATTAAAAACAAATACCCTTTGCCCAGAATAGATGATTTGTTTGATCAGTTGTAGGGGCAAAGTGGTTCTCAAAGATAGACCTGCATTCAGGGTATCATCAACTCAGGGTGAAGGAGTCAGATATCCCTAAGACAGCCTTCCGAAGCAGGTACGACCACTTTGAGTATTTGGTCATGCCCTTCGGATTGACCAATGCTCCAGCGGTATTTGTGGCACTTATGAATAGGGTGTTCCATCAGTATCTCGATTCCTTTGTTGTGGTGTTCGTGGATGACATTCTGGTATACTCTAGCTCTGAGGAGGAACACGAACATCACTTGAGGATCGTTTTGGGTACATTACGAGATCACCGCCTCTATGCAAAGTTGTCAAAGTGCACTTTCTGGATCAGAGAGGTGAGATTTCTGGGGCATGTGATCTCAGAGCATGGAGTTTCAGTGGACCCTGAGAAAATTAGTGCAACCATGTCATGGGAGAAACCGAAGAATGTGTTTGAGATCAGGAGTTTTCTTGGCTTGGCCAGTTATTACAGGCGATTCGTTCGGGATTTATCTCGGCTTGCTTAACTGATGACTTCCCTCACCCGGAAAGGGGTGAAGTTTGTATGGGGTCCAGAATGTCAGGCATCGTTCGAGGAGCTGAAGAGGCGGCTGACTGCTGCCCCCATGCTAATTTTTCCAGAGGCTGGAAAGGGATATGTGGTCTATTATGATGCTTCAGGTATGGGTCTTGGGTGCGTGCTTATGCAAGATGATCATGTGGTCGCGTATGGATCTCGCCAACTTCGACCACATGAAAAGAACTACCCAACCCATGACTTGGAGTTGGCAGTGGTGATGCATGCTTTGAAGACTTGGCGTCACTACCTCTTTGGGGAGAAGTTTGTGGTATACTCTGATCACAAAAGCTTGGCTTATATCTTCTCGCAGAAGGACCTCAACTTGAGGCAACGTCGCTGGATCGAGTACTTGCAGGGGTTTGACTTTGACATTGTCTATACCCCAGGCAAGGGTAATGTAGTGGCCGACGCTTTGAGCCGAAGAGTTCCAGTGCAGGCTTTGAGGAAGTCTAGTGATGAGTGGGCATTGATGGGTCTCTTTTCTCAGATGCATGTGGAGACCAGGGAATATAGTGGAGGGTCATTCTTGGAAAGTGTCCAGTTGACTCCTTCTCTATTGGAGTTGATTCAGCATGAACAGCCCAGTGATGATCTTTGTCAGCGGTCTAAGCAGTTCTTTCATGGTGGGGAGACATCTTCTGATTGGTCGTCGTCTCCCGAGGGCATCTTGGGCTTCAAGGGCCGTTCAGTAGCGCCATTATCTCTGCGGAAGGTGGTGATGCAAGATAGCCACCAGTCTCAGTGGGTTGTCCATCCAGGTGCCACTAAGATGTATTATGATGTTCGTCGGCAGTTTTGGTGGCCTGGTATGAGACGGGACATAGCAGACTTTGTTTCGAGATGCTACACATGTCAGCAGGTGAAAGCAGAGCACCAAAGGCCATCCGGTTTGCTCCAACCACTACCCATTCCTACCTGGAAGTGGGAAGAGGTTTCCATGGACTTCATTGTTGGATTACCTCGTACACCTCGAGGTAAGAATGCTATTTGGGTGGTGATTGACCGTCTGACCAAATCAGCCCACTTCATTCCGATAAACGATACAACTAAAGTAGATGAGTTGGGCCACTTGTATCTACAGGAAGTGGTGAGACTCCATGGTGTACCATCAGCTGTTGTCTCGGATAGAGACCCCCGCTTCACTTCTCGATTTTGGGAAGGCCTTCAGAAGTCCATGGGGTCTCAAATTAAGATGAGCACGGCATACCACCCACAGACGGATGGTCAGACAGAGCGGGCGAATCAGATATTGGAGGACATGCTTCGTGCATGTGTCCTGGACTTTGGAGGTTCTTGGGATAGCCATTTGGGATTTTTAGAGTTTGATTATAATAATAGTTACCAATCCACGATTCGAATGGCCCCTTTTGAGGCGCTCTATGGTCGGCCTTGTCGGTCCCCCCTATGTTGGGCTGAGGTAGGAGAGACTTCACTGTTGGGGCCAAGCCTTGTGCAGGAGACTTCTGAGAAGGTCAAGTTGATCAGGCATCGCTTATTGACAGCTCAGAGTCGTCATAAATCTTATGCTGTCCGGAGGCGTCGAGACCTAGAGTTTTCTGTGGGTGACAGGGTATTCTTAAAAGTGGCCCCTCGTCTAGGCCATCGTCGATTGGGGAAGCAAGGTAAGTTGATGCCACGGTATGTCGGACCCTTTGAGATCATCGAGCGTATTGGTAAGGTGGCATACAGGTTGGCCTTACCTTCTCAGCTGACATCTATCCATGATGTCTTCCACGTCTCCCAGTTGAAGAAATACAATCCAGATCCATCCCATGTGTTGAGTTGGGAAGAACTAGAGATAGAGCCTGACTTTTCTATCGTTGAGAGGCCGGTGAAAATAGTGGACTCCCAGGAGAAAATACTTCGAGGAAAGTCTATTCCTTTAGTCCGGGTTTTATGGCAGCATGGGAATGATACACATGAGACATGGGAGCGAAAGTCATGGGTCAAGGAAGAGTACCCATTCTTATTTTCCAACCGAGATTCATGTTGACTTTCCGGGGCGGAAAGTCCTTCATGGTGGGGAGAATTGTCACATAAAAGACATATTTTAAAGGTATTTTTCATTTAATTTACATCATTTCTTTGTTTTGGGGGTTTCCCTAGGTTTTAGGGAGGAATAGATGAGTATTCATGAATTGGGCCAAACCGTGAGCACAATTCCAGATTAAAAAAAATTTGTATCTTTTATAACCTTTTCATTTTTCAACATTTTTCATCCATTCAAATTCCTAATTGACCTTCCCTAACCTATTAACACCACCAAGGTAATTTGGAGCTTTTAGAAATCCATAACCATGGGTTATTTGGGTTTTTGTCTAAGGGGTTGGGCCTGCCCGAAAGCCCAATTCCTGTTTTAAAAATAAAATTTTATTTTGTTATAACTTATTCAATATTTGGGATTTTTCTGTGATTCCAAGTCTCACTCAAGACCAAGTAACCCAGCCGCGCGTCGGAACTCTCTCCCACCCATTTGGAGCTCTGTAGAATCGCGATTTTGTGCCGATATTCATAGGGTTCCTCAAATCTCCCAGATTTGAAGAGGTAAAGTATTTCTTTCATAAATCTCTCAATTCTCAATCTTTTTCCTCCATTCCAGTTCCTAAATGAGATAATACATCTTGTGCGAACGTACCCTAAATTTGGGATCTTTTAAATTTCAGATACTGGAGTTTTGGAGTGATTACTTCAAGATACTTCAAGTAAATGAGCCCTTTTCTTTCCTCTTTCAAATTACTTTGGGTTTAACTCATTGTTCTTAGGGTTTCTTCGGTTATAATTGAGTTTACTAATGTCCAGAAACTAGGATTTCGAACCTAGGGTTTAACTTTGGGATTTCTTGCCCAATTTGTGTGGTTTTAGGTTTGATCTAGTTCTCTCTTGGTGCGGCGGGGGTGCGATTTGATTTCGCACGGAGATTCAAGGGGTTTTGTTAATTTGGTAGGTGATTCCATTGTGTGTGCAATTTTTGTGAATTAGCTTGCTGTTTTCATGGTACTCTAATGTTTATTTCACTTGAATGTTTCTGTAAAAATTGGTTTTAGTTGCATTTATATTTCCAATGAATTTTAAGTTCTAATTTTTGGTGAAATTGAGGGTTTTCCATTCAAATCTTTTATTGGTTCATTTTGGGATGCCCCATAACTGAATTTTTGGTTTCATTAAAGGGTTTTGAACTGCAATTTGTTTTTAATATCTTACAAGTGTTATCATAGTGTGAAAGGTGGATATCTTAAAGAGCTTTGGGTGAAAAACAATGTGATGTTTTGAGAGGTTGTTTTATTGGAAATAAAATTATTTTATTGTGTGTTTTAAATGGTATAAAATGTGTGTAGCTACTGTACAATTTGTTTGTGACCAGTAGTGATATTTTATATGAAAATGGATGTGTGTTGTTTGCTGAAATTGTTTGAGCACAAAAGGGGAAGCCCGGGAACTTAGGTGGGGCGGATTTGTACTAGTACGGCTAGTGGATCGGATGGGTTTTGTCCATGTTCCACTTAGCATCTGGATAAAGACAACTCTAACTAAACTATTTGGCTGATGATTGGGGACCACTAGGTTATGGGTATGTTCCCTACTAGTGGCTCGTGCACGAGAATGGATTTTTCTATGGTTACTCTACACCGAGGTACGAGGTACATAGGGCCCGAGACAACCTAGTGCTTAGGGGTGTTCCTGATTTTGATGCTCATAGAATTTTTGGTATTTACCCTTGTTGTGGGTTGTTTTTGGCAGTACAATACAGTAGCTCACATGTCTATTTAATGTGCTAACATTCTGAAATTCTCGGATTGAAAACTGTTTTCATTTGAAAGTTGCATTTCTTTGAATTTTAACACTGTTTCACCTTGTGCATTAAAATTGCTTGTTTTGTTCACATTGTATTGCATACTCTTTGGAATCAACTGGTGGTATCCTATTGGGCATAGGCTCACACCCTACTTACACCCCTTGGGTGTAAGTAGACCTGATTATGCTTGAGTCAGGTAAAGGGATGGCTAAGGGTGATGGCGGTTCGGGATGTTAGTACACATCATTGGGGCGGAGTTGCGGGGATGGCTTGCGTGTGATGATCCCCTTGTCTTGTGGAGTCCATGGGGATGTATTTATGTTGTCATTATTTGTTTTTAGACCACTTGTAGTGTCTTTAAACTTATGTATTCAGATCTGGTTTTGTTAAGAATTGTTTAGCATGAAAATTTCAGATTTTAATAATTGGTTGTTTTTTTATGATTTATGCTGTCATACTCGGGTAAATCGTTCCCAAACCAGATTTGTTTGATACCCGAGCACTTGTGCCAGCCCGTGGGGATAGGGAACGCCCTTCGGGCCTTGCCACCGACCAGGTTTGGTGCCGTTAATTGTGGCGACCAGATCCGGTTCGTGACAGTATCCTACAACATCATTAAAGGGATGGTTCTTAAGAGTTCTAATAGATTTATAACTTGATGGACTAATAAATTCATGTTCTTTAGTAGGGAAATGTTCATTATGAATTGAGTCTACAGAATATCCAGAGTTAGAAGTTTTCATAGATTCCTTCTTTGGATGGTTATAGGATTTTGAAATCATGTCAAGATTTGATACGTCATCCTACTGGTTCTCTATAGTGGTCATAGGCTCATGTGGATATGTTTCATCAAATTTATTATAAACAGACTCATCCACAAATTTAGTTCATTTATTAAACACACTATAGGCTTTACTTTAGATGGAATATCCAAAAAATATTCCTTCATCACTCATGGAGGAAAATTTGACTAAATTTTCCTTAGTATTAAGGATATAAACGTTGCAACCAAAAACATTGATGTAGCTAACATTGGGTTTTCTATTGATACATATCTCATAATGGGTTTTCTTAAGAATAGGTCTAATCAAAACAATAATGATTATATAGAATGTTGTATTTACAGCATCCACTAATGAAAAAATAGACATATACCCACGATTACTCAAGAAACTAATGGTATAGGTTTCCCCTATACCCCCAGTTTTCTAAAACTGTGGGTATGGTGATAATATGGGGACCTATACCCACGGTTTTTGGAAAACTGTGGTTGTAGATTTTTTTTAAAGAGTTATACCCACATTTTTGCAAAACCATGGGTATATGTTTTTTTCAAGTCATATACCCACGGTTTTGGCCTAAACTGTTGGTATATGGTTTTTTTGGAATACATATACTCGTGTTTTTTCAAAACTGTCTATATTTGGATTTTTTCTCATAACATATACCCATGGTTTTCCAAAACATGGGTATAGCTTTCCCTATAGCAAAAACAATTACGTGGGACAACAAAAATATTTCGAGGGAACACAGTTTGGATTAATATAATAACAAATATACATATATATAAACTAGTAATATGTGTAGGTTGGTTGGTCAGGGAGTCTATATTGTTAAAGTCAGTCAACTATTTGAATCTCGATGAGTTTTTTCTAATAAATTAGTTAAAATAAATATAATTAAAAAGATGTATTGATATATATAACAAAATTTCCACACCACAGTTGGTGAGGCGACTTAATGTGATGAAACTGGTCGCATGTTCAATTCACGCCATTATCATTTTTAGATATGTGGCTCTATTAATATGTATATATATATATATATAAAACATGTAGTTGGCTCGGTTGGTCAGAGAAGGAGGTTTGTTGGTGGGGGATCTTATGATCGAAACCCGTCCTTCTCATTTTAGGAATATAAATCCCCACTGTTTGAAACCATGGGGGAAGTGTTGTGCCATGCTATACAGTGTGGGTGGTACCCCTATAACCATGGTTTCGAAAAGCATGGGTATATTCTCAAACCCCTATTACGACACCTCTCTGCCCCACGGTTCCCAAAACTATGGGTATAGGTTATACCCACAGTTTTGGGGGCTATACCCAGAGTTTTGAACCGTGGGTATAGGTCATCTTTCCAACAGTGTTCAACCACAAAAAAATAGGTAGGTCATACTCAATAAGCACGATTCTAGAAATATAGCGCGGTGTTCTATTTCTCCTTTGTACAACTCTATTTTGTTGAGGTGTTCAAGGGGCTGAGAAATTGTGACTATAGCAATTTTTTTAGCCAAAGAATTCAAACATTTCGTTTGCAAACTCACGGCCATGATAATTTGTCAATGTCTTAATTCTATGTCAACGATGACTTTCTATAGACTTAGAGTATTTAATGAATTATGAATATGCTTCATTTCTGTTATGAAGAATGAATATCCATTTGTATCTAGAAAAATCATCTGCTAGAACAAAAACATAGTGCATCCCATTTAAATTAGAATATCTAGATGGTCCAAAAAATATATTTGAACACGTTTGAGATATTGATATTTTGACACTTCATTCTCTGGTTCGATGGAAATATTGTATTGTTTTTCCTTTTGACAGGGATTACACAGTTTACTATTTGAAAATTCATGATTGGGTTGGCAGTTTTCTATGCTTTTTCTAGTTTACATTCTAAGGGAGTGATTTTTCAGTGTACTAGTCTCTAATACCAAAGCCACAACTCTTTATGAAATACACATAGACATGAAGCATTTTGATAAGCTAACAAATCTATATTAAAAGAAAAAAATTTCATTTCTTAATTGCAGAGAACTGTAATTCATCCTTAGAATTGAAAACATTACAAGAATCATTAAATAAAATTTACATGAAATCCAAAATCACATAATTGTGAAATAGTATGTAGCTTATATTTCAATCCATCAATAAAAAGAACTTTTGAAATTAAAACTGAGTTAAAGTAATAAATATGGCCAAGGCCTATGATTTATCCATTGGCATTGTCAGAAAAGGTGAAATGTCATCCCCTAATTTTTATTAGGTTCTTGAAGCATGAGTAGTCTCCTATCATGTGTCTTGAACACCCACTGACTAAGTAATATAAACTTTTACATGATCTCTTTATGCATCATTCCTATAAAATGATCATATAAAAACAGATTATGGTAACCATACATGTTTAGGTCTAGTAACATTAGTGACAACTACTTTTGGAACCTATAGCTTCCTCATAGGTTTCCACTATTCATTATGTAATGTATTTGGAAAATAAACTATATTTGGTATTGAAAAACATGAAACAGTAGATAGAGTGTCAAACCATAAACTAGATGAATGTTTTCTAGAACTTGGAGTAAAACTGTATGTCCAACATTTCAAAACAATGTTTGTTCTTCCAAAATTTATTTTTCCAGGATGATAGCCAATGGCTGTAGTATATTGAGGAGCAATTTTTTTACCTATCAATTGAGTAAGAGTGTTTTTCCCATTGGTAAACTTTTCTAAATAACTATTTAATTGTTCATTAGATATTTTAAATTGGTTGATTTCCATGAGCAGTTGAGCATTTTTCTCTTTTTCAGTTGTGAGTTCAGATTTAACAATCATAGTAAGAGAATGTTTTTTCTTCAAAGATTTACATTTATCTTTTAGTTCATTAGACAATTCTTCCAAATTATTGAAGTATTAAAACATTACATCATTTTAAATATTTTTAGGGTCACACTCATCTCTATAATAATATTAATTATATACAGGGGAGTCCAGTGTTACCTCAGATATGTTTCTAATTAAACACATAATGTCATTGTTATCTTGTTCATCATGTGAATATTCTGAGTCACTGGAACTATAATTAGATGCACTTCAGGTTGCTTTCATTTCCTTTCCATACTTTCTATCTCTGTCCTCATAATTCTTTTTATACGAGAGATTTGGACTTCCATCCTTGATATATCAATTGCGCTTATATTCATAGAAGGCAATCTCACGAGTCTTTTCACTACTTTTCCAATCTTTATTCCTATTTCCTTTTTGATCATATTTTTCCTTGAAGTAAGGCTTTCAAAAAAAATATTCTTCTTGTAAAATATCTTGTATATTCTTGCTAATTGAGTCCTCTCCTCATTACTATCAGGTGATGAGTATTCACTACTAGAACTCTCTATACAAGCTTCCAATTTCCATTTTTATTTGTGTTTAGACATGGTGGTTTTGAATGTAACTAATTTTCGTTTGGGTTAATCATCCTCCTACTTATTTACTTTCAGTTACTCTTCATACATCATCAGTTTTCCAACAAGTTCATTTACAAGTTCCTCGCTGATGCCTCATGATTATCTACTAGAGATTGAGGTTCTTCTCCATCTGTCAGTTAGACATCTAATAATTCTCATGATTTGATCCTTGTTAGTGACATCTCGTCCAAGAGAAATAATTGTGTTGACAATTTCATTGAAACCGAGACACATGTCAGAGATAGGATCATCCAGTTTCATTTTAATGTTATCATATTTGATATTATAATTATTAATTCTCATCTCTTTCACACTAGAAGTTTCATCATATGAAATAGACAAGTTATCCCAAATTTCATGGGCAGTTTTACAAGAAGAAATTTTATTAAATTCCCCTTCCCCTAAATAATAGTATAAAGCATTCAGAGAATTGCATTTGTTATTGTAGTCCATTTTGGTAGGTTCAACCCAAGTGATTCTGTCAAAACAAGGATTCTAATATTCATCTATATTGGGAGACGTATTTTCAAAACCCATACATTCTAAATGCATTTTCATTTTGATTTTCCATTAAGCATAATTGGTTCTAATAAAGAGAGGTGGTATGTTGGTTGAAACACCTTCAAATCTAATATTAATAATAAATAAATACTTTGAATGAGCTAGAAATTTATAATTAAGAAAAATTTACATATATTCAATGTACCACTACAATCGTAGTTGAATAAGGTAAAAAGAAGAGTCTTAATAAACAACACATTGATACCAAATGTTGGTCGGTGTAGATTACTCATGAGGGGGGGGGGATTGTATTGAGTATCTATTTAAATTTTATGTTTAAAAAGTATTCCAAAAAGATTTTCCAAATAAAGATAACTACATCCCCGTTAATTATGGTTATACTATTATGAATGTTTGGCTATTTAAATAGCTTCTTAAAAGATTTATTAATTCTCAGTAAAATTAATATTTTTTATTAACATAACTTTTGGAGATATTCTAATAAGGTAATACAATTATAACTTCTTTCTAGGATTAAGTATCAATGTAAATTTTTGGATTTGAAGATTAAAAAGTAAACAGTGAAAAATAAATTAAGAAACATAAAAGATATAAAACAAGTGGTTCAGTATAAAGCTAAGACATAATCCACTCAACCTAGTAATCAGCTGAGACCAAGTAGTTTATATAGATAAAAAAGATCCACACCATTGATCGGGGTTAACAACAGTACACTATACTATCCAGGTCACACGACCTCTTCCACGGTTCTCTAAGGGTAAAAACAACCAGGCCACATATGGACATCTTGAACACATATCCATGGGTATAAACTGGTGTAAAAATATGTTTGAGAAAGGATTTACTGTATCCTTCAGTATAATGTAGGAGATAGAGTGTTTTTTATACAGATACACACACTACTCGAAAGCTAATAAAAAGATGCAAAATTTAGAAGAAATGAGGAGACAAGGTTAGAAGTGCTCTGAGTGGTTATCTATATGGCTCTGGACTTCTAGGATGAAGTATATATATAAATCAGGTTATCGTATGGATATCAAAGTATCACAAGTCAGCTAGATATGACGTGTGTTTATTGTGTTGTTGATAGTGAAAATATGTTCTCAAATCTAGTATTTAATTATTCTTCTTGTGTTTACTAGAATTGTCGAGTGGAATGTTTGGGTTATATTCTCAAAAATGCTCTATTTGTTTCTTTGTTATGGTGCTCACTCATTCTTGCATGCTCTTCTTTGTTTCTAGGCTACACTTCTCTTTTATTTTTGGACTCTATGTGATTAAGCAGAGATGATGGATTAATTCTTCACCTCGTTCCTCGTAATATCTGATTACTTTTCTATAAAGAATCATTAATTATGTTAGTGCATTTAAATTTTTAAAATATGCAGTTAGAGATTAAATTGAAAAATGGCAAAAAAGATTAAGAAATGGTGTCACGGTCTGTCAAGAAATTGTGTCTTCATGAAATAGTGTCTTCATGAAACGGTGTCTCCGTCTCTACCTTTAAGCGATGAGACAACTAGAGTTAGAAAAGGATCAGAAACTGATATCACATATGTGGTGTTAGGATCATGGTGTGTTGTCGCGGTGTCTGAATGATTATGGTCTCATAAGGGTCACAGTGTCTGGATGGTTACGGTGTCTAGATGATTATAGTGTCTAGATGGTAACAGTGTCTTGATGGGTACTGTGTCTAAGGGTCGTGCTGTCTAGATCGTTATAGTTTTTGTATGGTTACAGTGTTTGAAGGGTTACAGTGTCTGGATGGTTACAGTCTCTGAAGGGTCACTGTGTTTGGATGATTACGGTGTCTCGTTCCTTAGCCAGAGAAACATAACGGGTGGAAGACTCATGGTGTCTCAAACATTGAAAAAAATCAGTATTCAAACATAAGCAGTGATATTTATATAATGGATTAGACACAATCATTTATAAAAGAAATAATTATAAAGTAAATTAAATATAATGTATTGTAATCAAACTAAATGTATAGAAATTGAGATCTTGGAAAGCATTAATTAAAGTTTGAAGAAACTAATCATCTGTACATATGATATGAGATAGACTACATAGAAATAATATGTTTTATAGAATGAATACGATTTGTGATATTTAAAAAAAATTAACACATGAGGAGTCTGAAAATACTAACGCCTCCAACACCCACATTGGATCTGAGACACATAGGATCAGTAAGCCCTGACCCGCACAAGGATCACTTAGCGCTGACCCTCACAGGATCTGACACAGAAATGATTAGTATGTCACTAATCCACAAAGGGATTATCTAAGGCTGGTTTTTTTTCGGGTTGCATACTTCTGATCCACATTGGATCTCTGGGTTTTTATCCTCAAAAGATCCCTAGGTGCGGACCCACAAAGGATCACACGGTACTAACATTCATATGATCTGTCTCCATCCTCTGCCTCACTACCAGCCACAAGATTTCATCTCAATGTTCACTTGACTCTAGTTGAACTACTCCTCAATAGATATTTTATATTTATACCAACATGATATCCCATGAAGAAGTATGTTGATGATCTGTCATATCTTAAGGGTTCCAACACAACAGATTATGTGTATACCGGATGCTCGGTCTATAAGTTATTTCCATTTTAGTGTTGAGGGACTGGTTGGATTCGGAGTTGATCCAACCCAAACACACTTTAAAAATATCCAAAACTATAGAAGATTATCTAAAAATCATTCTCACTCCAAGGGTCCCAGCGCGGTAGATGGTTCTCCAAAAGGACGTCCATTTTTCATGTAACAATCATTTAAGCGTATTTGGGCCTTAGAGGGGTCCTAGTCTGGTCCGACTCTCTCGGACCGGCCTAGACCAACCAATATCTTGTGGGATGGTCCACGGACCTTCCCACCCCACTGGCTGGGGGTGGTCCACTGGGTGGCCCGATCCACTAGCTTGCACAACCTGTGCAGGGGTCGCGTTGTCTGCCTCCTAAACAACTCAAACAGCCATTCGGTTTATTTAATGGAAACACCAGGTGGCGCCTCCTTGTCACTTTTGGGACTCGTAGGAGGCAGTTACTATCCATCTCCACTGATAAAACTTCATGTCGTGGCCCGTTAATGTGGTGTGTGATGGAACACCACTTCTACCTCCGCAGACCACCGCCCGTCCAACCACCGTGAAGCTAAGCGACACTGCTCTTCTGCAGTGCCCTGTGGTTTTTGATTTCTTCCCTAGTCTACCAGCGCCTATCACCAGAACTATGTCACTGGTTCCCTATATGTGTTTCTTCCATGGGATATGGGGTGAGTCATAGTGGTCCGCTCATCCTCCTGGATGCACCTACGGTCCCCTCAGGATGGCATCGTTGTTTCACGGCCCTCAAAAAGGCCTTGACAACAAGTTCATTATTCTTCCATGAAGAACACACCAAGAAAATATTAAGCAGATAGTCTTGGAATTTTTAGTTTTGCCACATGCCCTCCTATTTTTTGTTTTAAAATGAGGAAAATTATTAATAAAAAAAGGATGATTAATCTCTGAATTTTAGTTCCTGCAACAACCACCTACATGCTTTGATGAGATGTAGATCAACCCTTTAGTCGGATAGTCTATGATCCTTAAATTTTACAAGAAGGGGAATAAAGGGAATTTCAAATCACGTAGAACCCATACCTCAGGATATATTGGAGGTGCCATGGTAGCGGAGGGAGGATCATCCATGTTGGATGGATTCATTGGCGTTTGTCGATGTCGGGCCGTTGCGACCCAAGATTTCGTCCTCTGTCAGTGGATGTTGTCGTAGAACTCCACCCGAGTTTTCTTGCTGAAAGAAGTTGTGAAAAAACTTTACCCGAGCTCTATTTAAATAAGAGGGGATGTGGTGGGAAATTCCTTGAAAATTTAATGAGGTTTATTAATTGACTTAATTAATTTTCCTCGTTAATAGACATAATTAATGTTCCTCGTTAATTACGCGAGGAGTGGTTACACAACCAAAGTGTAACCATGTAATTAACACAATAAAATTAATGGTCAGACCACCTGTGTGGTCCCCACCCCCACCTCTCAGAATTTGGAATGATAAATAAAAAAAAATAAAATAAAAAATACATGTTATTTTACTTTTCTTTAAAAAGAAATAAATATAATTTTTTTCTCCCGACCTGTTGCGATTGATGTAAAGCATCCATTAAGGAACTCCTAGTGCTACCGATTCAATGGTGCCATCAGATTTATAATCTGAGCACTAGATTAAATGTTTGAAAACGCCACCTTCACATTTACAAAATGTACCCAATAAAAGTTAAAAAATTCATTATGGGAACCCTAGTGTTCAGAATTACACGCTACTAATTTTCAAAGGCTATTAAAAATACAAAATAATTTCAAAAAAGTTACATGGAATTTTTGAGTCTTTACATTCTATCCACCTTAGGGATTTATATTTCTGAAATAAAAACATGACTACACAAATAGATATGGGTACTGGGCATGCATATGAGGCTCTCGCTCCCACGTTCTCTCTTGGAGATTCACTTGCTGCCACAGAATGTGAACTAGAGTTATCGACCGCCCACGAAGGATTTGATCTTTTTGATACTCTATCTCAACATGGTACTCTGCAAATTTTTCCATGTCATCAATATCAATCTCCCCATGGTTGATGATGTGAGATGGGTCAGGAACTTATCTCCTCGGTTGGGATACATGTAAGATGTTCTGGACCCTCTCCAACTACGGTGGCAGTGACAAGCGGTACACCACCTCACTAATCCTCTGTAGAATCAGAAATGGTCTGATGAAACTTGATGAGAGTTAGATGCCTAGGGAAAATATCTTTTGTCCACATCGAGGGGAGACTCTCCCAAATAAGTGGTCCCCCTCCTAGAACTATAGTGACCACCTTCACCGATCATCATATGACTTCTTTTGGCTCTTTTTAGTCTTCATCTACTCTAGGATTACCAACACCATCTCAAAAGTAGCATGTACCATCATTGGTCCCTTGAGTTCTAGCTCTCCTAGATCCATCCAGCATAAGGGCGATCTACATGGTCATCCATAAAACACCTCATAAGGGACCATACTAATGGTGGAGTGATTGTTGTTGTTTTACACGAACTCCACCGGGGTTAGGGGGTCCTCCCAACTATGACCAAAATCTTGGTCACATTCATGAAGTATGTAATCCATGGTATGGATTGTCCTCTCAGTTTGACCATCAGTCTATGGGTGAAAAGATATTCTCAACATAGCTAAATACCGAAATTATCCTGGAATCCATTATACAAACGGGTTGTGAACCATGCTTCATGGTATGTGACTATCGTCGAAGGAACCCTATGAAGTCACACAATCTCCTTAATATAGAGACATCCCAAGCACTCTACTGAACACTTCTTCTGAATAACAATGTTTTGGGCCAACATATTGAGTTGGTAAATGATCACCCATATGGTATCATGCCCTATGGACGTACGTGGTTACCCCATCACGATGTACATCAATATTCCTTCTTACTTCCACTATGTTATCTCGAGGTGTTTGGTCAAGACTGCTAGTACCTGGTGCTCGACCTCCACTTTCTGGAAAGTTAGGCATCTAGAAATAAACTCTTCCAAAGCTTTCTTCATCTGAGGCAACTATTACTAATGCTGGAGGTCCTGATACATCTTCATCATGCCTGGATGTACAACAAAGGGAGACGTATGGGACTCCCTTAGAACCTCCTCTCATAGTGCCACCAGTACAACTATACGTCCTATGAAAAGGATATCATGCTCCCAACCTTTTGAATATCCATTAGATGGATGGCCTAGGGATATTTGAGCATGTGTAGTCTTGCAGCTACTGTCCTTAAGTTTCTCTTTGCTGAATAGCTGAAAGAGTGGAGGGGCATCCAACATCGACTGATGGTAGATTGTCTCATCTCTATAATGTTGGATATCTTAAGAGTGAAGAACTAATCTAAATAATTATTGAGTAGTTCTGATATCAATCACTGTCTAAGTTCATCTACCACTACGTTCCCCTTCTCAGGAGTATAGACAATCTCAAAGTCATTGTCCTGGAAGAACTCTAGAAAACATCATTGTCTTAGACTCAGATCTTTCTATGTGAAGATATTTCTCAGACTATTATGGTCTAAATAGACTATAAAACCTTCACCCATCATGTTGTGCCACGACATCTTCAGCGCAAAAAATACTTCTGCTAACTCCATGTCATGCGTAGCATAGTTCTGCTCGTCCTACCTCAACTTTCATGAGCCTTAAGCGATCACTGCTCGCACCTTCTTCAAGACACAACCTAGTCCAGTCCCTGATGCATCATAGTAGACTACATTCCCAAATCCTATATCTAGCAGCATCATGATTGGGGAACTCATCAATATCTTTCTTAGCTCTTGAAAACATTGCTTACACATCTTTGTACATAGGAAATGATGCCACTTTTTTGTCATGGTTAACAAGGGTGCCACTACTCTGAAGAAGTTAAGTACGAACCTTCGATAGTTCCCAGCCAATCTTGGGAAACATCATACCTCTGTCACACTCCTGGGTGTCTCCCAACAATGAACTACCTCTATATCTACTGGATCTACTGCGACTCCTACCTCCGAGATATTAAATCATGTGTTTTAAAAGTTTCCTCCCTAGAAATGAAGGAAAACCTGATCTAGTCCTCATAGATGCATCTCACTCTGCATCTGAAAAAGTGGATCTGAGCATGGACATTGGATAGCCATTCCATACCAATGATGACATCTTAAGGCCTTGATGCTGCTACTAGGGAATCCCAGCAAAATCGCTTTCCTCCTAGAGTAATCTCACAGTGATGGCACCCATTTCTAATCATTGAATCTTCTCCTGTAGGAGTCTCTAGTATTAGGGATCGAGTGAAAGACTCCATCAGAATCTCTGATCTTCGAAAGAGAACTATGGAAATAAAATATTTACTAACACCTATGTCTATAAGTACTGCTGCTATGGTGGAATATACAAATATTGTACCTGTAATCACCTCTATTGCAACGTGGTCGTAGGCCTCAGCTGCCTGAATTTATGCACACCCATTCCCAACATCTCCCTGTGATCAGTGGTGGAACTCCTAGTGGAAGTTATGGTAGAACCTCACATTTTCACCCACCGCATGTTGCACAGTCTTATCCTCTACCTCATATGCCGCCCTATGAACCTTGTCACTCGAATCTCTACCTCTACTTCAGTGGTCCCTCGACTGTCAGCTGATCGTCGGTACGACGAGTCAGGTAGTGGAATACCCCATGGCCCTATCCACCATATGAGAAGCATAGTATGACTCTTAGCTGACCTCTACCCCGTGAGCTCTGTACATCCAACCTTTCCTCTCGGGGTCATCCATCAGTGGGTCTGGACCGCTTGGACCTCTGTGTAATTTTTATACGACCTCAAGTAGATTACTCAGATACCTATCGTCTAATAGTGGGTCTCACCAGTGGTGATATATCAATGTTATTTTCCCAAATGTAAGGGTCTCGTATAATGTCAGTGGAGTATCAAGAGAGGCTGTCAAGACCTGACCCTACCCGGGCTTGAGCCGCAACTACCCCAAGCCCGCCTCCATAGGCCAGGGGCTGGTGACCAG
This sequence comes from Viscum album, assembly GCA_963277665.1. NCBI lineage: Eukaryota > Viridiplantae > Streptophyta > Magnoliopsida > Santalales > Viscaceae > Viscum > Viscum album. The sequence goes on from OY728160.1 coordinate 715,814,753, forward strand.
CGCTGAAGGCACAATAACTCGGGGAGGCCTTTGCTTAAGTACCTGTACACACACACACATCACACTCAATGAAAAAGTGCAGAGTAAATAGGAAAAGCAAAGGAAAACTGCTATAAATAAACCACAATGTTCATCGACCTCTAACAGTACAAAGTACAAGCTGAAAAGAAAAGGGGAAAAACATGCTCCCAACCAAAAAGTGCCACATCCTGGAAATAGGTATACAAAAAGAAACAACTGACGGGTCTCCCACCTGGAACCCTGTCATGACGACCGCACGCGGTCCAAGCTCCCAAGATCCTACGCTCCACTGAAGTCACGCTCCACCTGTCTGTCGTCTGCAAGGGCACACCAAGTGCGGGCAAAGCCCAAGTAGGGGTGAGTATGAAAATACTCAGTAGGATACCCCAAAGACTCGAGGGAGCAACAAAAGGAGGTACCGAAGGGTGAGCAGTAAAGCAAATAGGGAATGTAAAGGGGTACAATAGAGAGTACAGTAGAATACCAGTAGAGTCCAGCTCATCCCAACAAGAGAAAGGTAGAAGACTCGTCCAAACACAAGGATCTAGAAACGGTGAGAAGATGAACTTCTCGTCGAGTCCTCACTACCTATAGCAGGATAGTAGACTCATCCAACCACGAGAAGCTAGACACAGAAAGCACATGGCATACCCTGCGCATCTTCACCTCCCCTAGAAGGAGAGTAACCAAACCCAAGAAGTGGGTACTAGAACTAGGTATATACATATCCTTATGCTCAATCAAGAAGCCTGAACAACGTCGTAAGGGGATCTCCCTCCTGTAGTTCAGCCCAAGAAAAGAGTAGCCAACAGTCCCAGACATAACCATCATCATCGCCCAGCATCCCGCACGTCTGCCCCGAACTACAAGCCAAGGGGATCAATCAACGCACTTCGTCACTATCCTCTTTGGGTGGCACTGACTCACCCGCATTTTTTTAGATCGCATCACAAGAACGCGTCTCGGTGGGGAAAGCGCCCCTCGTACTTGAGAGTTCTTGGAAAGTCAAACAACACCTCATCACTGCCCTGCAGTCGAGAGGTCTCCTCAAAGTCAAGCTGTCACAACACTGACCCATATAACCAAGGGTCCCGCTCTGGTAAACACGGAGGAAAGCCACAAACTAGCCTAGTTGGGAGGACTGTGTCTGGAATGCCGACAGTTGTCCCGCTGCCCAGCCCTGCTGGAAAGTAATTCATAACCAGATATCGGGTGACCCACTACCCAGCCCTGCTGAAGGGTAAACCCTAACACCTCATCAAGCGACCCACTGCCTAGCCCTACTGGAGGGTAAACCATATTAAGATACTGGGTGACCCACTGCTCAGCCCTTCTAGAGGGTAAACCAAAACACATCATCCAGCGACCCACTGCCTAGCCCCGCTGGAGGGTAGACCATAATACATCATCAGGCGACACACTGCCCAGCCACGCTGGAGGGTATACCTGGGATAAGTCGACAGGAAACCCTCTGCCTAACCGTGCTGGAGGGTAGACATGGAATTAGATGATAGGTGACCCATTGACCAGCCCTGCTGGAGGGTAGACCCTAAGAGGTCATCAGGTGACCCACTTCCCAGCCTCTGCTGGAGGGTAGACCCTACTAGCATCGGGTGACCCACTGCCCAGTCTCTGTTGGAGGGTAGACCCTAATAGCATCGGGAGACCCACTACCCAGTCTCTGCTGGAGGGTAAACCCTAGAAGTCTGTGAGCAACCCACTGCCCAGCCATGCTGGAGGGTAAACTCGAAGAGGTCGATGAGTAACCCACTGCCCAGCCCCACTGGATGGTAGAACTCCGAATTTCCCTATCCATCTCCACTGAAGGGTAAAACACTAGCCAACCGAACATGGAGTGGGCATCGCGCAACCACACAACTCCAGCACAACTCACCCAAAGGGGTTCAGCGCCTCTTCCATCACTAGGTGTCACTAACACCACTACAGGCAGATCCATCGAGAACCAAACTAGGGGGAGACCACTCAACCCTGCTGGTCAAGCAAACGAGCATAGAGGGACCCTCTATGTCGCGAGAGGTCAATGTACGCAAAGTAGAACAGGGAACACACATGGGGCACACACGACGTGTGGCCCCAAGTCAACCTCAACCAAGCGCACGAACGTCTCAAGTATAAACCACACGTACCTCCATGTGCTCTCGTATACTCCCAGAGTATACCACGTCTTCAGCCCAAGGGCTATCGTGCACACAGAACCCGATGTCAACGTGAGGGCGTTACGTAACAAATCCACCTCAACGGCCCAAGAACGGCCAACCACAACTTGTGAACCATTTACATCACTCTCCCAAGAGTGCGCGATCATACGCCCAGGGTCCGCTACAAACAAGGTAGGGAGAACCACCACTAGAGCACCTTCCATGCATCTGATATTAATATGATCGTGCAAGAGGCTCTGCATAGCCAAATGGATCACACTATTTTAATCCTCGTGAAAAAACACACGATATCGACTACTTACTCGCCTCAAACGGATATCCGATGGGAAATTCACCAACATCGCCTCACACCCGAATGGCGTCCCGTGATCCCGAGCCTCGACCCCAAAAATAGTCAGGTGCATCGCACCATTGCGATCCCCTCAGGAAAAGACGTCAAATGCACTACTCACTTGAGTGCCATGGATATCCGGAGAAAAAGGTGCATCCCGGCGCACCGCACACGAGCAGTACCACGTGGGACCCGCATCCTGGTCCCGAAACTCAACGAACGGATCACACCATTGCGATGCTCTCGAAAAAGTACACGAAATGGAGTATTCACTTGTCCAAAATGGTCGCCCGGTGATAAAGAAGGAAAAATCATCGTCAACGCCCAAACGACCCTCATGGGCCCCACAGCATTATGCCAAATTACAGCGGGAAGACAGCGCCAACACGATGCCCTCAGAAAAACACCCAACATCGACTGCTCGCACGCCCCGAACGGATGTCCGAGGAAAAAGTCGCTAAAAGCTGCACGTAGCTCAAAAGGCGGGCCATGGGGCCCGCGCCTAAACCTCGGCCTCAACACCTGAAACCACCCTGGAAACCTACACCTCAGTGCCAGGGTCGCAACGCCATTGATGGCGCTCAAAACGGACGTCAGATGAGTCCGCGCCGTCCAATATATGATTCTCGGGGAATACGCTTGTCCACTAAATGACACGTCGTGCCTCCGCGGCCCCTCGTTTCGGGAAATAAAATTTTTGGAATCTAGCTCTAAACATTCCCCACGATGCAAGGTCCGTTCTGCCGCTGACGGCGTGCAAAATGGACGCCCGTAGCGAAAGCTAGCGGCAGCGGAAATTCCAAAGCGGAAACTCCCTTGGGCCGGACCAGCCCGTTCCAGCCGGTCCGCCGACAGTAGGAACGCGGCCTGTAGAGGCCCGAAGCCTGACGTACATAGACTTTACTGTACTTTTGCGGAATACTTAGTACATTACAAAAACACACACACAAGGACTGTAATAGTTTAGTGTCTTTGGAAACTCGGACTATAATCTTCTAATCGTGGTGAAAGATCTTCAACATCTCCCATAAAGATCTTCCTTTTTTTTTACCTAAAACCTTTCTTTATATCCTGGGGAAAAGAAAACATAAAAGGGTGAGCTCAAATGCTCAGTAAGGGTAAACAAAAGAAATATCAATCACATCATATTCATAAGAACATAACATGTTGGAAATCATAACCTGCAAAAGAGAGCATAATTTCATAACATGGGATAAATCATGGCAGTGAAATGTAATCACAATAATCATAACATAAAACATGGAACTTTGTGGCATACACACATAATCATAGAGAATCATTTCTTGTTAGTCAAGACTCATTGCCAAGACTATCTTAGTGGACAAAGTCCCTTTCTGAATCGAGTAATCCTCGTTTCAGTCCTGTTTCACTGAACCGGTATAACCTACCATTCCAGCCATGTCTATCTCATGAGATATAAAATCTTTACCCAATGCATGGGAGGGAGATATAGGTCCCACCTATCTCTTAATGAATCCTTTCTTATGTGTGCCACAAAATCATAAATCATACATCATTGCATAACCCATGTAATAAAAATGGGATTCTTAAACAACATGACATCATAAAACCATTCATATAAGATAAAGGAATTCATAAACATAATTCCATCACAACATAGTCAAATCAATGTAAAAATATGGATAGAAACAGAACCCTTTATTATCTTATATGGAAAATAATTTTGATAAAACACTTGAATTGAATTCTTGAGGAAAATATCCTTTCTTCTTCAAAATCAATTTCTCTTCACAAAACATCATGCAATTTTAAAAGAAAGAGATTTTATTGAAAATAGTTATGAAATCTTTTAGAGGAAGCTTCATGAAAATAAGGCTTTATAAAACAGTATAAATCCGTTCGTGCCGTATAAGTTAAAAAAAAAATTCTTCGTACTTTTGTCGGAAAAGTCAAAAAGTACCTCGTATAAAAACGACAAAAGATTCCTTTCATATCTTTTACTAAAAACTCACCGAAGGGTAAAATTGGATTTAAACAATTGTAGGTGGATGGAAATAATATTACATATTGAAGAAACATGGATGTGGATGATAAAATACACCCCAGTAAATACCAAAGTATAAACAATCTCGGATAAAAATGAGATTGTGATATTTCCCTTACCTTAGGTCCGACTTGCTTTGTAAGTGTCCGAACCTCCTGTATAATGATTTAAATCATGTTATTGACTTATTACAGAATCATATTCATTGTTATGATATCATATATGGTTCACTTATGACATTATATTACCCGTTCTTTTGTAAATTCCATGTTAAAGAAGCGTTTTGGGTAAAATCGTTTCATTTATCGTAGGTGTTTTGACTTGTTGTTCTTGACATCATTATTACTTATATCATGATTTACTTACTTCCAGAATATAAAATATGATTTATATATCATATATATTCAGTATATATATATATATATATATAATAGGTAGATAAATAAAATGAAAAACACCGTTCATGGAGACGGTAGTCCGTACGTACGCATGAGCGATGATATCATTTCTATAAATATTGAATTGAATTGGAGTGTATTATACAATATATCAGAATCAATATGATGTTGTAATAACTATGTATAGTTATTCTTTACACCATTATACCCATCCATGTAAGGTGGTGGTGGAAAATAGATTACACCACGGCGTGGAGACGGTATTCCGTACGTACGCACGCGCGGTGATTTCTTTTTCCGTAGGATGGATAGATGGTGAAATAGGGTTGTTTCATACTTATAATAACATATCAGTATATGAGTGATACTGATGTTATTACTTCATAGTGAAACAACCTAAGAAGAAGAAGTGGAAGAAGAAATAAAGATGAAATAATTGGTAACGGTAATTATCTCTTCTTTGAAGTGCCTCTTTGAGACCTCCTCTTAGGGCACTAGAATTGGTCTTTGAGGAAGACCAGAACCTCTAGGATGTTGCTAGGGAAGTGGAGAAGGGATTTTGGCAGGGGTTGGCCGAGCTTGAGTGCTCAAATTGGTGTGAGGAGGAGGGGGAGGAGGTGTCCTTTTATAGGGGAGGAGAGGGGCACCTTAGGAATATCTCAAAATATTATTTTATATTAAAGTCAAAATCGGTTTATAATGGTTCCAAAGGGTCTTATTTCGAAGATAAAGTGGGGATGGGTCGAAATCCTATCAACCAATAGAATTTAGACAAGTTTAGGATATTATTTTAACCTTATCAATTAGATTTAACTCTAAGTTAAATAATTTAACTTTTACCATGTCTTTTTGTTTTCTTTCACTATATGGTTAATACACTTACTATAACATGCCAAACGAACCCCAAATTGTTTATTATTAATATATATATCCTTATATAAGTCATTTGGCCGAACCTTAGATTTTTAGGAATACAATAACAATTAATAATATAATATTTGATTTAAAAACTATTTTGTGTCAATTTTGACACTATTTGATATATGATTTTTGTAAAAGTCATAACAGAATTAAATGTTCGAACCAAGTTGATTAAATCAACATTAATATATCATAGTAACCTAGAAAATTAGTGGAATTCATAAAAAATCTCAAATTACATTTATTTTGGTGTTTATAACATCAATTATGTCAATATTTCATTAATAAGATAATTACTGCATCATCGTTGTGTCATAAAATATTTTATGTCTAAAAATTACAAATAAAATACCATCATGTAGGAAATCTTTTTAGCTTTCTAATGAATATTTACAATCAAATTTATCTTATGTATAACCCCATATTAAAAATGATTTACTTATTAAACTTTGATTTTAACTATTTTAACCCTTCTTTAAATAAATTAATAATAAATGTCCTAATCTAATCCAAGTGGGCCTAAATGGTCATATTTTATTCCTAAGTTTGTTTTTGGTCGAATTACACTTGTCCAATAGAATTAGGACATGTGTTAGGGTAATATTAATATCATATTTACCCTTAGTTACCCTATTTACTATTAACCGCGGTAAAAAAAGTAAAAAGTTACTATTCACCAAAAAATTATTTTCATCTCATTGAACCACATTTTAGTCCTTGATATTAACCGTGTCTCTCGGATTTTCGAAATTCCAATCACAGAAGCGGTAAAATTAAGTTTTATGCAAAATTCAGTTTTTAACCTACCACTTAGTGGTTTCACTATTCATCAAAAATTGAAAGTTTTCAGAAAAATACCAAAATTTCACCCTAGGATAATTTCGATATTCTGAGTCCAAAAATGAAGTCCATTTTGAAAAATAAAATTTATAAAATTTCAAAAAGTGGTTATTACTATTCATAACTGCTAGTTTTAATAGCATATTGTTGTTTAGTGAAACTCGGTATTGCGTATTACACACGCTATTGAGGAAGGTCGCGATTGCGTGTAATGCAAGGCAAGACAAGGATGCGTGTTGTGCAAGCTTCTTTTGGTGTAGCGTACAACACAAGACATTAATAAAATTAAAAAGAATATTTCTTTATAAAATCTTGGACTGTTACATTCTACCCCCCTTAAAATGAATTTCGCCCTCGAAATTCGTCGGGGTTATAAATGGTTTACTATTCGAAAGTTTCTTTAATAGAAACCCACATCGTAAAAAGGAATATCAAAACCAATCTTTAAAAACAAAAGTATGAAACGTAACGTTTACCCAAATAAACTAATCATTGGGTTTCCACATAGGTGAAAATATGGATATGGAAGAGAAATCTAACCATCATGTTCTGATGGAGAGTGGTAGAGAACATGGCTATGGAAAAGCCAGTAATCACAAATCCATAGATTTGTGATGATATAAGGTACCATCTGATTCATCAGGTATAAGATCACTAGGACAACATTTTTGGTTTTCAAGATCATTTCCCCTAAAGTTGAAAATTTGAATTAGAATAAATACTTACTTTATTTTGGTACAATCTCACTGTTGTTCGTGCTTTGAACAATTTCCACTTCATCTCTTAAATAAATGAAGTTGAATTTGTTATTCGTGAAGTGTTAGCAGATCATGTGATAGAATGACAGGTCATTCCATCTGTCTCAAACAAAAGGTTAGCAAAACTTATATACATAAGTCGATCTATAGTGAGATTAATCATATATGGTTCCTAAAATGGACTTATACTTCATATATCATACTGCTTAATATAATAAAACTAGTTTCTACTAAACAGGGACTTCCTGTAGGTCAGTGGTAGGCGATAAAGGCCAGTCGCACTTCAGTTGTGGGTTCGATTCCCACAGCCTTGTCCGAAGCGATGGGCTGTCGCCCGTCCTGCAGGTTGTCCTTTTTCTAAAACTACGTTACTATAACATCCCATCAATAATATCGAAAATCTTCTATCCTTAAACAATACTAACTTATGTCCAACATAATCCAGTCTAATCTTTAGGCTTATACATAATACTGCAGTCCACTCTCATAATATAGTGACATCGATTACCAGAGATTTAATACTGTCGTTGATCCCCACATATCATAAGATATGTCTTGTTGGTCACATTCCAAACATTCAAAGTCCTTAATCGTGTATTCTCTTGAATACCTTAGTGAAAACATGAGTGCAGTTAAAAGTTAACACTTTCCACATACCAAAATCCTCAAAATTCTATATACTCAAACCATGATATCACTTAGTCCTTATATCAATCATGAGCTCATGAATACTATCAAACATTTAATTTTCTCCTTATCCCTTCATTATGCGCATATCATCTACATTCCAAAAATATCTGAATAACCTTTCATGGATACTGGTAACATTAATCATACACTTTCAAAACATAAGGAAAGACAACAGTGTAACAATCCATAGATGTCTCTTTATTCCAAAATTACACATGATAAACATGTAATCATTCCACTACATTCTCAAACCATTGACCGAGCTTCAAAAATTCTTTCATCTCACATATCATTTGTAGTCTCTTCATCATCATCCACATAAATACTACCCATATGACCATACTGATTCTCTTCATGAGTCTTTCCCTTAGGGCATTTGTTTGCATAATGCCCATACATTCCACATTTAAAACACTTAACCATTTTTGATGTCGTAGCAATACCATTATCCTCATCCATGGTGTTAACCGACCCTTTTCCTTTGCACTTACTTGCTTTGTGTCCTTCTTTTACACACCCAAAGCATCTTCCAGTTCCCTTGAAACATTCTCCTTGATGCCTCTTCCCACATGATTTACATAGGGGAAATTGAACTTTCATTCCTCTATGATCATCATAGAACTCCATCTTTCTCTTATTAGTCGAGTCAGGAAACTTACCAAATTTTTCTTTATTGATCATGTTGTGAGATTGATGATTCGGCATAATAATGATGTTTGGACATCCAAATCCCATTTCATTTGGTTGCTCATGAAGAATATCATTCCATTGTCCATCATATCCTCCATTATTGTGAATCATCTTGTTTCCAGCCATTTTCTAAAACCCAAACAGAATAGTGTTAGATGAAAAAATCATGATAAAGGGGAAGTAACCTAAATATCTATCATCTTTGGTTTAATCTAATATCGTTACCATAGTTCTAGGACTATATCCTGTACGTATACTTATCCTTAGGGGCATCCCTAGACATACCTTAGAAATATCTCTAGGGATCTCACTAACGTTTTCGCATCCTAGTTTCCAAAGGTTGACTAAACCTTTCCTCTGATACCAACTGTAGAGGACCGAAGCCTGACGTACATAGACTTTACTGTACTTTTGCGGAATACTTAGTACATTACAAAAACACACACACAAGGACTGTAATAGTTTAGTGTCTTTGGAAACTCGGACTATAATCTTCTAATCGTGGTGAAAGATCTTCAACATCTCCCATAAAGATCTTCCTTTTTTTTTACCTAAAACCTTTCTTTATATCCTGGGGAAAAGAAAACATAAAAGGGTGAGCTCAAATGCTCAGTAAGGGTAAACAAAAGAAATATCAATCACATCATATTCATAAGAACATAACATGTTGGAAATCATAACCTGCAAAAGAGAGCATAATTTCATAACATGGGATAAATCATGGCAGTGAAATGTAATCACAATAATCATAACATAAAACATGGAACTTTGTGGCATACACACATAATCATAGAGAATCATTTCTTGTTAGTCAAGACTCATTGCCAAGACTATCTTAGTGGACAAAGTCCCTTTCTGAATCGAGTAATCCTCGTTTCAGTCCTGTTTCACTGAACCGGTATAACCTACCATTCCAGCCATGTCTATCTCATGAGATATAAAATCTTTACCCAATGCATTGGAGGGAGATATAGGTCCCACCTATCTCTTAATGAATCCTTTCTTATGTGTGCCACAAAATCATAAATCATACATCATTGCATAACCCATGTAATAAAAATGGGATTCTTAAACAACATGACATCATAAAACCATTCATATAAGATAAAGGAATTCATAAACATAATTCCATCACAACATAGTCAAATCAATGTAAAAATATGGATAGAAACAGAACCCTTTATTATCTTATATGGAAAATAATTTTGATAAAACACTTGAATTGAATTCTTGAGGAAAATATCCTTTCTTCTTCAAAATCAATTTCTCTTCACAAAACATCATGCAATTTTAAAAGAAAGAGATTTTATTGAAAATAGTCATGAAATCTTTTAGAGGAAGCTTCATGAAAATAAGGCTTTATAAAACAGTATAAATCCGTTCGTGCCGTATAAGTTAAAAAAAAAATTCTTCGTACTTTTGTCGGAAAAGTCAAAAAGTACCTCGTATAAAAACGACAAAAGATTCCTTTCATATCTTTTACTAAAAACTCACCGAAGGGTAAAATTGGATTTAAACAATTGTAGGTGGATGGAAATAATATTAGATATTGAAGAAACATGGATGTGGATGATAAAATACACCCCAGTAAATACCAAAGTATAAACAATCTCGGATAAAAATGAGATTGTGATATTTCCCTTACCTTAGGTCCGACTTGCTTTGTAAGTGTCCGAACCTCCTGTATAATGATTTAAATCATGTTATTGACTTATTACAGAATCATATTCATTGTTATGATATCATATATGGTTCACTTATGACATTATATTACCCGTTCTTTTGTAAATTCCATGTTAAAGAAGCGTTTTGGGTAAAATCGTTTCATTTATCGTAGGTGTTTTGACTTGTTGTTCTTGACATCATTATTACTTATATCATGATTTACTTACTTCCAGAATATAAAATATGATTTATATATCATATATATTCAGTATATATATATATATATAATAGGTAGATAAATAAAATGAAAAACACCGTTCATGGAGACGGTAGTCCGTACGTACGCATGAGCGATGATATCATTTCTATAAATATTGAATTGAATTGGAGTGTATTATACAATATATCAGAATCAATATGATGTTGTAATAACTATGTATAGTTATTCTTTACACCATTATACCCATCCATGTAAGGTGGTGGTGGAAAATAGATTACACCACGGCGTGGAGACGGTATTCCGTACGTACGCACGCGCGGTGATTTCTTTTTCCGTAGGATGGATAGATGGTGAAATAGGGTTGTTTCATACTTATAATAACATATCAGTATATGAGTGATACTGATGTTATTACTTCATAGTGAAACAACCTAAGAAGAAGAAGTGGAAGAAGAAATAAAGATGAAATAATTGGTAACGGTAATTATCTCTTCTTTGAAGTGCCTCTTTGAGACCTCCTCTTAGGGCACTAGAATTGGTCTTTGAGGAAGACCAGAACCTCTAGGATGTTGCTAGGGAAGTGGAGAAGGGATTTTGGCAGGGGTTGGCCGAGCTTGAGTGCTCAAATTGGTGTGAGGAGGAGGGGGAGGAGGTGTCCTTTTATAGGGGAGGAGAGGGGCACCTTAGGAATATCTCAAAATATTATTTTATATTAAAGTCAAAATCGGTTTATAATGGTTCCAAAGGGTCTTATTTCGAAGATAAAGTGGGGATGGGTCGAAATCCTATCAACCAATAGAATTTATACAAGTTTAGGATATTATTTTAACCTTATCAATTAGATTTAACTCTAAGTTAAATAATTTAACTTTTACCATGTCTTTTTGTTTTCTTTCACTATATGGTTAATAAACTTACTATAACATGCCAAACGAACCCCAAATTGTTTATTATTAATATATATATCCTTATATAAGTCATTTGGCCGAACCTTAGATTTTTAGGAATACAATAACAATTAATAATATAATATTTGATTTAAAAACTATTTTGTGTCAATTTTGACACTATTTGATATATGATTTTTGTAAAAGTCATAACAGAATTAAATGTTCGAACCAAGTTGATTAAATCAACATTAATATATCATAGTAACCTAGAAAATTAGTGGAATTCATAAAAAATCTCAAATTACATTTATTTTGGTGTTTATAACATCAATTATGTCAATATTTCATTAATAAGATAATTACTGCATCATCGTTGTGTCATAAAATATTTTATGTCTAAAAATTACAAATAAAATACCATCATGTAGGAAATATTTTTAGCTTTCTAATGAATATTTACAATTAAATTTATCTTATGTATAACCCCATATTAAAAATGATTTACTTATTAAACTTTGATTTTAACTATTTTAACCCTTCTTTAAATAAATTAATAATAAATGTCCTAATCTAATCCAAGTGGGCCTAAATGGTCATATTTTATTCGTAAGTTTGTTTTTGGTCGAATTACACTTGTCCAATAGAATTAGGACATGTGTTAGGGTAATATTAATATCATATTTACCCTTAGTTACCCTATTTACTATTAACCGCGGTAAAAAAAGTAAAAAGTTACTATTCACCAAAAAATTATTTTCATCTCATTGAACCACATTTTAGTCCTTGATATTAACCGTGTCTCTCGGATTTTCGAAATTCCAATCACAGAAGCGGTAAAATTAAGTTTTATGCAAAATTCAGTTTTTAACCTACCACTTAGTGGTTTCACTATTCATCAAAAATTGAAAGTTTTCAGAAAAATACCAAAATTTCACCCTAGGCTAATTTCGATATTCTGAGTCCAAAAATGAAGTCCATTTTGAAAAATAAAATTTATAAAATTTCAAAAAGTGGTTATTACTATTCATAACGGCTAGTTTTAATAGCATATTGTTGTTTAGTGAAACTCGGTATTGCGTATTACACACGCTATTGAGGAAGGTCGCGATTGCGTGTAATGCAAGGCAAGACAAGGATGCGTGTTGTGCAAGCTTCTTTTGGTGTAGCGTACAACACAAGACATTAATAAAATTAAAAAGAATATTTCTTTATAAAATCTTGGACTGTTACACGGCCCGGCCGCAGGTCCGGTTTGGTCCGCCGCATCCATCTGGCCGTGGCCTGTCGCCACCGACTAGCCTTGACGGTCGGTCCCTTTCTCCCGAAGCGACCCGTGTTACGCGGTCGCCGCACGCGGGGTCGCGCACCCCGCAGCCCTGCCTCTTCGTGCTGCGCCGGCGCCGCCCGAGACCCGCCACGCCGTCGCCCTGAAGTAGGCCACCTCTGCTGGCCGCTCACCCGACCGAAATGCTGCGCCGCACCCTGCTCCACGTGTCGCCGCCTGCTCGCCGCGCCACCGCCTGGAACCGAAGCCGCGCCGCCCCGGAGCTCCCAAGACCACCACGCTGCTGCCGCAAAGTCCCAAAACCCGCAAACTTCAGCGGAAGTTTGCGACTATTTCCGAACTCGTATTTTTGATCCGAAAGAAGATATGGGAAGAACAGAAAACGTACTATGAATATATGGGCGTTGTTCGAAGATCAAACATCAAATCGATGCATAAATTTGAATTCAAAGGGCGGTTCGAAAATGAAAATGCAACGCAACCGCCTACCTCTTGGGCGATGCCCGGAGCTTCCAGGGGAGTCCACTGCCTCGTCGCGCCTTGCTGGAGCTGCTTCGCCGGAGCTGCCTCACCAGAGATGGAGGAGGAGAGGGGAGGCTGCCTCCTATGGCTGTCCAGGTGTGGAAGAAGAAGAGGAAGGGGTGTGTTAAGCGTTTAAATAGAAAACGCTTAACCACCCGCCCGTCGGCCCGAACCCGAACCCTCAGCAGGGTCGAGGTTAAGCCTCCCTTGGGGTAAACACGACCTCCCGAGCACAATGGTGGTCTCAGAATTTTAATCTGAGACCCCGTTCAAAAGTTATAAAATTTAACGTCTGGAGCCGCTAAATTACGAAAATGCCCCTTGGGATATTTTTCACAAACGGCCCGCGCCGGCAAAAAATATACTTTTCCTAGGGTAAACAGCACATTACTAACTCAACGGTGCCCTTGGTTTTCCAATCCAAGCCACCACTTAAGAGATACATGTGTTTCTCCATTAAACGAATGAATTAATTTATTTAATCTGTTTAACATTCCAGAAGTGGGCGAGGGGTCCAAACATCCCGCACCGACATGTTTTATGTCATTCTTAGGGTAAACACTCCATTCTGTACCCATCTGTACACTCGTATTTCTGATCCGGAACTCTGTTTAGGATTTATCTCATTTATTTAGCATTTTCAGTGTGAACGCGTTGAAATTTTAATTCCGGGCATTCCGGGACTCAGAATCGCACGCCGTCTGAAGGCGCTACCCTGGAATATTGTCAAGAATATCCCAAAGTCTTTTAAAAAAAACCTGGTTCTTACTGAGGCTAGTAAATATTGCTGAGTATTGAGCCAAAGTCTTTTGTCCCTACTATATATGTAGCAACTCCTGAATATGCACAATGTGTAGTGTCACTAGCATGGACGCCACCCTGAAAAGTCTCTCAATGTCCATCCAGGTGAGGTTCATCTCCTCATGCACATGTAGAATCAAATTCCAACATTATTCTTCTAATACCTATAGAAGGATAGAGCCCAACATCACCATATTCTCATCTGGTGTCTCTATTATGTGAAAGACATGTGACACTGCCTCAAGAGAATCCTCTATTTCCTGGGGGTTGTTCTCACCTTGAAACCATGGAGGCCGCTTTCTTTGGATCTCATAAAATGTGATATGTAGGTAGGAAATATCCACTAGTATAATCTGCTACTCAATCAGTGGTGGTGATGCTGGTGCACAACCCATATGTTTAATCCCTGTGAGTGGTCCATGTACCGACACCTCATTTCTCAGTGAGCTGTCATCACGTACTCTCTCTAGAATCCTGGCCAGCTGTCTATGAGAAGGAATCCTAAGAGAATAGTTTCACCATAGACAATAAGTTATTCTTGGTGAGATAACTCAAAATATATCAAAAGTAAAATATATCCAAAACACACGAAATTAGTATTTTCATGCACCGAGTCAGAAATCAGAATTTAGGGTCTTGTTGTATGGATACTTCAGCCTCCACACCAACACTGGACACCCCAATCTAAAAACCATTTTAATAAAACATAGAACTATTGTTATATTAAAAACATGAAATTATTAGTTCTTCGGTAGAACCTCTTCCTTTGATACAACTTTTTCATGACCCTCCCCCTAGGACACATGTCATGACAACCCCAATCCTGCCTTCCATAATCCAGGGGATTCTGACTAGCACTAGAAAGAAATTTCAAAAAAATGGGGAAGAATTACATCAAAACCTAAACAGACACAAGTAATGTACACTATAAAATGTAAAACACTATATAAGAGTAAGGTGTAACCACAACTAGTAACCACAACTAAGTGTAATAGTAAGTACAGAAAGAAAAGGGCCCAGAATATAAGCCCAAAAAAGATACAACTATAAAAGGAAATAGTAAAACAATCCTAAGATCATCTACCAATTATCTTACATGAACGGTATGTACATCTCATCTCCACTACTATATATGTCAACCAGTCACCTTCGTGTACCTCCTAGTCCTGGATCCTAGAGTCTCAGACGAGCTTCTCATCATCTACACAAGACATAATAAGGTGTAGACAAAATCCGTGTAGGGGTGAGTATAACAATACCAAGTTGGGACCCCAAGACCCCCTAATGTCTCTCATAATTTCACTAAGGAAATCACATACATGATTTCAATCAAAAATAAGAAAAATAAAGACCCAGTTCAAACAAGTAATAAGTAAACCACATAAGTACACATGATTATTCGTAAAGCATGATCATCTTTTTCTGTCATAAGACACTTCTGCTGACCACATAGAGTCTGACCCACACATTATCGATAGGAAGTAACCAACACAAGATCCAAAAATGATATAAATTGATAGTTGTTGATAGGTACTAACCCCCACAAGACCCACAAAAAATTTTACTCACTCAAGATTGGTATGCTCTAACACACAAAGGATCGCTAAGAACTAACCCACAAAGAATAATACCCATATAGAATTGTTATGTCACTGATCCGTGATGGGATGCTCTAAGGAATGTCCTAGACGGGTCCTCTACTATTGTTCCAAATAGGATTGCTAGGTGCTGAGCCACACATGATTGATAGTTGGTGACCCACACAAGATCCCTAGGTACTAACCTCTCTATGATCTAACTCCAATGCCCCCCCCCCTCACTACCAACCACTAGATTCCAACTCATAGTACTCTTGCTTCTGGGAGAACAGCTCCTAGGCCATCGATCATATTTATGCAGGCATGAAGTCCCTCAATAAAGTAACTCGATGATCTGTCACGTCATTGGGGTTCCAATGTAAAATATGGAACCTCAAACAGATGCCCAGTATGTAAGACATTGGCTTTTAGGTTCTGAGGCCCTGGATAGATTCATAGTCGTTCCAACCCAAACATAGTCCAACATTATCTAAAACTCTCCTTGGGTATCTCAAAAGGACCGAATCGCTACAAGTGTCCTAGCACCGTAGATGGTTAATCATATATACCTACGATTTTCATTTTATGACTATTTATCTATATATGGTCTTGAAAGGGGTCAAGGTCCGGTCCGACCCAGTCTATGTTAGAAATACTATTGCTCGAACTGGCTTGGGATAGGCTGTGAACCGACCTGGCCCGCTTTTTGGCGCAACTCGCACAGGGGTCGCGTGGTCTGACTCCAAAACATCTCAAAGATCCATTAGGATTATTTAGGGGCGGAACCAGTTGGCACTGACTTGTCACCTTCTAGAACCATTGAAGGAGGGTCCTGGCCTTTTCAACCTCAGTAGCTTTAAGCCGCATCCCTTCAACGCGGTGTGCAATGGTTGGTCGCCTCCGCCTCTGCGGCCGACAACCCGTCCGCCCCCCATGGCACATAACCGCCCCGATCGCCAGCATTTCCATGCTAGTGATTCTTCTGCCAGCACCTGGGTGAGCTCTTCTGGTCCATTCTTTCTCGCAGTTGTGCCTATGGTCCTTTCATGATGCCTCTGCGGCCCTAAGAAAAACCATGTTTCCGCATTCATTATTCCACCGCAAAGAATTCACCAAGGACATGTTTAGTGGAGGGTCTGAGCTTTTTTTGTTTTGTCTCGTTCCCTCCATGTTATTATTTTTAACACGAGGAAATTTAATAATATACAAAAGGAAGGATAATCCATGAATTTATGTTCTCACAACAACCACCCTTATGCTTTGACGAGATGCAGATCAACTGGTTAGTCAGTTGGTCCGTGTTCGTTATATTTTTCAATAACTTGATGAGAGGGAACATCAATGAACATAACCCCCTACCCCATGATCCATTAGAGGAGTCATGGTTGTGGCGGGAGGAGCATCAATGTTTGATGGAGTCATCATCATTCGTTGATCCTGGATCTTTGCTGCATGATCTTTAGTTCTCTATCAATTGATGTTGCCGTAGAACTCTTCTAGAGTTTCCTCGCTTGAAGAATATGTGACAAAATCCCATACCATGCTCCATTTTAATAACAAGGGGAAAGGTGAGAAATGCCATGAGAAATTAGGAATTTTAATAATTGACATAATTAATGTGCCTCATTAATCGACATGATTAAAGTGCCTCATTAATTCCACGAGGGGTGGTTACCCAACCAAAGCATAACCGTGCAATCAAAACCCTATAATTAATGGTATAACCTCTTGAGTGGTCCCCTCCTCCACCACTCAACATGCAGCAGGAAAAATAGAAAGCAATAAAATAACAATTACATATTCTTTTACTTTTCTTTAAAAAGATGAAAATTTTACTTTTTCTCCAAACCTACTGCAGTTGAAGGGAATCTTCCTTTAAAAGAATCACAACACTGAGGATTTAAAGGTTCCCTTGGATTTTTAATTCGTGCACCCGTTCAATATTTAGAAAAATATACTCACACATTTATAGATTGTACCTGAAAAAAGGATCATAAATTCATTTCAGGCACCCCAGGCATCAGAATTACGCTTCATCAATTTTCACAGACTCCTAAAAATCCAAAATAATTTTATAAAATATTTACATTTAATTTTTGGTTCATTACATTACATTAAATAGGATTATATTTTTAATAAATAATTGGTAGCCAATGAATACCCAATATATATTTATCAATAAGTTTTTAGTCCCTATATCATAAAGGATATGTTATAATGGTAATTTTATCAAAATGGAATCTTGCAGTACCATTAAACACATGATTTTTGGTAGTTCACGTTTTTATAGAATTAAAATTAACATATACAAAATATTTCATAAAATCTATTGGGTGTTTTAACTATTGATCATGTCGTAGATTAGACAACAAACTAGGGTTCTGGTGAGGATTCTTTTCCCCTAGATATAGGCTTTATCCCATTTGATTTCATTCTTGTAGATCACCCAACCATAGATGTGTTAGTGTTCATTTTTTCATATTATCTCTTTCCTGGTATGTTCTATGAGGATTCTAGATCGAACATTACATAGGATAACCGTTTTTTCGGATGAAATGTGTTGACATTCATGTGTAAATAATTTATTTCTACTCCACCGGTTGAAAATCTAAATCAGGTGGATTGTCTCTTAAATTTTTTCATCATCCTTGTACTATTGGGTTTAATTCTAGATAAATCCATGGATTATTTCATTAAATATTGATTGATCTAGAGGATTCCAAGTGTATGGTGATCAATATTTAATGGAATAATAAGAATTACGAGGGATCATTGGATCTCAAGGAAGATGAAGAATATATCAATGACATTGAAGTTATGGGGTTTGAAGATGTGTCATTAATAACTTCTCATGATGAGATTATCATCTATAAAAGAACTAAATTTATAGTGGATGGCTTGATGTTCAGAGAAGATTTTTCTTTGGTGTCTGAGTTGTAATCCTAGAAATTTATGGTGTTCATTAGGGTGGAAGATGTTTTTACCTATTGTAATGAATGAAGTGGCCATCCTAAGTGAAAAGTAGTAGACTCATTAGGCTACTCAAAAAGGCTGACTGTGATCTAGTTCTCGAATGATGGGGAAAAACATTAGGGAAATTTTACTTTCTGTCATAAAAAATAGAAGTTCCAGTACATAGATGACCCTCCAAAAACATTGTTGTTTTTTTGAAATTCATGCATGTTATAAGATATTTTCATTGTACTACATCTTGATTAGATCGGTATGATAACCAATAGAACGTCCCTTATTCAATTTGGGTCATGTTTGGTATGGGTTGTAATGAAAAAATGGAGGATTTTACATTTATATTGGAGTTTTAGACTTCTCTTAGATACTTAGGGTCTGAATATTTTCATTTAACACTAGAAGTGTCCAAACTAATGATTTTTTGGACAGTGTTCCAGACATTATAAATAATATAATTTCATTCCAAACATGTGCTACATCATTAATGAGTAAAATATATGAGTGTTTAATTATACGTAAACAATTTGTTGATAAAGAGAGTGAATCTTGATCATTAGGATTTAGAGAAAAAAGGGGTTACTTGATGATGAAGGATAATTTTTCCCCACGTTTAAAACATATTATTCATTTTAATTTTACAGGGACGGGGATAAGAAAATGGGGCTAGACTTCTAACCATGTTTAATGAATTATAACTATCTCAAAATTACATCCAAAGGCATTCATGGAATGTTCTGAAAATTGATAGTGAGTAATTATTTCATGAGATGATGCTATTATGGGGGATAATTCAGACCTGGAAGATGATCAGGATCTTTTTAAATGGATAATAGAATCATGGGGATGATTTGGGGAAATATGTGAATAGATTTAAACTATCTTATAATTATTACACCTTACTATTTATCATATTTAGTAGACCTATTAGTAAGAAAAATTTTCATATTCATTTTCCAAGGGGAGAATCATCTTAGATGATGATTGATGGTCTAATATCATGAATGATGTGGTAGGTAACCAATACTAATGGAGAAATGGGGTTTTATGGAAGGGACTAATATTCATCACGTTTTAACATTGTGAAATGAGGAAAATGGATATTTTTTTTTAATATCATATGGTGAAGATGATGTTTTCTCTGTTAAAATATCATGTGATTGGGATGTTGATTGATATAGTTTAATGTCTTGAATCCAACATGTGTGAAGTAATATGAATAAAACCATCCTATCAATGGTTATTGGGTGTGGGAGGGTACCATAATTTGTGTAATCACTAGAGGGGATATTTTGGAAAATATGGCATTAGATTTGTCTCTAACATTTACCTAAATTGATCTGTTTAGTGATAACACCCTATGTTATTCCAATGTACCTTTTTTTTGTCCCTTCTAGATTTGAAATTCTTAATTTTTATCCATTTACTTCTACCTGAATTTGGGGAGTGACCTAATTGTGGTATTTTGAGAATTTATTTTGTTTTTAATAATATTTTTCAACCTGATTGGAATTTGTGCCTCATTCTTTTGGATGTTTCGTGTCATTCCTATTAAAATATGAAGTTTCAAGTATTATTGAATCATAATTAATGGAAAAATAATCAGAGTTTAATTTAAAAAATCATGGGAATTAGTTTTTTAAATGGTTTACATTTTAAATGCATAGACCTAATTGGGATTTCCTCATATAAGTCATTTTACCACTCTAAAACACTTAGAATGTACTGAAATGGTTCACCAAGGGGGCCCTGCTCTTGGAAAAAAAATTTGTTGAATGTAACACCAAGATTATGGTCATCATTCATAGACCACATATATTTTTTTCTCACAAATTGTGTGTCGAGCATTGGGTATTGTTAACCGAACACACAGGAGGATCATGAGAGTCTTTTGAACAAATAACATCCAAGCGAAATCATGAAAAAAATGATGTTCTTGATACTTGGACCATGGAACCCAGTTTATAGTAATTTATTTCAGAAAAATGGATGATCATTCTAAAAGTACATAGGTAGAATGTTAAAGTGAAAACCGGACCTGAAATGAGTTCATGGGAGGCCTGACTACACACAACATATTCCGTGTATGATTGGTGTATAGATCAGCTCAATGATGCTTTGAATTGGGATACTAGTTTAGAGTTTTAGTTTTTGGACCAGAAGGGAACCAATGCATGTAAACATTTATTGTGGATGAATCCATGTCAACTACTATGTCCATTTTATTCATAGTAGATATGAGAAACAAGTAGTGGTATAGAGTTCCCGTAGTGTAGGGGAGAACACAATGAGGGGTGAAAGTGACTGAAAAATAATGTTAGGGAGATCATGACATTAAAGAACTATATAATAATAGGGGAATGATACATGAGTGGGGAACACACATTCACTATTTTGGGAACACATGTTCTATATGTGATTCTATTTAGATTGGGGCTAAAAAATATAAAGAGATGACCATTGATTGTGTTCAAAACACCAGAGCCTCAATTTGTTACAAAATATTCTTCATGGTGTGGGCCAGTGATGGTAGGTGAGCTATTATGGATATGATACACATCCGTTATGGAGCGTGTTCAGGTTGGGAGGATGATTATTATTTAAATCGAAGGAAATGTTAAGTGTGGAAGCCGTAGTGGGTAGTGTACGAGAAGGAATATTGGGATCCCTGGGATATATTCTTTAATGATATCAAATAAATTGAAAAACTATTAAGGTAATCAAGTGGGAAGATTGTCCCCAAGGGGAGAGAGCCCAAACATGGTAGGGCTAGACAAAGGATGAGACATCCAGACATCACTACATATCCCATTAGTATGGAAATCATGTGAAATGTAGTATTAGAATGTGACACGGTAGAAGATCGACATCGTGGGTGGCATTATCTTTAGAACGAATATAGAGTAGTCTCATATTGTGTGAAATCCTAGTTTTATATGTGTTATTTTTATAAATTATTATCATTTTTTAAGGATATTGGTTTGGTTCATCTTATATTTATCGTATGACACATCCTAGTTTCATAGAAGGTAAGTCTATAGAGTAGCATCATATACTGAAGACATTGGGTTAGTTCGTATCATATTTATCTTATGATGCATCTCATTGTCAGATAGGGTATGGTTTATTGTTCATACAATAATTATCTAATGATGAATCCAATTTTTCTAGGGAGAAAGAATATATTTCAACAATATGTATTGAGGACGTTGGGATTTTAAGTTCAATTTTTTACAACATGAACTATCAATGATACTATTTTAAATTCGTAGATCTTATACCATTCAAAATGTATCAAGATGAATGAAATGGAGCTTTGAAATAAAGGGTGACTACATGTTTAATGTCAGATAGATTTGACCAAAGAGTTATGTGTGTTATAGAGAGGCTTACATGGAATGAAAGAGTTATAAAACAAAATGAACAGTGGTCTAGAGAGACCCTCTTCCACACAAATATTAAAAAAAATACCCAAATATTAGTCATGATATTGAGGGAGTAAAGAACATTCATGATTCGATAAACGGGGTTCGATATAAGAATGTAAATCAAATCATCACTACGTATCCCATGAGAATGAGAATCTATCCACACATAGTACTTGAATGTGGTGTGACAGAACACCTACATTAGAGGGTTGACATAATTTCTAGAGGAAATATTGAACCATCTCATATTTCGTTATGACGAATCCCAAATTTGGAGGAGGGGGTCAGGATACATTTTAATTTCATGTACTAAGGATGTTTTCGGGTTTTTTTGTTTCTCTAACCATTCTCTTCTTACTCAGTTAGTTCATAATTTAATACTAATCTGCTAATGGGTAATGTAATATATTCATAGCCTACAACTATATTGAAGGTTCATAAAGAAATTTTGGGGTGATGGAGTTGTGGATAATGTGTGTTTTTGTGGTGAATTATCCAATAAACCTGAAGACATGAGGTTTATAAATCACTACATATCCAATAGAAATAGGAATTATTCAACCCAAAACATATTAAATGGGTGGGGAATACTATTTTTAGAACATAAGGGGTGAATAAAACCATGTTAATGAGAGGTGAAAAAAATATTTGTATAAAATAATGATTGGATCAAGACTCCTAGTTCAAGGTCATTTGTCTCTATCCAAGGATAGAAACCGTGTTGATGGATTGGTGGTGTTGATGAGTTAAAAAAAATGTAAAACAATCCATGGAGTCTCTGTACCACACAATGTGATATCAAAGATCGTTTCATGTGATTTACGGTCATAAGGATTGAACTAGATAGATTTGTGAAATGGTTTCCAGTCATGATGCTCAGATTAGGGAATTATATTCTAGGGATATCTTCATGGAAAAAAGGTTCACAACTAGATAATGATGTAGGGAATTGAGTCCCATGTAATAAAAAAATAAATTTAATGAAACTTTAGATTGCTTATGTTCATTATGCATGGACTGTATGTGTGGAAAGAAGCCCTAATAAATTTTGATAAAATGGAAGAGGGGAAAAATTAAATGGGGTCTAGGCATCACTATTTATCCAATTGAAATGATAATAAACCCACTCAGAGTAATGGGATGTATTTTGGTAGATGACCAACCCCTTAAGAGAATTTTACTCTATGGAATGGACATTGAGACATCACATAGATACCTTGGGGAATCCAATTCATTTTTAATTTGGAAATGATATAATTTAATTTCAGGTTCTAAGGTCATTAAAATTTATAGATTCAAGTTGGAAATCTCGTCTTAGTGTCTCAACTAGTTTAGGGTCATATAGATATGACCCTAGAAGGTTTAAATAGTTTATTGTCATAATTATGGGATATTTTATTTTAGTTTATGTTCATTGGGTTTCAATCGTGGTTCCAACAATTTAAAGACATATAACATTGACTAATTGAAATATCAATTAGTTCATAATTCTAGGACCATCGTGTATCTACATGTATTACTACAAGATAACATGGATTTGGTGGGAGTTGTGATACGGTCTCCATCCATGGTAATAAAATAGTATTATCCCTTAGAATAAACATTATGGATAGATCATTATCCTTACCACTTGGGATCAAACATGGATGTCTTTATTTCAGGTATCATCATAATTCTGAGAGGCAATACCAAATCAACATCACAGAAGGAGTGAGGGTGAATCTTATATTTTATGTCTCTCAATATATGGTTTTCGTGCCTCTCTATAATATTCAATGCTTGAAAATTACATTCCATGACAGAATTTAACTCAGCTAGATGGTAATCTGCTATTTTATCTGGCTTTTGGCGGTCTTAAATTGTTATTCAGAGTGACTATAATTGAATATCAATGGTTTAGACTACCGATTTACACTTAACAAATGAGTATGACATCCACTTGGTGGAATTTCGATTTTTTCTGATCGGGATAGAGGGTATTGGGATGCTTTTCAGGAAATTGTTTTTTATTTTGGACCAAAATCTTCTACAAGATGGTATAGTGGGTCTGATTGGACACCAAAATCTTTCACTATCAATTTAAATTGTAGAAAAAAAAAATGGTTGGATCATATGTTTTACTTGATGTAAAATATTCCTGGTCGGTAACCAAGAAGATAGTGGAGTCAACCTTTGTAATAGCATGAGGAACACAAAATTGATCAATGATGTGGGAAATTATAAACATGATCGCGTACTGGGTTTCTTCTTCCATAAGAGAAACCCCATATTCATATTATCAAAAAAATTCATTTTTCCGGTAAAATGAACCAAAACCTTAATGTTATCACTCATGAGTATGACCCCACAATGGTTATTCATCATACATAAAAGGTCCATGTGTACATTGTGGTGTGGAGAGTCTTTAGAAATTTAGTAATGTAGTTAGATTTGTTTTTAAACACATGACATCTCTTAGTGAACTGAATGTGTATGTGGTCCATGTTGTTACCAAAATTGATCAATCTAATAATTGGGGGGAGTGCTTGAATATTACATGATGGGAACAACATGATCCATAATGGACCGCCGTCTTATCCTAATTTATATTGATTCCATTATTTAAAAGGAGGATAATCCCATAATACCAATGACTACAGTGAGTTTTATCAATATTATGCCCACTCTAAGGATTAACAGCAAAACACAGTGGATGATTCTATAATTATTGGCTCTGTCAAATGGGAGAATTTCATAGTTTAGATACTCTGCAATAGTAGTCATATAATAATGAAACTCTCTCTATATTGAATATTGGAGGAACTAGAAACAAAATTACCAACAACTAGATAATTTACCCATTGGTTTCCATCAATTGAAGTGGCAGGGGATATGAACATCTAGTTTTCCACATGAATGAACTAGAAATCATGGTAGTGTACTATGAGGGAAACAATCATAACTACTAATGGGTTTAATTATCCATTCTATGACTAAGGAACATGGGTCATCATTGGTTGAAAAGGGAACTGGGCCATCATCGAACGTGTGTCTTTCATTAGGCGAACAGTCTCAAATTTTCTAAAGATGTAGTGGAACATCATTTTCGTGGTTAATAACTCGTAGTATCCTTTCAAATGTAAAATTGTGACATCAATCCTGAGGTCCGACTTGAGACTTGTAACATGTTCCACACAATCATTCTCATTGGTGGTGCATCCTTCCAATAACATGATTTGTTATGAAATGATGGCATGTGTTAATGTGAGAAAAATGATTCCCTAGACAATCGTGATAGGATTTAGGAAATTGGTGTGTTCAAGTTCATCGTTATAATCCTACCACCCTTTGTTTTTGATGTATATGTCCTCGAGACATCATGCCATATATGAGTCAAAGTGGGACCCAACACTTTGAGAAACCCTACTAAACCATCAAGAGAGAATTTTAGGCATTGTTGTTATAAAAAAGGGATAACTGCATGAAAATGTAGTCATGGTCTTCTTAGAAGTGCATTATAGATTGTATCCTATGAGACTACTATAAATATCGATCTTGATACATGGACACTATATTGTGGCTTCAGAAAAAAAAATCTGAATTTTTCTCACACTTATCAGACCAATTAATGATCCACTTGGAAGGTATTGGACCTTCTTCTATGATTCCATTCATATGAAGGGTTAAGATTAGGAATAGGATTATCCAGAAGACAATATCAACAAAGATACAATTTATTTCCATGCTATTTAATTGACCAATTATATATAGTGGGAATATGTTCCATTGGATGGTGAAACCCATTTCTAATCTAGAAAATGATATAATATATTGAAATTCCACTTTCTCAATGTATTCTATATAGTATCCATCAACATAAGCTTCCCAATCATTGAACCAATGGGTTCATTTCAAGGATTCATAAATGGTCTCTCGCATTTCCTTTGACAAAAGGAGAACCTTAAGAATAGAATTATGCATGGGTATTTTTATGAGGGCCTTTATTACGACATACTTTTATGGGTGGGGAATATTTTTTTACATAAATTGTCACTCAATAGAATAGGGTGATATAAATTTCATTTAATGAACTAGTAAATACTGACATGTACTATGAATTTTTTTTATCTAGTTAACTATCATGATCTGAAAAAATTCCAGAAAATTGTTAGATAGGTGAGGTCATGACCTATCTAGAAGTGGCTAATATCTACGATTTCATAGTTGTGGCACACGTCCAACTTATTCAGTCATCTATATGGTAATTCCTAATATATTATATTGGGAAATTTTTCTTATTTAACTATATGTGAGGCATATATACTTGTTGTGGATTCATGAACAAACTAGTTTGAGGATCTATCTTGATCAGTCTAATTTCTAGCTTGTATTTTCCCACTATTTTTATGACATTCAGTATAGGAACCTGAGAGATATAAATGTAATTTCACATAATTTTGTGTCGTGAAGTACTTCACTAGATAAACCATATTTATAAAATAGTATTTCTTCTCATTATTCATGGAATAATAGAGTGTTGGGTGCCCTTGGTCTCATCTCCAAACCTAGGAGGCATGGAGTCACCAAAGGTGTGAGTGGGCATTGATAACTATTGAAGATCTTGATTTCCCTAGCACTATCAGCATCAATTATTCTAATTTATGGATGTCTACGACTCAAAAATTAAAGAAAAATTTGGAGGATATGTCAACAAAAATAGAGGATTTTGATTTCTCTAGAGATTATATATAATACCATGATCATGATAGATTAACTTATGAGACAACACATAGACTTATATATGCTTCCTTTGGAAAGGTTCTTATTTCTACTTGCCATAGTCTTCACAGTCACAATTTGTGTCATTATATTTTTCTTTAATCTCTATTTTCATGTAACACAACATGAATAATCAATGACCATCTTGGTCCTAGAGCCAATAATAGAACTAAAATCATTCTTTGTTGTAATGTATTAGTATCTTAAAATTTGGGAAATGGTTGGTGAGGCTAATGATTTTATCCTCATGGGGTATCAAGTATTCAAAAAAGATCAGGATTCCATTTTATTTGGTGTATATGAAGTATTGTGGGACATAAAAATCCCCGAAGGATTGATTAGTGTTTCTTATGCTTTCAATACACATGTTGGGTGCTTGTCTATTATGGTGGGATGAATCCACATTATCACACAAGGGAATTTATACATAACAAGTATATTAATGGAGAGGCGTAGTCAAAAAATGTGCTAGTAGGTGTAACAATAACCAAACCTCTTCATTCAAAATGTCATTTGTCCATGAAATCCTGGGTCTTCTCATAAATGTTGGAAGGTGAAATGGATACGATTATTTTCTGGCCCCCTAAAAGGATTCATTCCAATGATAAGCCAATTTGATGAATATAAAAACACCACATGGGTAGTTTTGGATATTTGTATATAGAACATGTCATTCATGAAAGTCTCTATAGAAATCATGAGCATTTCATCCTCTAAATATGGCATGTTGAGTGAGTATGTGAGTCCCTTCCATCAAGAGGTGAAATAAAAAACTATCGAAAAGATCATTTAAAAAAAATTTATGTTTCTGTTGATGCTCTCCTTGTGTGTTGTAGATATCAACTTATATTGGAACTATCTTCAAATATCCTAAACAATAGCAACACTCCCTATGGGGAACTTACCTTAGTAGGAAAATTTTGTACCATCTAGATAATGGATAAAGCATCGGGGTTTAGAAATGTAATACCCCGAGATTTTATGAAAAATAATATTTTAATTTCATTAACGTCTTATGTTGTATTCTACACCAAGATTACCTTGCGCTATACGCAACACCGTATTAGCTTGCAGTATACGCAACACTATTCTTGGACCGTGTTACACACAATTTTGATAATAGTTATTCTACGCAACATTGAGTATATATATATATATATATTAAATGTATAAATGAAATATGGTT
Source organism: Viscum album (assembly GCA_963277665.1). Taxonomy (NCBI): domain Eukaryota; kingdom Viridiplantae; phylum Streptophyta; class Magnoliopsida; order Santalales; family Viscaceae; genus Viscum; species Viscum album. The sequence goes on from OY728160.1 coordinate 715,842,907, forward strand.
GGATTCTGTTATACGAAACAATGAATGATTCTTTCACAACACGCAACCCTGACTTGGCTTGCATTACACGCAATCGCGACCTTCCTCGATAGCGTGTGTTGTACACAATACCGGGTTTTAATAAACAATGTTATATTATTATAATATTGTCATGAACTAGCCGTTATGAATAGTATTAACTAAATTTTGAATTTTATAACATTATTATTCATCTTACACATTTCTAGAACATGGTATAAGAACAAAATAAAATTTTCAGGTAAAATAAGTATTTTTCAAAAAAATGCAGTTTTGCCGCCTTTTGATGGCGCACCCACTTTAAATCTATTTTTTGATATTTTTATAAGTTCAATTTGACAAAATAAAATTCTTCTTTGGAATCAAGAAATAAAAATTTACTTTGGATAAAATTTTCATATTATTCTGGTAACTTTCACATTTTAATGAATAGTAAAAACACGCTATATTTTAATTAAAAACAACTTTTTTCATCGTAATATCTTATGTGGTTAAATTATAATATTGAATGGTTTTAAAGTATAAATAGAATATATTTTTACCATTTAATATAATGTATGTCATTAGCATTGATTTTACCTTGAATTCGTAGGTTAAATAAATTCAATCTTTTGCAATGTTTTAAACAAAAACCCGTTTTTATTCGACAACGGGATTAATTTTAATTTAATTTCTGCAACTTCTGTGTATGGAATTTTAAAAAATGGATTCCATATTTTGAATCAGTGGGTCCAAATTATGTTAATAAGCTACTTTTTATTTTTGGGAATTATGAATAGTAACTACGGTAAATTTTATTTACCATAGTTAAAGGTAAATCGGGTAATTAAGGGTAAATATAATATTTTAAAATTACCCTAACAAATGTAAAAATCCTATTGGATGACTAAAAGTCGACCCATATCACCTAAGGGTCAGATTAGAATCATTTAATGAACATTTTTCCATGAAAATAACTTAATTATTATTAAAACCAAAGAAAGTGACAACATGTCACTCTCTTAAATTTTATAAGTATATTAATTTTAATTTAGTGATAAACTTCATGAAACTTCGAACATGAATAGTCTAAATAAAGCTAATGAAATTATCTACATCATATAAATTTATTTATAATTTTTAGGTATTAAATAATTATCATTAATTATGACACAATAGTGATGCAGAAATTGTTTGTCTAGTGAAAAATCAAGAATAATGTTTTTTTAAAATTAATAGTGACCATAAAATGCACAAATACCTAACCAAAACTTATTTGACATGTAAATGTAAACCATAAGCATCCAATGGTCGAATATTCGACCATTTGGATCCTTATAAAAGCGATTATGACACTTATATTATTTTATTTTAAATGATGCCAAAGTTGTCACGTTCATAATTTAATAAATATAACAATTTAAATATTGTGATTTTAAGATGATAAATTTGAGTAAAAGTATTATTGTGAAAGGTAATATATTTATCTTAATCATAGAATTTTATTTTAAATATTATACAACAAATAAGTATATTAAATAATTATACAAAAATGATGTAGTAATTATTTTATTAAGAGATAAACCAAATAAATGGTTTTAAAAATAATAAAATAAATATTATATGAACTATTTAATGTGATAAACTAATTTTATAGATACATATGACCTTTTATTAATATATTAAAGCTTTTAGTTCGAACATATCTTCTGTATATAGTTTATGTAAATTCAAATAAATGAATAGTGTCAAAATTGACACTATTGTTATTTTACAAAAATAACATATTATAAAATTGTTTAAAAATCACAAAAATATTTAAAAATTATAAATTTATATTTATATGGTCTATAATGTTATAAAGTAAACAATTATGGAAAATTCACAACAAATAAGTAATTATTTGTTATAATTTAAAATTTAGAATTTTATTACCACAAATAAACTTAAATAGATTAAATAAGGATAAATCAAAATGATAAGGTTTAAAATAAGATCCAAACATGTCTAAATTTGATTGGTTGATGAGATTACAACCCTATATCATCTAATATTAGAATATGAGTCATTTTTGGAGGTTTTTATGTGGGGTTAGATTTATTATAAATTAATATTTTTAAGAATTCATAAGGTGCCCCTCTCCTCCCTTATAAAAGGGCACCTCCTCCCCCTCCTCCTCACACCAAATTGAGCACTCATGCTCGGCCAACCCCTGAAAAAATCCCTTATCCACTTCCCTAGAATAGTCCTAGAGGTCCTGGTCTTCTTCAAAGACCAATCTTAGTTCCCTATGTGAAGGATTCAAAGAAGCGTTCCAAAGAAGAGGTAATATCCATTACCGATCTTTTCAATTTCTTTCTTCTTCAACTTATTCTTATTTAGTTGTTTCATGATAAAGTAATAACATCAGTATTACTTACATACTGATATGTTATTATAAATATGAAACAACCCTAATTCACCTTCTATCCAACCTACAGAAAAATGAAATCACCGCGCGTGCGTACGTACGGAATACCGTCTCCACGCCGTGGTGTAATCTATTTTCCACCATCACTTTAAAAGGATGGGTATAATGTTGTAATGAGTAACTATTTATGATTATTATAAAGTAATATTGATACTGAAATAATATATATATACTCCAATACAGTTCCACGATCATAGGAACGATATCATCACTCGTGCGTACGTACGGAATACCGTCTCCACGATGTGATGCGACTTGTTCTACATGATCATCATTACATAGTAATTATATAAATTGAATGAATAAATATGATATATGTTACACTAATACCATTCTGTATATAAGGTATATATAACCTTAAAAGAAGAATAAGAATGTATTCGGCAAAACACGCATAAGAACAAAAGGCAATAAAGACCCGAGTAACAAGTAACAATGAAATATTACTATCAAGAAGCTAAGAATATGACCATATATGATATCATATCAATATGTATGATTCTGGAATAAGTCAATAACATTATTTAAACCATTATACAGGAGCTTCGGACACGTACAAAGCAAATTGGACCTAAGGTAAGGGAAATATCACAATCTCATTTTTATTCGAGATTGTTTATACTTTGAAATTTACTGGGGTGTATTTTATCATCCACATCCATGTTTCCTCAACATGTAATATTATTTTCATCCACCTAAAATTGTTTAAAACCTATTTTACCCTTTGATGAGTTTTTAGTAAAAGATATGAAAGGAATCTTTTGTCGTTTTTCGTACATTTTGACTTTTTCGACAAAAGTACAAAGAATGTTTTTTTTAACTTATACGGCACGAACGGATTTCTACTGTTTTATAAAGCCTTATTTTCATGAAGCTTACTCTAAAAGATTTCATGACTATTTTCAATAAAATCTATTTCTTTTAAAATTTCATGATGTTTTGTGAAAAGAAATTGATTTTGAAGAAGAAAGGATATTTTCCTCAAGAATTCAATTCAAGTGTTTTATCAAAATTATTTTCCATCTAAGATAATAAAGGGTTCTGTTTCTATCCATATTTTTACATTGATTTGACTATGTTGTGATGGAATTATGTTTATGCATTCCTTTATCTTATATGAATGGTTTTATGATGTCATGTTGTTTAAGAATCCCATTTTTATTACACGGGTTATGCAATGATGTATGATTTATGATTTTGTGGCACACATAAGAATGGTATCATTATGAGATGGGTGGGACCTATATCTCCCTCCAATGCATTGGGTAAAGATTTTAAATCTCATGAGATAGACATGGCTGGAATGGTAGGTTATACCGGTTCAGTGAAACAGGACTGAAACGAGGGTTACTCGATTCAGAAAGGGACTTTGTCCACTAAGATAGTCTTGGCAATGAGTCATGACTAACAAGAAATGATTCTCTATGATTATGTGTGTATGCCACAAAGTTCCATGTTTTATGTTATGATTATTGTGATTACATTTCACAGCCATAATTTATCCCATGTTATGAAATTATGCTCTCTTTTGCAGGTTATGATTTCCAAAATGTTATGTTCTTATGAATATGATGTGATTGATATTTATTTTGTTTACCCTTACTGAGCATTTGAGCTCACCCTTTTATGTTTTCTTTTCCCCAGGATATAAAGAAATGTTTTAGGTAAAAAAAAGGAAGATCTTTATGGGAGATGTTGAAGATCTTTCACCACGATTAGAAGATTATAGTCCGAGTTTCCAAAGACACTAAACTATTACGGTCCTTATGTGTGTGTTTTTGTAATGTACTAAGTATTCCGCAAAAGTAATGTAATGTCAATGTACGTCAAGATACGGGTCTCTACAGTTGGTATCAGAGGAAAGGTTTAGTCAACCTTTGGAAACTAGGATGCGAGAACTTTAGTGAGATCCCTAGAGATATTTCTAAGGTATGTCTAGGGATGTCTCTAAGGTTAAGTATGCGCATAGGTTATAGTACTAGAATTACGCTAACGATCATAGAATTAAACCTAAGATGTTAGATATTGAAGTTACTCCCCCTTTATTATGATTTTTGCCTCTCACACTATTCTTTTGGGTTTTAGAAAATGGCTGGAAACAAGATGATTCACGATAATGGAGGATATGATGGACAATGGAATGATATTCTTCATAATGAAATGGGATTTGGAAGTCCAAACATCATTATTATGCCGAATCAGCAATCTCATAATATGATCAATAAAGTAAAATTTGGTAAGTTTCCTGACTCGGCTAATAAGAGAAAGATGGAGTTTCATGATGATCATAGAGGAAAGAAAGTTCAATTTCCCCTATGTAAATCATGTGGGAAGAGGCATCAAGGAGAATGTTTCAAAGGAACTGGAAGATGCTTTGGGTGTGGAAAAGAATGACACAATTCAAGTAAATGCAAAGGAAAAGGTTCAGTTAACAACATGGATGAGGATAATGGTATTGCTACGACATCAACAATGGTTAAATGTTTTAAATGTGGAATGTACGGGCATTATGCAAACCAATTCCCTAAGGGAAAGTCTCATGAAGATAATCAGTATGGTCGTATGGGAAGTATTTATGTGGATGATGATGAAGAGACTACAAATGATATGTGAGATGAAAGAATTGTTGAAGCTCGGTCAATGGTTTAAGAATGTAGTGGAATGATTACATGTTTATCATGTGTAATGTTGTATAAGTAATCTCATGGCACTATGGAATAAAGAGACATTTAAGGATTGTTACATTTTTGTCTGATTAATGTTACCAGTATCCATGGAAGGTTATTCAGATATTTTTGGAATGTAGATGATATGCGCATAATGAAGGGATAAGGAGAAAATAAAATGTTTGATAGTATTCATGAGCTCATGACTGATATAAGGAGAAGGTTATATCATGGTTTGAGTATATTGAATTTTTGGATTTTGGTATGTGGAAAGAGTTAACTTTTGACAGCATTCATGTTTTCACTAAGGTTTAATGGGTATTCATATTTTTCAAGAGAATACATCATTAAAGTATTCACATGATTGGAATGTGACCAACAAGATATATAGGGAATAAATGATGGTATTCACATGCTTGGTTGGCGACATTTCAAGTAATCATTTTCTTTATACTATGAGCTTGGACTGAAGTATTTTAGATAAGCCTAAAGATTGTAATGGATTATGTTAACCATAAGTTAGTATTGTTTAAGTATAGAACTTTTTTTAATATTATTTATGTGATGTTATAGTAATGTAGTTTTAGAAAAAGGACAACCTGCAGGACGGGCGACAGCCCATCGCTTCGGACAAGGCTGTGGGAATCGAACCCACAACCGAAGTGCGACTAGCCTTTATTGCCTACCACTGACCTACATGAAGTCCCTGTTTAGTAGAAAACTAGTTTTATTATATTAAGCAGTATGATATGTGAAGTATAAGTTCATTTTAGGAACCATATATGATTAATCTCACTATAGATCGACTTATGTATATAATTTTTGCTAACCTTTTGTTTGAGACAGATGGAATGACCCGTCATTCTATCACATGATCTGCTAACACTTCACGAATAACAAATTCAACTTCATTTATTTAAGAGATGAAGTGGAAATTGTTCAAGGCACGAACAACAGTGAGATTGTACCAAAATAAAGTAAGTATTTATTGTAATTCAAATTTTCAACTTTAGGGAAATGATCTTGAAAACCAAAAATGTTGTCCTAGTGCCCTTATATCCGATGAATCAGATGATACCCTAGATCATCACAAATTTATGGCTTTGTGATTGCTAGCTTTTCCATAGCCATGTTCTCTACCACTCTCCATTAGAACATGATGGTTAGATTTCTCTTCCATATCCATATTTTCACCTATGTGGAAACCCAGTGATTAGTTTATTTGGGTAACTGTTACGTTTAAAACTTTTGTTTTTTAAAGATAAGTTTGGGTATTCCTTTTTACGATGTGGGTTTCTATCAAAGAAACTTTCAAATAGTAAACCATTTATAACCCCGAAGAATTTCGAGGGCGAAATTCATTTTAAGGGGGGTAGAATGTAACACCCCGAGATTTTATGAAAAATATTATTTTAATTTCATTAACGTCTTATGTTTTATTCTACACCAAGATTACCTTGCGCTATACGCAACACCGTATTAGCTTGCAGTATACGCAACACTATTCTTGGACCGTGTTACACACAATTTTGATAATAGTTATTCTACGCAACATTGAGTATATATATATATATATTAAATGTATAAATGAAATATGGTTGGATTCTGTTATACGAAACAATGAAGGATTATTTCACAACACGCAACCCTGACTTGGCTTGCATTACACGTAATCGCGACCTTCCTCGATAGCGTGTGTTGTACACAATACCGGGTTTTAATAAACAATGTTATATTATTATAATATTGTCATGAACTAGCCGTTATGAATAGTATTAACTAAATTTTGAATTTTATAACATTATTATTCATCTGACACATTTCTAGAACATGGTATAAGAACAAAATAAATTTTTCGGGTAAAATAAGTATTTTTCAAAAAAATGCAGTTTTGCCGCCTTTTGATGGCGCACCCACATTAAATCTATTTTTTGACATTTTTATAAGTTCAATTTGACAAAATAAAATTCTTCTTTGGAATCAAGAAATAAAAATTTACTTTGGATAAATTTTTCATATTATTCTGGTAACTTTCACATTTTAATGAATAGTAAAAACACGCTATATTTTAATTAAAAACAACTTTTTTCATCGTAATATCTTATGTGGTTAAATTATAATATTGAATGGTTTTAAAGTATAAATAGAATATATTTTTACAATTTAATATAATGTATGTCATTAGCATTGATTTTACCTTTAATTCGTAGGTTAAATCAATTCAATCTTTTGCAATGTTTTAAACAAAAACCCGTTTTTATTCGACAACGGGATTAATTTTAATTTAATTTCTGCAACTTCTGTGTATGGAATTTTAAAAAATGGATTCCATATTTGGAATCAGTGGGTCCAAATTATGTTAATAAGCTACTTTTTATTTTTGGGAATTATGAATAGTAACTACGGTAAATTTTATTTACCATAGTTAAAGGTAAATCGGGTAATTAAGGGTAAATATAATATTTTAAAATTATCCTAACAAATGTCAAAATCCTATTGGATGACTAAAAGTCGACCCATATCACCTAAGGGTCAGATTAGAATCATTTAATGAACATTTGTCCATGAAAATAACTTAATTATTATTAAAACCAAAGAAAGTGACAACATGTCACTCTCTTAAATTTTATAAGTATATTAATTTTAATTTAGTGATAAACTTCATGAAACTTCGAACATGAATAGTCTAAAGAAATCTAATGAAATTATCTACATCATATAAATTTATTTATAATTTTTAGGGATTAAATAATTATCATTAATTATGACACAATAGTGATGCAGAAATTGTTTATCTAGTGAAAAATCAAGAATAATGTTTTTTTTAAACTAATAGTGACCATAAAATGCACAACTACCTAACCAAAACTTATTGTACATGTAAATGTAAACCATAAGCATCCAATGGTCGAATATTTGACCATTTGGAGACTTATAAAAGCGATTATGACACTTATATTATTTTATTTTAAATGATGCCAAAGTTGTCACCTTCATAATTTAATAAATATAACAATTTAAATATTGTGATTTTAAGATGATAAATTCGAGTAAAAGTATTATTGTGAAAGGTAATATAGTTATCTTAATCATAGAATTTTATTTTAAATTTTATACAACAAATAAGTATATTAAATAATTATACAAAAATGATGTAGTAATTATTTTATTAAGAGATAAACCAAATAAATGGTTTTAAAAATAATAAAATAAATATTATATGAACTATTTAATGTGATACACTAATTTAATAGATACATATGACCTTTTATTAATATATTAAAGCTTTTAGTTCGAACATATCTTCTGTATATAGTTTATTTAAATTCAAATAAATGAATAGTGTCAAAATTGACACTATTGTTATTTTACAAAAATAACATATTATAAAATAGTTTAAAAATCACAAAAATATTTAAAAATTATAAATTTATATTTATATGGTCTATAATGTTATAAAGTAAACAATTATGGAAAATTCACAACAAATAAGTAATTATTTGTTATAATTTAAAATTTAGAATTTTATTAGCACAAATAAACTTAAATAGATTAAATAAGGATAAATCAAAATGATAAGGTTTAAAATAAGATCCAAACATGTCTAAATTTGATTGGTTGATGAGATTACAACCCTATCTCATCTAATCTTCGAATATGAGTCATTTTTGGAGGTTTTTATGTGGGGTTAGATTTATTATAAATTAATATTTTTAAGAATTCCTAAGGTGCCCCTCTCCTCCCTTATAAAAGGGCACCTCCTCCCCCTCCTCCTCACACCAAATTGAGCACTCAAGCTCGGCCAACCCCTGCAAAAATCCCTTCTCCACTTCCCTAGAATAGTCCTAGAAGTCCTGGTCTTCTTCAAGGACCAATCTTAGTTCCCTAAGTGAAGGATTCAAAGAAGCGTTCCAAAGAAGAGGTAATATCCATTACCGATCTTTTCACTTTCTTTCTTCTTCAACTTATTCTTATTTAGTTGTTTCATGATAAAGTACTAACATCAGTATTACTTACATACTGATATGTTATTATAAATATGAAATAACCCTAATTCACCTTATATCCAACCTACGGAAAAATGAAATCACCGCGCGTGCGTACGTACGGAATACCGTCTCCACGCCGTGGTGTAATCTATTTTCCACCATCACTTTAAAAGGATGGGTATAATGGTGTAATGAGTAACTATTTATGATTATTATAAAGTAATATTGATACTGAAATAATATATATATACTCCAATACAGTTCCACGATCATAGGAACGATATCATCACTCGTGCGTACGTACGGAATACCCTCTCCACGATGTGATGCGACTTGTTCTACATGATCATCATTACATAGTAATTATATAAATTGAATGAATAAATATGATATATGTTACACTAATACCATTCTGGATATAAGATATCTATAACCTTAAAAGAAGAATAAGAATGTATTCGGCAAAACACGCATAAGAACAAAAGGCAATAAAGACCCGAGTAACAAGTAACAATGAAATATTACTATCAAGAAGCTAAGAATATGACCATATATGATATCATATCAATATGTATGATTCTGGAATAAGTCAATAACATTATTTAAACCATTATACAGGAGCTTCGGACATGTACAAAGCAAATTGGACCTAAGGTAAGGGAAATATCACAATCTCATTTTTATTCGAGATTGTTTATACTTTGAAATTTACTGGGGTGTATTTTATCATCCACATCCATGATTCCTCAACATGTAATATTATTTTCATCCACCTAAAATTGTTTAAAACCTATTTTACCCTTTGGTGAGTTTTTAGTAAAAGATATGAAAGGAATCTTTTGTCGTTTTTCGTACATTTTGACTTTTTCGACAAAAGTACAAAGAATGTTTTTTAACTTATACGGCACGAACGGATTTCTACTGTTTTATAAAGCCTTATTTTCATGAAGCTTACTCTAAAAGATTTCATGAATATTTTCAATAAAATCTCTTTCTTTTAAAATTTCATGATGTTTTGTGAAAAGAAATTGATTTTGAAGAAGAAAGGATATTTTCCTCAAGAATTCAATTCAAGTGTTTTATCAAAATTATTTTCCATCTAAGATAATAAAGGGTTCTGTTTCTATCCATATTTTTACATTGATTTGACTATGTTGTGATGGAATTATGTTTATGAATTCCTTTATCTTATATGAATGGTTTTATGATGTCATGTTGTTTAAGAATCCCATTTTTATTACACGGGTTATGCAATGATGTATGATTTATGATTTTGTGGCACACATAAGAATGGTATCATTATGAGATGGGTGGGACCTATATCTCCCTCCAATGCATTGGGTAAAGATTTTATATCTCATGAGATAGACATGGCTGGAATGGTAGGTTATACCGGTTCAGTGAAACAGGACTGAAACGAGGGTTACTCGATTCAGAAAGGGACTTTGTCCACTAAGATAGTCTTGGAAATGAGTCATGACTTACAAGAAATGATTCTCTATGATTATGTGTGTATGCCACAAAGTTCCATGTTTTATGTTATGATTATTGTGATTACATTTCACAGCCATAATTTATCCCATGTTATGAAATTATGCTCTCTTTTGCAGGTTATGATTTCCAAAATGTTATGTTCTTATGAATATGATGTGATTGATATTTCTTTTGTTTACCCTTACTGAGCATTTGAGCTCACCCTTTTATGTTTTCTTTTCCCCAGGATATAAAGAAAGGTTTTAGGTAAAAAAAGGAAGATCTTTATGGGAGATGTTGAAGATCTTTCACCACGATTAGAAGATTATAGTCCGAGTTTCCAAAGACACTAAACTATTACGGTCCTTATGTGTGTGTTTTTGTAATGTACTAAGTATTCCGCAAAAGTAATGTAATGTCAATGTACGTCAAGATACGGTTCTCTACAAGAAACATCTTTATACTCTGGAGTTCCTGATATTTCGCAACACATTGAGTTAATTTGCACAAAATTTTGTAGGTGATCTCCCTATCCCATTAAATTAAGTGAAGACATGATAACCAAAACTCTAGAAAATCCTAAATGATAAACCTATATCGGACATGGCTTCCATTAATGAAGAAAATTGTCAAGTCATTTTTCTAGACCATCAAGTTAGAAAATGAGATTAGATATCATTTCGTCTTAGTTGGGGTTTTATAGCTTCTAACATGTTAAAATTATCATTAAATAGAATAGAAAAAAAAAATTATCTCATGATGGACAATAATTCTACTCAAACAGGTTGCACGACTCATATCTTGGTTTTCTTCCATAACCCCATTATTTTAGCTTGACTGGGTGAACAGTGCCACCAAGATAAAAATAGGTCCTTCATCTTTAGATGAATGGGTTCTATAGTAATGAAGATGTGCGGTCAATTATATAATTATTATGATCCAAGGGCCCTTTAAAAACATTTCATGAATTAAGACACTTGTATTCCTGGACCTCATAGAAAAATTAGGCTACGAGGGTGTGAAAATTAATGTTTGGAGAAACTGTGGATGGGTTAGAGAATTTGGAATCTCCATTTACATTGTTCGTGTATAGATTTTTTGGAAGAGATGTCATATTTTGGAGACTCCTATGTCCTTGTACCGATCCATGCTATGAGTACATAAAACTACATATAGATATTCACAGTTTTATTCCAACCCTTTATGTGGATTGTCCATGTAATTCCACGATTTATCATTCCAATTTATCTAATCATCTAGCTAGTCGGTGTTGAACACATTTAAAATGAATGTATACAAATAGGAACCTTCATCGCCCACATATGGGCAAGTCAATCGGTCCAACCATTTTTTTTGGATAATGATGAAGCAGAGGGAGAAATATTTCTACCATACACTAATATTAATGTATGAAGACAACTCTATATTGAAAAATTTGAGCAAAGACATGATCTTAATGTAGGTCTTATGATGTGTTTGCATGTATCTAAATAACACGGGACAATGAGCTATAGGGGATGTTGTGACATCATGATTCATTCAATTTTGGTTGATGGAATCCAGGTTCGTTGGGATACCTCATTATATAAGCTCTCGATTGCAAAGGTAGAGTAATTTCTCCCATATAATCTTAGGAGAACAAACTACATGTTCATCATTAATGGACTCATAGATGAAAAAATATTGAGCTATAGGTCTATATAATAGAAATGATAGCTTTTTGGAATCCAAAAGCATCCACACGTCATATTTCATTGGGTAAGGGACTTGTTTTTAGTGTCCATATACATGATCATTGATGGATGAGATAAAGATGATGGAACTGATATAGGACCTCATATTGGATACATTATTAGGATGGGGGTTCCATATTTTCTAAATATCATTTACACATTGGAAAATATACTATATGTTGAGATAGAAACAATATCATTTCCATTTAGGTTGGTGTGTTCACCACTATCTCAGGTATAGTATAGGAAATGTCAACTTTGGCTCAATGAAATTCTCCCCATAATCTGAGGCCATCAACCATGACCCAAACATTTCTCTACATTATTTTGTCGAGGTAGAGAGGGGGGAATCTAACGGTAAAAAAGGTAGACTCTCTATAAATACATACTAGGGAAACAAAACATCATCAACCTATAGGAACCTTAGAAGGAATCATAGGAACTTGTGGAGCTCAATATCCTAGATCATAAGCTACAATTTCTCTTCTTATTCTCCATAAACTAGAAGAAATAGTGAAGGGTCCATCATTTAGTTTTTTTTGGTTCATAATAAATGATGTATACTATGATATTATTCATCCCACTGTTCCAACTATAATAGTGTTTAACTTATTCATGAGAAAACTATTGAGAGTCACTTGGGATTCCCCAGTGAATATTGCAACCTATTACATGGGAATAGACCACATTGAATGGATTCTCCCTCTAGAAAAGAGACAGTTCGTCACAGTAGGGTATGTCTTATGAATGAGGATTTCCTCTATTTATTTAGATTGTATTTTGTATAGGACAACCACATTGGATGTTTTGATTCATGGAATGACCATTGTACCAGTCATTAGTTATGGGTGGACCTATACATTATTTGCTGGCCACATAGGAAGGACCTTTGTGCTCTTTGAGGGTAGATATGAGATGACATCCACATAGATTCATGGGAGAAAAGGGAAGAACTCAATGATGTTTTATGATAGTATGATGAGGACCTCCATATTAATTTAACACCACATGTTGTGGAACATATTGGATTATGGTTTTTCTAACAACTCGGAGAGTCAACATGGCCTCCCTAAAATGTGGGTTGTGTCTTGATCCATGATGGGAAATGTCTATTCCCTATTCACTTATTTAATAGACTTATTGGGATACATCGATGGTGAAATGGGACATAGGATCTGTAAAATATGAAACATTTCATGAAATATTATGTTTCTTACCCCTAGGTCAGTGTTTGGTGTTTTTTAGTGGGGTTAGCAGAGAATTGATGATGTTATTAAATTCTTCTAATTATTGAATTGGTCGGTGTTGGCAGTGATGATGCTTCATGGGATCACTCTTAGGAAGTACTCGAGCATTGATTGATATAATAATGGATCAAAAATAATTTAATTCTTTACTTTAGATTGGTGATTTTTCAAATGGATATATTGATAGGCTCATGAAGAAGTTCCCCACTGAATTGGGATGAGGTCGGGGGTGGTCCACATTCAATTTGTCTTGGGGTTCCATTTTTGGGAGTCATTGAATCCTCGACATATTTGAGGTATATATACCTAGTGGGAATGAAACAATGATAATAATAATGTAAAATAAATACATCAATTACAATAATCTAAATGAACTCATAATTTGAAATGTTTCATGGGATCCAAGTAGAAAAAGGTGCAGTCAACGATGTGGTAGGGGTATAGTTGTGTTGTATTTAAATAGAAAACCTTACATTTCAACAATTCATGTTGGATCTATGACACCAATGCCATATAGATTGAGTCTTTTATGGTATATTAATTAAGACTTCAATACTGATATAATAAAGATAATTACACATTCTACATCATCATCAATTCTATCAAAAAAAGACAAGTGTGAACACTGATGATGTTACAAACTGATCATGCCCAACATTTTTAACCTAATTCATAGTTTATGTTGATGATGTTTCGACCATGATATTTCTCGTATTTAGAATCAAATATCAGGATATGGTGAAATCAAAATCCATTGGAAACCCAAATAATACTAGTCAACATGGTTTAGAAGAAGAGTTTCAAGTCACGTGAAACATTTCTATTTCTGAAGATTTGTTTTGGGTCAGTTCACTCCACACACATATTTGTTTTCCCACATTTCAAATTTCCAAGGTAAGGAAAATTACCCTAATTTTATTTGATATTTCAAATCATTAATCAAAATGGTATGGTGTGATTTCAGATCATGCTTATTATTGTCCTTCGTGAGGTTATTCACCCATATCGGGTATCCCTCAATGATTTATGTCATGTTTGTGAAACTCATTATCCGTGGATTTATGAGGATGGAACCAGTTAATTATGTTGCTTATTTCTTAATAAGGAAACAACCATTGACCTGGTGTGGTATTAATGTTGGGAATGTTGGGAATGTGTATAAATTTGGTAGGTCAGAAAATAAGTCTTTCTTCCTCCTTTTGAGTGTCTATCATGCATAATGAATATTAGTAATGAATTCCAAAGAATCCCATGATGGAAATGATGTAACTGATTTTAGGGGAATTGGTATTTTTATTATTTTTACCTCCAACATAACATGTTTATTTAATGGGGTAGTAATTCTGTATCAGTTAACAATTTTAAAATCTTGAGGAGATGGTAAGGCATAGGTTTATCGTCTTATGGGAAAAATATAGGGGGACCAGTATGTCCCCATGGGGTCGGATTTCATAATTGGGGTTTTTTTGAGTATGCCCCTAGGGGGTGTTTTCACACATAGATGATGTAGTGTTCCCCTATAAGGGACATTATTTCACACTTTGATTATCATGTTTGTCACCCAAGGGGAATCATTTCACAATTAGATTATTGAATGTGTTCCAAAAGGGGAGTCATTTCACACGTGGATTAGATGAAGATTTTCTCCCAAAATTGAATTATATCACACTAGGATTTGGAGAATTGTTTCTCCCAAGGGGGAATATTTTACATTTGGATTATATTGAGTGTGTCACACCCTGGGGTGGGGGGTATTTCACACATGGGATTGTTTGTCGGGATTTAACCTCATGGAGGTGTCCTATGTAATCTATCAGTAAACTGGGATAAAACCCCATGCATGTTGATGTTTTTGTAATAGTTTTTATGCGATGACTTTTTCAGGTAGTTTAATGTATTTTGGTAAGGATGAATGTGTAGCGGAATGATTGTTAATGAGGGAAGGTATAGGGATTATGTGTAAAATATTGCCACTAGGGAGATAACTTCTGATCATTGGGGGAAGTGTTTCATCCAATGTGTTCCATTAACAGTGTATCCCATGTATGGTACAAATGGTACCACAATAGTTTGGGGTCATATATTAACGAAATTTACCTAAAATTTAAATTTATATGACTAGGACTTGTACATACATAGTTTTACATCTTATATTGTGTATGTGGATGGGTCATAAAACCAAAGGGGGTTGTGGCTCAGTGTTATGACGATTCTTCCAATGGAATCTCTTTTAAAATAAATGATACATTCCCCTTGGTGACACTATCGTTATGAATTATTTTTCAACTTATCATGTGCCTCTAGGCTGGTTGTGGTGTGGACACCTCCATAGAGGAGTGTAAATTTAGAGGCCCAACATTAGAGTACATATTTATAGGATGAAAGGGAAATATGGTACCAATAATTAGGCGAAAGGTTTATGACGAATTCCCCAGAAACACTTGGAGAAATGTAAGTAGACAGTATGGTGGGTATAAATAGTTTAATGGGAACTTGGTGTGTGGTTGAAGCAGTTTGGATTTTATATAGTGGCCCCAAAAAATAATATTTCATAAAAGGGGGTTGGATGAAATGAATAACATTAAAGATGTTTGGAGGGTAGATTTCATTATGGTTTGGGATTCATAGAATCATGAAGATTTTAAATGGACATGAGTCTTCTTGTGGTTTGGGGTCTCATTTACATCAATGTTTCATAGATCATGTTGACCCTACCTCAGTGTGATGGCACAGTTTCATTGGAATTTGTTTATAAAAGGGTATTTATATTGTTAAACTCCAAGAACATAAATGAGATTTCTTCTTAGGAAAAGTCAATGGAACTCTTGGATAGGAATATATGACATCATTTTATGTTATAGGAACCAAATGGTTAATGGTTTTGTAAAATATGGGTTCCTTTGGAGGTTTGTCTCTTCTTTTTCTCAAAATGGTATTGAGTATCTCAAGTCTAGATCTTTTCACATGACCTGATAGTTTATATACCATTCAAAGTCATACACAAGGGTCTTTATTACCTCAAAATTGATAATATCATTTTTTTCGTTAAATAATGAGGCCTTAATAAAGTATTGTGAGCTTCATGAAGATATAAGGATTCAAAACCCGATTTTTGGTTGGGTAAAGTTGACCATAAAATCACTAATTGGATAGAGAATTATATGAATGGGGGTCCATGAAATATAATAACCTTGTATAGTGGTTAGAGTCATATACCAATGAATCCATGGACTTCCCCAGGATTGATCTCTCTGATTCAAAATTCTATTTTATATGGTTAACGTCAATTCTTTATGTGTTGGTTGATATCTAAGATTAGACACTATTTGCGAATGAATGTAAATTCTCGATTCCAATCCCTTAAGTGGGGTTTTGGGTCATTTTATCTGGAATTGACTTTAAATTGATCTTGAATTTCTCAAACTCTCCAATGACATGCATATTTCAGCATTAATAATCCTATTTCAAATATTAATTTCATGATTATATTTTCATGAATTGAGGGAATCAAATGATTTTATACTGCAAACCATTCTCTTCAAACATCAGACATATCATTTTTTTAGATATTTTATAGTGCATGTACCTTGAATGGGAGGTTAACAATTATATTGTTGTGTAATTATGGAATGATAGTCCATTTTGAAAATAAATTATTATGGTGTATTAATATTCTAAAAAAATATTATTCTAATAGATTGAAAGATCCAGGAGAGGTTTAATCATCATGTGGCTACACCATAATAGGATTAATATATATATATGGGGTACACCACTCTATATAGAGTGATGAAAATATAAGGGGAATGTGAATTGATTTACCATTCTTGGTGAGTACCATCATCATCCCTAAAAGTTTATATTTTCTGTTAGACAATCATGTATATTAGGGGATGACTATTCACCTAGATTAGTAGGATTTAAAATAATATGAATTATAAATACCAATTCTAGTTTGCATATTTTATAGGGGTTCCTACTATTTATATACATAATGATTATACTCTACGGGATTAGATTTTATAGTTTTGAAACTAATACAATAATAATATAATTAGACATCATGCTGTAAGGAAAATAATCTATGTATTTTAAGGCCAAACAACATGTGTAAAGGTTGTAAACTAGAAAACTATTTTTCAAATTTTTTCCTAGATGATTTGGTCCTAATAAAATAGATAAAATTGTTATACAAAACTAAAATAAGAAATTTAACAGGATTTTTGTTTCATTTTTCCTATAACTATATTCTATTTCATGATGGGGGAGACTTGTTGAGAAAATTATTAAATATTTAACAGGTATCCCTTCACAAGTGTTCTTACGGATGGAATTTTTTACATGATTAAATATTATTCTCTTTAGGAATAATGTTTTAGGTCATATAATATCAACTATCTTGTTTTTGGTGACTAATTATATATATTATTTTCCAAGAGGTTACTAGGGTTTTTGATTTAACATGTATGACTATGATGTTTTTTGGAACTGAGGTCAATTTTTTTTTCAAGGAGGTTTCAAATCAATATCAATATATCTGTATGGGTATAGTACATCATACAAAAAACTTTTTTATGTAGTTTACAATATAATTGATTAGACCAGTGGCGAGGTAATCTACAAAGAACAATAAAAGAACAAGACCTTGTGTGAGTGTAAAATCTTAATATCAATGTATAAAATCCTAGATTAAAATAATGTATCAATTGATTCATTTTAGTTTATTCATGTTTATAGACCATTTTTCAAATACTAAGTTGTTCAGGTATCTTTTAATGCTCACTAAACATTATAAAATTGATATTAATTAGAAAAAAATAGCTTCTGATGGGTGTGTATGTTTAATATGTTCAGGGAATTTCAAATAATTATGGAGCCAAAATTTAGATTCATGTTTCTTAATCAACCTAGATCTATGTGTATCATCACATTAACACCTAGTGAGGAAAATGAATCCTGAAAAACGAGTTTTAGACATCATGGTAAGGTGGATATCATTTGATACATGTGTCTAGGCCATAGTTAAAAGATCCACAACTCACTAAATAACTAGTAAAATAGGAATCAATGAATAGAAGATTCTAAGGGAAAAGAAAATTATTCATAAAATTTAATTTTTCCTAATACATGGATTAGAAAATGGGAAAGGATCTCCATTGATGAAAGGATAACTTAATCATTATCATGATTAGTATATGTCTCTCTGTCCAATGTATAATAATAGATATGGATATAGATTCCATGGATATAAAGTTCATTTGTAGGACACCAACCGGAATATGGGAATCAACCTCATGATATTTTAATAAGTGGGAATTTATTACAATATCACTAATATGCAGATATCCTATAATTTTTATATTAAACCCATCACTCATATTTTAGTCATGATATTGGGACAGTAATTTTAAATTTCATGTCATACATATAGAATTATAAATTGTAATTTTAATCTTATTATGTAAGGAAATAAATAAATAATAATTTCATAGGTAATAGATATTTTAATGGAGGATGGTGGGATGATCCACCAAATCTGAAGGAAATTGAAAGAATAGATGTTAATGGAGAGCCTAATTCTAAAAATTTTCAAGATCATAGTATACATAGTCAAAGGGATTGTTTCATAGACCATACAGTGTTTACTATTTCATGCATTCATGAGAAATACTGTGTAATATTATGTTAATTAGGGAGGATTAAAGGTAATTTTAATTTCAAATCCATTCATGTAAACAAGGTGAATTCAATTGTTTTAATGTGAAATTTTCTATCATAATTGGGGGCTCCATTATCAAATACACAAAATTCCATGATATTGATGGGAAAAAATATAATAGTACCATAATTCTTTTGTGAGTGACACTTGGTGTGGGAAATAAGGAGTATAAATTTATTACCCATTTCACATGTGTGTACATAAAAATGAAAAATGTGAAAATATTGATATTAATAATCAACCACTAATTGTAACCTCTTAAAAGGGGAATCTGGCAGGGGTTGTTGATGGAATACCTACTTCATTCACCATTTCACATGAATTAAATAGGATTAATGTCAAGGGGGATTGAATTTTTAATGACCCAGAAATTTAAAATTATATTCTTTTAATGAATAAATATTTTTCTTATATTATCCAATTTCATACACACAAAAAACTAAAGAGAAACAAAAAATATCTCTTTTTAAATGATAATAAAATTAGCCAACTATGGAACCAATTAACTTTCCAAACACAAAAACTAAAAAATAGAGCAGCTAAAATGAGAATATATGGATCACCCCAATCTATTAGAATATTCACCCCCAAACAATATGGTAGAGAAATATTTAAAAATATTAGTAAACCAATATAAATCTTCTAAAAAAGAAAATATAACATTAATCGAAATAATAGTTAAATTTTTACTAAAAAATTTATGGTATTTATATGATGTTATGGGATATGTGACCCTTGGGATTCAACCATTACATGATTGTTGGTCAGATATGAGCATTGGGATATTTGACCACTAGAAAGTATACCCTTGGTTTATAATTTTACCATTATAACTAGTGTTTATAAGTAGAAATGATGTTGTATAATTAATACATAATGGATAATTGACATTCCCACTAGTATAGTCATGTTATTTCAGGCCTGTTTTTTGGATCATGGGGGGAGGGAATCATCAAAAGGGTTCTTCCTTGGCCAAGACCATATCGACAATCTGCTATTGATGTTTGAATAAAATCATATATAGTATAACATAAAGTTAGTGGGGATTAAAAATTAGTCTATTTTAGTTGATCCACCACATGAAAAAAACCACAATCGCATACATTAACATATGGGTCATTGTGGGTGTTAGAAAGTTTTACATGTCCAGAATATAGTTATATAAATTATATGATTCTTTGTAGAACTAAATTTTTTATTCTAGAATGTTTTCTTATGCTAAATTATTGTTAATAAAATATATATTTAATTGAGATGAATTTTATAATTTTATTTTTGGACAAATATAAAATATATCCATATATTCCATTAAATTTATACAATTTTTTTTAGAAAAATAGGTATTCTAAAAAAATTGAATAAAGTAGTCTCTTTGAACACACTTATCTAAATATAAATGATTGAGTAATTTTATAAATGCCAAAGAAGTGTTTTATGTGTTTCAAAATTTTGACTATGCCTCACGGAAATGAGATTTTTTAATAAATAATTTTTTTATATTTAAATGTAAATATAATAATATTTATATCAATATAATAGAAAAAAAAATATTTTGAATCATAACATCAAATTTTGGTTTTAGTGGATTTCTGATAATATTCAAAATAAAATAATATTTAACATTAGTTGAAAATACAGTTTCGGGTTTTTGATATATTTTGGGATTTCATAGATATTCTATACTGATGAATAATTAATTAACCAAAATAAACATACTAATATATGTTTTTTTATGAATATTATTTATTTTAGTAAATTTTAATATGTTTCCAAGACTATAAATGTCTTTCTGAAGTCTAAGAAGGATGGTTTTGTTTTAATACACATTAATTTGTCGAATTTCAAGTCTTCCATTAACAATAAAGTAATAAAAAATGGTGTTTGGATCTATTTTATTAAAATAACAAAATATGTGACCCAAAATTCAATAAAAATGAAAAAAATCTTATGGTAATCAAATGAATTTTCATTTTATAAAGCTTTGTTTTTCTAAGACCTATATTTCAAAATTATTAAACATTTCATCAACTTTTTCTATAAATAGAAACACATTTATCCATTTAAATTTACTACCAATCTATAATCCATTAAGAAATTGTGTTTTCCCTCTATAGTATTCCCCCAAGGAGTCCTAAAGACCCTAAGGATCCATTTTTCAAGATCTAGGTATATCTCTTCATAGTAAGGGAATTATTATTCCTTTATCTTCACTTCAAAGAACCTATTTCATTATATATATTTTAATTGTTATGGTTACACAATTTATTACCATTTTCATCATACTCATACTTAAAAATTATGTTATTAAATGGGATAACCTTGCACCCTCTCAATTTACCATTTTCAAAAACCAAATTTTATACAGATCATGCCGCGGAATTTAAATCTCAATTTTCCCACTCTACTATAGAAAAAAATCTTTTATAAATATCTAAACATATTTATTTTATACGGCCATTCAAATTTATGTAAAAATATATTCTTTTATTTCTGTATTTAAATATAATAAACCCATATTTCTTTATTATGTGATAAATCAATAATAATGATCAGGTCATTATTTTCTTTTGATATGACATGATTTTTTATAACCAACAAGTTTTTTATTATCCATGGGTTATTAATCAAATTATTTATAATGATTTATATGGCTCTCATGAAATTAAAACATATTGAGGGCCATCTTGTTTTCAATCCTATTCATTGGTAAATAATTTATTCTCTAAAAATGAATTGTTCTAAGAAAACATGGTGAATTACCTTGGTAATAATAATTTATGACACCATTGTGACAAGCCTTGGTGATATTCTTATGATTTTATCATTTAAATGTTGTATCCACATTTCAATGTTTTGTATCAAGTTCATTTTGTTATGATATTCTTCATAGTTTCTAATTCAAGAATGATTTTCATTCTTAATGTTCATATAGATATTTATCAAGATCACATTCTTAATGATTAAATTTTTTATTAACTTAATAGTCCTCATTATCACCACTTTTGTTTGACGTATTTCCCCAGGTTATGACATATAAAAGATTTATCTTAGTGTGACTCCACGATGATTTATTTCATGATTATTTAGAATAATTTTTTATAATTTTTTATATTATGTACGTTATATCTAAAGAACTAAACACTAAAATATACTCTAGTTGTAAAATTTAATTAAAATATATGTAATATTCATGTAGGACTCCACATTTTTAATCAAAGGATGGTCTAGTTATATTTGGATGTTATGTATTTATAACATTATTATGAACTATAGGGAAAACTATAGATTTTGAAAAACATAATGGTATAATGGTAAGTATTAAGTATGTGGATTCCACAAAAATACATCCCAATCTTGATACTATAACTGGATATCTAGAACATATGTATCTTGGGGAAATAACCAAAAAAAAATTTGATTTAGACTCGAATTATAAATAATGGAAAAAATTTCCTTCATGCACAATTAGATAGACACACCCTGCGGATATGTTTTTAATCACAATATTTTAATGAACCATTATAGAAGATATATAGAAAATTTATATTATATTAAGGGATACTAATAAAAAATTTATGTAGGATATTTTAATAAATTAAATCCCATTATAATTATATGATTTTTTATTGTAAAATTTTCCAACTAAGGTTTTTTATTTTTGAATGAATAGCTAGAAATTAAAGGAACCATTTAAATGATGAGTAAATTAGATGATGAACTGACCAAATTATTATGGAATCTAAAATTATAAAATTAATGAGGGTGATGAATCAACTTACTCAAGTTATGAATAATAAAATTATTCATGTCGAGATACATGATTCTAATCGAATTGAAGAACATTCTATTGATTACATTATGCATTAATGGAAACCTTATTTTAGTGAATCTTCCAACCCATTGATTGATGAATAACGGGTAAAACCAATAGAAAAAACCATTATTGTACAACTTTATTTGGATAAAGATAATGTCACCCTAGAAAGATATCACTTTTAATGAGAGGTAGATATTTTTTGGATATTAATTATATCCCAAATCCATGAAATAAAATTTATTCTATAGAGTGTGAAGAGGTTAAGAGAATATTATTAAAAAATATATTAGCATAAGTAGTTGATAATGAAAAAGGGGAATGAATGAGTTGAACTAAATTAGAAGTAACATTAATTAGTGGGAATCTATTATATTTTCTTTGCAAGACATTCTCGATAAAATTTTTGCATTGTTATTGATTATAAAGGAAAGAAAGATAGATTCTTCAATGGACTAAGACCCCATCTGCAGAGGAGTCTAGAAAATATTTACTATGAAATATTTGATGATATATAGAAGAGTTATATGATGGTTTAATTTGATCTTGGACAGATGTAATAGCCTCATAGGTCATAGGAAAAGATGATATAAATAATGACTAAATTAGGGGAGAACATTGATCAAAGAAGTGAAATAAAGAAACTCTAACTTCCCATGTGAAAAAAATGTGGGAATAATCATTTGGGGAATGAATTACATGGTATATTGAGGACCTATATGTGAAGAATATATGGTCCCATATCTTGAAACTATCATGGTGAGGTGAATCCTCAACATCAAAAGACTAACAAAAAAAGGAAGATGGTGCAGGCCAAGCCAGAAGATCCATGATTCATACATAGCCAACTTTTCCACATTTATATTGAAAGTCCATATCAAAAAGTAATTTATAGAAACTACCATAATACTTAAAATATTCCCTGATAAAATTTTTTAGAATTACCTATAACTATGGATGATGTGGAGGATTTGAATGATATGATGGAATGCTGACTCGTTGTTCTCTCAAAGCTAGCAACTACATTTTTTTTATTTTTGTTTAATTAATTATATTATTTCATCAAAGTTTGAACATAATATTGAATCAACCCCTGATCTTATAGATGTATATTTATCCATTAATACTCCTCGATAAATTATAGTATCATCAATAGTGTATATAAAGAATAGTATTAAAATTGTTTAGAAAAATCTGATTACTAATACTTCATTCATTCCCTTGGTGGTATTTTTAAGTATACTAGGGATGTAATAGATATAAATGAAGTATTATATGATCAAATGCATAAGTAATGAAATTTTAGTAGTCATGAATGAAAAACCTGCAGTCATTTTCAAAGGAGAGTTATCTCTACATGATCATTTTCTAGAATAATCTCCCATAGATTTTTTCATGGATATAATACATGAGGGGGAGAAGTAAATGAGTGTATAAACATATATAATTATCACATTGTTCAGTAATAAATTGAAATTTTTCATAAAGAGTTCATGCACTACCCCATGAAACAGAGTTACGGTTCCCAGTTGGACTCAATCATTGACCAATGACCATATCAAAGACCACATATAGAATGTAAAATATGGTGTTAGAGGTATTATTTAAATAACATCAAGATTATATGGATAATGGATTTATCTTATAATGTGTTACTCCTTGGGGATCACATGCTCACTTTGCGATGATTAATTAGGAACAATGTGGATATTAATTGATTATAAAGAACCAAAATGGATCATAGTAATAAAAAAGTACCCTCTCCGAGGGAGTGTTGTTTTATATGAACATCTTAGACGAGATCAATTATTCTCTAGGATTGTCCTGTGATCTCAGTATCATCAATTGAGGGTGAAGAACTAATATATTCCATAGTCCACCATCTGAACATGATATTGGAATTATGATTTATTTTATTCCCTAGACTTGGCGAATTATCCTTATATATTTATGGATTTCATAAATATAGTCTTTAAGTACTCCCTCAATAAATATTATGTAGTATTTATTGAAAATATTTTGATATATTCCACAAGTGTTTAGGGTAATAGCGATAATATAAGGGTTATATTAGGAAATCATAATAAAGACAAGATATTTATAAAATTCAAAAAAAAATATTAATTCTCTTTATACAAATATTCTTTCTTAGGGGACATCATAAACAATGAAGGCCTAATAGTTGACCATGTGATATAAAATGATGTAGAGGAGTATTTTTATCCTATAATGGTACCTAAGATTCATTGATTCCTTGATTTAGAAGGGTATTATTTATTTTTTTTCAAAAATAATAATAACATTCTAATCAACTAACAATGTTAACTTGAAAATGGTCTATGTTTATCTGTAAAAAGGAGTGTGAAGAATTTTTTCATTGAACAGGAAAAGAGATTGGTTATGTATAATGTGTTAAATCTAACTTATTTCAAATATTAACAAATTATTTATATTTATGAGACTCTTAAAGAGTTTGTGTGCATACACATATAAAATTAAACGATAATTTATTATTCATCTCAATAGTTAAAGCCTCTTGATCAGAATTATCTTATGGATAACCCGGTGTTGGTTGTAGTTATTTTCACCCTAAAAATATGGAGCACTATCATCCAGTGGAAAATGTGATATACATATAGACCAATAATTTTTGATGTAAATTTTCACATAAAAGACATTTAAAAAGAGACAAAGAAGATGGTTGGAACTACTTAAATACTATTAATGTTTAATTCAGCACCACCCGAGAAGAGAAATAGATGTTAATGATTCAATGAGTATGAATGACCATGTTTTTCATGTAATGATGAAAATGTGAATAAATCCATTAGTTATGCACCATGAATAATTAGACACGGGAATAATAAGTGAATGGAAATTCTCATCCCTATTCCATATGATTTACCATCAATCATTACTATATAAGAACAAGAACTATAATGTAAAAGAAAATATGTTAAGAAATAATAAAAAGGTCGTAAATATTGCGGTGTTTTATGAGTTCAAAATTAATCAATAAGGTTTATTGAAATCCAATACAAGGATATGTGTCCCTTCTGTCATAGAGATAATTAACATGATGATGGTTACAGCTCATATCTCTGTATTCTCTATACATTTGAGAAGAAATAATATTTTTATGGGACCTTATGATCATTATTAGTGGGATAAGATGATAAGTTATATTTTTATCTACAATACAAGGTGCTTCATATATAATAAAGTGAAGGCAGAGAGACAACTTATTAAAGTGGTATTATATCCACTATTAATACCAACATGGTAGTGGGACAATATCACTAAGGACAACATCATGAGTCTCCCAAGAACACAAAAAGGTAACAATTTTATATGGGTAGTAGTGGATTTTCTCCCCAAGACTACCCATTTTATCAATGTTTAGGGTGATTCATCTTTGGAATAACATTCCAGGGAAAATGTAATGAAATTATAGGGGTTTCAAGGGGTTCAACATTTTATCATTTTGGATCATGATCCAAGGATCACATCTAAATTATTATGAAGTATTCAACATTCTCAGAATACTAAATTGAATTCTAGTATATATTATTACCCCCAAACTCATGGGAAATACGAAATGACTATTCATACACTTGAGGGAATGCTAGAAACATGCTTAATTTAATTTAAATGTTGATAGGATACTCTCCTCCAATTAGATGAGTTCGCATACAAAAAACAACCTAACTCAAGTAATTAAATGGAACCATGTGATAGTATATATGTGAGGAGGGGTAGAACTACTACATTTTGGGATAAGTATTGTAGGAGAAATGTACATTCACCCAATCTTGTTCAAGGGATGAAAAAAATATTCATGTCATCCAAAAACATAAAAATTCTATTTAGTGTTTGTATAAGAGCAATGATGAAAATCAATGAAAGGACTTAGTGTTCAATGATGGAAAAATATATTTCCTTCAGATATCTACATTGAAGAGAGTCATGAAATTTTTCAATAAATGTAATCATAGCCAAATGTAAATTGGAACCATTGAAATCCTAGTTCATATAAGAGTAGTTTCTTAAATGATTGAACTTGCACCAAATATTTTTCGGGTTCAT
Source organism: Viscum album (assembly GCA_963277665.1). Taxonomy (NCBI): domain Eukaryota; kingdom Viridiplantae; phylum Streptophyta; class Magnoliopsida; order Santalales; family Viscaceae; genus Viscum; species Viscum album. Next base: position 715,870,101 of record OY728160.1, read on the forward strand.
GATTTTTTACACTTATCAATCATAAATAATTACATACATATGACCTCACATGTACGGAATTTAGAGGTGGTAAAACTGGACCATGAACACACAAATAAGGAGAATAAGGTAGAGATCTTGGACCATAGAGGCAAGGTTCTATGCAAAAAAGACTACCCACCTCATAAATGTTTTAGAGGAACCAAAAATAATAATAAGCAACAGTCGAAACATATGAGACAATAGAACCATCACCTTTTCTCAACAGCGAAAAAGGTTTGAATCTTTGGGGATAAAATTTCACAATGGTATGAATGTAATGGCACCAACTACTAAAATGGTATTAGTTTATTTAATTAATATCTAATACATATTTAATAATTTGATACATGTAAAAAATAAATTTAAACAAACAAAATTTTATCTATTTAACAAAATTCATTAAATTATTCATATATGAAGCCAATTAAAATTCCTAACATTACAATTGGACAAAAAAATATAAAATAAAATAGTATAATTACAAAAGTATTGATCACCCCAATATTCTAGAATCATCTCTCTAATAAATAATACTATAGAAGTAAAAAAATACATGAAAACAAATCAGAAACATATGAATGTGAATATATAAACATAATAGAAATAGTAATGAATTTTTGAGTGAAAGAATGAATATGTATTTCAATGGTATAAATTGAAATTTGATTGTTGGGATTTGGCTGTTATATGAACATTGTCAAATATAAACACTGGACATTAACCCTGTTGGTAAAAATGACTATTGGAAACTATAAATTGTATAATATTGTTTCCTTTATAATTAGTGTTTATGTGTAGTAATGAAATTATATAATTGATATAAAAAAGAGAATAAAAGAATCAACTAGTATATCATGGTAGTTTGAAACCTATTTTTCGCGACATAGGAGGGAGGTATCATCACTGGAGAACACCATTGACCAATTCCAGCCCGATATTTAACAGTTGAAGCATCAAAAAAAATTTATACAAGGGAGGTTCTGGTTAGTGGATATTACAACACATTTTATGTTAGATGAACCACCCCATGAAACTACCACCATCTCACACTTTACCCTTAAGGAATATTAGTATGTATAATGAGATTACATGTCTAGAAATTAGTTACTTAAAGATTCAATTTTTTTATAAAATAATTTATTTTCCATAAATTCCTTTTATGTTTTTTGTTTTTATAAACTATATGATTAATTGAGATAAAGTTGATATTTTTATTTTACGAAACAAATATATCATAATTGTATTTTTCCAAAAAAATATATGTACAAATTTATAATAATTGTAGGTATTATAAATAGTATTACTTTATTCAAATAGAATTTTAACATCCATTAATAAAAATATAAATTATAACATAATTTTATAATGTCCTAAGAAAATGTTTATATATTTCATAAATTTGACTAATATTTAAATATTATAATTTTAAAATAAATAAGGATATTTTCTTTTTTGAAGTTAAAATTATCATATATAGAGAATTATTCTGAAAAAATATAATTTATATTATAAATGAACATGAATAAATTCGATTAGGTTGAATTTATAATAAAATAAAATAAAATCATTAATTTTTTATGAATAATAAAATATACAATTTCAGTCTTTCAATATGATTAATAAATTCATACTTATGACATAATTATATAATAATTTATGAAACATAATCTATGACCTAAAATATTTTATTTTATAAATTCTATATATTTTAATACATATTAATCAATTTGAAAACAATATGTGACCTTCGAAAGTCAAAATGGAAAAATTTTATTTTAAAAAAAATTATATAATCGAATCATTATTCATCTTTTCCAATATAATTACAAAAAATAGTACATAGTAATAGTTGAATAAAATAACATAAAATGTGACCAACATTTCCATAACTATGTGAAAAACAATGGGTATGCCAATGGAATTTCATTTTCCATAACCAATTTTTAAAGGCCATTATTTGAAAATTATTAAATTATTCTTTTACATTTGTTATATGTAACCACCCATTTATTCATTTACATTCAATACCAATCCAAACTACAAGCTTTTTTGGTTATTTTTAATCACATTCAGTCCCAGAAAGGATTCCACAGTCCTATAACATTAAATTCCACATAATCTTGGAGTATCTCTTTAAGGTAAATGAATTATACTTCATTTCTATTTACTTTGAGATCCATTTTATGTCTCTTATAAATGTTATCTTTACTCTATTTTATAACCGATTTAGGCATTCACTTATGTATAAATTATTTTTTATCAATGGGATATATTTTTATTCTCCCAATCTACCTTTATATAAAACCATGTTTTATTTCCATCATATTTCCCAATTTAAATCTCAACTTTCTATCACTATATAAAAAATTTATTTTTTCATTTTACTTTGGAGAATAACAAAACCTCATTATTTTCAATGGTTATTAGACTAAATAAAAAATTATTTATTTGATTTTGGGATTTACATGTAAGAAACCCAAACTCCCTTTTCACGGGATAAAAAGACATAATGATCGTATCATTAAGTAGTATTTTATGATGCTATTTTTGGTAAGAAACACATTATTTATTATCCATTGGTTATTCCTGAAATTATTTATTTAAATCTAAATATAAAAAATGAAATTAATAAATTTTAATGGTTCACCCAGATAGTATCCCAATTCCTTGGGTAAATAATATAATCTCTATAGATGAAATGTTTTATGATACCTTGGTGAATAACCTTAGTAATTTTCTTTTATGACACCTTGATGAAAAACCCATGTGATATTTTTAAAAATACCATATTTATATGTTGTATCCAAATTTCCATGTTATGGTTCATTTTCATGTTTTATTTATTGACTCACGATCTCTTGTTAAAGAGATATTTTCATTCTTAAGATCGTATGGATATTCCTCTTGATCATACACAGTAAATGGTTTGCTTAAAAGTTTCAATACTATGCCTCATGCATATCCATTCATATTGATATATGTCACATGGTTATGATATTTCATAAATTTTAATTAGGATTAATATATTAATATTCATTTATAGGGTATTAAGAAGAATGTTTTATGTTTTCTTGTAACACCACGAGATTTTATGAAAAATATTCTTTCTAATTTCACTAATGTCTTGTGTTGTACGCTACACCAAAAGGAGCTTGCAAAACACACATCCTTGATTTGCCTTGCATTACACGCAATCGCGACATTCCTCGATAGCGTGTGTAGTACGCAATAACGAGTTTCACTAAACAACAATATGCTATTAAAATATTATTAAAACTAGCCGTTTTGAATAGTAATAACCACTTTTTGAAATTTTGTAATTTTATTTTTCAAAATGGAATTCATTTTTGGATTCGTAATATCGAAATTATCTTAGGGTCAAATTTTGGTGATTTTCGGATAACTTTAATATTTTGATGAAGAGTGAAAATTACTAAATTTTAATTAAAAACATCTTTTTCAATCGAAATAATTAATAGTGATAAATTATTAATTTGAGTGGTTTTAAAGTATATTTATAATATATTTTTACAATTTAATACAATGATGGTCATTGGATGTAATTTCACATTTAAACCAGACATAAACAAGTGTCAATCTTTTGATAGATATTATCTCTTAAGAGCATGCTATTTGTTTTGATGACCAGAATTAATTTTTAAATTAATTAATGAAACTGATATGTTTTGAATTTGGTAAAATAGAAATAATTTATGAGTTCATAATATCAAATATAGCTTAGGCCTAATTTATGAATTTTTCTGAAAACATTCAATTTTTGATGAATAGTGAAACCACTAAGTGGTAGTTAAAAAAACTGAATTGTTCATAAAACATAATTTTACTGCTTCTGTGAGTGGAATTTCAAAAATCCTAGAAACACGGTTGATGTCAGTAAGTACAATGTGGTTCAATGAGATGAAAATAATTTTTTGGTGAATAGTAACTTTTTACTTTTTTTTACCACGGTTAAAAGTAAATAGGGTAATTAGGGGTAGAAATAATATTATTATTACCCTAACACATGTCCTAATTCTATTGGACAAGTTTAATTCGACCAAAAACAAACTTAGGAATAAAATATTACCATTTAGGCCCACATGGATTAGATTAGGACATTTATTATTAATTTATTTAATGAAGGGTTAAAAGAGTTAAAATCAAAATTTATTTACTAAAACATTTTTAATATGGGGTTATACATAAGATAAATTCGACTATAAATATTCATTAGAAATATATAAAGATTTCCTACATAATTGTATTTTATTTGTAATTTTTAGACATTAAATAATTTAATTTATTTATGACACAACGATCATGCAATATTTATCTTATTAATCAAAATATTGACATAATTGATGTTATAAATACCCAAATAAATTTAATTTGTGACTTTTTATGCATTCCACTAATTTTATAGGTTAATATGACAATTTATTAGTGATTTAATTAACTTTTTTAGAACTTATAATTCTGTTATGATTTTCACAAAAATCAATTACTAAATAGTGTCAAAATTGACATAAAATAGTTTTTAAAACAAATATTATATTATTAATTGTTATTTTATTCCTAAAAATCTAAGGTTACAGAAAATGACTTAGATAAGGTTATATATATTAATAATTAACATTTTGGGGTTCGTTTTGCTTCTTATAGTAAGTTTATTATCCTTATAATGTAAGAACACAAGAAGACACGGTAAAAGTAAAATTATTTAACTTAATGTTAAATCTAAATGATAAGGTTAAAATATGAACCTAAACTTGTCTAAATTATATTGGATGAGAGGATTTCGACCCATCCCCACCTTAGATTCTAAATATATCAATTTGGAGCTATTTAAATCCGAACTTGACTTTATAATAAAATAATATTTTTAGTTATTCAAAGGTGCCCCTCTCCTCCCTTATAAAAGGGCACCTCCTCCCTCTCTTCCTCACACAACTTTGAGCCTTCAAGCTCAGCCAAACCCTAACCAATTCTCCTCTCCACTTCCCTAGAAACATCCTAGAGGTTCTGTTCTTCCTCAAAGACCAATTTTATTGCCCTAAAAGAAGGTCTCAAAGAAGCACTTCAAAGAAGATGAGGTTCAGACACATACAAATAAAGTCATACCTATGGTAAGGGAATATATCACAATCTCATTTTATCTGAGATTGTTTATACTTTGGTATTTACTGGGGTGTATTTTATCATCCACATCCATGTTTCCTCAATATGTAATATTATTTCCATCCACCTACAATGGTTTAAATCCAATTTTACCCTTCGGTGAGTTTTTAGTAAAGGATATGAAAGGAATCTTTTGTCATTTTTCGTATGAGGTACTTTTAGACTTTTCGGACAAAAGTACGAGAAGAATGTTTTTTTAAATTATACAGAATGAATGGATTTTTAAAACATTATTTCCAAGAATCTTCATTTATAAGTTTTCAGGTTTATTTTTAATCAACTTATTTTAGTTTAAAATTGTATGACATGTTAAGAAAGGAAAATGTTTTTGAAGTAGAAAGGATATTTTCCTCAAGAATGGAGTTCAAGTGTTTTATCAAAATTATTTTCCTTCTAATATAATAAAGGGTTCTGTTTATATCCCTATTATTACATTGATTTGATTATGTTGTGATGGAATTATTTTTATGAATTCCTTTATCTTATATGAATTGTTTTTTGATATCATGTTGTTTAAGAATCACATTTTTATTACATGGGTTATGCTATGATGTATGGTTTATGATTTTGTGGCACACATAAGAATGGTATCATTATGAGAAGGGTGGGACCTATATCTCCCTCCAATGTATTGGGTAAAGATTTTATATCTCATGAGATATACATGGCTGGAACGGTAGGTTATACCGGTTTACTGAAACAGGACTGAAACGAGGGTGACTCGGTTCAGAAAGGGACTTTGTCCACTAAGATAGTCTTGGAAATGAGTCTTGACTAACAAGAAATGATTCTCTATGATTATGTGTGAATGCTAAAAACTTTCATGTTTTATGTTATGATTATTGTGATTACATTTCACTGCCATGATTTACCCCATGTTATGAAATTATGATCTCTTTTTCAGTTTAAGATTTCCAAAAGTTATGTGCTTATGTATATGATTTGATTGATATTTCTTTTGTTTACCCTTACTGTGCATTTGATCTCACCCTCTTATGTTTTCTTTTCCCCAGGATATACAGAAAGGTTTTAGGTAAAAAAAAGGAAGATCTTTATGGGAGATGTTGAAGATCTTTCACCAATATTAGAAGATTATATTCCGAGTTTCGAAAGACACTAAACTATTACGATCCTTGTGTGTGTGTTTTTGTTATGTACTAATTATTCCGTAAATGTAATGTAATGTCAATGTATATCAAGCTTCGGGTCTCTACAGTTGGTATCAGAGGAAAGGTTTAGTCAACCTTTGGAAACTAGGATGCGAAAACGATAGTGAGATCCCTAGAGATATTTCTAAGGTATGTCTAGGGATGTCCCTAAGGTTAAGTATACGTATAGGTTATAGTACTATAATTACGCTAACAATCATAGAATTAATCCTAAGATGTTAGATATTGAAGGTACGCCCCCTTTAATATGTTGTTTTCCCTAGAATGAGTTTTTTCCTCTCACACTATTCTTTTTGGGTATTAGACGATGGCTAGAACCCGAAGGAACCGTGTTGATCAATGCAATGGACAATGCAATGATTGTCCTCCTGAACAAACAAATGTTATGGGAGATGGAGTGCAAGATATTATTGCTATACTTACACAAGCTATGAATCATTCTGGACTTCCAAATGAGCAGAGAAGGAAACAATATTCTATTGAGTCCTTCATGAGGCAACATCCACCTTCTTTCAGTGGGACTTCTGATCCACTTGTTGCTAAACAATGGATCAGTACCATTGAAAAGATATTTTCAGTTCTTCAATGTTCTGAACATGATAAAGTCATCTTATCAGTATATCGTTTGGAAGGTGAAGCTGATCAATGGTGGAATCTTATCAAGAATACGAGGCCAAGAGATGAAATTGAGTCCATGGAATGGGATGAGTTCAAGAACTTGTTTTTCAGTATGTGCATCCATTGTATTCTTCGAACAAAGATGGAAAAGGAGTTTCTTGAGATGAAGTAGAAGGATGATGAATCTGTTGGTATATAAGAAGCAAATTTTACAAGACTTGCAAGGTATGCATCTGACATTATCATACAACCTAAAAGTAAAGTTGATCGATTTTTCAGTGGCTTAAAACCAAGTCTTCGAAGGGCATTAACTATAAGAGACTTCAGTAGCTATGAAGAAATTGTGTGTTGTGCTATGAAGGTAGAAATGGAAGTTGTTGTTACATATCCATCTCATGGTTTTGAAAAGAAACGAAAGATGGAGTTCAAGGAGAAATCTCAGTATAATGGTGAAAAGAAAATGAATGTTTACTTATGCTCAAATTGTGGAAAGAAGCATGGTGGAGATTGTCTTAAAGGGACTAGAAAATTTTTTAAGTGTGGAAAAGAAGGTCATCAAGCAGCCGGGTGTCGAAGTAATGGAAAAAGGGTTTCTAATGATGTGAACAAAGCAAACACTACAGAGAACGCACCACCAACACTTCAATGCTTCAAGTGCAAGGAAATGGGGCATTATACTAATAAATTCCCTAATCCAAGGATTAGTGATGATCAACATGAGAAACCTCTTAAGGCAAAGGACAAAGGGAAGTCACATGTGATCCCTATGGGAGATGTTGAATTTGACAACGGTGTTGCGGAATGATTAAGTGTTTATGTAATGGGATTCCAAATAATGTTGTATATAGTATCGTGGAATATTGGAATATTTATGTTTTGGTCTATTGTGGTTTTCAATAATTTTATGGTACCAGTAACCATGGAAAGTGATTGAGATATTTTTGTAAAAAGAATGATATGCACATAATGAAGGGAAACGAGAAAATGAAATATTTGACAGTATTCATGAGCTCATGATTTATATAAGGACTGAGTGATATCATGGTTTGAGTATATAGAATTTTGAGGATTTTGGTATGTGGAAAGTGTTAACTTTTAACTACATTCAAGTTTTCACTAAGGTTCAATGGGTATTCATTCTTCAAGAGAATACATGATTAAGGTATTCACATGTTTTTAATTTGACCCACAAGAAATATCTTATGATATATGGGGGATAAATGATGGCATTCACGTGATTATTCTGTGACATTTCAAGTAATCATTTTCTTTATACTATGAGCTTGGACCGAAGTATTTTAGATAAGCCTAATGATTAGAATGGATTATGTTGCACATAAGTTAGGATAAAACGTTTTTCAATATTATTGATGGGATGTTATAGTAATATAGCTTTAGAAAAAGGACAACCTGCAGGATGGGCGACAGCCCATCGCGTCGGACTAGGCTATGGGAATCGAACCCACAACCAAAGTGAGACTGGCCTTTATCGCCTACCACTGGCCTACAGGAAGTACCTGTTTAGTAGAAACTAGTTTTATTTTATTACGCGGTATGATATATGAAGTATAAGTTCATTTTCGGAATCGTATATGATTAACCTCACCATAGATGGACTTATGTATATTTAATAACTTTTGCTAACCTTTTGTTTGAGACAGATGGAATGACCCGACATTCTATCACATGATCTGCTAACACATCACGAATAACAAATTCAACTTCATTTATTTAAGAGATGAAGTGGAAATTGTTCAAGGCACCAACAACAGTGAGATTGTACCAAAATAAAGTAACTATTTATTCTAATTCATATTCTTCAACTTTAGGGAAACGATCTAGAAAACCAAAAATGTTGTCCTAGTACTCTTATATCTGATTAATCAGATGGTACCTTAGATCGTCACAAATTTATGGATTTTTTATTGTTGTCTTTTAAATAGCCATGTTCTCTACCACTCTCCATCAGAACATGATGGTTAGATTTTTCTTCCATATCCATATTTTCACCAATATGAAAACCCAGTGATTAGTTTATTTGGGTAACCGTTACGTTTCATACTTTTTTTTAAAGATTGGTTTTGGTACTTCGTTTTACGATGTGGGTTTCTATTAAAGAAACTTTCGAATAGTAAACCATTTATAACCCCGACGAATTTCGAGGGTGAAATTCATTTTAAGGGGGGTAGAATGTAACACCCGGAGATTTTATGAAAAATATTGTTTTTAATTTCACTAATGTCGTGTGTTGTATGCTACACAAAAAGGAGCGTGCAAAACACACATACTTGACTTGCCTTGCATTACACGCAATCGCGACATTCCTCGATAGCGTGTGTAGTACGCAATAACGAGTTTCACTAAACAACAATATGCTATTAAAATATTATTAAAACTAGCCGTTATGAATATTAATAACCACTTTTTGAAATTTTATAATTTTATTTTTCAATATGGAATTCATTTTTGGATTCGTAATATCGAAATTAGCTTAGGGTGATATTTTGGTGATTTTCGGATAACTTTCATATTTTGATGAATAGTGAAAATTACTAAATTTTAATTAAAAACAAATTTTTCAATAGAAATAATTAATAGTGATAAATTATTAATTTTAGTGGTTTTAAAGTATATTTATAATATATTTTTACAATTTAATACAATGATGGTCATTGGATGTAATTTCACATTTAAACCAGACATAAACAAGTGTCAATCTTTTGATAGTTATTATCTCTTAAGAACACGCTATTTGTTTTGACGACGGGAATTAATTTTTAAATTAATTAATTCAACTGATATGTTTTGAATTTGGTAAAATAGAAATCATTTTTAAGTTCATAATATCAAATATAGCTTAGGCCTAATTTATGGTATTTTTCTGAAAACTTTCAATTTTTGATGAATAGTGAAACCACTAAGTGGTAGTTAAAAAAAACTGAATTGTTCATAAAACATAATTTTACCGCTTCTGTGAGTGGAATTTCAAAAATCCGAGAGACACGGTTGATGTCAGTATGTAAAATGTGGTTCAATGAGATGAAAATTATTTTTTGGTGAATAGTAACTTTTTACTTTTTTTTACCACGGTTAAAAGTAAATAGGGTAATTATGGGTAGAAATGATATTATTATTACCCTAACACATGTCCTAATTCTATTGGACAAGTGTAATTGGACCAAAAAAAACTTAGGAATAAAATATGACCATTTAGGCCCACTTGGATTAGATTAGGACATTTATTATTAATTTATTTAAAGAAGGGTTAAAAGAGTTAAAATCAAAATTTCTTTACTAAAACATTTTTATTATGGGGTTATACATAATATAAATTAGACTATAAATATTAATTATAAATATATAAAGATTTCATAAATAATTGTACTTTATTTGTAATTTTTAGACATTATATAATTTAATTTATTTATGACACAACGATGATGCAGTAATTATCTTATTAATCAAAATATTGACATAATTGATGTTATAAATACCCAAATAAATATAATTTGAGACTTTTTATGCATTCCACTAATTTTCTAAGTTAATATGACATGTTAGTAGGGATTTAATTAACTTTTTTAGAACTTATCATTCTGTTATGATTTTCACAAAAATCAATTACTAAATAGTGTCAAAATTGACATAAATTAGTTTTTAAAACAAATAATATATTATTAATTGTTATTTTATTCCCAAAAATCTAAGGTTCGGCCAAATGACTTAGATAAGGTTATATATTTTAATAATAAACAATTTGGGGCTCGTTTGGCTTCTTATAGTATGTTTATTAACCTTATAGTGTAAGAACACAAGAAGACACGGTAAAAGTAAAATTATTTAACTTAATGTTAAATCTAAATGATAAGGTTAAAATAGGAACCTAAACTTGTCTAAATTCTATTGGATGAGATGATTTCGTCCCATCCCCACCTTAGCTTCGAAATATATCAATTTGGAGCTATTGAAAACCGAACATGACTTTATAATAAAATAATATTTTTAGTTATTCCAAAGGTGCCCCTCTCCTCCCTTATAAAAGGGCACCTCCTCCCTCTCTTCCTCACACAACTTTGAGCCTTCAAGCTCGGCCAACCCCTGCCCAATTCTCCTCTCCACTTCCCTAGAAACATCCTAGAGGTTCTGGTCTTCCTCAAATACCAATTTTAGTGCCCTAAAAGATGGTCTCAAAGAAGCACTTCAAAGAAGAGGAGGTTCGGACACTTACAAAGCAAGTCAGACCTAAGGTAAGGGAATATATCACAATCTATTTTTATCTGAGATTGTTTATACTTTGGTATTTACTGGGGTGTATTTTATCATCCACATTCATGTTTCCTCAATATGTAATATTATTTCCATCCACCTACAATTGTTTAAATCCAATTTTACCCTTCGGTGAGTTTTTAGTAAAGGATATGAAAGGAATCTTTTGTCGTTTTTCGTACGAGGTACTTTTTGAATTTTCCGACAAAAGTACAAGAAGAATGTTTTTTTAACTTATATGGAATGAATGGATTTTTAAAACATTAATTCCATGAATCTTCCTTCACAAGTCTTCAAGTTTATTTTTAATCAACTTCTTTCAGTTTAAAATTGTATGACATGGTAAGAAAGGAAAATGTTTTTGAAGTAGAAAGGATATTTTCCTCATGAATGAAGTTCAAGTGTTTTATCAAAATAATTTTCCATCTAAGATAATAAAGGGTTCTGTTTCTATCCCTATTATTACATTGATTTGATTATGTTGTGATGGAATTATTTTTATGAATTCCTTTATCTTATATGAATTGTTTTATGATGTCATGTTGTTTAAGAATCCCATTTTTATTACATGGGTTATGCTATGATGTATGGTTTATGATTTTGTGGCACACATAAGAATGGTATCATTATGAGATGGGTGGTACCTATATATCCCTCCAATGCATTGGGTAATGATTTTATATCTCATGAGATATACATGGCTGGAATGGAAGGTTATACCGGTTTAGCGAAACAGGACTGAAACGAGGGTGACTCGGTTCAGAAAGGGACTTTGTCCACTAAGATAGTCTTGGAAATGAGTCTTGACTAACAATAAATGATTATCTATGATTATGTGTGAATTCCACAAACTTTCATGTTTTATTTTATGATTATTGTGATTACATTTCACTTCCATGATTTACCCCATGTTATAAAATTATGATCTCTTTTACAGGTTAAGATTTCCAAAAGTTATGTGCTTATGTATATGATGTGATTGATATTTCTTTTTTTTACCCTTACTGAGCATTTGAGCTCACCCTCTTATGTTTTATTTTCCCCAGGATATAAAGAATGGTTTTAGGTAAAAAAAGGAAGATCTTTATGGGAAATGTTGAAGATCTTTCACCAGGATTAGAAGATTATATTCCGAGTTTGCAAAGACACTAAACTATTACGATCCTTGTGTGTGTGTTTTTGTTATGTACTAAGTATTACACAAATGTAATGTAATGTCACTGTACGTCAAGCTTCGGGTCTCTACATTTCTTGTATTTTGTACTTTATTTCCTTGAAACAAAACTTTAATAAATCCTCTATTTGTACCATGTAATAATAACATATGTAATAAAAAAGTAGGATTCCGTAATATTAAAAAATATATATAGACGGATGGAAAAAAGTTAATCATTAATTTTTATATTTTCTTTTTCATAGGATGATAAACCATAAGGATTATATATTATTTAATAGTGGTGGCAGTTGAAACTAAATAGGAAGTAATACTTTTTATCCATAAAATAGTGTGTAAGGAGTCACAGAAGTTTTTTTCAATGATATTTTATGATATTCCTACAATGAAATTTTCAGACTATTGATATGTATATTATTTTTCAAATCATATATTATTATTTGAATATTGGAGAAAACATTATCAAATGTATTGAACTTTTCATTTTTGGATGTTTTATTGTGGTATATATGGCTAGACCAAATGTATTATTTGGAAAATATATTTTTTATCAAGTTGGATCAGAAAACAGTTATATTGATGGTATTTATAGCTTGAGGGATCCTAAATAGATGAGTGATATGGGATTTAATGAATTTTATCATAGACTATGACATAACCACATTGAGTGGAATTAAATTACCAAAAATTGATTAGAAATTCTTTTATACAGTTACACTATAAAAATATTCATGTCTTTTAAAACGTTGGAACAAATGGAATAAATTTGGAATTTACTGAATGGGATAGAGTATTTGTTGTCACAAATTAGCTATGCAGGATGACACATAAAGATATATTGAGTCAAGAAATGAGGACACTAGATACTAAATTCTAGGATGTCTTGTAATTAGATGGATCTAATGTGGAATCATAATTCCTAATTAGTGCAACAAAAATATCCCATAATGGACCTCTTATATGACATGAAATATCTTTATCAGAATACAAAATGGTTGGATCCCATAATTTTGGTTCCAATAGATGGCTTCATATATTTTGGAATATCACAAAAACATTATTTAGGAAAGGATTTTATAGTTTCATGTTATATAGATTCTATAAAAGGTGTCATATAATAATATTTTCACCTATCAAAGGGGGAATTTAGGGCTAATTTTAGAAATGTTAGGGAGAAGATTATTCAAGAGATCGATTTAAAAATTAGAGGAAATATGGGTGACCACCTTCATGTGATAAACATTAATAGAAATATTATTATATTTTGTTTCATTAAGGGATGATATGTTACACATTTTGTCATCCACATAATCACTATAGGATTTCCATTTTAGGAACACATTTTACATGGATATATATTATTTTATTAGAAAATTTGTTCACTCGACCAAGGAGATGAGATTCTTCTTCTAAACAATATAACCACCATTTATTTTCTAGATGACCAAATCTGAGTAACCATTTTATGTGAAATAACACAGTAGAGATTTTCTTGGCCAATTACAAGTCAATGATGAGGGATTTGAATTCATCCTTATTGTTTTTTCATGGAATATAGTGGGGGAATATTAAGTTAATTAGCTTATTGAGGGTGTAAAGAAAAATATATTATGGCTAACCACATTTAGAATTATGTTTCTCATTCATCTATAGTGAGATTTTTTTTATGTATCGTCAATGTGTATCATTCATCATGGAGTTTCTTGGTCAATGGAATGATGATCCTGACATGGGATGTCTATGTTTAACAGAAAATTATAAAATGTAGGATGTAGGGGAAGGAATCAGGCAAGATATATTCTTGAAAAGACTTCATTGAAATGAATTAGATATCAAACGGAAAAATGCTAAAATACCGTCTTATGAACCATTTAATTAATGTGGTATTATTGAGGATATACATTAGAAAGTCAATGTGGGGGAAGATAAGAGATGTATCTCACTATTTTGTAGAAAATGACCTACATTATAGAACACAATGATCATGGAATGTTACTTTTTTTTGAACAGGTAGAATATTTGGACTTAGTTTTAATCATCATTTGAGAGATATCACAAAACTATTTATCTCTTGCCACATTTTTTTCGAATAGCAGGGCACTAAGGGATCCCTCTAAGTATTTCACATAATTGTTCCATTGTTTTACCTTTTTAGTAATCATCAAAACAATGTACTCTGATTAATATTTATGGTTTTACTAGAATTTAATATGGTTCTCTTCACCCCCCTTATTTAAAATGAAATTATTCATCATCTTATAATGTATCCAATAATTTTATGAAAACCATTTGGAAAAAGATTCTTAAAGTAAGCTATCATTCTTTTAAAACCTCAGAAATATTATATTTTTCATGGAGGTTTTTGGTAATGATGTACTTTATTTTAGCTAGGTTACTCATGATGAATAAATAATGGATGAATGTTCCAAAATATTTCTTATATGTTATAATAAATGAAAATTTAAATAGGGTTAGATTTTTTTGGTAGTAGAGAATATAAGAAACTTTAAATTAACCATTCATAAGGTTCTTTCATTAGAGTTATTTTACTACAAATGGAATAATGTATCACTCCATTAATTTTCCATGTTGTGAATAATTGAAATGGTGTATATTATAAATATATATTTATCTATAATTAATCAAAATGAATGAAATCACAAAGAATAAACATGTTCTATGTAGATCCATGGATGATAGTGGTTTCATCATTAAGTATTGCTCTAACAATGGATAGGAATTTTTAAATTATTCTATGATGTTTTTCTGATATGTTAATGGAGTCTCTGATATGTCCATTCAACATATCATATAGTATAACTTTGGATTTCCACATGGGGTAATGAACATTTTTGATGGTGTTTAATTTGATCGAGTAATGATCATTGGTGTCAATCAAAGCATTATGGAAGGTATTTATCATTCTAGGAAAATATTATAATTTTTTGATGAAAATATGAAGGGCATGATGGTACATATTTTTCTGTGGACTGACATTTTCATCTTTATATAATTACATAAATTTTTTAAGGTTTTATTTTTCGAATGTAACATATTTTGATAACTCAATGGTGTATATGACTAAACAAAAAAATATTAGTAAAAAATATTTTCTTGCGTCATTATTCATCGATATCATCTCATCGACATTGGTGGAAACAACTTATTCCTTGTCGGGATATTCTTCACCCAAATACTCTTCATAATAACTTGGAGGCTCTAACGAGGGAGATGGGACTTTGGGTATAAGAAATTTTTAGATCATATCTTCCTTCCAAGAAAGGGAAACATTTATAGAATTGTATTATTTTCATTCTAGTTTTAAAGAAACCAATGTAATGGGTGTCTAGGATCAAATTATTTTTTATATTTTCTAATGTGATCTACACATCATGTCAAATAATTGATGATTCATCAAATACTAGGAAGTCAATAAATATTTATAGTAGGCCATATAGAGATGTAAATTAATATTAAATGGGAAATATTTTGGAATAAAATTATAACAAAATATATATATCATAAAGGAGGCTCTCAATAAAAAATAGAGGGTGATTAGTGTCAAATCGTTCCTCTAGAGAAAAATTAAATTCATATACCGTTATGTAGCTATAACATCAAGATGGTTTTTGGTTGGAATGAAATAGTTCTTAAATTCCATTTTTATGCCTTTTAAGGAGGGTTTCATGTGATTATGATAATTGAATTATTCTATGTACTAATCAGAACAAATCATTCCCAGAATTACAATATCAATAATTTAGAAAGTAGGATTTACATGTGTCAAAAGGAGAGAAACCATTGTTTAGAATCCCTATATGAACAAAAATGGAATATTTTAGCAATAAGTAATATGAAAAGGGGATAAAAAAAGTACATATATGGCCTTACAACAATTCCATTGAATTCAATGTCAATCAAGAAAAAAATGAACTTAGTACTTGAAACAAAAGATTTAAAATTATTTCCCATTTGGATCATATCAATAGGATTATACAAAATCATTAAATGACACTGACTGTTTATAACAGACAATGCTAACCTAGCTTCTATATATAATATATTTAATAGACTCTAATTTGGGATAATATGGATTCTATATCTATTGTCCCCAAAACACTAGTATGTATTCATTCCTTTAATATTTTCTAATACATATAAGGGTAAAATATACACTAAGATTATTGATCATTCATCCTATATAGAGAATATGATAATGTACTTTATGTCATCAAGTAAATTTTTCATTGTAAATATAATATTTATTAGGATACCATTTTTTCTCGCATTCTATAGTGATTCATATGAATATAATGAAGGACACGAAATAATTCTTCAATAAGATTAGAATTTCTAGTATTGAATGATGTTATGGAATGTTGATGATGTTCATGAGAACCCTATACATCAATGATAGGGGAATAATTTTACCTCCAATATAGGCACTCATTGACATGAAATATGGATGGTAAATCATGAAGGGGTGGGGGTTCTTGGTTTCTCACCATGGATCTATTATTCTTTTAGAGTGGTTATAGATGAGACATTTATTTCCATAGGAAAGACCTAATATAAAAATTTAATGGTTTGAAAACTGGTATCAGAGGATTCATTGAAAAAAAAAATCTTTTTTATTTGTCCCATAGAAATTATGTTTATTTCATCTCAATAGTATATGCTAATTGTTTTGGGATAACACATATTGTTTCCTTATAATGGGTGTTTGTTTAAATCTTGTTAATCAATACTGGGTTTGGGGAGATACATGATGTACCATATCATCAAGATATGTAGATACAATTAATAACCTGATTGAATTGATATATTTGAATTACTATTCACCATATGTGGATTCATCTAAAATCAAATGGGTTCCCGAAAGTTGTTCATATTCAAAGGGGAATGGAATCAAAGCTGGTACATAAAATCTTTGTAATTTTTTTGGTTAATAACTATCCTTTTGAATTTTTTATAATTAATTCATTATTGAAATGGACGCAATACCAATGCAATCACTCGGATAAGCAATCTTGAATAGGAATTAATTTGATGATTCTACCAAATTTATATAACCTTTGGTTCATGATTTAATGTAATTCATCATGTATAATGATCAAAAGTTATATATATTCTATCGAAAACAATATATCATTCATTAGAATCATCATCACCACCAGGGCTTGATTATATTTTTGATTCATGTACTGATGGATCACCGAATTCCGCTATTTCAGGGTATAATATTTACATTAGAAAACCATTGATGAGAAAAAAGACTTTTATGGGGTTTCACTGGAATTCTTAGTTAGGGAAATTATAGTGATGGTTCTCCAGTGCATCCTATTATGTATTATTCTTCCCAAGATATTGAGAATGTTTTTCAACATAAAATTGACAAAGAATTATAAGAATTGCTCATCCATCATGTTGTAAACATTATTCTTTAGTTATAAGAATGTTATTCATTATTGTATTGGATGGAGGGACTATGATACAATCATAAAAAGAGTATACGATTGAAGTTAATAATTATATAGAGCCTCCTATAACTATATCAAATATGGTTAAATGTTCAATTGGAATTTTTTTAATATCAATACTTTTAGTGTTGTAGTAGTAGACGATTGGAAAAAAATCTATTTTTATACAATATTTTCTACATGAGACACAATGTTCATATAGTTTATTACCATAATCCTTATGGATAATCCATGGAGTTGGGGGTTGTGAAAAATATATCCTAAATGCTTTAAATGAACATTACCATCAAACTATTCCATGTAATTTTGGATAATAGGGGTGTATATTCATCCTTTATATTGGGTAACAAAGTGAGTGAAACAATCTTTGCCTCCCTAATTGTACATATTTTGGTTTTTGGAAGTCATATTATATTGGGTGGAACATAATTGGTTGAGAAATATTTGTAGATAAAAGCCGAGTCCTAGATAAAACCTATTATAATATGGATATATATTGTGGGGGAGAATCCTTATATAGTCTACAGAATGATATAGAGATTGTTTTCTACATAATTTTATGGGATTAAAAACGCTATTACACAAAAGGAGGGAAAGTGGTAAAGGGGTTACTCTTTTCACCTATATCATTTATGTGTTGATGATTAGGTTTCCATAAATTAATAGAGGGGGTTATAGCCCACCAATTCAAATAATATATTGTTTTTAATGTATGTAATATATCATAGAATCTATTCACCTTCTAGAGGAGTGATTATAGAATTGATGGTGTAGTTCGGATGAGTGTTGTCAAGCTTCTACCAATAATTGGAATGAGTCCAGTGAAAAGAAGTAGTTTTGATCCTGTGTTATGAAATATCATAGCTCTATTAGAGATTGATATATATGGATCACTTCATTTTTCCTTAAATATGTTGAGAACATGACACCATTCACAGATTTATAGGTCAAACCCCCCAACTTTATCCCCATTTTATTGGATGAGAACTCTATGTTTCCTAGGTTCTAGATATATAATGATGGGTTCTTCCTCATCAACTCATCACATTGGATTATACACTTAGTTGAGACCATCATTTAACTTCTTAAATCTCATGAGATATTGGGGAATGATATCAATTTAGATGCTTACCTCAGTATCATTAGTGACTTCATTATGACTATATGATCCCAAAACACCTTATCATTTTTCGAGATGTTGTTAGGATAATAGATGTGGGACTATAGTTGGACTTCCATAACATATATAGTGTATTTAACAATGGGTTTATGCTCACTTTGTATGGTTTATCTTTTATGGTTGTTCATATAGGTGATCTAATCCCTTGTGTTATACATTATCAATCTTGAAATTGTTATCGTACAGGAGAATGAAAATGAATACATTCACCAAAGAAATGGATTGTGGTGGAGATTCACTAACATTATCATGTGGAAAATAATAATGACAAATTCTAAAAAAAATTTATTACTGAACATTAGATTGAAATTATACCCCTTAAACATATTTTAACATGGGTAGATACCTCTTAAATGATCCAATGAAGAATTTATAAACATTTTATGAACACTCGTCAGATGATAAAGATACATCAACTCATGTTAGAATGCATTTCAAATAGAAGAACAGAGAGATCAACCTCCCTAAATGGATATTTGAGGCTATGAAATTGATTATAAATTATTTGGCTGGTCATTACATGGTATACAATAGGGTGTATTGTTTCCAAAATAGTTATTTGTAGAGTAATCATGTTATTTTTATTCAAAAATATTATGATATTATAATTCATAATTACCTAGGGCTAGAACTCTATTAGAATCTTGTTAATGATTTTCCACTTCTAGTGCATCATTTTATTATTCATTTCCCCAAACGAGGGTATATCCCATCAAAGAAATGTTGAGTTTTTAGGAATTCTCTTATTAGTGAGAAGTAAAATATCTTTATTTTTCATCTTCAAAATTGGAATTTTTTGCCTATGAAATTTTCCCTTAGAATATATGATTATTTATTAAGTTATATTAAACATGATTTAAAATGTCATATAATGGGGTGAGTCTAAATCATCTTGATGAAGGAGAATATCAGGTTCTTTTGGATCGACCAAATGTGTCTCCACATCTAACGACATCATGTCGTATACTAATGCCACTTATACATCATGTTTAGAATTACGGGTAAGGGTAATGATTATGGTATGGGATACTATATGTCAAGAATATAGAATGAATCTGATATTTTCTCCAACTATATGTACTTAATGATTTAAATTATGAGATTTTTCACATTGGAATCAGTAATATACGTCCTCAAATAATATTTATTTTCCACTATATTTTTTGTTAACGAACAAATATCTCAAAGAATAATCACTGGTCAAATATTTTAAATGGTTAATGGTGACCAAGATCGTTTCCCCATTTCCTACATTCAATGTCACCATATATGTTATCCATGTTTTGATATATAATACTCATTATGAGAACCACCATGTGTATTAATATTTGTGTTATAGAGATAAAATTTGTGAAATCATGTTGTCCGTATACCATAGAAAGGACCCTTAGGGAGACAGAGGTATTTTGACAAGGGATCAAACATTATGATATTTTATATCATCTTATGGAGGTCCTCTGTGTCATTTTTCATTATCATGCGATGAAAAAATGTTATTTCTATTGAGAGATATGTTTGTTGAGAAATTCAACCCAATGTATCTGGTGGGTTGCTTGGGTCGTAATCCAAGTCATGGGAAAACATGTACTTATTCAATATCAATTATGTGAGGGGATTATTACATATTATTCTTCACCATAGTAACTTTAAAAAAACATCCCCTAGAACATTCTTTATGTTTTACTTATGAATGGGTTTCATTAAATCATTAATAGGACTTACTAATCTATAATAAGAAAAAAGGGTCTAGCTATTGTGTGGACCTACCAGTACAGATGGTGATATTGGGTTGTGGGATCCCTCATTGGTAAGTTATACATTGTATCTTTTGGAGCCATCATGGAAAAGGAAACCATTAAATTTTTGATATATGGTAATATTACATCTCGATTTTCGTAGGACTATCCCATAAAATGATTTGTAATTGTAATGGGGTGTTCTTGTCTATTATGAGATATTTGTTGGAGGAAGAGTTATATAGGGGAAACATTTTAGTCCTCTCAACCCATATCTTATGTGGAGGTGATACCTTCATTTACACAATGAACAATTAGTGTTTTTATTATCTTCCCTTTAATATGAACTATTAGGGGTAAATTGTAAGGGATATCATGATCCTTTAGAGTTGATTATTTTTACTCTTTGGAATATGTGTATGGAATCACAAAATGAGTTATTCTACCTCATGATTAATATTGATAGTTATTAGGGTAGCCCACTAATCCTAAATAATGAATTGAATTCAATATGATACATATGAGGAAAACCATAAGTGCAAAACTTTTATGGGGGATTCCTAATATTCCAAATATGGTTACTTTTTGAGGTTGGTGATGCCAAATATTACATGTCCTATCACTATAAAAATAAAATAGATTACCATTGATATCATCATTATTTTTCCATTAAATTTTACTTGTTCCCACAAATAGTCAGAATACATAGGGGACTATCATTTTATTGTTTTCATACATTACATTTTTACCAAAAACTGGAGGCATGTCACCACTTTGGTTGATGATGTCGGATGTATTAGGGGGATAGGATAATGGGTTGTTAGACCGTCCATCAATCGATTCCTCTATGAAGTTAAAAACCTAGTGTAGTTCTCCCATATAGATATATGAGAAGCTCAAGTGTCATGTTAATAAAAAAATCTATATATGATATGATATAATTACTTATATAGATCCCTTAGCATATAGAACACCATTAGTTAGGGAGGTTAGTATTTAATCTTTATTAAGGATTGGTGGGTATTCTATGAATTAGTAAATATCTCCCATTAGTTGTGTAATTATTTAATCCTTTTATTTATATATAAAAATTCATATTTTGGGCATATGAATAATAATTTTTGTTATACAATGAATTTAATTGTCATTAAATATTGGTTCAGAGGATCATTTCAACAAAATAATCCAATGTTACTTGCCAGAGGAATCCTATTCTATGGAAATCATGTGTCATGTTCTATTTACATATTAATCGTATCCTTTTTACTTAATGTATCCCTAGTTCATCCTTAGAAGAAAAAATTTATTTTCCTATATTCCATGGATTTCATGTCACATTAGGATGTGTAGATTATTAACATCATAACCTAAGGGAAAGGTATAGATATCCTATGATCATTTAATTGACATGTTATATAAATAAAATAATAAATATCATTATGAACACACATAGAATGAATATTAGTCTCTACTAATATATTAAACTAATTTTACCAAAATCATTACTCTAGTTGGCCAACCACAAGGCCCATGGTATATTCCAAATCACCATGTAATAACAAAAAACACATATATATCATACAAATAAATGAATAAATGAGGTCACGATATTAAATTCACATGATATGATTGATTAAATTATTAAATCGTATTAGGTATCCAACATACATCATATGTCTGTAAACCTAACCATAACGGTAATAAATAACAATTGAATAATAAAGGATAGATGATCAATTTGAAATAAAATAAATATATATCTTCAAGAAACACATGGGTACATCTCCTTGTGTTTTCATGTCACCACAATCCCATCCCATAGTAAGGAATCACAAACTAGTTGAGTCATTATATACTTGATGTTTTCGAAATTACACGTATCCCCAAAAAAGTCTCCAAACGACAATAGTAAAAATTAGTGTATAAACACTGCACATTCATAGGATTCCCAAAAAAATATATGAAATTCATACCCTCAAGTATCCATTACTTATTATTTGAAATTTTATTAATTAAACATTTAATATAGAATACAGTTATCTTCAATACATTTCAATTAATAATAACATTTTGTTACTTTAATCAAAACATGCAATATAAACTAAATAAAAAGAATATGAAAAATTATCCATCATGTATAATAAAATAAAATAACCATGTTTTCATGAACTGAAAATCATATCATGTAGGAGAATAATTAAATAAAATAAACATTCATGTAATGTTTTCATAAAGTCCAATGAGGAAATTCACAACCAAGGGGAATCCATAACATTTATTAACAATAAACAATAGTGTATGTACTTGAATCCTAACATTGTGGATCATGATTCCTTAGTAAATCCTACCTAATAGCTCCACGGAATCCTGATAACATACCCTAGTGGTAGAATACCACACTAAGTCTCACATATGTATTGTTTTTTCACATACCCCATGGTGTTTTTGATGTGATCTTTTATAGTCATTATGGTTTATAAACCCCAATATAAATTTTATAAATATTTTTTAAAAAATGTTCCATTTCAATTTTTTCAAATCTTGTTTAAAAAATCAATATTTGAGGAAATGCATGGATCACATCCTGTGCATCAAAATACTTCCGAATAAAAGAAAATATAGAATACTTTTCCATTTACATCAAAGATTATATTCACCTATCATGGATTTCAAATACTAAAAATTATAAATAAAAATCAATTATAATATATAAACTCAATAAATTCTGTGGGATGTACCATATGATAGAGACACCTACACTATGATCAAACTAAATAATATTTCCCTCAAGATAGTAAATAGGAGATGAAGAGATAAGAAATATATATATATATATATATGATCTAAACAGTATTAATTCTATATGTCCCTTATATAAATATATATTTATATTAATAAGTAGTCGATCACATCGAGATGATGTGAAGAAATTACATTATAATACAAATAACCCACTAGATTAAAATCTATGAGGATCCATGATTTCTACAATAATGAATATTCATAAATAGTTAGAGGGGGAGAGAAAAAGTATCTCCAAGGAGTCTATTGAATGGTTAAAATTTAGTATTGGTCATAGGAGTTATATTAGACGAAGTAACGAAATTAGGCTAAAATGGAATTTATGACCCTGCAAAATTTCATATCCAATGATTCCATCTGTGAGCCATTGGATAACAACTTGTGAGATCGTTGACCACATTTTTTATATTTATCATTAGATGGTTTGGATTGAGTGCTTGAACCTAAACTTCTCCAGTGTTTGGATTTTGTCTCTTAATGCATTAATGTTTGTCTACCAACCTACATTGGCTAGCCAGTTGATATTTCCTAATTATTATTTTCCTACTATTTTAAAAAATTTCAAACCTACCCCCGCAAAAACAATAGAATCTATGGAAACAAAAAAAACAAAAAAATCAAAGGAGGATATTTTCCCGATACTACACACCATGATGTGATAAGTATCCTCGCAATAAAATCATTTTACACATTGAAATTATTTGACTCCATAAACATAAAAGGGACACCGAAATTATTGCATCATCACTCCATTAAAATAAAATGACTCATTGTTATCACCACACAAATTCCATCTCACTTAAAAAAATGAATCATAATTCAATGAACAAAAAATGTCTTCTGTATTTAATATCTGAATAGGACATTCAATTACTAATGTATAATTAATAATTTCAATATCCTATCACTTGATCACATCAGATGGATCCAATTGATACTAATTTAGTAGGAATAAAGCAACACATTAATGTTAAAATTCATATAACAGTGTAATTATAATTGATAATTCACCTCACATATTTTATCTAATATCTCAAATATAAAAACATTACTATGTTCTAAATTACCATGCCTCAACAAAAATATATTCATCAACAATGGGAAAACTCTAAGGAAAACCTCAACACCTGCCTTATATTCCAATGGATGGAATTATTTATTAAAATAAATATTATCCTAACAATAGTCTATCAATATTATTTTCCTGATTAATTTAATGATATTTTAAATATCAAGGATAGTTTTATATGTAACTAAAGTCAGTGCTCAAATGTATAGTCAATAATTAAGTATCAATGAGGCCTCCCATACAACCCATCATATTGTATATTGTTATTGAATGCTGATAATAATTTTAATTATAGGAAATTCAGAATAAGTGAGGAAGTATATATCGTCCTACAATGAATTCAAGGATGCATGCATGAGCATCTCAGAATGAAACTGATTATGATGATATTTATGAATATATTTATAAGAATGATATTATATGAATAATATAAACTAAGAACATATAACATTATTAAATTCACTCCAAATCAGGATGTAGTGTGAGGGTCCCTATTTGAAATGATAGGAAATAGAACACTATAAAGAGTAATGAATTTTTACACCATATTGTGTTAATGATCATCTACATTCATTGAATCCTTGTAAGGTAGGATATGCACCAACTTCATAAGTTAGTAAAAAATCATCCAAATCACATACTTACAACTACTATTATTTTGTATCCCAATAAAAAAATATAGGGCTATTGTATTCCATTTATATATATCAATGGGTAATGACTTCAATTACCCAATTGGTATCTAATTCACATCATTAATTCTATAAAATATATGGAACCATGAAAAAAATGAAATATATATTCTAATTCTTGCAAAAAAGTAGGGGTATATATTTTCATGACAAATCAACATATATCCAGGGTGTGTAGACATACTATATTGTTATCTCTTATCATTAATATTTCTCTTAGACCTATCAGAAATAAAATTCTTCCATAAAATCAAAGAACCCTATCATTATATTGAGACAACTCACATAAGTTATCACCACTATAAAAATATTTAATTATGACACTAATGAACAATATAAGATGATTTCTTGAGAGTAATCCTGTTTCACAAGAATTAATCAACATTGCCTCAAGATCATCATATGACGACGAATATTCTTAAATCACCACCATGATATTTTCATCAAGCAGTTTCACCTAGTATCCCACATCATTTAATTCCTTTATATACTACATTGGTATTTCCCTACTAAAGGAATCTATGTACACCCCAATTATTCCAAGGTATTACACCATATAGAAATAAAATATATGAAAATAATTAACTGGGAATTTCATCCATATAATTAAATTACTCTAGTTAGAAATATAAATCATGCTTCTACGATCTGAATATTTCATAAACTTCTCTCTAAAGGGTTAGTGTCACCAATTTTTAAGATAATGTTAAATTATTACCAACTCATGGTCATTGTGATATATATTCATTATGTAATTGAATAATTGTTGAAGGCCTTAATATATCCAAAACTTTTCTAACATCAATACATTTCTCAATCCATGCCCAAGGATTCATAGTAATATCATCAATACCGATTTTGGCTTAGTGTGAATCGGTATTGGAGCTAAAAATGAACTCACATTCATCATTTCAAATGAGTCACACTTAAAATATTTTCCATAATATGAATATTAAGAGAGAAGATACCTAATATGGGATTCCCTATCATTTATATTAAAAATAATATGGTGTGACAATGATCCAATTTATCGATGCAAGAAAGAATCATAAAAATAATTTAGGATTCGCATTCAAATCAAGGAATTAATAATTATGTTTTCCATAGTGAAAGGAAACAAATATGTTTTCATAATATGTTGTCTATAAATGGGAAACAATGATCAAAAATATGAAATTAAATAAAAAATTGATATTTTGTATGCATCATTTATTTTAACTAATAGAATGATCATTGGGGGGAAAAAATAGGGATCTAAACATCCAATGCATCTCCCATGACCATCAGACAGTTCGAACAAAGACATTCCTTTACATCAAATGAATTTTCAGTAGTATTGGTTCATGATAATTTATTGATAGAACATCATGTTTAGATAATTCACCATGTTGTATATCGTAAAAAATAAAATAATAATCATTCCCCTAATGAATTATTTATCCCATTATGTCACAAAACCAAACCTACTGAATTAAGAAAATACCCAAGGATCACTACATTTTCAACATGAATTCAAAACGTGTTTAATATCTTTTCCAAAAAGATGATCTACAAAATAAGGTCCACATATTGAATCGACAAATCATGGAATGATGAAAATTGAGATTTCCCATACTCCAAACAGAGTATCCCAAATGTAATGTTAATATTTATATTTAAACAAGGATATCACAATACCCAAATGACAAGATATTTTTTATGAAAATTCTAGATGGATGATCTTCTAGATCATAGGATAAACCCTTAATTAAAATATCCTAGTCGAAGATGGGGAATCTTATAGAAATTTTCTTTACCCTATAAACTATGTTGAGGTACATATATACTTATATCACCATGATATAAATGAACTTCCAGAGTGAATATTACACACTCCACACCACTCATTTCCTATGGAATACTAATTATTAGAGAGAAATACCCCTCTTATTAAACTTGTCTCTCAAAAACTCATGACCACCCTGGAATACTCACTCAACACAAGTTATATGAGAATTATATCTGGTAATTCTATTCAAATTACATTAAGTAACTACTATAAACAATAATAGGTATGAAAAAACCTAAAAAATATACAAATCATGAAAACTCATTATGAGTGCTTTCAAGACAGACCCACATTATGAGAGTAAGTCTATGTTGAAAATTATTCTTCTGGAAAACCTCCAAGACATTTTTTAATTGGAATTGTAAAAAAAATGTTAAGATTGAACCTCATAAATTACTCTTTAAAACATTTGAATATGTTCATTTAATAATTATTCAAATTTGATATATTTCTTATTATAATTTAGTTCTTATCATTAAACGTGATTCACTTTCATGATAAATTACATTATACTTTTCAAAATAACATTATAGAATCCATCACTAAATTAATCAATGATGTTATTCTTGAAATTATGTATCTACTTTTAAATTATCATATTGTTTTTAATAACATTTTCTCTTATATATTACATGTTTAAAATAATATAGGGGTTTTCATTAAAACAAATAAATAACCTATTTATGTATTTACAGTAAAACCTCATTTCTTTAAAAACAATTAAACATAATTAAAGACAACATTTAACGTTGTATGATTCATTTCAATTGACAAGTTAATTGTTATAAAAAATATAGTTTATCCAATCTAAAAAATAATTTTATAATACTTCAAATGAAATAAATGATTTTTTTTCCAAACAGGCATGAAAAATTCACATTTCAAACTAATATCATTTTCTATGAAATAAATTTTTCACATATTAACCCAGTTTTACTTCACTAAAACAAACAATATAATTCCATTACATCTATATAAATTAATTAATGATATAAAAATATATTATGGACTATGTTTATTATTTACCTATTAATTTGGTATACTCGTTGAATCTTTGAATCATGAGTTCTAAAATAGAATTATGTCATAAATTCATACATCCTGTTTTAACAATTACATATAATAAAAACACTAAAATTAATAAAATAAAAAGAGGGATTCTTAAGATAAATATATCCCAAAAAATGAATCCTTACCTCTTGTGAGATAAATTTGAATAAAAATTAATGTTATAAGCATAATTGTACCCACCATTAATTGACACAAATCCTTAAGAATGTTCTTTATCTTCATGGGTTTTCTATAAGAACAAAATTATTAATTAATGAAATATGTGGTTAATTTCACAATCAAATAAAAATTTGATCAAATAAATTTAACCAGAGTATGAAGAAAATAACAGTAATACATCATATGTATAAACACAAAAACACAAAAGAAACAACTAACCACTAGAAAATAATGTTGATATAAACTATATATCTAAAAATAAAAATGGATCCTAAAGAAACCCCTGGGTCCATATCCTCATGAAAAAATATCACCCCCATCCAAAACTCCAGAAGGTATCATGAACTCATAGATCTATCCTTTACATGAATAAATTTTCATAACATGTATCATTCAAAAATTATGTCTAAAAAGAGTCAATGTAATGTTAGAGTATAGGTACTACAAATCAATATAGTAACCCAAATGAATTTATATAATGTATATCAAAATGAATATATTATTTACTATTCAAAAAAAATTTGTTAAACATTTATTATAATATGGTTTCACTTCAAAACATTTCAATGTAAAATATGTATTAGATTTATTTTAAGAAACCTTCCATATTAAATATACCAAAATAATATGAAATACTATCAATGAGGCATATCCCAATATAATAATACTATTTTAAGTCATAAATAATTCATATAAAGTGGATGAATAAATCAATTAGTTAAACATTCATGTATTCTATATAAAATAACTCCAAAATGGATATTCAAGACATAGTGGAATACACTAAAAACATTAATATTAATCAATAGTCGGCCTATGGGAGCCCTAATTAAAATAACCTTTTTTCCTTCAAAATAGCTCCCCACTATATCAATGGAATTATGGGACCTAACCTAATGATATATTATATCACTATGTCTTTCATATGCCTAGTTTTCACCATTCCCCAAGGTCTTACAAATATTATTTTACTCCATCAATATGTTCAAGAACCCTAAATCATAAATTCAAAAAACATATTGAAAATATATTATATTTACATTCATGAGAAAAACATTCCAAATCAAATTATTTTTCAATAAATTCATTAATAATATAATGGGAATAAAAATGGTGTTTAAGAAAAAAGAAATTTTTATGAAATATTTCCTCATATATTAAATACTATTTCAACTCATATGGGATTCAAAAAATCAATTTTTTAAATTCATAACCAATGTGATTCATAATATAATAATGAATTCTGAGGAAAAAACTATAGGATTCCAATATATACCATAAGATCAATAAAAAAGTTGGCCTTCATGCCCTATGATGTAAGTGGATGATATTGTAATCTTTAAAACCTGTATCAAATTTAAAAATAATTAATTCTATATAGTAATACTATATATAATGATGCAATCTCACAAAAAATGAAATACATGATGAAGAAGAGTAAAACAATACTAGAATAGGTCTAACTCATTCTATTGCTATCAGTAGATATATATAAATTTAATCGATATGGGGATTGATATATTAGATGAGGGAGAGTGCCAAAGTCTTCCCCCAGGTTCCTCTATATCAGAGAAAAAATATTTGGTTTGAGTGGGTTAGATAATTAGATCCAAATAAAAAATGTATGTAAAAATTTCAATTATGATATTTATAAATTTTATGTCTAGAGGTGTCACATACTTGATGGTGGAAAACTGGTTGTTTGATGGTTACATGAATAGATCATGTACAAATCTTTTTCCATAGGTTTTATGATGGAATTTGATGTTCTAAAAATGTTATTCCAAAGTCTACAAGCTATCCAATTTCTCTTCAATGGCATGACAATGGAATTCTTCTAATAAAAACCATAAATCTCTCTTCTACCGATCATTGAACATTCATGAAACTGAAAACAGGAAAACAGAATGTGTTACCCAATTATATAAACTAGTATGTGACACTCACAACCTATGGTATGGTAAAACACATTCAATTATTCTTAAATAGTCTTCATATACTGATTATATAATGCATAATTTGATAATCACATATGGCGACCAACGATTATCACCTAATGCAAGGTTTTTGATTCCTTAGGGAATTTATATGATAATAATGTAAAACACCTCATTATATTATGTATGAGAAGAATCCACATTGTCTTATGAATAAATTTTGGACATTGGTCGACATTTAGACGATATGGATCCACATACGCTCTTCATCCACTAGCATGGATCTATCTATTATTTGTTCTCATACGGTCTAAAAATTATTATTAATGATTCTAAATAAATATTTTTTGGATAATAAAATTATATTATTTATGGTAATTTTTATATTGTACTTTTAATAAATTATTACCTCCAATTCAAATGAAATGCTAATATATTATTTATTCAGTTAATTGAAAAATAAAATAAGTAATTTAAAAAAATATGATATATAATCAAATATTTATGATTTATAGTTTTAAATGAATTATTCAGATAGATATAAAATATTTGAAATTTTTATTAGTATTATATTCTAATTTAAACTTCTCATTTCTGTATTTTATGTAAAATTATTTAAATACTGTCATAATTTTTATTGATGATATTTTATCAAAATTATCTATTATTAAAACATTTTGAAATAATAATATATTTAAATATGATAGGCTGGAAAATAAATTGTCAATAATTTAATCCATTGTTCAATAATTACTCAACATCCATATTATATGTTAAATTATATCTCATTAAGATTGAAAGAAATGTTACCATGATTAATTTTAAATAATATTAAATAAGTGGTCAAATCAAAATATAACGTTTAAAAACTACATAACAATTGTTAATTTTTATTATTTTCCAACCCCATCCAATATCACCTTTGACTCTATGAATGTTTTGAGGAATTTTGGAAAGATATTGAACTTATTATTTTATATTCATTTGAGATTCCTCATGTGTTCCACACCATTCAATTATAAATGTAAACACTTCCTTTCTATTATTCACACCTCACAGTGACTTCTACATCAAAAATGCAAATAAAAACATTTATAAACATCCAAAGACAAATTTTAGAGGTTCTAGTCTTCCAAAAAATATTATCCCTATGATCCTCATGATGTTATATAAAAGAGTTCATTCGATGAATAAAAAAACACATTAATCTGATCACATTATTTTTACATCTTCATTACCAACTTAGTTTATTTTTTAGTTATCATATAATAATAAAAAATTTTTCAATAAAATAATAACATTTCAAATGTAATTAATAATTTCAAAAACCTTTATTTTTATTACACACTTCAACCTAATTAATTACAAAAAATATTCAAATGATACAACATAGAAGATCGAGATTTCTTGTGTATTTGGGGCTCAGGAACATTGCATGACAACATAGAATGTTAAACAAACATGGTAATTATTGAAATATTCATTTACATGACCACTACATTCCCTCGTACTTAGAATCACATGGGATAACCTGAGGACGTGCATAAGAAAAGGGTGAGCTATAAAGCCCAGTAAGGGAATAAACATGGAATAACATAAGGAATACAATACATGTTAGACAATAGGCATAACAATGTAGAACAAGAGAAACATGAACATAAAGGAATGATAACGAATTATAATCATAACATGGAAATGTGGCAACAACACTTAGCATGGAATTAGCATGAGCCATGTCTCATTGCACATGGATCCTAAGTAATCCCTCATTGTGCTTGAAGCACGAGTAAACCCCTATTTCTATTTAATTATCACGAGTCAACACCCATTTCAAATGACTTATCATGTTACTATACTTTACCAAATGCATTGGAGTGCTATCAAGATGCACCCTTCTTAAACAGGTCATTACATGCATAAGTCTGCCACATAAATCATGGAATCTATCAAAATCATAAGTTATTCTGTGATTAAGTAATGTGGAATAAATACCTTAAAGTACCATTAAATATGTATATGTGTATAAAGTTGAATACCCTTGATAAAGACATGGGTATGGTATTAACGGCACAATGATCTTGGCTTGGAAAATGCTGTACAATTTCGGTAGCATAGTTGTGTAACATAAGGATTCATTAATATGGATGATATGAGAGAAAAGGGTTTCACAAGACATATACATGAAATGGATAGTAAGGTTGTAATATAGATACATTTCCAGACAAACATAATGGAATTTTTATCCATAATACCAAAGAGTTACTTGGATGCAAAAGAGGAGAGGGAAATCCCTCAAAGAATTATGGCATAGTAACGGGTGTACATGGGAGGAATTAATGATAGTGAAAGGAGTCTCCCTTCATCCAAACATAAATAGGACTGTATGGGGGATGTGGGAAATCATATTCCATAATTTTTAATTGAAAACAAATGGTCATAACAACTAAAAAAATTGGGCAAAAATGAGATAGAAAGAAATCCCTTACATAGATGTTTGATCCCAAAGGCATAGAAGAGGATTGAGAGAAGATTCATTTGAGCATGGGGTACCTTGGGAGGATTATAGAGAGAGGAGGGTAGGGGTTGGTCAAAATACAATGTCTTTGAGTGAAGAGTATGTGGGATCTTGTGTGGGTTAATATAGGAAAGGATATGGAATTCTATATTATTTAGGTTTTGGACACCTCACATTAAACTAATCAAAACCACATACCATCGCATGGTTTTGGCCCATGTTTTTTTCCAAAGGGAATTTGAAAAATATATTTTATAATGCCAAAGGCTGTTATTCTTAAAATAATGGGGTTTCTTATGTGGAGATGAGTTACACTCTCAAGGAAAACAATTAAAAAAGACAAAATGGTTTAAAATCCTTGAAATGTCCACTAATGCTTTTTAAAATAAATCTAACAAAAACAAATCACATTGTTTTTATTTTAAAACATATATTGGACGAAAATAATGTTTATATTTTGTTATTTCATCGCTATTGGGTCATTATGATGTTAGAAAACAAATTATATATTTAAATAGTATTTAATTTTCACCCAAAAATTCGACCATTTCCATAACTTACGAAAAAATCACCATTGAATAATTTCGACATCCTAATTCCAAAATTAATATTTAGTTTATCAAAATAATTTTATAAAAATGTGAATTTTTTACATTTAAAATAAAAACCGACAATTACTGAAAATTCATGGGTTTTGACAAAAACAATTTTCAATCCTTAAAAAAATTACAATTGCATTAATAAAATTATATGATCATTTATATTTAATAAAAATTAGTTTAATTATAAGAATATTTTATTAAAATATTACTTAATTCATAAATACATTAATTAATTCAAATAGATTTCTATATTGAATATTAACTAAAAATAATATTTTTACTTTATAAACTATTTACAAAGTAACCATAACAAAGTGAATGCCCAATTTTTATACAAAAATAACATACATAGTAATTGTACTAGGGTCTTGTCGCATATCCCTTAAAACACCAACATAAGACTGAAAGGTAAGGTGTGCGATGGAGACAGACTATTGGGGTGGCTCGGATAACATCGCTCAGGTGGTAATCTATATTATCATCCACATCCCCGTAGTTGCTTCCGTTCAAGCATAACGCATTCAAGCTCATATTGGGACTACTCAAGAGTGATTCCCAAGGATGCCACCGCCTTTCCAAGCTCTGAAAAATGGGATTCATATGAGGAAAGTCTACTAGATGAGGTCATCACTTCCTTTGTCTGAGTAAATTGTATTTGTTAAAGCCCTGTATTTATAATAATCATGTGATCACTGTTCAACAGCTATATTAGCAATGATAACAATTCAAAATGGTATTTTAAAATCTAGATACAGAAAATTGATGAAGTTCCCATTTTATATAACCTTAAAAAATATTTAATTATATCAAGTGGAATTTCAATTAATGAATGTTTGGGTAATTACAATCTTCTCCCCTTATGATATTACACCATCAAAATTTCCTTTTCCCAATATAAAAAAATGAGGGCATCTTGTCATTATAACTTATTTTGATTCCCATGTCGCTTCTTCAAACTTGTAGTTTCACCAAAACAGCCTGACGAGGGGCATTGTATTATTTCGTAGAATTTTTTCTCTATGATCTTAGATCTTCACTAGTTTTTCCTCATAAGATATATTATCTTCTAGATGTACTACCTATGAAGAGAGTACATGTGAAGGATTTGGTATGTAATTACTTAAGAGGAATACATGAAATACATCATGTACAATGTCCATGGTAGGTGGAAGTGATAGTCGATAGGCTAAAGGCCCATTATGATCAAGAATCTCAAAGGGGTGGATATACCTCACACATAACTTCCCTTCATTTTCTAACATCATGACCATATTCCATGAAGATATGATTAGAAATAACATGTCTCCAACTTGAAACTCTATGATTAATTGAAGGTTATTTTCATAACTCTTCAGTCGACTTTGGGCTGCCTTGATATGATAATGAATGGTTTTCACCTTCTCCACCATTTCATTGACCATTTCTGGTCCTAGTAGCTTATATTCACCAACATCATCCCAAAAATCCGGTGTTATGCACGCCTACCCATATAAGGCTTCATAAGGTTCCATTCAGATGCTCGAGTGGAAACTATTATTGTATGAGAATTAAACTTGTGGAAGATATTGGTTCCACCCTCATTTGAATTCCATAGAACATGATCGTAACATATCTTCCAGTGTCTGAATAGTTTTCATAGATTGATTATTAGTTTGAGGAAGATAGGCCATACTGAAGTTTAGTTCAGTATCCAGAGCATATTGAAGACTCTTCCGATACATAGAGGTGAATATTGGATCTCGATCAGATACAATAAATTATAGTTCTCCATGCAACCATACCAATTCTCTAATATATATTCGTCCTAGTACATCCAATGAGAAATCCTCCCAAATTAAAATAATGTGTGTAGAAATTTTAAGACGATCCACAATAACCCAAATTGCATTGTCTCTTTTGGATGTCTTCGGATGTTCAGGGACATGGTCCAAGGTGATGTTCTCCCATTTCCATGCTAGTATGGGCAATGGATGCATCATCCTCTAAGACTTATGCCACTGTGCCTTCACATTTGTCACACCAGACACATTGGGGTATACTCTGCAATATCATTATTTATATTATCACACCAATACTTTTATTGGAGAACTCGATACATCTTTGTGTTTCCTTGGTGAATAGATAAATTTGAACTATGTGTATCATCCAAAAGTTCCTTCTTCAGCTCTAGACATTATGGAAAACAATGTCTTTTCCAAAATCTCACAATTCATTCTTCATTAAAATTTAACCCTAAGGATTTCCCTTTTCTAATAGCTCCCACTTTCATCTGAATTCTCACATCATCCTTTTGAGAATCCTTTAACCTTTATAAAAGATACGGTTTAGCAATCATTTTTCAATAGATTTATTATGTTCCCTTCATTATGATTCCCATTTCCATATTTATCATGTCTATGAAGATTGGATCCTTCTCAAATCTCATGAATGATAGAATTGTCAGGTCCTTTCAACATAGATCATCTGTCCCCTTGTTCTCTTTCCCAGGGTGGTAATTGATTGGGCAGTCATAATCATTGATTAGCTCCAACCAACATCGATAGGGAATGTTCAACATTTTCTATCTGAATATATACATGAAGATTTTGTAGTCTATATATATTTTACACTTCTCCCCAAAGAGATAATGCCAAAAAAATATTAAATCAAATATCACTATATCCAACTCCAAATCATGTGATGGAGAATTCTTCTCATTACATTCAATTGCCTTGAATCATAGGCAATGACTTTTCCATATTGAATCAACACATAGCCAAGGCCCTTATTCGAAGCATCACTGAATACCATAAAAAGTTCTCCATTTGTGGGTAAAGTGAGCATGGGCGCAATGATGAGCCTAATTTTTAACTCCTTTAAAATTTCTTCGCATTGATAACTCCATGAAAACTTTACACCCTTTGATGTTAGATTGGTAAGAGGGTTGGACAATCATGAGAAATTTATCACAAATCATCGATAATATCCAGCTAACCCCAAGAAGCTATAGATATATGTTACCAATGATGGCCTCCACCATCCCTCAATTAAATATTTTTTGGATGGATCCACATATACCCCATTGCATGTGATGATATGGCCCAAGAATGATACCTCCTTCAACATGAACTCACAATTCTTGTACATTGCATAGAGATTCGCCTTATACAAGTAATCAAGTATAGTTTTTAGATGCTCTTTATGATTCCCCTTGGTGTTATACTATAGTAGAATACCATCTATAAAGACTACAATAACCTTGTCAAAATAATCCCTAAAGAATGAATTCATCTAGTCCATGAATATTGTTGGATCATTAGTAAGTCCATAATTAATTACAATGAATTCATAGTTCCAGTATCTTGTAGAAAAATAGTCTTGGGGATATCATTCATCTTCACCATTACATGATAATATATTGACTAGAAATCCACCTTAGATAAGTACGGTTCCCCACACAGCAGATCGAACAAGTCATCGATTCGTAGGATATGATATTTTTCCTTTATAGTGATTTTGTTAAGCTCACGATAATCGATGCATAAGCACATTGACCAATCTTTCTTATTGACGAAGAGGATTTGTTCACCCCCAGGTGAAACACATGGGCATATAAACCCTTTATCCAGATTCTCCTGTAGTTGTTTCATCATCTCTTCAAACTCCAAAACAGCCATTCTATATAGAGTATTGGATTTTGGAAATGCCCCATGTATAAGATCAATTGTGAATTCAACATATCCTCTAGGAGGAAGACCGGGAAATCCCTCTGGAAACACTTCAGTGAATTCCCTCAAAATAGGCATGTCTTCAGAGATAGTTGACACCTTAGACTCAATCATCTGATACAGATACACATTCGTATAGGCCAAGAATATCCACAATTGTGATGATGAAGCTAAGAAAGATTCATCTTCCTCCTTGCACTTTTATAGAATCGGGGGTCGATTCTCCACATGGAGAGTAATTTATCACTCCTGGAAATTTATGTTGGCTCTGTATAATGGAATCACATCCATGCCATGAACTGCGCCAAATTCCACCTGTAAGAGTATGATGAGGTTTTCCAAGAAATTAAATCCACATATTATGATAGGGGATGAGTTATATTCATGGGATGTAATGATTTCCCTATTTTTTGCACTCAACGACATCTTTACTTCCATGATTTGTGGTGGTGATGGGATTGTTCTACTAAACATTTGGGATATAGAAGAATGTGAAGAACATGAATCAAAAAGTACATTCTCTATTCTTGGATGAATAACTAGCATACCTATCACCACTTCATTGTCATGGTTCACTTGGGCAGTAGTGATAGAAAAATATCTCTTATTCTTCCTTGGAGGTTGTTGGCTTCCTCCGAAAACCCTTGGCGTAGGGCACTAATTTTCCAGATGCCTTAGTTCTTTGTAGTTGTAGAAATGAACAACGCATTGAGGTTCAAATTGTGTGTTCCTGTCCTTTATTACATCTGTGGGTTTTTCTTGTCGACAGTCAACAACTATGTGCCCTTCCCTTCCTCACCATAATCATTTCCTCGTCCCCTTCAAGAAATTTCCTGGTGCTTCATTCCATGCCTTTGGCAAGTGGGGTGTTGGATCTTCTAAGCACCATTGGTTTTATCCATCAGACCAGCAGCATTGAAGTCCACCTTATGGTTCATATCCCCATGATTACCCTAAGATTCTCTGATCTTCCTTTTGACATTGAGGGAACATCAGATAATTTCCTCATAGTTGTCGAAGTCACAGATCACCAGCACTTTCTATAGGCTAGGTTTCATCCCAACAAAGCAGTGATCATCCATGCATTCGAGGGTTATGAAAAATCTGGAGGCATATCATGCAAACCTTGGGAATTTTTCCTTGTACGCCCCGACATATTCGTCATCTTATTGCATGAGGGTAAGTATATCCCTTTACATCTTATGTAAGATGGTGCGCAGAAAATATTTATCAAAAAACATATTCCAGAAAAATCATTCATTCCAATTCCTCGATCTCCTCCTCAGGCATCGTATTTTTGATCAACATCCACCATTGATCAGATTCTCCATCCATGCTATAAGCAGAAAGGAGAACATTTTCTTGTTTAGAAAATTAAAGGATGGAGAAGATCTTTTCAATAGGCTTGATCAATTGTTTAGAGATTGAGGGATCAGATGATCCATTTAAAGTAGGAGGCCTTTGTCTCATGAATCTCTCTATTGAAAAATGTTCTTTCTTGGGGGGGGGGGGTAGAATGTTCCTCTTGACCCATGTTTCTATTCAAATATAGAGTTAACTGAGAGTGAATCATGGAAAAGTTAACAATTCCTGCTCCCACTGGATTAGGATCTCATTAGAACAATCATTACATTGATCTTAACATCAGTTGTAAGACATAGTCCTTCTATTACCATCCACTGGATGGAATAAAAGAAAATTTAGGGGTGACACATAAAGGGTAATCCAAGGACAAAACTGACGACTTATAAATAACTTTTTTCCTTAACATATGAATCCATAGGCTTCAATATTTGATATTCATGATCTACTTTCATACATATATTCTTAGGGGTAATTTTTCATTCCCTTAACAAGTGTTCATACTTTTCTTGTGAGTTTACCAAAGAATATCCACTGAGAGTTTCATAACCAAGAGTTCAATAAGGCTCGGTGTCGTGCACCAGTTTTCATTCGAGTCCATCTCAAAGCGGTGTTTTTAGGTTTTACCCCTAGGATACATCTGTTCCAGAACTGCCTCTACAATCTCATATCCAGACATGGATGTATTTTCCAGATAAACTACATAATCAATACTCCTCAATACATAGAGATGTTTTTATGGTACTTATTCTTGTATTTAAGTCATCAATAGGTTTTTCTAATCCTCATCCAAAAAATAACTAAACACATCATCTGATACCAACTATAACAACCCTAATTTCTATTACACACGAAAATTTGATTTATTACATAAAATTATCACTTGATACAACATAGAAGATCAAGAGCTCTAGTTTCATTAGTACTAAGGAGAATTATATAAAAACATAGAAAATAAAACACACAAAAACTTTATTGCAAACATCCTTTACATGACCACTACATTCTCTCATACATAGAATTGTGTGGGATAATCTGAGGACATGCCTAATAAAAGAGTGAGATATTAAGCCCAGTAAGGGAATACACACTGCATAACATGTGGAAGAAAATACATGTTAGAAAATTGGAATATCAATGGAGAATAAGAGAATCATGAACACAATGGCATGAAAATTCATGATAATTTTAACATAGAAATGCGGTAACAACATTTAACATCGAATTAGCATGAACCAAGGATCATTGCACATAGAACATGAGTAAACCCTCATTTCACATGATGCTTGAGTAAAAAATCATTGAACATGAATTAGAATGAGTCAACACCCATTTCACATGACATATCATGTTACTATAAGTTACCCAATTATTTGGAGCGCTATCATGGCACGCCCTTCTTACACATTTCATTTCATGCATTAGTGTGCCACATGGATCATGGAATCAATCACCATCATATGTTATTAAATGATTATGTAATGTGGAATAAATAAATGATAGTATAATTAAATAATTATATATGTATAAAGGTGAATACCATTGATAGAGACATGGGTATGGTATTCACGACACAATGATCCGGGTTTGGGAAAACGTGGTGCAATTTCAGCAGCATAATGGTGTGACATAATGATTCATGAAACTATTTTATGAGATTGAAAAGGTTGTCCCAACATATATACATGAAATTGACAGTAAGGGGGTCATATAGAGTCATTTACCAATAAAATTAATGGAATTTAGATGCATAATACAAAATAATTACTTGGATGTAAAAGAGGAGAGAGAAATCCCTTGAGGAATTTTGGCATGGTAACAGGTGTACATTAGAGGCATTAATCAGAGATAAAGGGGTCTCCCATCAACCAAAAATAAATAGTAAGGTATGGGGGATATGTGAAATTATAACCCAAAATTTTTAATTGAAAAAAGGGAATAACAACTTAATGAAAATTGGACGAAAATGAGAAAGGATGGAATCCCTTACTTGGAAGTGTGAACCCAAAGGCTAGGAGGAGGCTTGAAAGGGGCTTCTTAAGAGCTTGGGGAACCATTACAGGATTATATATAGATTAGGATAGGGGGTGTTCTAACTCCAAAGGCATTTAGTGAAGAGGAAGTGGGAGCTTCGACGGGTTTATATAGGAAATGAGAGAGAATTCTTTATTATTTAGGTTTGGGACACCTCGCATTAAACTAATCAAAACCACAAACCAGCCCACAGTTTCTGACCATGGATGTTTCAAAAGGGGAGTGGAAAATAATATTTTATATTTCCAATGGGCTATCTTCTTAAAATAATAGGGTTACAAATGTTGAGGTGACTCACACTCTCATGGAAAACAATTTAAAAAGACATAATGTTTAATAATCCTTAAAGGGTCCACTAAAGCTTTGTAAAATAAATAAAACAAACCCAAAATCACATTATTTTAATGGTAAAACATATATTGTCCCAAAATAATGTTTATATTATTTTATTACATCCCAAATGGGACATTATGATGTCATAAAACACATTATATATTAAAATGGTATTTAATTTTAATCCAGAAATTTGATTTTCTCAAAAAATTATGAAACATTCACCATTATATAATTTCGATGTCGAGATTCAAATAATAATAATAATTTTATATAATTTTTTTTATAAATATGTGATTTTTTACTTTTAAATTAAGTTATTATATTTAATGAAAATTCATGGGTTTTGACAAAAAGTGCTTTCAAACCTTAATTAAAATTACAATTGCATTAATAAAATAATATGATCATATATATTTAATAAGAAGTAATTTAATTATAATAATATTTTATTAAAATAGTATTTAATTCAAAAATCCATTAATTCGTCAAAATAGATTTCTTAGATGAATATTAATTAAAAAAACAATTTGTTCTTTAAAAACAATTTACATAGTAACAATAATAAAATGAATGCACATTATTTATACAATAATAATGTATATAGTGATAGTTCTAGGGTATTGTTACATAATCCCTTATAACACCCGCATAAGACATAAGGGTAAGGTGTGTCATGGTGAGAGACTCTTGGGATGGATCTTATAACATCGCTCGGGTGGTAATGTCTATTAAGACCATCTCATATCGTAGTTGGTTCCGTTCAAGCTTAACGTGTTCACACTTGGCTTGGGATTGGTTAGGCGAAAATCCCAATTATGCCACCTACATTCTGAACCCTGAAAAATGGGATTTGTATAGGGCATGTATACTAGATGAGACAATCACTTCCTTTGTCTGAGTAAATTGGATTTGTTAATTCCCTTTTTTGTACTAATCATGTGATCATTGTTCAACGACTATATTAGCAAAGACTATAATTTATAACGGTATTTTGAAATCCAGAAACATAAAACCAATGAAGATCACATTTTATATAACCGTTATAAACATTTAATTATATCATGAGGAACTTCTATTAATTAATGTTTGGGTTGTTACAATAATAACCATTGTATTCTCTCCTTCCCATAAAATGGTATGTAAATGTATTTCTCATTACTATAGACCACCTACCATCTCCACATAACCAAAATATTAATCTTAAACCACCATATTTAATGAATGAATATTAATGGTTTAATGTTTATTAATGATAATAATGATTAAATTATAATTATTTAATATTAAATTTACCTATTTATTCTTACTTTTCGATCTATTGGAAACTAAATATGTCGCCCATGCATACATGTGGACTAACGCCGCCAAGAAGTGATCTCATTCATTTTTCATTTTCACCTTACATGGATTGTAATTTGAATATATATATATATATATATAATGAATATATATGATGTATATGATATAATAATTATTCTATAAAGGGTAATTATTATTTATCATTCATTCATTCCATCAATCGAAATTTTTAAATAGTGTTCATGCGTACATATGGACAACCATTTCTGTGAATGATATAATTTATTTTTTTCTTTATATTATATGAATGATACGAAATATTTGTATTGTGGATATAAATATGCGATTTATTGAAATTTATGTGAATATGATATGTTATTATAATACCTCTAAATCAATTATATTGTTGTTTAGAGATCCTTCGAAGATTGTGCAACTCAAGGAAATGTATTCTCTTCCCTTTTTTACTTATCGGAGACACATACCATATTCAACACTTTTTTTATATGGAATATATAAAATTGATGAGTTTTTTATGATGATTAATATGGATGTCATATGGATTTACATATCCATCTAAATGGAATTCCATCTTAGGGATTAAAATTTAAAAATTACTTATGTGGTATTGTTTTTATGTTATGATCTCATTTTTTAGCTAGTATTTTTATTGTTAAGTTCCATTAATGAAATATTAATATCTGAATATCAATAAAAATAGTAATATTATTATTTTATACTAATTTCTACTGAATATATGTTTTACATTTATTTTCCTCTCTATTTCTACTCAAAATATGTAAATAATGTTTTTAAGAAAACCTATTTTTATTTATCACTTTGGGAAAAATTAAATTTCTCATTGATGTAATTTTATTCTAAAAATGATTTCATTTATATTTTTCTATTCTCAAATAATTTGTTGAATATATTTTGAGTTTTTTTAAATGATTCAATGTAATATTCTTTTTATTTTTTAAATGTGGTACGTTTTAAGCTTTTAAAAAAATTATAAGGAATGATTTATTTCGACTTACAAGTAATGAATGGAGTTTACCATTTTCACGACTAATCAATACCATAATCCTTACATTATAGGTTTTAGGGTATAATATGATTTTTTAAAAATCCCATTATTTTATGAATTTAGGGTTTTTTAATGTAATTTTAAATGTAGAAAGATTTGTTTCTCAAGAATGTTTCACTGATCTCTTTTTGATATTTCAATTCATCAAAGATGAAAACCCTGAATTTAGAATATTCATTAGTGTTGATACGATCCAATGTTACTAAACTTGTTCTTTTTTTGAATAGTTTATTTTTATGATGACATGATTTTTGTGAAACCAATTCATTTTCAATTGGGTATTCTATAATGAAATGAAGAAATTTCATTGAAACCAATATTATTTCCATAGATTATACAATAGTTAAATATTTATGAAAACCACTTTCTCATGGGATATGATATGATGTTTTTTATTTTTTCATATAGAATATATGTTTATGATTTTAATTATGTGATGGGTTTTTAGAATTATATATCCCTCTAAATCATTGGGTATTGATTAATATCTCACATATAAATAATACTGGAATGCTGAGTGAAACATGTTTAGTAAGTGTCTATATCCACTATTATACAATTGCGAGTGAAATTTGATTACTAGGATGGTTTGAGCAGTGAACAAAATCCACTATGATAGTATTTGGAGATAACCTTTAACACTATTAGGGATTAGATATTGAATCCAATACTCTATTATTTCTTTATAAGTGATCCCGGAATACTAGAGAAATTATTTTCTGAAATTATATATATGCCAAAATTTTATGTCTAATGCTAATGTTATTCTCTCAGAGATAAAGTTCTTTGATTTCATAGTGATTCATGTCACATAGACTATGAGGAGTTATTTCAAGACTCAATATTATTCTCTATATTATATACGGCATTTTATTAAAATTTTATCTCGTGTTCAGATAATCTTATATTCATTTTATGTTTATGTCATCATTGCAAAATACTCAATTTACCCTTATTAAGCATCAGACCTCACACATTCTTATGTTTCCTTTCCCAGGTTTA
This sequence comes from Viscum album, assembly GCA_963277665.1. Taxonomy (NCBI): domain Eukaryota; kingdom Viridiplantae; phylum Streptophyta; class Magnoliopsida; order Santalales; family Viscaceae; genus Viscum; species Viscum album. Next base: position 715,914,425 of record OY728160.1, read on the forward strand.
TGGGATTGGTTTCATGTATTATGCATCGATGAAGGTTCCTTGTAATGAATTATTTATTGGGTGATAATATTGTTAACTTATGAACCATTACTTTTTGGATTCTAGTTTTCAAATACACTAAACTGTTTTGGCCTTTAGCAATGTTTTTTTAAATGAAATGAACACTCACCTATAATGATTTAATATCTACGTATTATAATTTTGGGTCGTTATAGAATCAGTAATACATGATCAAATGGGTGCGGCTTACATTATAATTCAACACTTATTAAATAATTCATTAGAAAAGAATCCTCACAAAATTCACCATAAATTAAGGATTAAACTGATAGGGTGTTGGAAAAATCATGATTTTTTGTGAGGAAAAGGAATCAAGAAAAAGTTGTATTCATGGATATCCATGTTCTAGATTACATACATGAAATGAACAAAAAAATAATCAAGGAATTTTACATTCAATAATTTTTTTTAAAAGTATAAAACACATACATCACAAAATATAACCTTTAAAAACACTATCCTCATAAATTAAGAATGAATTAAGTGGTACTTATTGAAATTAAAAACATCTATACCAATGAAATAATAACCTAAATATTTGAATAATAATATGAAAAAAGGGAATAGAAATTTATAAAATGGTATAGTAACATTATCTAGGATAAGATAAATAATTTTTTGTGAATCATATATGTGAATTTAATATATATTAATATAATATATTAAGTGAATAAATGTTTTCAAAATTAAATATTAAGTGATGGTGTTATTATAAAATGAATCATTGGATTTACATATTTGTAATTAATAAAATCATTTAATAAAATTTATATTTTTATAAAATAGATAAATAAATTAATATTTTTTTCATAAATTTATAAGATAATTGTATGATAACATAATTAATATTTCAAAGTGTCATAACATCATTTAAAATATTAAAATTATATTTTTTAAATAAATTATTATTTTAATTAATAATTAATTTTCCAAATATAAATAATTATTTTCATAAAATGGATATCACTTTTTAAATATTCATGTTAAAAACTTATTATGGTGATTTTTTCGTAATTTTATAAAATAGTTGAATTTTTTGTCAATAGTGAAAGACATTAATTTACTTTATTTGACATGTTAGACCAAATACATGAATATTTAATTCATGGATGATGTAAAATAATAGTATATAGAACTCATATTTAATATTTACTTTAAATATTCAACATAATCAACACTATTGATAATCTTGATCGAGAATAATAAACAGATGAATAAAATTATGAAAATCAGCACTCTCCTCGGCATTTAAATACCACCCTCACCACATATTTTAATCAAAAATTATAATCCATTCATTTTTAATATTCTTCCCAGTTCCACTTCCAACCCTTTTCCACCCAACCTAGTATTTCTGTTCTCAAATAATTACCATTTCGAAGTTTCATAAGGAGGTATCAAGGAAACAATATTTTAGAAGTAAGACCATCCTTTCTCTTTTATTTTGTTTTATTTTCTTATCCTCCCATAATATCCATAATGAAAAGTTACATTATAAATCTATTATCATTCATTTTCTGGACTATTATTGTTCTAATAGAATATTCACCATCAAATATCATCACCATTTTTATAAAAATTTAAACATTGTATGTGGGGTGTCGATTCACCGCCTTCATGGAAAATAAGTTCTCATTTTTCATTATTGCCATAATGGATGGTCATGAAGTCATTTTTATGTTTTAAATATATTAAAATATATGTTTTCCAAAATAATTATCTTTTTCTAACCAATATATACACATAATGGTAAATCAAACGATACTAGTTTATAATGGTCTTAAAAACCATCAAAATAACAGTCATTTTTCACTAACAATTTATCTAATGAAACATCATCATGTTAAAAACTAAAATTATATATGGGGAAATTTAAATTTATATAATTTAGTTAATACCATATAACTTCAAACCTATGAAATATTGTAATTTTATAATAAATTCCATAATTACACACAAGAGAAATGATCCAAAAACCATGAAACTAATGCAATAAGAACACCTAAAATAAACTCTATAAATCATCCAAATATCCACAAATAAAAATCATAAGCTTTTGAGTACTGTCTAGTTTACTACTTTTCCGTGACTGCACACTGCTGTTGCAAAAATTCACTGACAGTTGGGCACAAGCCATTGTCGTTGCCTACTAGTATATATTTCTCACACCCTGTTTGGGTCATGTCTTGGACACAAATAGATTATATTGCTGTAGGTGTAGATAATGGAAAGATTCCCTATACAGGTACATTAATTTTGCAGAGGAGGATGAGAGCATGAGACTGAGTATAAGCGTGTGATACGGCTGAGTTCCTAAAAAGCTGTTTATTTTGCATTGCTGTTTTTGTCCCTTGTATTGTATTGCTTTAGATTGTAGTGTCTCCTCTTTTGACTACTTTCTTAGACTTATGGACAGATTTAATAATTATATATGACTATTGGTCATTTATTTACTTCAGTATTGTGTTCATTTTAGGTACGGTATTGTTTATCGCTTCCGCATTTGTATGTTTATATTTATCTAACGCACTACACTTTGAAAAATGAGGGAATTGTTTCCACAATATCAAACCTGGGCCCTCGCTGCTAGTTAGTATCCTCTGGTGTTTGGGGAAACACACATTAATTAATCTTATTTGATAACCCATGACATTATGTACAAGTACCGAACAGTTTTAGGTATAAGTTATAAAATCTCTCTGAACCACCAAATTTACCATTGGGTCACACATTATCCCTCTTTACCATAATGTAATTTATATTTATATCTATATAAATCTTTTAAATTTTGATTATATGTTCCAAAAAAATGTATCTTGATCAATTCATCTTTATTTTATGGGAAATACATGTTTTTAATTATACCTCTTCTTAATTCATCACGATAAGAAACCCTGATTAAATGGAACTCAACCATTTCATACCCATACTAATATACACAATATAATATGTGTTAATCAATCGTTATTCTTCAATAATGTCTCATTTTTCGTGATAATATATATTTTTTAGTTTATGGTTTTATAAAAACAATTATTCATTTTACATTTTAATGAATCTTTAATACTTTCTCTTAAAACACATTATTGTGAATCTTTTTTAAAGTTCCTGAAACACTATTTTAAAAAGTTTTCAATTCATTTGTATATAATTTATCATGATCTATTCATATTTTCCATTATAAATTTTTTTATGTTTTAATTTTACTCTTTCATGGACACAATTATTATATTCCCTTTGGCCATGCCTTATGACAAGGCTATGATACCCAATTATTTCCATGGGTAACAATTATGATTATTACTTTTGCTTGATTCATCATGAGGTATTACTATGTAAGAAAATATTTTGATCATTTCACCAATATAGTTATCTACAACATTGGGTAATGTTTTAAATCATTTTTTGTCATATTGGGGTAGTGAGTAAATAAAATTACATTATAGGAATTTTAAAACCATGTGGTATAGTCTAAGATGATATCCATGTATCATGTTTATGTATTGTTATATTTTACTTCCATATTCTGATGCATCAATGATTACATTGTTTTATGTTTTATATGTTCTGATTGTATATGTTAGTTGTTCTTCCATTCCTTTTTATTTCCTAATGATATTCCTTTTAACACTTGTGATATTATTTATTCCTATGTTTATTACCTTATTGTGATTATTAGGTCATCATATGGTTGATTTGTTCACCAGGTTTTCCTATGCCGATGTAAGAGCTCAAAGGATGTCTAGAGTTCATTATAAATTTAAATTAAAATGTTTACTTATTTTGGTTTCATTTCATCTAATAATATACCTAATCTTCCTTTGAAACTAGATGTTACAATCATTGATTGTATTTCATCATTAATTATTGTTATAATAATTTAATAATACATGTGAAATGATAAGTCACTATAGTTGGTATCATAGGATGATCAAATTGTTTTCATATAATTGAAATATTAATCTTTAGTATGAACCCTGGGTATAATTCTATAGTGATGGATAACTATGATTTTAACATACGGAATCATAAGATAGAATATACTTTACATTTATAATTTTATCCGTCAATAATCTAATATTCATTTTATTATTCTTTTTATCAAGGTATTTAAGGAAACATAATTATATTTTTTCATAGTAAAAGGGGGGGATAGGATAACTCTGGGAAAAAATCAATGTGATAGTCAATGTGATTATTTTTCGAATGAAATTCCAAATCTTATAGGAAGGTGAGATCAAGACTTTATTATTGTACTTGAAAAATCTTCTCATGTTATGAATAAGGACATCAATCATGTGGGACGCCCTGCTTCTCCCAATAAATTTAATGGTTCATTAAAATCCACTATGCAACAAAGGTATCCTATATTTTGATTATGATCTAAATCTCTAATCATATAAAAATTTATTAACTCTTTTGATATAATATTATCTATCCACTAATGATCATATGAATTTAAATTTGTGTTTTCAAAATATCATTTCAATGGGGAAGCTGATCAGTGGTGGATAAAAAAACTATAAATAGTAAATTTTTAGCATATAATTTTATGTATTGAAAAAAATATTTCTCATTAAATATTTTCCCGAATAATAACATCTTACGATGGAAATGCTGTTCCGAATTATGAATCAAAAGGAAGGTGATTATATTAGGGTATATGAGGAAAACATTACAAGGAATTAACGACAGGACTCTAGATTATTCATGAACACCTAATTGAAGTTATATCACTTAATTAGAAAACTGAATCCATGTCATTGAATAGTTTTGGTGATTCCAAACTTTTTATATCTATTCCGATACTGTTCTTTGTTCCCTCAATTTTGAAATATTGATTGGTGACTCTTAGTGGTATGGCAGGACTAGAGATAAAAAGAAGAATGTGTTGTTTAATACGGGAGAAAAAAATGAAAAACATACCATAGTGAAATGAAAAACCAAAATCCTACATGTAAAATATGGAGGAAAATTCATACATTAAACTACTAATGGGGAACTATAAGATGCTTTAAAAGTGGAAGAGATGGTCACCAGGTGAATTATTACTGAATGGATTTAAATGTGTCTAATAATGTGGAAGAGGAAATGAAGGATCTGACTAACATGTATCATGTATTCAAGTATTTCAAATGCTTGTAACATGATAATTATGTGATATAATTCCGTAAGGAAAGGGTTTTTAGGGGGAATGAACATCAACAACCACCAAAGAAACTAGGAATGGAAGATGACATCACTAGTGTTAAGGTGGATAGTGAAAAGGATTTGGTGACAGGTACACTGGTTATTTCATCACTAATAGTGAACATACTATTTTATTCAAGTTCTATAAATTTTTTCATATCATTCATGTTTAATATCACTATTCAAACACAACATTAGAATATAGTGGTTCAGTTATCATTGATAACATCAAATGAGGATATTTTTGCATTGAAAGTATATAAATCCTCCAAATACAATGTTTGTTGACTCAACCTCGCATTAAATATTTTCATATATCCTTTGGTGGTTTTTTACTCTATATTAGGAATGTTTTGTATATATTTATAAAAATAAATCATCTACTATTATGAAAAAACATTTCACTCTTCTCATCTTGAGGAATCCCCCATGTTTTTACAAGTGTATGGAGGTGGAGGAATCTATTTTAGTCTCACTATATCAATTGAATAAATTATTTTCTTATGAGAAATAATATCTATCTAAAATGATTTAGAAAAAGGAGAGAATTATTTTTGAAGACATTCTTATTATGAGTGTCTACAGTATTGGGTCACATGCAGAATTGGTTAGTCTTAATCGTGAATGAGAGTTTTAGTTATCGATTAAATTTTTTCATATATATCAGCCTAAATGAATGAAAACATTATAAAATAACACCATTCAGCTGTTATTACTACTGTAGTAGATATAAGTGAATCTAGAAAATTGTTTTAGATTCCTGAGTGCTTCACCATGGGGTGTTCTGATTCATTTTTTATAAATATTGATGGATCAATGTAACATTGAAATGATTATTGTGAGAATTAAAACATTATAAAGATAAGGTAACCCTAATGAGAATAGATTACTTGTCTGATTAGCTACATATGGAAAAATATTTCTTAATTATGGACCTTCAGTATAGATATCAACTATTAAAGGTGAAGTTATCAGATATTCCCAAGACTAGTTTTTGAACAATGAATATTCAGTATAAGTTCATACTGATTCCCATAAAAAATACTAATTATTTTAAAATTTACATTGAATTAATTAGTTGTGTCTTTATATATTACCTCATAAACTTTTGCGAATCCTTTATTAATGATATTCTGATATACTTCAAGGGAAATTTGGAATATAATGAGAATTTGAATATTGTGCTAGTGACTTTCCAAATAGATATATTATATGAACACTAAAATAACATTGATTTCTACAAGGAAGATTCACCATTATTGGGGAATATTATCACCGTTAATGTGATTGATGTAGATCATTCTAAAGTAGAGGAAACTGAGGATTTCTGAGACCAACATATTTAATTGAGATCCTTATTTTTTTAGGTCATAATAGTGTAATATAAACATTTTTTGAGGAATTTACCATTATTTTTTAACCCAATTACTATTCTAACATTGAAAGGGGTAAATTATTTCTAGACATATGAAGTAGAGGAAACATTTAATCATCTAAAAGAGAGGCTAATGAAAACACCTATGCTAATACTACCAAAAAAATATGGTTTTTTGATATACATTGATTCTTCGAAAAAAAAATTCATATGTGTGCTCATGAATAATGAAAACGGTGTTAGAATATTCCTAACTATAATTAAATTTTCATGTTTATAACTTCCTATCAAATTATTTGGAACAAGAATATGTAATTGTTTTCTTGATAACCTTGTAGAACTACCTCTATGGTGGGAAACGTTTCATATATACTGATCATAAGAGCCTTAAGTATATATTCAAAGAATAGAAGGTTAACAAGAATCACTGAATATCATCATAGCTACTCAAGGAATACTTTTTCTATATTAACTCTCAACATGAGAAGTAGAAAAGGGTATATGATACTCTTAGATTAAAATTAAATACCACTCTATGCATGTGGCGGATTGATAATGTCACTATATCCATAGAAATATAAAATATTGTTCTAGAAATCCTAATATAAAGGAATACATCCTAACATTATCTATGGATTTACCTACAATATATCAAAGTGAAAATCGGGGATTAAAAAATGGATAATAATGATAAAAAAAATGTTAAATTGGAAATAAATTCTATGATTCATGAGTTCTACATTGATAATGATTGTGTGATTCAGTTTGGAACTAATATTTGTGTTCCTTAATCACCAATGATAATGGAAGTGCAATTGGAAAATGCATAAAGCTCATTTTTATCTCATCATATTGAACGTACTATGATTTACTATGATTATCAAGAAAAAATATTGAGGGACAAAATTAAAATTTGGATTTTGAATTATATCTCATGGTGTTTGTTATGATAGAATGTTATAGAAAAGTAACATCAGTAGGAAGTGATTCTGAAAACATTTCTATACCTACATAGAATTTTAATAATGTCACAATGGACATTGTCACTGGCCTCTGAAAACAATCAAAATGAAATAATTTCATATGGGGTTTGGTGGATCAACTCACTATGACATCCCACATCATTTATATTCATAATTTTTTCTCTCTTGGGAAACCTACCAAGTCATATGTGAATATAATGGTATGGCTATATGGGGTACCCCATTTAATTGTAATTGAACATGATAAAAGCTTCATATGTAAATTCTATATAATTATTCAAAATTATTTTTTTATTAAATTTAATATTAGCATTGCAATCACCCTCAAATAGAGTTCTAATTTCGAAGGGTTGTTTAGATGCACAAGGACATGTTGAGAGCCTAATCAATGGAATTCAAAGGTGAATGGGATCAACATATTATATTGGTTGAGATCTCATACAATAATAGTTTCCCCTAATGTATTAATATGGATAAATATTAAGTTATTTATGGGATGTGATGTAGAATATCATCCTATTAGTATGATGTCGTACATTTAATGTCTCTTTGATGTGATTTTTTGCTGGATATGGTAGAGAAGGTTTTGGCCACCCAAAAACATACCAAATCCAAACAGAGTTGGAAAAAGAGCTATGCTACGAACCATAAATGGGATTTGGAGATCAATATTCGATATAATGTCTTATTTTGAATATATTTTTGGAAGAGATTCATGTGGTTGTTAAATAATGTGAACCATGGGCTAAGGTAAATTTTCCCATTCGGGATCCTTTATCACATAAGATCAGTGTCCTATTGGCTTTCACTTCCACAAAATATAGATCGTGTTCATAATCTGTTCAATATATCTCTCCTGAGTAAGTACATACCTAACACCTCACATGTACTAATTTTGGAAGTCGTAAAATTGGAGAACAACCAAAAATAATGTGTATCCAGTGGAGATGAAGGATCGTAGAGATAATGTCCTTATAAAAAGAAAGACACTTATTGTCCACATTTTTTTGGATAAATCATAAGTATGAAGAGGAAACATGGGAACCAATTGAATCAAAAAAGGAGAAGTACCATCACATGTTTTATATGTAAAATGAGTTTTTGAGGATGATATTTCAAAAGGAGGGAAGAATGTAATGACCCAAAATATTATCAGTATAATTTTTCTTATTATATTTTTATGTATTTTATAAAACACGTAAATCACATAGAAATCCTAAAAAAAATAATTCTAAAAAATTATGAATGAAATAAGTTGTATTCATAGAAATTTAGGAAACATTACCAATCAAATAGTATCATGTACATATGAATAGTATTATAACCGTTAGGGATAGTGATGCAACCAATAGAATAGTAGCCTCATATACGAATGGTTTAAAAAACATTTCTCTCTTATAAATGAAAATATGATTTATTTATATTATAAAATAATTGAATAACTATTTTAAAATTTATAAATTAAGTGTTAGTATTTTTTGTAAAATGAAAATGATTATTTACAATTTTATTACTAATATAATGATTTAAATCATATTTTATTTTTTCAAAATAGTTTCATAAATTAATATTTTTTTCTTTTGATTATAAGATACTTTTATGAGAGCTTAATTAATTTTTTAAATTTTCATAATATCTATTATAATAATAAAAAACAATTTTTTAAATAAATGGTTTTTTATGAAAAAATATATTTCCCATATATTATGAAATTATTAACATAAAATTGACTCCATTTTTTGAATTTACAAGTTGAAAAAATATTATAGTTATATTTTATAAATTTTTCTATAATATTTGAATTTTTGGTGAATAGTGAAATAATATAATTTATGATATTTTACATTTTAAGCCAAATACGTGATTTTTTTGGGTCATAGAAATTTTTTGAACCCATTAGTTTCAACTCACATGAAAAGGTGACTATAAAAATTCATAATAATCAACACTACTGAATGTATTGATCCAAAATTTTAAACAAACGAATAAAATAATCAAAACACCCCCTCACCTATCATAATAAATATCACCCATATCAACCTCATCTCCCCATGCATTATATAGATTAGATCAAGATAATATTTACCCCAATTTCATTCCTAAGCTTCTTCCCCAAACCTTGGTCTTTATGATCTCTCCAAATGACAATTTCCAATCACCTCAACAAGGTTCTCAAGGAGGTGATATTCAAGTGGTTAAATCCTCAATCTTCCCCTTTTTATTTTCCTTTTATTATTATCCTATCCTATCCTATAATATAATAAGTAAAATTATAACTCTAGTATCAAACATATACAAAAATTTTACTTTCTTAATGGAATATACATAAAAAAAATTCTCTCATATTTTTTAAAAAATGAAATCATTTATTGTATGGTATTGATTCACCACCTTCTTCGATAACGAGTTTCATTTTTTCATTAAAGTCCTCTTGTATTTTCAAAAAACCATGGTTAAAAAAATTATAATATTTGAATTACTGCTTCATGAATTATTTGTAACCTATAAATGGATATTATATTAATTACAACAAGACTAGTTCTGATGGATATAAATAAACTATTCAATTTTTATTAATGTATTTTCCAATGAATCATCCTCATGTGAAAAATGAAAATGATATATTAAATCATTTATATTTATAATACCATATAATATATATTATTAAAAATCATTCCAATTTGACAAGAACATCCATCATTAAACATAAGCGAAACGATCACGAACTCATGAAACAAACACTCCCAGGACAATGAAAATAAACTCTATAACTAGTCCAAAAATATATTAATGAAATTAATTATATTATAATAAACAAAATATATTTTTAATATTTTATTAATTAAATTATTATATATTTTCCTTTTATTATCAAATACATTATTATCATGTTTCTAACACATTCAGACATATGGTCAGGGATCTCACCAAACCTCAACATATATCATTACATCAAAATATTTCTATCTTTAACCTAATTTAATTTTTATTTGACTTTTTATAAATCCAATAATGTTTATTTATATGTTCCAACACTGTGTATGCAGATTAATTCTTCCATATTTTTTTGGAAATATTATATTTTGAATGGATCTACTCTTAATTCATCCACATATGCAATCCTATTTAAATGGAACTTCCCTTTTCATACCCATCCTCATTTAGAATCCATAATCTTATTTAAGACATTATAATTTAAATAAATTCTGTAATTTTATCAAGAAAAGCATATTTATTAATTTATGGTTTTATACAAAAAATTATTCATTTATTTATATTAAAGATTTGAACATTTTCCCTTAGACCGCACTAAAGTAGTTCATCACTAAAGATTCACAAACACGCATTTAGCATGTTTCCAAATTAGATGGACAACATTTATAATTATATATCATATTTTTCCTTATTAATGTCCATGTATTTTTTTAATTAATTATTTATTAGACACTGTTATTTTATTCCCTTTGCTTATTCATTATGGCGTTGTTGTTATACCAATTTCATTCCATGAGTAACCCTATTGTTGATTCATTATGTTTGATTCCCAATGTGGAGCGCATATGAATAAACATGTTATTATATGTGTAGTTATATAAAGTTCTAATTCATCCGGTAATATTTTTTTTCAATAAGGTGTCAAGATGGGATATGGTGTAAACAATTTCATTTATGGGACTTTGTCCATGATGTGATATAGCATTGTAAATTAGACTTAACTAGAGTTTATGGCTTGTTTTATGTTTCTAGAACATTATTATGTTGTCTGGATTACATGTTTTCATGATCCATATGTTATGATTCAATATGTTTATTGTATCCCATTCCTTTTTATGTCATAATGACATGCCTTCTAACTCATGTGTTATAAATTCTTCTTATGTTTTTACCATACTGGGATTTTCTGATCATCACGTTGGCCATATGTGGTATAGGATATTGTATGTAGATATAATAGATAATAGTACTTTAGGATCTCATTATAGAGATGTAATAGAAAATTTCATTATTTTGTTTTTATTCCTTATTATTATTTACCAAATATTCCTAAGACACTAGTAGTTGTGATCAATTCTTGGTATTAGTTGATTAATTATGGCTATAATAATGTAATAAATTGTATAAAAGGATATAGTCTCTATATTTCACAATGATTGTTGTGAGATTCTTGTAGATTAATGATATATAATCAATTTTCATGAAATATCTTCTCCAGAAGTGGTGGTTTTTTAAATAACCCGAAACAAATGTAAATTAATTAAAAGAATCATGGTGGGTAATTCACAAAATAATAAATATTAAACAAGTCCGTGATTATCATTTGAGATGTGTGATTATTTAATATCCATGTCACATGAGAAAATAGATTTAGTTCTATTTTATATATTGATGGATAAAATAATGTTATTTTGATGGAATATTTTTATGCCACAATCTTATATTCAAATAAGTCCTTCATGATTGGGGATGTCCATATTTTCATGGTGTTATGACTTTGTTTCATGAAAATCATTCATGTGTGAAGAATATGAAGTTGGTAGGAACCAATAGAACATGTTCCCATAACCCATATTAGTGATAAAATGATACATTTTCCCTATAAATCTAATTTTTTAGAAATAATTCTTGTTTGATACATATATGGTTTATTTTATAGCACAAACATCTTCAAAGACACCATATGTAAATATTGATCGATCAATATAGAGATTTAAATTTATATCATATTATAATGTGGATCAAGATCTATGAATAATAATAAATCTTATATATATATTTTTTCATGCACTAATTCACATTTTTTAAATTTTGTGGGGCCACTAAGGTATCACCATCAAATTAATTATCATATATGTTGTCTATGGATAAAAAAATGATACACCTAAAGAATTTCGGTTGATGAAGGATGATGAAATACAAGGGAGAGATGGTTTGATCAAAATTTATAAGAAACATGAGTAGACTTTATAATGGTGTGAATTACATTTTCCCACCTCAATGAATAAATGTCTGGATCATATCATTTCGTAATTCATAATAAAACATCAAAACATTCCACTAGTTAAATTATATTTGAAAATTGTGTTCTGTAAAATTTCATTATAACATATCGAGAATATAGTTCTAATTTTTTTATTGTACATTTCATAAAAACATTTATGCTTTTCAAAATTATTTCATAGTGAAGTGAAATTTATGAATTATTTAACAAAAAGGTACATTTTGACCATGATATTGTAACCATTAACACAATGCAACTACACAGATCTAATATTAATCCAAAGCCTGTCAATACCTCTTACTACAGTTCATAATATCATGGTAAAAGGGAAAAATCGGGAACAAAAAAAACATTGTTTCATAAGGTCACTCAATCATCAAGAAAAATAAGGGATTTAAGTGAAAAAAATCATTACATTCTACTACCATTAATCAGTTTTTAACTAAAAAATTATGTGTTATTAGAAACAATTTCCATAATATGATCACATTATAATCCCATAGTAATTACCCAAGCCTCTCTAGTACATTAATTTGTCAGAATATGGTGTTTATGGTGTTCTAAGAGTTCAAGGTGACTTATTTCTAGCCCATTACCAAAATTTATGTAATGTAAAAAATGGTTACATTTCTGTGAACAATGCCATTGGTTAGTCAAATGTTGGTGAGTCATCTGTTAGTGAGTCGTATATATGTGATTCATCTATCAATAAGTCATATTTATATGAGTTATCTATTGGTGGGTCATCCATATTTGTGTCATCTATAGTTGAGGCAAGTGTCGATGGGTCATCATTCAGTGAGTCATATATGGGTATGTTATCTGTCGGTGTGTAATCTTTCATTGAGATTTCTGTATATGAGTAATCTGTTGGTGAGCCATCTATTAGTGAGTCAATTTTTGTAAATTCAACTATTATTGATTCCTCAATCAGTGAGTCATATGTGAACATTGTCATCAATGAGATAGATGTGAATAGTGTTTCTATCATCCAACTATTTCACCCATTTGACGCATTCTATGAAAAAAAACACAATAAAATCCTTATTTTGAGGGATTTATTTCCAATTCAACTCCCATAACTCATATATAAATATTCTTATTTGTCTCATTGCCTTTAAATAATCAAAATGTGTAATATTGAGAAGATCAACCTATAATGGAAAAATATAAACTGTAACAGAAGCTACTAGTCTTGTTAGATTTACAAGATTGATGAGATACCATTCTCCCTTGTTCTTCCTTCCACATTCAATTGTTGTTATGTAACCTGAGACATTGTTCCCATGGAGTTAATTTATTCTACTATCCTTGGATTATAACCCCTTTGATATTTTTTTGGTGTATGTGAAGTCCATTTTTTAGTGAAACTAGAATGTGGTGATGCGTCTTTGATATAATGTACGTTCTACCTCCATTAATATGGGATGCTCAATAAATAGCCTCTCATTTATTCATTCCTTGTGATTTCAGGAAATCTTCTTGTTTCTAATGGATATTTCTTGGGTATTTGTTGATGTGGTTGTTCTACAATATCCTCAGGTGGATGCAGTCATTGCGGGATAAGTGATCATGATCGACTATGTTTTCCCCTTCTCCTTCATGTAATGATAGAAACCTTTCGAGGTTGGGGATTTAGTTATTATTTATTCATTATTACATGAATTCATAGAAATGTCATGTTTTATCCAATGTATGTTAATGAAATTGAATTAATAAATATTTTAACTGGATTAATGAATTTGAATCAATTTCCTAGAGATGTTATAGGATCTTGTTTTTCTAGATAGCATGATATATATGATTTGATAGTTAAGAATGTCATTGTTGATGGAAATTGGTAAATAAGTTAAATCTACGACTAATCATGACATAAATTTTCAAATATAAAGATACATGTTTAATGAATCTTGTTTTTGTTGATGATGTAATTTGATGACAATCAAATGGATGTAAATATGTTCATTTAATTTAATATGATAATTCAAAATATAATAACTAAACTTTTTTGAGATAAAGATAATTCCTCAAAGGGTTATGAGTTACCCACAAGCTTGTAATGTCTAATAGAATTATGCTTTGGAGTTATGAGCAGTCACTGTGTGTGAAGGATGAATGCCTCTTTTAGGGCCAAGAGCCTAGTTTATTTGGTGTTTGTTTTTTACTACTTCTGTCTGGTGTGTGATTATGGGATAGTTGATCCTCGAAGACATTTGTGGTTTGTGGGGCCAGAGAAGCCCAGTTTTTGTGGAAAAATTCTATTCATAGTGTGGTATAATTTATAGGTGTATGCATGAGGGTGTAGGGGAGGACACAAATGATGATTGAACTAGTTGAAGTAGGGATTACCAATTGATTTTAATTTTGTTGTTGTTCAATCTGATGTTTTTATTTACTTTAAAATCCACACGGTTTGATCTAGATGATCATTCTTACCCTATATCCCTGATAATTGTAGACCTGTGGGGTATTCCAAAGATTTATGTGTTTATAATCTATATGAGGGATGTGCATTCACTCTTGCTATATGAGGAAAAGGCTAGAAGAGAAGTTCATCTATGAAAACATTTGAGACCCTTTATTTTTTTAGCTTATTAATATTTTCAAGAATACATAGAATTATCAAAAACAGTTATTTTTTATAATAAATGATTGAATAAATGATGTTTAACCCATGGTGTTGGTGCTTTCTATGTTGCAATGGTGAGGTAGTAACTTTGAGAAGTTATTAATTTGTATTGGTTATTCCATGATGGAATGGACCAATGTTTTGATGTTAGTCAAATGTAATGTGGAATTTATAATGTTCAACTAATGGATAAAGTATTATTAAATGTAAACGAAAACTAATTAAAAGGGATAATATCATGTAATTTATCTATTTAAATGGTGGTGTTCTTATTGGTTATCTATCCATAGTTGTGGCGGACGGGGGTCCGAGAGACGCTAGCTGTAGTTGAGTCTATATCTAGGTTTTTTCCATTGTGTTGATTTGAACTATATTATATCATGTAATTTTTTTTTCTATACTCTAATCCACTCTATCATTTACGGTGATAAATACACTTGGTCTTCTGTGCCCTAGGGATATTTTCACCAACTTCCCGATGGGAGCATGGATGGATAACTATCTCATTTGGCCTCACCATCATATATTTGAAATTACTAGTGATGGTCTTATCAGATGTTACATTCCCCTAACAGTTTTTTGAGAGTGTTGTAATATATTGTGGTTATATGAAACACATATATTCTTGATATAGTTTCCTATGGACAATTAGAGGTGTAACATGTATAGACTATGATTTCTTAAGGATCGTTACTCAGTGTATGGGATGTAATTGGCTTGAGGTATAATATTTGATGTATGAAAAATGATATGTGAGATGTGGTAGTACCCAATAACTACCAAGTAACATTTGGTTGTGTGGTTGTGGTGGTGATTTGAACAAGGTGTATGTTTCTGTGCAACACCTATGTGTCATCGGGCTATAAATTTTGGAGAGAGATGCTCAGGACGTGCGATGTTGGGGAAAAGTGAAACACTAGTTGGGGAGTGGTTGCAGGGTACCCTTAATATTCTTCGTAATAGTATATAATCAGGTATTCAATACAAGTTAAGTTTAACCATGGTGAGGATATGATTTTTGTATACGTGTTTTGGTGACGAGATAGTTTCACTTATTGTTCACAATGCTTTATCATGCTTTCTTTGAATATGAACGAGAGGCTCTAGGGAGGATTATATAGAGTATACTGTTATACTCACCCAATATTATATAAATTGTTTCTTAGGTAGGTTGGAGGGGGTTAGAGATAATATTTGTTACTACTAGATTGCAGTTTTGCATGAGCTATTTGGGCTTCGTGGTCACTACCATTTTTTATTCTTTCGATACATTCAATTTTCCATTTTAGTTGTAGTTGTTTTTAATTAAATTGCATATGTGTAATTGGGATATCATTTATATTAATGTGTGAGTTGTAGTTTATTGGTTTATATCTTATCATTCTCTTCCACATATGATCTCTTATAGGGTAACACCTCCATCATGTGGGTTTAATATATCATCAGTGCTTGTTGATAACCAAGGGACTACTGGAAGCAGAACTCCGGGATCTATAGTGCTCTTTTCACATTTCCAACCCATGGTAGGTAAACATTGTGGGAATGGGGTCATGACACAGTGGTATCAATGGGAGTTTGAGGGATAGGAAGGGTTTTTGAGTTAGGAAGATGTGACATTTTAGGGGATGGTAGGAAAATTATGTCAGCTAAGTTTAGGAAGTGCTATAAAAACTGATGACCAGATCAGAAATAATTATTTAGGTACCCCTTCGATCCGATGCATGGTCCTTTACCTTTACAATGACTACTAATCTAAGGGATGGTAGTTGTATTTTAGAGACTAAGTAGAATTTAATGCATCATTCTACTGTGCACCTATTTTTAAATGGTTAGACTATGGTATAGCTTAACCTAAAATGAATAAAAGTATCTAATTAATTATTTTCAAAGTATTCCATATTCTTGGTTTAGGAGTACAAATTGAATTTCCTTTTTTAGGTATATATTTGTGTTGAATTATTTTTTAGGTTTGTGCAGAAGATTTATAGAATGTTGGGATATCATATTACCAAATATAAGAGGTTCCTAATAAAGATACATTGAGGATGAATCTTTATTAATTTCAGTGCCAATGTCTGAAAATCCTTGAGGGGTCTGTTTCAAATGTAGACACTAATGACTGGTTGGAGGAGGTCCAGATCACTTTCAGTTCGATCAGTTCATGGAAGGAGCACTAGGTTTGGTTGGTTTTGATGATATTGTGTGGGTGAAGCAAGGTAGTGGTGGTTCTTTTTCCTCAATCATCAGGAGGAACCACAAGTCTCATGAGAGGAGTTGTAAGAATAGTTCAAATTAGAGTATATTTTTTCGACCATGAAGGAAGCTAGTCGCTTGGATCTTTTTACCTTCCATTAGTGGATCTCCAGTGCCAGAGAGTTCGAATTCTATTTTTAGATCCTTTTCCGATATGCATTGGACCACTTTACATATGAGGGGGTGTGGGTGTGAAATTTGGACGAGTCTTTTAATCGATAGATCTAGAGCCAAGCCACCTCATTTATGTAGAAGATGTATCTTAGGGAGCTAGTGAGGGCAGAGGACACTGATAGAATGTTAGCCAGAACCAGATCATCATTTTAGTGGGTTCTATAGGATTCATCATGAGGTTGATCTATGGTATCAGAATCCCAGTTTTCATGGAAGAAATATTTTTGTTTGGCTGTAGATATTTTACAGTCCTTAGTATCTCATTTCTCTAGGGCCAACGACTAACAGACCAACGTTAATCGATCAGAAATTTTTTTTCTTGTGGAGGACAATGTCATTAGTAGAGAGGGTGCCTAACCACACTGAGTATTCACTGTGCATCACGTGTTCTGCTTCAGGTTCCTTTATTCTGGAAGTTCCAGCTGAGACTATAGTAGCAAGTTGCACCATTTTGTTATCAATAGAGGGAATATGGGGAAAGTATTGAACATCCCCGAGGCTCTCCCTATATAAATAGAGTAATGTGAAGATGAGAAGGTGGTCTCAATATGTTTCAGGGAGGCCTTGAATTTAGTCCTAGTTTGCTTCATGTGATAGCCTTTCCATCTCCAGGTGATGTATAAATCATTTGAGGTTCCCTTTCCATGTTTTATACTTGTGGTCATGGCTTGTTTGATTCAGTAGTGATCCACTACTTCATATCACCACCCCTTTTCCATTATTTTGGACATGATGTTGAGAGGCATCTAGTGCCTTTATAATTTACTATGCTAGTTGGAGGCCAAACTGACATGTTTGTGTTATGTAGAGATTGTGAGATAGTACTGGGGAAGAACTAATCTTGGGAATATTTTCTATGTTTACGGATACAACCACACGATGTCATTCTCATCATGGATTTCTTGTATTCGGTGTAGGATTTTGTGGATTTCGTAAGGTTGTATCTAGTTTTCTTCGATGCTAATTGATATCCAGTGTTTTTCTTTGTAAAGAAATAACCACTGATGGGTTAGAGGTGTGTTTCGTCCATGTCATCCATGATGTCTGAGTTGATGTTGAGTTTATCTGAGGTTCATCAGTCGGTGTTTCCTAGGGTTATGGAAAGAATACCATGATGTATTACAGATGAGGATGTAGTGTTACCCCCTTGACAGGAAATCGAGTTCATGATTGATATACATCATCCCATGTCTCAAATAATGATGTATCCATATAGGATAGTGTGTTATGAGTTTTGGTATCTTCATATACATCTCAATGGTCTAATTTAGTGTGGTTTTGTTTGGATGAGTGTGCCTCTTTGGGGTGAAAATGATTTTTTCATGAAGAAGCCTAATAGAAGTAAGTGATTGTGTTTTGATTATCATCATTTGAACAAATTGAATGTGAATAACCACTATCCTCTTAAATGGATTGTTTACTTATTCGATAAATTGATGTGATCATGTAGGTTATAAACGAGGACTTTTCAGTCATGATATCATCAGATGAATATAGAGAATGAGGATATCCGGAAGATGACTTTCTATTATTTTTATGGGCATTTTGAGTTCTGGGTGATGTCGTTTGGTGAATCAAATTCTCCAACTATGTTAACGGGGATGATAAATTATGTTTCCTGTGAGTTCCTGGAAAAGATCATGGTTGTCTTCTTTAATGACATCAGTATGTAATCCACATCTAAGGAGGAGCATGAAGATAATCTTAATGATTTTTTGGATGTTCTTCGTCAACAACACCTTTTTGGGAATTATCTAAGTGTGAGTTTTGGGATCAAGAAATCCATTTCATTGGACATGTTATATTCCAGCAGGGATTAGATATGGATTCATCAAGATTTAAACTATTGTGTCTTGGGAATCCCTCAATACAGTGGTGTAGGTGAGATGTTTTCTTAATCATACAAGATATTACAATAGGATCATAGAATATTTCTATCATGTTGTAACGCCTCATATTATGTTTACCAGAAAGGATCATGCATTCGTGTGGAATGATAAATGTCAATAATATTTTTATTATCTGAAGGAGAAGATGATCGGATCCCCGATTCTTTTCTAGACAGCACAAAGAGAATAGTTTGTGGGATTCTATTAAGCATCCCATTTGGGGTAAGATTGTGTTCGGATGCCGTAGAGATCTGACATTTCTTATGGGTCTCTACAGCTACATCTACATAAACATAATTATGCCACCTAAAATATAGAGATAACAAAAACGGATTTTTTCCTAAAATTGATAATACATTACCTCATTAGAGAGTGTTTTGTTGTTTTCATTGGTCATAACATTCTAATGTTAATTTTCTCCAATCCTGAATTTAATGTGAAAAAACATCATTTCATGGTTTTTTAAATAGATTATGACTCTGAAATTTAGTGTACATTTAGACAAGAGAATTTTGTGTCTGATGCGCTGAGTAAGAATTCTCATAGTTATATAGTTTTCGAATTGGGTTATTTTTGGATACATATGGATGTTATTTCAATATTTAATCTAGATATGGGATATGTTGGGGGAGAAGTTGTATTTTTAGATGATGTTTCATTAATATCTGGTTTATAAAGTAGATGATTCCCAGTTGGAAGATCATGTGGTGGAGGTATGGAGAGACTTAGTAGTCTGTGGAGAGGCTCCGGATGGTTGGTATGAGGATCAACAACCTCTGTTGTTGTTTTGGGATGGATTTTTGTACCTTTGGAATCTTGTGAAATGGTTCCCAAAGTGTTCTGTAGTTCACTATTACTAGTACATCCTTATGCGAACAAAATGTACTGAACATTGAGGAGTTAGTTTTGGTTTCCTGGGAAGAACTTTGTAGTTGTATTGTTTGTGTCATGAGGATTGTTCTTATAGAATGTGAAGGTTGAGAACCATTTTCTCAGTGGTTGGAACATGCTGTTAGATGTTATTCAATATAATTGTGAGGGGATCTCAATAGACTTTCTTACTAGTTTTCCTTGAGAATTGGGAGGTTATGACACTATTTGGTTACTAATAGATCAATTGATAAAATCATCCAACATTATAGTAATAAATGAGTCATGATCAATGTAGGTTTCATCAAGGAAATATCATGTGGAGGTGGTGAGACACCATGTAGTCTTGCATATGATCATTTCTGATCAAGATATTTTTATTACCTCTTGGGTATTGAGAGTACTTTATCATTCTTTTGGTTCTCAACTATGCCTTATCATAATTTTCATCCTCATATGGATGGTTAGATGGAGCAGACCATCTAGACACTTGAATAAATGGTGTGCTCCTACGTCCCAAATTTTGGATGAATGTGTGTGAGGCACTTATCATTGTTAGAGTTCTCATATAACAATATTCTCCACTACACCATCTATATGGCCTCATTTTGATCCTTGTATGGTTCACTATTCCATTCTCCATTATGCAGTAATTGGATTGGTTAGCAAGCATTTCTTAGGTTGGAACATGTACAAAATATGATCGAGATGGTTTTGGTGATTCATTAGAAGATGATGGCCACATATGATCTTCAGAAATCCTATGCTGATGAAAGGATGAGACCATTAGAGATTTATGTTGGGGATCACATGTTTTTGAAGGTAACTCTCCATCATGGGCAACAATGATTTGGTCATGGGATTATGTTTCCCCCACAGTTTTTTGGGGATTTCGAGGTGCTTTATCATGTTGGAGCCATGGTTTATTAGGTTTAACTTACCCCATATATGTGTAGTGTAATTGGGTCCATTGTTATCATCATGTTGTCTCCCGCATCATCTATTGTTTAAAAATTGACATTGAGTATGACACAACCTTTGAGGAGCTTCCTGTAGAGATCCCAGAACATAAGAAGAATGTGTTTGTGTGGGTGTTCTATCCCCTTGGTTTGTGTCTTGTGGGGGGAATGGTGGTGTGGAGTAGTGTACTTGGGAACATGAGTCGTAGATACATACTTAGTACCCTGGTTTGTTTTATGTTTAGCTCTTTTCATGTAATGATGTTTGTTTTGTGGTTGTAGACATTTTCTATTTATGTGATGACATTGCATTATTTCTTTCTCTGGATTGATCTATTTACAGAGCTATCCACCATGGGATAGTGTTTTGAAGCTTGTTGTAGTTATTTGTGTAGCATTACAGTTGTTCTTATAGTGAAGCAATTAATCTCCAATAATATTGAGAGCCTTGAGAGGTATCGATAATGTTACTTGTTCAGACACCTTTATTAAGTTTCGTCATTGGGTTGTTTATGGATTCTCGAGGATGAAAATGTTTTGAGATGAATTTAATGTAATGTCATGGAAAACTATGATCCATTAATTTTTACAAATCTATTTCTTGATCTATTCTTGGATTCCAAGGAGACTTATTTCTGACCATTTTAAAAATTTACAGTTCTACAAAATGTGTTTCCAGATATATTAATAGTGACATTGGTGATTCATATGGAAGTGAGTCATCTGTCAAGGAGTCCTATTTTGTTTACTCATCAATTAGTGGGTCTTCTGTCGGTAAGTCTCTGTCAGGGACTCATCTGTCAGTGACTCAACTTTCAGTGAGTCGTTTTTCAGCGAGTCATCTTTCTGTGAGTCATTTATCAATGTGCCAACTTTTGGTGAGTACTATGTCAGTGAGACATCAATCATTGAGTCATATATCAGTGATTCATTTATCTATTACTCACTTATCATCATTTCATCTATTAGTGAGTCATATATAGATGAGTCATATGTGAAAAGTGCCATCGGTGAGATATATATGAACTAGGTTTCCATCATCCAATAGTTTCTCCTGATTGACATTTTCATTGACATAAAACACATCAAAACCATTTATTAAGGTATTAAAATCTCGTTCAATGCAAAAAACATATATATAAATATTCCTATGGGTCTTGGTGCCTTTACACGATCAAAATAGGTGTTCTTGACTAGATCTTCCTTTAATGGAAAAAATCTTAATTTAATCTTAAACCGTTACAACATTTATATTTCAAAAAAGGATGATATTCCTTCAAACATTTTCCTTCCTTCTCCTTTCACATGGTGAGTGGCACCACAAACCATTATTTACAAGGAGTGGTGTGAGTGTTCTATCCTTGAATAATTTCCTCTTAGAGATTTTCCTAATGTATATGCACTCCCTATTTCAGTGAAACCAGAATGTTTCATTCCATCTGAAATATATGGTATGTTATACCTTCATTCTTCTAGGTTCACAAATATGTTTCCTCCAGTATCTCTATGTAATGTTATGGAATGTGGCCCCCATGTTTTATTGAAGATTTCATGGGGGTTGTATGATTTATTTGTGTCTTGGATTCCTTATGTGGGTGCAGTCACTACAGGAGAGGTGATGATGATCTGTTGTATTGTCTCATTCTCATGAAACGAACATCAAAAACCTTTTTAGGTAGAGGAATAATTGATTATATGATCCTTGTATAGAGTGATGTAATTGCTTATGGATATTTGAAAAACATATTTTATAGATATATCTTTCCAATGGATTCTATAGGTGTAACTTTTATATTTTGGGATGTCTTGAGGATCCATATGCGGTTTATAGGTTGTAATGGCTTGAGGGATAATAACTAATGTATAATACATGCTATGTTAGTTTTCGTGGCTCTAGAGTACAACCTGGTTACTTTTCTTGTTTGTTTGTGGGGGGAGTTGCACAAGGTGCGAGTTATGGAGCTACAACCAGGTGTCTTCGGGAAATCCTGTTGAAGAGAAATGATCAGGACGTCTGACATTGGGGAAAAATGAAAAACTTGTGGTGATCTTATAGCAAGGTACCATTGATACTCTTTATTATATTATATAGTCTTTATGAAATACTTTTTGAGAGTAGCCATTTTGAGGCTGTGAACATATTATACATATTTAGGTGACAATTTAGTTTCACATGTTCTTCACTCTGCTATAGAAATATTTAATTACTTTTACATGAGAGGATCTGGGTAGGATCATATAGAGTATACTATTATACTCTCACTATGTTATATAATCTATATTTTTGGTTAGATGGAGAAGGTTGGTGATTAATCTAGTTGTTACTAGCATGTGGTTTTGTACGTGTAGTTTGGGATTAATGCTCGCTGTCGTTTTTCATTCTTTTGGTGCTTATTGTTTCCCCTTCCCCATAAAGCGTTCACATCATGGCCGGAAATGTGAGAAGAGAGATAAGGACTCTTGACACCCATGTCAAAATTATTTTTCATGATGGATCACATAATACCTCACCAAAGGAATTATCAGTTTCATACATTCATTAATAATTTTTTGTTATCAATCTATGATCACTATAAAGGTTCTATGAGATTATATGAATATCTTTTGTGTACAAATCACCTCCATTGAAGGTGTGTGAAGTGTCGTGGATATATTTCATCTCTTATGATATATTCAAGGATAATTTTCATCTAACCCTATATGAGGGTAGTGTTAGGTATAACAATCCTATCCCACTCCAAAATTAATCTCGAACAAACTAATGAACCAAATGAATAATTTACAATTATATATAAATATTTTATAATAGAATTTGGGAGTGGCCTTTGAGAACCCATAATATAATCTTTTGATCTTCCAATGGATCCGTAACTGGTGATGGTATTTTGTTGAATGATCTAGGCTATCCTCATCAATTATCTGATCACTGATAACTTTTCATCCACCAGTGGTAACATAATTCAATGAATTTATATGTAATAAATACACATTTCAATATTCATATATTTATATAAATATAAATTTATTACATTTTTAAATAGTGTTATTATCATTTTTTATTTTTTATATCAATTTTATTTTATTTTAATTTGTATTTATTTATTATATATATGTCTGGGATTCTGTGTTCTAATTATTAGTTTCTTTAATTTATATATTAGTGTTGGTAAATATCTTTTTCATTTATATATATATATATCGATCAATATTGATATATATATATGTCTTTAATGTATATAATTATATATAAATTTATATATTTATATAATTTTATACCATTACCTATTTGGAAATTAATTTTTTCTCTATTAATGGATATTTATTGGTAAAATTTCAGTAAAATAAAATGTGAGTATGAGAATGGGGATTAATATCTATTATGTTTTTTCTAAATGGAACCTCGAAAAAGAATATTTGTTTTTTAGTCAATGAATGTGTTTTTTGAATATATGACAATTATTTCTTATTAAAATTGAACACCATATAAAATTTTTTTATTAATATTTTTTCAAACTATAATATAAATTATGAAATAATAAAAAACTGAAATTAAAATTTTCATGAATATTCTTAGTATGAGAAAATGTATTATCCTGACTAATGGAGACCAAATATATGAGTTAAATTTATTAAAAAAACAAAAACCACAAAAACTTTGGATAATGATGAAAAAAATATATTCTGGTTTTTTATATATAGGGTAATTAGAAGTGATGAGATTTCTAAACTTTAAAAAAAATAAATGGTTAGGGTGAGAAATGTTTCTTTTAATTTCACAAACTTATAAAATATGTACTTCAAGAAGTAAAATATCTTCACAATTGTAATTATGATGAAAAAATATTATATCTAATAAGAGGGGAATATATGAAAAAAAAAATCATTCATTAATTACTCTGTGTTATAAATGATTTTAATCATTTTTCTAAATTTATTAAATTTGGTACAAAATAGTATAAAAAATCGAGAGATGCAATTGTGATTCATCATTATATATAACCGCAAAAACCACCTAGTGAGGTGGTCTAGAATATCTTACTAAATATTTATTTGTAGAATTTATTTATAAATTAAATTAATAAAATCATACTAAGATGTAAAATAGATAAGATGGTCTCTAATGTAAACATAGATCACTATATTCACATTCTACAATGAAATTTATTAGATTTTAAATTTATTGGTTTTAAAAATAAATCATGAAACCATAGAATGAGACTCTGAGCTGATAGAATGAGTTAATATCAAAAATATTGGTCCCAGTATAGTTCATGGTATATAATATTAGTTTTTTACGAGTTTTACCTCCAAGATATTTTTTTTATAAAAAATTTCATGTTGATATTTTTCATTTCTAAACATCAATATCAGTGAAATTATTCTAATTTTAACCTATAAAAATTGATACATTATTTAATATTTATATAGTTGTTATTTGTTAATGAATTTGGATGACACAAGGAAGATTGGTTATTTTTTTCATATTATGGAAATGTTCATCCTAAGCAACTCTCATTCATTGGTATTATTCTGTAGATATTGTGTAATAGGATATAAGGAAACTCTAAATTTTGTGGATGGACATTATATCATCTATAAAAAATGGATGAAACAGAGTATATATACAATATCACTAATTATTTCAATATAATCTCCCTAATTAGAAATTGAAAAATGAATTTATTTATTTACAAGAGTATTATATATCCCAATAACCATTCTTAATAGATTAATGTCATGAAAATGTGAGAATCAATAGGTAACAATTTTGGATGGCAATAATTTTGGGACATCAAATAAATACAGAGAAGAAAAATTTCATCTTATCCAATTTATTATAACTGGTTTTAAAATATAAAACATATCATTAATGTAATGAATGTTGAGAAATACATATGTTATAATATAATCATAAAATTGTAAGAAATATATTTGGAAATAATAAATATGGATTTCATTCATGATTATTTGGAATATATATCAAAATAAATTTGGTGTTTCACGGTAATAGAAAATATAAAAATAAAAATGATTACCTCAGGATTTTCAGATATTATTCATGAGGGAAAATTATTATTTTTTCAATTTATATGTAGTATAAGATTGACTAATATGTATACTTCAAGAGTTAAATTTTTCTGCTATTTATTATATTTTATTTTAGTAGGCACATAATATCCATAATATGAAATATTTATTAACCATATACTACTATTTTAATTGTGATGCTAATTATTGATGTTTTTTTAGAAAGGCTATCATTATGTTTTTTGAATTTTCAATTCCATTTGTAAAAAATTCATATATCCAAATCTGTTAAATGAAATTGATAATAGATTAATCCTTATACATTTTTGACTAGAGTTGTATTTTACTACACTATGTCTATATTTTCACATTTTATGAATAATTTGGTGTGATAGGTAATGTAATTCACACACATATAAATATAATATAATTTTACTTTTGAAATATATATAAACATTTCATAGTGATGTTCTAGGTATTTTAATTAACCAAAATAAAAAACTTTTAAAAAACATTATCATGTAGCTCTATTATTTTCTATCCTCTTAATTGAATTTTTTCACACTGGCCTCCCAATGCCTCATCATATACTAATAAATAATGATGTAAAGTGGATATGGGACTTAAATGTGATGGTTATTTGAAATGTATTAGTGTTTCATGAACATTATCACAATTTAAACAACAATTGGGAATTTGATCTCCATTTATAATCAAATATTATCAGAATTAATATAGGACATAAGAAATTAAATTAAATATAGTTGATGAATGAACATAATAGTACATTTTTATCTTGGTTTAAGGAAAAATACTGTACAATTGATATGCATCAAAACCCATGAATTGTTTTGATGGGGAACCACTTCTTAATTTGGCTCCTGGATCAATATTTACATTAACAATTACATATTTTTACAAACAATCCATGGTAATGAGATATTAATTCATGTTAGTAAGGTGATGTACATTACTGAAGTAGTGGTTTTTTAGAGAAAAAACTAGAAACATAATTTTTTCGTCATTAATATATTTATATGTTGTTGTTGTTATATATAAAATTGGTTTCATTATATTTCAAGTACATATCATTACTCTAAAATGCATTTATAGTGAAAATTCTATGAAACTTTATGTTCATGGATTTTTAGTTGTTGATTTGAAAATATTTTGTTATAAAGATGAATCATTTATTATTATAATTCATGAAAATTAAGAAATTTATGTAATTGACACATTTAATTATCAGTGTCAAACTATTTTTCATTAAATAAATTATTTCAGTCATGAGAATATTTTTCATGTGGTATATCTTTATGATATTTCATCATTTTTCATATTATTACATATAGACAATGAGGACTCGGAGATAAGAATGGTATATGCTTCACAAAATCATATTTTGTACTCGATAAGGGAAAAAATCAATTACCCTTTTTCTAATTTTGGTAAATACATATTTTTTATCCCATCATGAAACATTCAATTTATAAAAAACCTTATTTTCATTAATAATTTTAAAATCTATTAATATTTATCTTTTCTATAACTTTTGTATTAATTTTTATATTAATCAATTTATTATGAATACATTTATTATTTTATTGTTATATTATTCATTATTTTAATGTGACTATTTATTTATTACCTCAATCATCATATAATCATATACATTTTGTATTTTTAGATAATATTATAATTATAATATTATTTCTATTATTTTGGATAATATATTATTTTAATAATTTTTTAATATTATATTGAATTAAAGGAACAAAAATATCGTTGAATTAATATAAATCCTTTAAAATGTTAGACACTGAGGAAAAGGGAAATCCATAATGGAATGTGTATTTATTTATATATATGTATTTCTATTATAATTAAAATAATTAATTAAATTTATGTTATTTTTATGGTGTTTATTTTCTGCGTTACATATGATTGAACTATTTTTGAGATGTCTTCTTCTCTAGATGATGTGATACACATTGTTAGTAGAAGAAGGATCATATTTTTTACATAAACATTCAAATATTTAATTGAAATATTAGAGGAAAAAATGAATTTTATGTTAATAATAACCAATATTTTTAAATGTGTATTAGTTTAAGAGTTTCCGAGTAAATAAAGGGGAAGAAAAAAATTCATATTATATCAAAATTCAAGGAGATTTTACCATGAGAGGATAGATTGGTTTCAAAAGTTCGTAAATGGAGAATAATATAACTTATTTATGTCTTATATGATGTTTAAAATATTATATCTTTCATTTGACCTACATATTTTATATTCAATAAATTATAACATTTTATTTTGTAGACCTGAAATCAATTAATTAGTGGTCGATGTACTTTGGGAGAACTAAATAGAGTGTGTTTAAATAGTTTTTTATTATATACTATATTATTTTTAAAAATAAGAAAAAAATATAAATATTTTTTATTTTTTAGAGGTATTTACTTTTTTGATGTTTTTCAGCAGCTGGTATGGTGGAATTCACAACTGCGTGATAATTATCATTTATAAAATAAAATTTAATCAAACATTTTAATTACAAATTGATTTATAAATTTATTCTATATTATTGGATACTAGTTTATATTGCTATGATATCTAGTTGTTGAATTTATACCCACATTCATTATCATATAGTGTGTGTCCTTTTTCAGATGGAAGAATTAATACCAAAATGTCTGGTGATTTAGAGATAAAAAAAATTCTACTCAAAAAATTTTTAGTTGTTTAATAGACCCCACCATCAATAAATAATGTAAAATTATCTAAAGTGGATGGAGATGTTTCATAATGATGAAAAATAATTCATCAATAAGATTTTCAAATATTAATTAGTATTTTTTACAAATAGATTTATTTTTTAAAATCCTCACAAAAATTTAACATAAATTTTTATATCATTATAGGATTCCCTTTTGGATTAATCAACTTGGGGTACCATTATATAATAAGGTAGTAAAGAAAATTAGTATGATTTCCTTATTTGTGCTTGAACCCTCATTCCATTTCAATTGATATTAAGTAGTTTGTATCATCAGAATGATTTTCAGGTATCATGATTCTACATCAGGAGAGGTAGATTAAAATAGTGAAATTTATTATTTGGAGTCTTGAAATTGCAACATTTTTTAGTTTATTAAAAAATTATTTTTATTGTTTTTCTAATATATATTTCCCTATATGGTGAGTCAAAAAAATCATATGACACATGCCTATATTGATCTTCTACTTCCTTAATCAAACACAAATATGTTCCATGACTTCCATGTTGGGGATCCCAATTAACATATTAAAGCGTACAAAATTAAATATAATTTCTATATTTTATAAATAATTAGATTTTGAAAATAGATTTTGTAAGAGTCATGATATATGATATTATATGTCCAATATTTCTAATGTTCTAATATTTTGTGAATGGGTCACTATTTTCAAATATTTTGACATCATTTATTAATTTTTCCCACAAACCTTTTATGTATTATTAAATACGATTTATGTTTCTAATTTATAAAATTGTTAATGGTTATTTTATATATCATCAATTTTATATCAATTTTATTTTTATATAAATGTGTCTGAACTATATAAATCATGTTAAAAACTAAATATTTTTCAATTAGTAGTACATTAAAAAAACATTTATATTTCCCCAATAGGTAACAAATGATTCATTATATACATTTATATTTAATAATTTTTATGAGTTTCTAATGAGTGATGTTATATTTTAGATAGAGTAAATTCCAAGGATATTAAAAAACATAATCCTTGATTTTATTATTGGTGATTATCTATTTATATATATATTTTAAGTTTAATCCATATAAAAAATACCATTGTGATGTTTCCGTTCATCAATTAAAAATAAATTATAGTGATTTAATTTAGAAATTTCACATTAGGTATCATCACAATATTGTAAAAAAACCAAATAACTATAATTATTGAGATTATCTATCTGTAATACTTTTAAATTGTTTTTCAATTACAAAGAAACCTGATTAGAGTTCAATATATATCACAATTATGAAAACGCATATATAATAATTGTTGGTTCATTCAAACCCATTACTAGTAATAAGGATTGTATAATTATGAAAGAATATCCATTAAAATAAATTCTTGATTAACATATTATATTTCTGTAGAAATTAGATGTTATGTTTATTTTAACAATATGGATGCATTACATATAATTTGATCTATTTAATGCGTTTTGATCATGCAAATTATACATATTTTTTAAATTATTATGTTTCATTATTTTTTATTACTTCTATAATAAAAAATAATACATTTTAAATATTTATTGGTTATTAACATACAAAATGAAAATATTTTATATATGTAGATTTTTAGTGTTCATTTGTTGAAAAACAAAATGAATGAATGTAATTATATAGAATTTTTTGTATGTAAAATTTATATTTATAAATATATTCTATTTCATTTCTGAAGTTACAATATTTATTATTTTAAAATTTTTATTTAAAAACAATAGCCACATGATCCAAAATTAACTTTTCAATGTCGTTATTTTGTTTTATGCCACATTTTTATAGTAACAAAAATTTAAAGCTGATATACTATCATATTTTTATTTCCATTACAACTCATGTATTTTAGTCTAATATATTGTATAATTAATTATACAGTACTTAATTTTATTATTAAAATTTTATGTTTTTTTCAAGATATTCAATATAAGAACTTAAATACCCTTAATTATTATGTGTATACTATTTTATAGTTCTGATTCACTTCAATATGTTCATCTAATATATTATAATATTTTTCCTATCCTGGTAAATGATGTATCAAAATATCTTCGAGGAGTTTTTATCTATGGCTTGTTTTTGTATATATATTCTTATACTACTATATTTCCATGTATAGTGAATAAAATATTTTTTTTGTAATACTTGTTTTTTAAAGAAAATTATCTCTCAATTTTAGTTATTATAATAAAAAATTATGACATCTATTTTCAATTTTTATAATAATAAACACCAATTTAAAAAAACGGATTCTAAAAGTTGTTAGTATAATAATTAAAGATGAAATCCACTTCTTGGGAATAATTTCAACATCATTAATTACAATGACAAATTTTGAAATCTACATTACACATTAATTATTATAAAAAAATTAAAAAAACATTATTTAACGTCATAGTATTTCATATCATTTTTAACTATTTTTTAAATAATAAATTATCTAATGATAAAGGGGTATCATTAAGTAGTATAAATAATACATTCTTATTAAATTACTTTATTTTGTTTTATAAATATCATGAATCATTCATAATAATTACAGGTGTAGTTTATCTTAATTCAAGAATGATTAATTGAGAACATTGAATGATCTATGATAGTTTTCACTAATTTTATGGTTTATATTTCTATATTAATACAAAGACAATGTATGTGAATTACCAGAAAACCTGCATAAATTAATTCAAGTTCGGAAAAACATCAACCAAAAAGATGGATACTATGGAAGAAAATTGTTCATGAGTATATTGATTTTAAAAATTTTCTACTTTAAATACCTTAACCCATGTATTTGAGAGTCGGTGGATAAATTTTTATATCCATTCTATATAAAAGAAACCTCATCATGGATGAATAACTAATTTTTTACACTAAGAAAACTAGATACAAACTTACAACTAAACATTCATTTTAAAACATAAAATACATCAAATAATTTTAGATGGGAAAAATTATTCCATTTAGAATATTCTTGAATATCAATCATAATACACTTATTGAAATTCTAGGGATAGGAAATACAAGAAATGGGTGAGCATAAATTCTTATTTAGTTTTTCATATAAGGAATATTAATATAGAATATACAATATATTAGGAATTAAATTATTATAAAATAATTCCATATATATAATCACATCATAATAAAAAATATCCATGGACATCAAAACAATTAATATAATCCTATGGTCTTCCATAACTGATTTCATAATAATGAGATTCATAATATAAGACAACTGAAACATTCCATCAAGGCCTTCTTCGAATACATCTAAAACATACCATCAATACCTAATGCTATGAAATCATATATAAATGGGTAACACCTTGGTTAAATACCAAGTATAGTTTGAATCATGTGACCTTATAATGAAATTAGTGGATGCGTAATTTTATCCACACCCACCCCCCCAATTACGTAATATGTAAAATTCATTCATCAGATGATTAGACAAAAAAACATAATCAATATAACTTTAAAAATCAATATATTTATACATTCCAAGAATAACCATTTATAATTTTAATTCATTCCCCATTCAATCTTATTTTAAACCATCCATAAAAATATGGTTTATTAGAAATATATATAATATTTATAGTAAATAATAATCTTCAATGGAGTATAAAAAAATAGTATTAAATAATTTCAAAATATCATAAGAAACCTTTGTGGGGAAAATTCCCTTTTTACATTGTAATCGCTTATATAAAGTAATTTTTTTGAAAATATTGGTGAAATTGTGTTTTCTTGAAATGATCCACTTATATTTGAAATGTAAAAAACAATTCAATGAGAATACAAGATAGTTTTATATTATTTCAAAGTGATAGATTTTACAAAAAATTCAATTCACGGATTTATAAAATGTCCACAAAGAACCACATTTGAAAAATGAAAAGAATATTCCATTTAAAACATTTTTAAAAAGTAAAAAGTGTTTCAAAAAGACATCAATAAATCATTTTATAATATTAAAAACATTATTTTTCCCATTTTATGGAAAATATGATGATCAAAGATAATTATAATGTATTGACTTGAAAACATGATCTGTTTCCTAAAAACATTTTTTTTATATCTTGTGTGCTTAAATGAGGGAAAATGATATTAAAATATTTAAATTTTATAAATAACTGCACAATAAGCTAATATTTAAGGTTTAATATTGAAATATAAAATAATACTCATAACAAGGACTTATACGTAAAAAATATTGAATAAATATGGCATTGTTAATGAAATCCTATACATAGGTATAATTTCCTTCATTCTTTTGTAGCCACCTATAAAATAATTATAGACTTATAATAACAAAATTTTAGAACCATATTCAAATATATCATACCATATCAAGATAACATATAATTTTTTATCAAATGTTTGTGAATTATTTCCTTAAATCAAAATTTTGTGTAATAAAAGATTTATATATTTGTTAAGATTTGGTTCTATGGTTTGAAATCATGTACAATCAGTATAGTTCCATCATATCCAATATAGCACCCCAATACATTTCAATATTTTAATTTTTGAATAAATTAAAATTTTCTTCCAAGTTTTATTTATATGAAACAAAAATTTAAGAAAATGTAACATACAATTTAAATTTTGTCTTTCTATATACTTAAAATTGAGGTTAGCATGCATTACCCATGATAGTGACTTACCTCGGTGGCTTGTGTTACACTTAAAATCGAGTTTTATTGGAAAATAATATGTTATTGAAAATATCATTATTTAATACAATAAGATAAAACCAAATCATTAAATTTTTTGGTTTCAATATTATTATCTAATTTATGAAATTATATGGTTGAATTAATTGGTTACAAATTAATAATAAATGAATATTATAACCAATTGAATATAAAGGGAATGTTCGTATATAATAGTATTCTTATACCCCCATTGTTGTTTTATCATAGTAAATTAAATTAATAAAAATTATTCATGAAATTATTGTAATCTATTTAATATAAAAGTCTCAAAAACATTATTTACTTTCATACAATATAACTTTTAAGAATAATATAAGAATAGACCATTTATTATGGATAAAACCAACATTTTTATAAATGTAATTTTACCACCTTTGAATGTTTTTCCAAATTTAAATAATTATTTAAAAAAATTAGGAATATAAAATATCTAAATAAACATCATTTATTAAATTAAAACATCAAAAAAATTATGTGAATTTTTTCTAATTTAGGTGAAGATTCCATATTTGATCAATAATGATAATTACGGATTTTTTTAAAAATTCATTTTTTCAAATAAATTATTTTGGAAGTTAAATAATAATTTATTTTAGGGTTAAAGTAAACCAAATTAAATTATTTTTCAATTTATCCATATATGTTCATTATATTAAATTTAACAATGAAATTCGGTATCAAACCATAGTAATCTTTTGAATGATTTTACATTAACAACCCAATTTTTCATCCCATATATGGGATAAATTTAAAATTAATTTACTACATTTATATTATATGAATTTGGAATAATGGATTCAATTTTTGGAATTAGGAAAATTTATAATTTATATTATGTTCAAATTAGTTTCTTTTCTAAAAGTATAAGTGAATGTGTATAAAATTATTTATAATGATTAAGATAAAAAATTATCTTAACAAAGGACAAAACATTACTCATAATAGTTAAAAATACCTTTAAAATTGTCCAAAATCAATTTTCTGTTAGTATTTTGATAATATAATATTATATATATATTTTTCTACATTATTTTGTCAACCTCTGGTTCTAAAAATGTGTATGTAATTCCCATTGAAGAACATTACAGGAATATCACTCCTTCTACACTATATAAAGGTAATTTACCTCCCACTTATTCACACCTATCAAAAAAATTCTCAATTACCCTCTGATAATATATATCCTAAACATACCTACTTTAAACCTAGAATACTACCTTTAGATATAAATCCATCCAAGGAATCCATTTACTTCAAACTAAAATTAGTTGTCTAAAAAAGAGGTAACATCAAACCTCAAGATCATTTGTTTTGTTTACACTCTCCAACCCCTATTATATTATTATTATAAAATTATATAATAAAATAAGTATAATAAATAAAAATATATATTTTTATGAAAATATTTATATCTAAAGTTATAAATAAATCTATATAATGGGCAATGAACACATCGTTTATGTGTATGGATTACTATTGACTCACGAAATGATAATTGTTTGTTTTTTCCTTTGACAAATCTCATGGTATGAATTATGATGGAAATGTTGTTTATATATACTATATATGATATTTATAATTTTTTTATTCAAAATTATATTTTATATAACACATTACTTTATGCTTTCCATTTTTGGTAAATATGATAACATCATTTGTGGATGTGTGGACTATCATCTCCTCAAAGAGTTATGATTCGTTCATGCTATAAATAGACTATATAAAAGTAGGTTTTAATAAATTTATATTAAATCTAGTATATAAATACGATACTATAATTATTATATACACATATATTTTTAACTTTATAATATTTTAATTGGTAAGAGAAATGAAATCACTGTGCAAGCATACATATGATCTACAGTCTACATGAATGTTTCATTTTAATTTCTATCTCCAAACATTATAAATCCTTTTTAATACATATATAATAAAGATATTAAATAATTACATGAAATAATATATTATGTTTATCATTAAATCATTATCTTTTTAATAAGAACAAAAAATTACAATTCTAAACATACTAGAAAAAAAGTAATTTGACACTATAAATGGTGAAAATAAATAATGATTGGTATAAAATGAGAAATATGATTTTATAATAAGACCATATAGGATATCATAAAAATTATTGTGGTTCTATTATATGTTATTATAATCATTAAACCAGTGTACAATATGTGAAATAACACACAAAAAAATAATGACAAGTTAAGGGATTTCCATCTAACTTTTTATATATATGAGATAAATTTCATATTCACAACATACTTATTTTTTGTTGGGTATCAATTGGACAATTTGTTATATTATATCATTAAACATTTTATATTAATTTTATCCAAAATATTCATTTATTTTTATTCTTTTTTAGGGGTTGTGATTCAAATGTTTCAATGTTTTATGGGTCACTATTATGAGTTTAATTATTAATTTCCTCATGGCCGTGATTAATGATTACCTTTGCAATGTATCCTTATATTGTTATTGCTAACATTATATTAGAAAATTAACTTAATAGTGATAATTTTAGTAGTATATTTCATTATCTTAAATATCCATATTCTCATGTAGTGGATATTATTAATTCTGATAACATATACAATTTTACACACAGTTTATACATTGAAAATTATTTGATTGAATGGGGAATTTTTTATAAATCCATGAAATATATTAAATATTGATATTTTTTAATTCAAATTGTTAATTAATTAAATAGATTACTTTATATATGTTTAGTACATTGTAAAGCTGAAAAATGGGTGGTGCATGGTTATAGATAACCACTCTAATCATTGGTAGTCTCCTGAGATGAAACAGTTGGCCAAATTAGATGGGATTTTCATAAATAGGATAAACAGTATTGTGAAAGGTTATAGTGATAGGGGTTACATTTACCTAGAAAACATGGAGTCCAATAATTAATCATTCACTTCATTTTTATTTTGTTTTTATTCATCCATGAGATTTTTTATAGACATTTTTATTAATACATTTCAATATCAGTTCATTTATAAAATGGAATCAAATTTAGTTATTGTCTTTCCGTATTGATTAATTTTTATCTAGTTATAGTATTGAGACTGTATTCCATTAAATACTATTATATATTAAATATCTAATCAATTTATTGATTATACAGAACGTGGGTTCAATTATAAACCTTGAAATGTTGATTATTATCATCAATTCATTATTACATAATCTTTATTTACACTTACTGAGCATTTTAACTCTCCCATATTATGTTTCATTTCCATGTTTATGAAGAATAAATATATGAATATGATTAAATAGATGACGTTTATTTCATTTTTTATGTATCATGTTTTATTTTCCATTTCACAGTGTAATATAATTTTAGTGTATGTAATACTGTGTTGGAAAACTGATAAACTATTTGTTATTTTAGGATTACATTAATTTTATTGCTGCCCTTGTAATCAAATAATTCACCAGCTCTGGGATTTTGGGGTGATGGTGTTGTAGTTGGAATTTGAGTGAGTATTAGCTGCGACAATGGAAACTAGATTTAGAAAACATATATTAGGGAATGTAACCCCAATGTATACTTTTAGGATAAGTGTATAATAAAATCCGAAAAATTTGGTATGGTAGAGAATATGTAGTTGTTCCCATATATACATCTATATTTTGATAGAATAAGTAGATCTGGTTCTAGAACATATGTACCTAGGGATAAAAAATCTGAAAATGGGTGTTAGGTCTAACTCAGCATAGCCTGGTTCCTAAAGACATGCCTTACTACACACCAGGTTTGACATTGTCATGGGATACATTTAGGACAATTTTTTTCATTACAACCCATTATGAAGGATTTTAAAGTAATGATATGCCCAATTAAACCATGTTTATTATTCTGATATTCATTAGAGAATATATTTTCAATTTATGATTAGTTTTTCACTAGTTTTGGGATTATAAATAAAATTATATATTCTAATTATTTAATTTAGTGTAAGATTTTTTTGAAATCACATTAAGAAGGAAGAATTCTATCAATTCTCTTATAAGTGATAGATATTTTCTTGTCCAGAAAACAATACATCAAATAATAGAATAGAAAAAATTATGACTATTTTGGGGAATCCTTTTGATGTTGTGTAAAATAACCATTCTTGAATGGTGCAACCTATTCGAGATAATGAATCCTATATGATATAAAAAATTATGTGACAAATGCCCCCATAGTTTAGTATAAATTTTAAACCCATTTTAGTTTATTTATTAAGTATTTTTAGAAGATATATGTGGATATAGGATGTATAGAAATTTTAAAATGTTAGCCATGCTATATATTTTCCCAAAGGTGTTGTTGATCCATGGTGGTACTTCATTCAGAATACAATGGAGATGAATAAATATAACTCATGGAATGGAGGACTACTAATGATACATTCTTCTGTATATAATTTCTTTATTATGAAAAAAAATTAAGATGAAGAGGAATTTTAATATCTTAAACAAAAATGAAGAATACATTATTTCATAGTACAATGATACATTTATTCGGTTACTAATGTGTGATATAGATTTCATACACAACACAGAATGTATGATTTTTCATTTAATAAAGGACTTAAGCTAATCCTACAATGATAATTGATGTATCAAACCTTTTATTCATATGATTAAATAGTACTATGTGCTATCATGAAAATGAATGATTTTTCCATGTATAATGGCTTCAAAGGGAAGAATGATAATAAGGTAATGCGTAATAAAATAATCAATAATTTGTGGAAGGGAAATAAGGATTTAACCTCATGTGGTAAATGTAAAAATAATCTCCTTGTTAAATGAATAGAGAAATTTGGAGTTTTTTATATGTTCATAGAAATGGGTCCTCAGGAAAAATAATTTAATGGGAAGAAATAAACACTCTTATTATGACCTACAACTGTAAATATATGGGGCACTATGCTGATGAATTTCTTATGAGTAGGAGGAATATACCATACATGTTACCAAGGGTATATAAACAAAATTATTCTATTAATATAGATAAACTAGAATTAATAATGTATCTTCTATTTGGGCCCTTGAACAATGTTTCAATGTTTTTATGATGTCATGTTTATATGTATTATAAAATTTATTAGGATTACACAATAATAATTTTTCAATAATTATTTGAGATCATATGTAAAAAGGTACCATGAATGGTAATTCTTTGGTAAGTAACTTTTTAAAAAAAATTGTAGTTATGGGAACGAAAAAACATAATATTTTCCAAATGTGATGATAATGATGTCAAGATAATGAAATTATTGGCTTGGATAAACTCTTTCTGATAAGTACTTATTTACATGGAATGATGTAATGATTTTCTGAAAAAAATTTCTATCATTGATTGATATTAAATTATTGGAGTATTTAATGATGATATATGACAATCTGTATTCTATTAAAGTGATAAGAAACATGAAATTATTAAATAAGGTATTACGGTAATTCATGTTATTACTACATTCACATCTTTTGTATGTGATTATTAAAATACAATTCATGTTATTTGATAAGTTAATTTTATAAATTTAGTGACATTCATTATAAATTTTTGAATTATAATCATTGGAAATGATTACCATTTATTAAATAGATTATGTTGATACTTGGACATGGTTTTGGAGGTTATTGTATTACTTCACCATATTATGAATCTGGTTATACGAAATGAATTAAAAATATATCATGGAAATATAAAATTATATGATTTTGTTTATAATATATTAAAGCCTACTTAATTATTCATATCGAGTGAAATAATTCATCGAATATTGGAAAAATTGTCTTGAAACCAAAATATTGTCTTAATATCATCAATTTTGATAATATCAAGGTTGTCTTCCATAAAAATGGTTTACGTCATTTTGGTCATCAAATTTAAGCAGAATATATTCTCCATCACTCTCCATTGAATCTTTATTGTAGATTTCTCTTCAATATACATGTTTCTCTTTCCCACTAATGATTTCATAGTATGTAAATTAGTTTCTTGAAAATTTGACATATCATTATATCTTATTATACATATTTAGTATCAAACTGATTTACAATGCCAGTTTTTTCAACAATACTTTTCATAAAAATAAATAAACCTTGATTATTGAGAAAACTTTTGAAGTTGGTGGAAACAGTTTATTTATGATGGAGAGAATGCAACACCCCATGACTTTACAATAATTTCCATTTAGAATAACCATACTATTTACCTATATATCGTAAAATATAAACACCAAGTTCTATTTTTGTCATATGAATCATAAATATTATATTTCTCTACAAAGAATTACAAGGATATTAGGTGGTGCACAATGTCCTTACATTCCTTGATGCCTTGTGAAACACATAATACGGATTTTTACCGAACAATAATTTATTTTTTAAAATATATATGTTTAATATATTAAGATAAAACCTAAAAATTAAATTGATTTGTATTAATAGGATTAAATATCATATTTAAATATATGGTTGAATTATTTTGTTTCAAATTAATTATAAATGAATATAATAACCAATTGAAAATATGGGGACTGTATTTATATAAAATTGTTTTTATACTGAGAAATGTGTTTTATCCTAATGAATAAAATTAATCAAAACTGTTGAGTCATGTTAATTTAATCACTATATTATATAATCTATTAAATAATATTTATTTTTCTCCCATAGTTTTTATAAGCATAAGATATGAATAACCCCAATATTATATATAAAAACATTATTTTTATAAAGGAAATTTTACCACCTTTTAATAGTGAAGAAAAATTAAATATGAATTATGAAAAATTGATGAATTTAATATTACAGTGTATGTTTTATTAACTATATAGTAACATAATAATTTTTTATGTTGTTTTTTGGAAAATTTCTGTGATGCTTCA
Source organism: Viscum album (assembly GCA_963277665.1). Taxonomy (NCBI): domain Eukaryota; kingdom Viridiplantae; phylum Streptophyta; class Magnoliopsida; order Santalales; family Viscaceae; genus Viscum; species Viscum album. The sequence goes on from OY728160.1 coordinate 715,955,273, forward strand.
TTTTTTGATAAATCGTAGAAAATACTGATTTTTATTTCAAAAAAAAAACATCTTCATCTAATTTATTTAAAAGGATAAATATTATTTAAAATTAATTTGAAATTTAATGTATATATATTATTAATATAATAATAATGTTTTGGACATCTGATAAATTTTACATTTACATTTTTTATAAAAGTAGATCAATCATTAGGACAATTTTATATTAAAAACATGATTCATCCTCCCATCTACCAGATTAATTTTTGATTAATTTAATCCAATAATTTGATTCAAATTTAAATAAATGGATTACATAATTATAAAAACAATAATTTATAATTTATAATAAGAAAAATATATTTTTTACCAAAAGTATTAGTGAAATTGATTAATAGTAATTACAACGATGAAGAGAAAAATTATTTTTATATAGGACTAAACCATAATCTTATGAGAAAAAATGACCTAGAAACATGTTTAAAAAAATTACGTTCCTACTGGCTCAATATAATTCATTTTCTATGATTTGTTTTTTTATTAGTGCCAATAATATTCGGAATATTGTAAGTAAAACTCCATTTTAAAAAATTGAAATGAACACCATTCCTCCTCCACTATAAAAAGGCAGCCACACTTCCGATTTAATAACACCTATCAAGCACATTGTATAAAAAAAAATCATCTAAAATATTTCAAAAAAATTTATTTCATCATACTAGAATCTTATATTTGGGAATAAATCCATCCAAGTAATCTCTTTGAGGAAAATCGAATGTAGTCACACGAAGAAGTGCAACGTCATTCTTTATGAACTATTTAATTATCTACATTCTCCATCCCTTAAAATGATATTATTAAAATATTATAAAACAAAATAATAATAATAAATATACTTATATATTTTATGTAAATTTTTATACCTTCACCAACATAGAAATCCATTTAATGTTTAAAGAACCTATCATTTATGCATACGACAGAATATTTCCTCACAAAATGGTTGTTTTTGTTTCCCATTACTGCCTCCTAAGGAAGTGATTATATTGGAAAACATAATTATTTATGATATAAATTTTATTTCTAATGTATTTATTATTTTCTAATTTCGATGTTTCACTTACACTTATTCTTTCCATTTTGGGAAAATACAATTACATTGTTTGTGGATGTGTGGACTACTGCTTCCTCAAACTGATGTGATTCATTCGTTATATACATGGAATGTATAAATTATGGGTTAAATAAACCAATATTAAATATAAAACATGAATATGATAATTAAATTTTTACAAACACATATATATATATATTTTAATTTCCATTCAATTTATCTAATAATTATATGAAAGTAGTGTTCATGCATATGTACGTCAAACCATCTCCATGTATAATGAATTTCATTTCCTATCTCTAAATATAATGTATTATTATAAACACAGATAGAGTGAAAATATATTTTAATTATAATATATATTAAATTATCAATATGTTTAAATCATTATCTATATAATAATTACAACAAATAACATGTCAAAACATACTCGATAAACTAGTAAATTAACACCCAAAATAGTGAAAATAATGAAATATTGTTATCAAATTGGTAATACAATGTTATAATAATATATTAATGTTATCATAAAAAAGAGTATGGTATATTATAAGTTAGTAACTTATGTAAACCACTATATAAGAGGTTAATAACCAAAAAATATGTAGGGATACAGTAAGGATTTTTTATATCACATTTTACATTAATGAGATAAATATTAATTTAAACACTCACTTATTTTGTGTGGTGTATCTACAATGATTTTTGATATATTATTTCATTAAATATTTTATCATAATGGTATAAAAACATTATTTTAATGTTTTTACCTCATGGATATTATGATTCAAAAGTTTTAAAGGGTTATTATACACTTTAGAATGGTTAATGATTATTTCCCTCATGAGTGTGTTTTATTATTACAATTATGATCTTACATTATTTTGTGATTTTTAGCATTATCATGAAATAAAATCATTCTTACATACATTCTTGTGGTAAATTAAATTTTCTATATATATCAATATTCTTATTAAATAGATATTATTATTACCAATACCATATACCAATTACATATGGTGATCAGTTAGATAGTGATTTGATTAATTGGGGTATGATTGATAAATTTGTATCTCTTCAGTAATATTCATATTTTATAAAGAAGATGTCCATGAATTAAATAAATTTCATAATATATTAGGAATTATTTTTATAGGTATGACACATGTGGGGATCATTTATAGATAGAACATTAATGCATCACTAGTATCATGGGATGAATCTCTTGGACAAGTTAGATAGTTCAATACCCGACATGCAAAGCCATCTTATGAAAGGTATTAATGGTAATGGTACCATGTTCCTAGAAAATATGGAGTCAAATAATTAGGAATATCCCTCATTCATATTATGTTATTTTTACACCATTAGATTATACATGTCTAAATCTAAAGATACAATTCATTCTCATTTCATTAATTAAATGGAAGTGTATCAATTATTTGTCTTTCCATATTGCATAGGCCATATGTAGTGATTTGAATAGTACCTTTTTTAGTAATACCCCTCCATATTTCTAATCTATTCAGTTTATTTATTTTCTTGAATGTTTGTTCAATTATTTACCTTCCCATGTTGATTATTGACATCAATTCATTATCGCTTTTTCTTTACATACCCTTACAGAGAATTTGATCTCACACTTATTATATTTATTTTCCCAATTTTATAAAGAATAAATATTTGAATTATAATTAAATTATTTTAATTATTTAAATTCATTAGGTATCAATTTTTATTTTTTATTTCCCAATTTAATATGGGTATAATGTATGTAATATTGTTTTTTTGAAACTGTTAAACCGATTAGTCCTTCATTATTTTTATCCTTTAAATCATAACAATTTAATTAAATGATGCACCGAATCTGGTCATAAGGGTTTGGTGAGTTACATATAAAAAGATAATAATCATATAAATATCATATAGATTCATTATTTTTGTATTTCAGGTAATCTAAAAAAGTACAAGATATAAAAACAAATTATTCCATTCATGGATATGGTATGTCCTACGTACACATCAACAGTGTTTTCACTTTTAAAATTATGGAATTAAAGGAAAATAATAATTCCATGCTCAATAAAAATTAATATAAAATATATATAACATAATTTTATTAAATAAACTAATATTACCATCCATTAATAATTGAAATGAAAATTGTATCACATCTCTTCGTAGAGGTGGTAGTCCAACCATCCTCACGAGAAACATTATCATAGTTCAATTGATAGAATATATAGTGGATAATAGTGGTTTCATAATCATAATATCATTTCAGGGTTTTAAGGATAATTATTTGGTAATTTTTTGAAAAAGAATTATATTTATATGAATTTATATAAGAATTAAAATGAAAGTGATATGTTAAGGAGAGGGTTTCTTCTGGGAAAGGACTTGATTACATGTCTTATAAAGGACCCAAGGGTTTGTATTTATTAAATATTGTAACCTATATAATGTGGATTGGGATGTTTATAATATAAATTTATAGGGTTTTATCAAGATATATTTCTCAATGTGTCGTAAACAAGATGGGGACGTTGGGTCATTTTATTAGGAAGGGAATGGAAACATGTGAAACTACTAAAAAGATTAAAATATAAGTATTTTGTTCACAATACGAATGATTCATTATATATATATAAGAATAAAAACATTATAATTTCTAAATATAATAATATAATGAAATTTAGTAAGGATTTGGTGTCATTTTAATGTTATCTCTTGGTTAAACCCCATGGATAAACAATTTTATCATTAACTATAGTAACATCATTTTTAAAATTAAAGGCATAAAATGTTACTTATTAGGAGATAATGGGAACATAAATGGTTAATGGATGAATGTTTAAACTATATATTATCCAACTGTTCCATTTTTAATTATTTTTTATTACATATTTTAAGAATGTATTATTTAAATAAAATATATTTAATGTCATTTTTGACACTATTTATTTAATTTATCACAAATGTCAAAATTTCTTGGTTATAATTAAAATAGATTAATTTAAGACATCATAAATATGTTATATAAATCTATTAAATTCTTTTAACACTCTAATTCCCTCATATTATATTAATTTTAATATTTTGAATATTATTTATTTTATTTGTCTATTGATTGAAAAAATAATTTTTTCTCAATGTATTATAATTTATCGTTAATATATAATGACAATAAAATATAATAAATTAACATAATTAAAATAATTTCAATATCCTTAATATAATAAATAAGATAAATTCCAAACATTCTATTTAACCTATGTGAACAAATAATCGATATTAAAAGTAAGAGAGTGAATATTCATAGTTTTCAATTCATTAAATATTTAAGATGAATTTTGTATTCATAAATGACCTTTAATTGTATAAATTTAATCCTATGATGTTAATTCCTGAATTACATTCATTCAATAATAATTTAGATGAAAAATTGTGACCATAATAATAATTTTTAGCTTAGGATAACTATATTGTTTTACTGGGGTGGTAAATATTCCCATGGATAATATAAAAAATGGCCAAAAAATGGGACATATTAACAAAATTTTAACCACATAATTACAAATTTAATTTCAATTTTTGATGACTTAATATCATCAATTGGAAGAAATAAATTTTAAATATGTTTAAAAAATGATATGAAATGTTCCTTTTATAAAAATATTATTTATAAAAATAGTACAAGATATATTTATATCCCAAGAAAATAAAAAATATTACATAAATGTTATAAAAATTAATGACCATTATAATATATATGCATATAAATATAATAATTCACCAATAGTAATTAATTTAAATAAAATAATTATAGATAAAATGCATCAAACATTTATTCATAAAAATATTTTCTTTTATAATTTCAAATGATTTTTATTTCCATTTAAAATTATATAATACAAATGAATTAATTATAAAGCATAAATGTTTCATGATTTCTTTTACCCTTTTCGTACCCAGTAATTTCAAAGTCTAGGTTATAAAAATTTCATTTCAATATTGTTTTACTTATACATCATCATTCATTTTAATACAATATAAAATAATTTAGATTTATTTAAAAATTTACTACAAAATATTGGTGTGTGAGATTGTACACCCTTATAATATTTTTTATCTAGAAATTATGAAACATTTATATAAAAAACGATTGATACTTCTGAATCATCACATCCTTGGGTTCCCATATAGCATCTTCAATGTTATGGGATCTCTATGAAATTTTTTACTTGGTGAGTGGTCTTGTTTCATATTAATTTATCTTTATGATTTATATTTAACATTGGATATTCATTGTATGAAATTTCTCACACCATTTTTATAACATATAATTACATTATATATGAATAATCTAATATTATCAACCATAGTATAGATACATGGAACACATAATTAATTTCTGATAGATTTTGGACAAGCACTATGTGATAATCTACCATCCCAATAAGATCAAGATTCATGAAGGAGACAATATAACTAGTGTTATGTCATCCCTTAAAATAAAATATCATTACCTTTATCTAGGGAGATATTTATTATAATAACATATCACCAACATCAAACTCTATATGTAACCAATTATTTTGAGCATAAATTTTCAATCAAATTATTTCTACCTTTATGTATTATTAAATTGATAAAACATTATCTATTATTTATTTATTTAGATCAGGTACCAATAGCTTTATTTCCCTAACTGCAATCCTAAATTTTGTATTTCCTCACAATATTCCATATTGTTCCTCATATGTATACATATAAATGATCAATTGAAAGAAATTTTTTAAATAATATTTATGAATATCATCTATATGGACTAACACAAACAGATAATAGTATTCTCAAAAGACTCAATATTGTAAAACCCGTGAAGATATAATTGTTATTGGTAAGACCATATGTAAACATTATGAAATCATTTGGACTATACTATGTATGGATGTCTGTTTTTGGTATATCCTCCTTAATGATTCTTAGATGATAATATCCATATAGAAGACTGATAATGATTAAATAGAGATATCCATGTAGTTGATTTAAAATATCATTAATACTGGTTATGTGATTGTTTCCCCTAATAGTGCTCCTATTATTTTATTGTTATTCAATTTAATGATTCATTGACACATATTTCATAATAAAATGATGATATGGTTAAACTGATGGTGATGAAATTAAATTAATGAATCAATTATCATTATTCTCCAAGACATTATTCATCAAATCCAATAACTCAATCATAGAAACTATATATAGAGTCTTTTAAATAGGTATAGAACTATGTAGGAGTTCTATTGGATTCTAATGTTAAAAATTCAATGGAATACTAGGAATGTTATTATAGAATATATCAACATATTTTGAAAAATAGAAACATTATCACTATAGGGTTTCTCCCCAAATTTTTTTATTAAATATATCCCCTGAATATGTAGAAAACCCATATGTTGAAAGTGATTTTCATTGAATATTCTGGTCAATCATATCATTTATATATTACAAAAGGGTGTTTATAAACATCTAATGTATCATAGCTTACCCAATAATTGATACAAGATCTATAATTAGAGTTCCAATACAAAACAAAAATAACATAATATTCACCAATATAAGAGTAATAAGATTCGCAAAAAGAAATTTCCCAAAAAAGTAAATCATATAGAAGTAATTGACATGAGATGCATCAGTCTTACCATATGTTATTTTCACCATGAACCAATTATATAATAATTGTGGATGTTATTTGGTACCTATATAATATTATTCAAATATATAATGGTGCGTTGAACTAGCTGAAAATAAAACATATTAATTCCTTGAATGGATGATAATTGTAACTCCCACCAATTTTATAGGAACTTATACCCCAGTTATAGTAATTGAACAACCATTTCCTTCTCCCATTGGTTTCTTTTATGGTTGGATCCTTTAACATTAGAAATTTTTTTAGAGTAATTCTTGATCTCAATAATGATAAATCACATTACACTGATGGAATTTCCCAACCCATTAATTTCATCATCATGATTTCCATTATCCCCTCACATGAATAAAAATCATTTTATTTTTATGTATGTACCATGTTATTTTCTTCATCAAGTATAAAATATTGTAAAATTATGATTTTTATTCTTGATATTATCTTTTTTCTCTTTTATACTATTCTTCTCTGTATTTCCTTTAAATCCATCAATTATATAGAATTATTTATCTATCATGATATTACATGATATAATATGATCTTATACTAAGAATCTATAACAGGATATTTCCAATTGACGAATTTTATAAAGCTAATCAATGAAATGGTATATCATTATCTTGAGATTTTGTACATAGTCAACAACAATACCTTCTACTTTTGTTATGTATGTACAATAATTATCATCATTTTTCTATTCCTTTGTTCAATGAATAGTTAACTGACTCTCCATATATAGTAATTATTAGTGAGAAAAATATTTTTCCATGAAATATTGCTTAATATCCATCTATTCCATTCATACATTTTATTCCTCATCCTTAGGTTTGGGAATCAATATAAAAGATTGATCCACAAACCCTAATATTTTATAAACATAAATCAATACAATCTTTATTTTATTATATCCCATGAATAGGAATATCTACATTTTAAAATATATAAATTACATAGATAAAAATAGGGTATTTTTTAAATGAATGATGGAGTTATTAGTTTCATGTGGTCAAACATGATTACACAAAGTTGTGGATCAGTATAATTCTCAATAAAAGAAATTTTATTAGTCACACCCTATGTTATCTTCCCCAATATAGTAATAATTTTCTTATTTATATCCATAAAAAGTAAATAACTAAATTATATTAACTTGTGGGTAAATCCCTGAATGTATTATTTTCATTGATACATTTCCCATGTGTTCAAATAGATTCCATTTCTCAAAAATGGAATTCCCAAGATTATATCATAACATTATGAATCATAATTTTTTACTTTTAAAATTGTTATACATAAAATATAAATATTAAATAGTATACTTAAAAAATAATGTAATTATAAACATGGTTTCATTGGGAGTATTCTCAAATCATTAAAATATTTTTAAATATTTCAAAATATAATCGAATGAAAATGTAAAAAATCATGAATATCCATTGAGATTGTTAAACTAGCTGAATAGTAACAACAAACTCACCATTCACTAGATCGATGGGAAAGATATACTCAACCAAATTCTTGAATCTTTATTACCCCAATATGAATCTATTTAGAAAAATTACCAATTCTGGGCTCTAGTGACATATTAAATTCTACGATAATCAAATAATCTCTTACATACCAGCACTTTATGATGTTATACTATATATAAAGGTATCCAAAAAGTCTGTCGCAGGGTTATATTTCACAATATATGATTTCATAAATATAGTTCCCAACTATCCTACTAAATTGACTCTAATATAAATTGTAAATATCCCAACCATAGTACTCCATAGTTTGTTGAATGTTTATTACATTGTAAAAGATACAAGTGATTTCTTCTCAAAGGGCCAAAAATTTTAATTTTCCTAAAAAACAGTTATATTATAAAATATAACATTATATTTGAGAAAATAATATAATTTTATTTATTATATCACATTTCATTCTATTTAGAATATCCAAATATATAAACAATAATAAAAATACTAAATTCATTGGGAAAGTAAAATCCTGAAAGTGGGGTGCTAAAATGATAAATAAGTGTATGTATAGATATTATTCCAATAATAAATTAATAAAATGGATGAAAATTAATGATAATAATATATTGGAAGATAAATAATTAAATGAGAATGAAACATATCAAAGGATTTCTATCTATTCAAATAAAAACACAGCCATTAATAAATGATTTTATATTATGGTAATGAATAATTCCAAATATATGAAACCGACCATCAAGGCCCCATTATAATACATTTAAAAAAAATTTCCAAGTACCCAATCCCTGAAGTCATATATAAATAAATAAATAAATAAATAAAACTAAATATTAAATATAATTTTAGAGCCATATGCTGAGAGGGAGAACATACTTTATTTTTAATGTTCTAGGAATTAATTTTATTAGAATATAATATATATATTTTTTATCACCCACTCCTAGTGATTCATTAATGAAGTAATATCACATAAAATGACTCTTAAATAAAAAATACATACCATGGATGAATCTGTATTGTGAGATTTACTCTTTCTGTGACCAAAAGTAGTTCGGTGATAAACATTTAGATAAAGAAGAAATTGGGAGGTACATTAAGTGAATTTATTAATTTATTTATTTTATTTTATATTAAATGTTAAAAAATTTATTCCCTATTTATATAAAAAAATTAGTGAATCCATAGTATTTATAACCTAATTCTGTTACTATTGATATGTGTATTTGACCATTGTTCATTGGAATATTCAGATTAGATGATGATGACATCTAGATCATGGTGAATTCAGGAACAATGAACACCTCAGATCATCCACATCATTAGAGAAAATGTTCATTGAAAATTAAAAATTGAATCTTGATACAAGAAACATTATTAGGGGTTCCACAATTTTGATTATATTATGGGGCATAATCAAATCAATATTATTTTATTTCAATTAAAATAATCATATGCATGAGCCCGAATATTAGATTTTAATTGTTTACTGAAATTAGTAGTCATGTTTTGATATATTTATCACCTTGGAGATAACTGTTTTATATTTATTATTCATGATATATGTTCCAAATAATGTTGAATTTTTATCTCTTATTTATCATCATTCAACGCATTTCTCATTATTGTCGTATGGGACCACGATATGACCTTGCTGAGAAGGTTCAAGTATGATTGATCCCCTTATTCCAAGTGGATTTTTATAAGAATTATGGTTTCATGATCGAAGGATGAATATGGATTAATAATGGGAATTCAGTGATGGATTAAGTATCATGGATCCAAAAAATAGATGGATGAAGCTTTAGAGACCTATTAGAGCATGAAAGCCTCATGTGGGGAACCTGATTATGATTTCTGGAAAACATAGTGTTAGAATTGATTGTTAGAGGTGTTGTCTAGAAATATTTTATTACGGAAAGGTGGATTCAGTCTTGTAATTAGTAGAACTAATTTTCATGGAGAAGATATATCGATATATTAAATAACCCAAAACACATTCTATAGTTCAAGGAATCCAAATTGTGTATGCTTGTTATTATAAAGGATTGGGTTTCATGAGAGACTTAAAAATCCCCTGAAATGTCGATGAACTAAAAATCATCTAAACTCATGTTTTCATATATGGTGTGTATAGGGAGTACAAATCATGGAGCTGATGTGGCCCTACATTCCATATAGAGTATGGTACACATTATGCATTACAACATGGAAAATGCACATGGACAGAGTCCAAAGAACACTTTCATGAATGGGAGAACACAGATTGACCCTAGGTGACTGAGAAAAGTTATATAGTACATTAAATTATATATTGTGATATATCAATAGTTATTCATGTGCTGAAAAGGAAATGGATAGGAAGAAGAATCGGACCACACATCATCTGGCTCCCTTAAACATTGTGTACTATATTATAAACATTCTATATATTGTATCTCTCTCATCTGGACTTATATTTGGATCATCTAGTTGCCCATCCCATTTGTTATTTATATATAATATGATGGTGGAATTTATAGTAGATTTTCAGATATGAATCTAGATGTATCAATCATGGTTTTTTTAATGGTGCTCGATGATGACTGTGATCATATAGGATCATCAGATTGGAACCCCCTACATTTTTATGGAATATGTCATATCACTATAGAGTGGAACCCTCCTAGATGGTTAGGGAATGGATCATCTACCTATATAGTGGATCCTTCTAGTGGGGATATAAAATGGATTACATAACTGCATAATATAACCCTCCCAATAGGATATGTTATAACGACCCATACATTACATACGTTGTTAATAATTCAAAATTGAAGCACACTTATTACAACATATGACAAAACCACAAAGGACCGTATAGGTATAGTGTCTTTAGAAACTGGGAAACATAAACAACTGGTTCATAAATCTTCTACAGTGTCTCCCATTTATTTCATCATATCTAGGGTCTCTATTAGCATATTCTACTTAATATACATCTTCCTGACCTGGGGAAAAGAAAACATAAAAGGGTGAGCTCAAATGCTCAGCAAGGGAAAATAAAGGAAATAAAAATCATATCATATCTTTTTGAAAATCATAACCTGCAAAAGAGATCATAAAATCTTAACATGGAATAAATCATAGAAGTGAAAATGAGATCCCCATAATCATAACATGAAACTTGAAACTTTGTGGCTTGCACACATAATCTTGGAAAATCATTTCTTGTTAGTCATGACTCATTGCCAAGAATATCTTAGTAGACAAAGTCCCTTTCTGAACCGAGTCACCCTCGTTCCAGTCCTGTTTCACTGAACCGGTATAACCTACCGTTCCAGCCATGTCTATCTCATGAGATATAAAATATTTACCCAATGCATTGGAGGGAGATATAGGTCCCACCCATCTTATAATGAATCCTTTCTTATGTGTGCCACATAATCATACATCATCGCATAACACATGTAACAAAAATGGGATTCTTGAAACATCATGACATCATAAATCAATTCATATAAGATAAAGGAATTCATAAAAATAATTCCATCACAACATGATCAAATCAATGTAATAATAGGGATAAAAACAGAACCCTTTATTATCTTAGATGGAAAATAATTTTGATAAAACACTTGAACTCCATTCTTGAGGAAAATATCCTTTCTTCTTCAAAAACATTTTTCCTTTCATAAAATGTCATACAACTTTAAAATAAAAGAAGTTGATTAAAAATAAACTTGAAAACTTGTAAAGGAAGCTTCTTGGAAATAATGTTTTAAAAATCCATTCATGCCGCATAAGTTAAAAAAACATTCTTTGTACTTTTGTCGGAAAAGTCAAAAAGTACCTCGTACGAAAAACGACAAAAGATTCCTTTCATACATATTACTAAAAACTCACCGAAGGGTAAAAATGGATTTAAACAATTGTAGGTGGATGGAAATAATATTACATATTTATGAAACATGGATGTGGATGATAAAATACACCCCGGTAAATACTTACGAATAAACAATCTCGGATAAAAATGAGATTGTGATATTTCCCTTACCTTAGGTCCAATTTGCTTTGTACGTGTCCGAAGCTCCTGTATAATGGTTTAAATAATGTTATTGACTTATTCCAGAATCATACATATTGATATGATATCATATATGGTCATATTCTTAGCTTCTTGATAGTAATATTTCATTGTTACTTGTGCTCGGGTCTTTATTGCCTTTGGTTCTTATGCGTGTTTTTCCGAATACATTCTTATTCTTCTTTTAAGGTTATAGATACCTTATATCAATAATGGTATTAGTGTAACATATATCATATTTATTCATTCAATTCATTTATATAATTACTATGTAATGATGATCATGTAGAACGAGTCGCATCACATCGTGGAGACGGTATTCCATACGTACGCACGAGTGATGATATCGTTCCTATGATCGTGGAACTGTATTGGAGTATATATATTATTTCAGTATCAATATTAGTTTATAATAATCATAAATAGTTACTCATTACACCATTATACCCATACTTGTAAAGTGATGGTGGAAAAATAAATTACACCACGACGTGGAGACGGTATTCCGTACGTACGCACGCGCGGTGATTTCATTTTTCCGTGGGATGGATAGAAGGTGAATTAGGGTTGTTTCATATTTATAATAACATATCAGTATGTAAGTAATACTGATGTTATTACTTTATCATGAAACAACTAAAGAAGAAGAATTTGAAGAAGAAAGAAATTGAAAAGATCGGTAATGGATATTACCTCTTCTTTGGAACGCTTCTTTGAATCCTCCACTTAGGGAACTATGATTGGTCTTTGAAGAAGACCAGGACCTCTAGGATTATTCTAGGGAAGTGGAGAGGAGAACATGGCAGGGGTTGGGCGAGCTTGAGTGCTCAATTTGGTGTGAGGAGGAGGGGGAGGAGGTTCCCTTTTATAAGGGAGGAGAGGGGCACCTTAGGAATATCTCAAAATATTATTTTATATTAAAGTCAAAATCGGTTTATAATGGTTCCAAAGGGTCTTATTTCGAAGCTAAGATGGGGATGGGTCGAAATACTATCAACCAATAGGATTTAGACAAGTTTAGGGTATTATTTTAACCTTATCAATTAGATTTAACTCTAAGTTAATTAATTTAACTTTTACCGTGTCTTTTTGTTTTCTTTCACTATATGGTTAATACACTTACTATAACATGCCAAACGAACCCCAAATTGTTTATTATTAATATATATATCCTTATCTAAGTCATTTGGCCGAACCTTAGATTTTTAGGAATAAAATAACAATTAATAATATAATATTTTATTTAAAAACTATTTTGTGTCAATTTTGACACTATTTGATATATGATTTTTGTGAAAGTCATAACAGAATTATATGTTCGAACCAAATTGATTAAATCAACACTAATATATCATAGTAACCTAGAAAATTATTGGAATTCATAAAAAGTCTTAAATTACATTTATTTTGGTATTTATATTATCAATTATGTCAATATTTCATTAATAAGATAATTACTGCATCATCATTATGTCATAAATAAATTAAATTATTTAAGGTCTAAAAATTACAAATAAAATACCATTATGTAGGAAATCTTTTTATCTTTCTAATGAATATTTATAGTCGAATTTATCTTATGTATAACCCCATATTAAAAATTATTTACTTATTAAACTTTGATTTTAACTATTTTAACCCTTCTTTAAATAAATTAATAATAAATGTCCTAATCTAATCCAAGTGGGCCTAAATGGTCATATTTTATTCCTAAGTTTGTTTTTAGTCGAATTACACTTGTCCAATAGAATTAGGACATGTGTTAGGCTAATAGTAATATCATATTTACCCTTAGTTACCATATTTACTATTAACCGCGGTAAAAAAAAGTAAAAAGTTACTATTCACCAAAAAATTATTTTCATCTCATTGAACCACATTTTAGTCCTTGATATTAACCATGTCTCTCGGATTTTCGAAATTCCATTCACAGAAGCGGTAAAATTATGTTTTATGCAAAATTCAGTTTTTAACCTACCACTTAGTGGTTTCACTATTCATCAAAAATTGAAAGTTTTCAGAAAAATACCAAAATTTCACCCTAGGCTAATTTCGATATTCTGAGTCCAAAAATGAAGTCCATTTTGAAAAATAAAATTTATAAAATTTCAAAAAGTGGTTATTACTATTCATAACGGCTAGTTTTATTAGCATATTTTTGTTTAGTGAAACTTGGTATTGCGTACGACGCAAGCTATCGAGGAAGGTCGCGATTGTGTGTAAAGCAAGCCAAGCAAGTGTTGTGTAGAAAAAGATTCCTTTGATGATTTATATAACATAAAAGTCTCGGGTGTTACATTCTACCCCCCTTAAAAAGAATTTCGCCCCCGAAATTCGTCACTTTGTAACAAACAAATGAGGATACTTCTCCCTCATCATATCCTCAAGCTCCCATGTAGCTTCTTATAATTGGTGGTTCCTCCATAAAACTTTCACCAATCGAGTGGTCTAGTTTCGTAGGACTTTTTCGCTACGATCTAGAATCTCTATCGGCTGTTCTTCATAAGAAATATCTTGCTCCAGCGGTACAACTTCTGAGCTGAGTACATGTGAAGGATCTGGTATGTACATTCTCAGGAGAGATACATGGAACACATCTTGAACTTGAGAGAGATTCGGTGGAAGCGCCAATCGGTAAGCTACCTTCCCAACAGGATCCAGTATTTCGAAAGGACCGATATATATAGGGCTCAACTTCCCCTTCTTTCAAAATCTCATAACCCTCTTCCAGGGAGATATTCGTAAGAACACTTTATCACCCACTTCAAACTCTAGGTCTTTTCTTCGGTTGTCGGCATAACTTTTCTGTCGACTCTGAGCTGCTCTTATGTGTTGCTGAATAGATCTGACCTTTTCTCCATTTCATCAACGAGATCAGGTCCTAATAGCTTTCTTTCCCCAACTTCATCCCAGCAAGTTGGAGTCCTGCATTTCTTTCCATAGAGAGCTTCATAAGGAGCCATCTGAATACTGGATTGAAAGCTATTATTATAAGAAAATTCCACCAGAGGTAGGTGTTGATCCCAACCTCCTTTGAAATCCATAGAGCAAGCTCTCAACATATCTTCTAGGGTTTGAATTGATCTCTCAGACTGACCGTCTGTCTGGGGATGATAAGCAGTGCTGAAACTCAAATCTGTATCTAGAGTATGCTGAAGACTTCGCCAGAACATCGAGGTAAATCTCGGATCCCGATCAGATATAATAGAAAGTGTTACTCCATGCAATCTTACCACTTCCTTTACATATGTCCTGGCAAGCTGATCTAGAGAGAAATCCTCTCTAATAGGAATGAAGTGTCCAGACTTTGTAAGACGATCAACTATGACCCAGATAGCATTATTGCCTTTGGATGTTTTAGGAAGTCCTGTGACAAAGTCCATAGTGATGTTTTCCCATTTCCATTCGGGTATGGGTAATGGTTGTTACATCCCCTTAGACTTATGTCTCTCAGCATTAACTTGTTGACAAACCAAGCATCGAGAGACATATTCAGCAACATCTCTTTTCATGCCATCCCACCAGAAGTACTCTTTCAGGTCTCTATACATCTTCTTGCTTCCAGGATGAATAGAGAATGATGAACTAGAGCCTCATCCAGCAGCTCCTTCTTTAATTTGGGGATGGAAGGAACACAAACCCGATTCCTGAACTTTATTATCCCATCACAATCAAGGTTGAATTCAGGAACATTTCTCACCTTCTTTTGTAACTCGACATCTTCTTTCTGTGCCCCTTTAATCTTCACATGTATAGATGGTTGAACATTCATTTGAGAAAGATAAGATTTTTCCCCTTCCATTATAATTCCAAGATCCATCCTTTATAAATCCAAAAATATTGGATCTTTTGTGATCCTCATCAAGGATAAACTAGCATGGTCATGTCGACTTAATGCATCTGCCACCTTGTTTGCTTTCCCAGGGTGGTAATGGATTGAGCAGTCATAATTCTTAATCAGCTCCAACCATCTTCTTTGACGCATATTCAACTCCTTTTGTGTGAAAATATACTTTAAACTTTTATGATCAGTATAAATATCACACCTTTCACCATAAAGGTAATGCCTCCAAATCATTAATGCAAAGATTACCGCAACCAACTCCAAATCATGTGTTGGGTAATTTTGCTCATGGATTTTCAACTGTCGTGAGGCATAAGCTATCACCATATCATTTTGCATAAGAACACACCCCAATCCCTTCTTGGATGCATCACTGTAGATCACAAACCGTTCTCCACTACAAGGCAGTGTGAGCACAGGTGCACTGGATAAACTTCTTTTCAACTCCTTGAAATTCTCTTCACATTCCTTTGTCCAGAAAAACTTAACTCCTTTCCGAGTCAACTTGGTGAGTGGATTACATAATCGTGAAAAATCTTTTACAAAACGTCGATAATGTCCAGCCAAACCAAGAAAACTTCGAATCTCAGTTACTGTTGTTGGTCTCGACCATCTTTCGATAACCTCTATTTTTGCTGGATCCACAGATATCCCCTCTTTTGAGATTATGTGACCCAAAAATGAAACTTTTTGAAGCCAAAATTCACACTTGGTAAATTTGGCATAAAGCTTCTCCTTTCTCAGGGTCTTCAATATAATTCCCAAGTGATCTTCATGATATTCCTTGCTCTTTGAATAGACAAGAATATCGTCTATAAAGACTACCACAAATTGATCAAGATAGTCTCTAAAGACTATATTCATTAGATCCATGAAGATAGCAGGGGCATTAGTAAGACCAAATGGCATCACTATAAATTCATAGTGTCCATACCTTGTACGGAAAGCCGTCTTTGGTATATCCTCCCTTTTGACCCTTAATTGATGATACCCTGAACGAAGATCAATCTTGGAAAAGTATTGAGCTCCGCGTAGTTGGTCAAATAAGTCATCAATGCGTGGGAGAGGATATTTGTTCTTGATAGTGATCTTGTCAAGTTCTCGATAATCAATGCAGAGTCTCATTGATCCATATTTCTTCATAACAAATAGAACAGGTGCTCCCCAAGGTGACACACTAGGGCGTATGAATCCCTTATCAAGATTCTCTTGGAGTTGCTTCTTCAATTCCTGCAACTCAGTTGGGGCCATTCTATATGGTGTCTTTGAAATAGGAAAAGCACCCGGTACGAGTTCTATTGAAAACTCAACTTCACGATTTGGTGGAAGACCCGGTAATTCCTCAGGAAAGACATCATCAAACTCCCTTACAATGGGCATATTCTTAATTGTGAGTTTCTCACCAACCATTTGAGATAAATAACCTTCATTTAGTGGAATCAAGACCCATAAGATGGAAGAAATTTCCACTAGAAGGATATGTTCATCCTTGCATTGGTATACGATCGTAGATTGATCTGAAATATGAAATGTGACTTCCCTTCTTTGGCAATTGATATGAGATCCATGTAGAGAAAGCCAATCCATGCCAAGAATCACATCAAATTCCACTAAAGGAAGGATCACAAGATTTGCAGGAAGCACTTTCCCACAAACTTCGATCGGAGAAGAATTATAAACTTTTGATGCGACTGTTGTGCCATTAGGTGTTGTCACAGCTAACTCAACATCTAATTATTGAGGTAATATGGTGATACCCTTAGAAAATTCTTTAGAAATAAAAGAGTGGGTGGATCCAAGATCAAATAAAACATTTGCTACTTTAGAGTGGATGGTAAGTGTACCTTTCACCACTTCGTTATCGTACTCCACATCGCTGATAGAAATTTCATGTGACTTTCCTTTGTCTTTAGCCTTAAGATTTTGTTGACGTTGACCATCATCATAAACCCTTGGATTTGGGCATTGATTGGCATAATGCCCCATCTCCTTGCACTTGAAACATTGAAGTGTAGTAGGTTCATTCTGTGTATCCCTTCCTTTGTTTGCGTCATTAGACATCTTCTTCCCATTATCACGACATTAAAATGCCCGATGACCTTCCTTTCCACATTTAAAACACTTACTTGTCCCTTTAAGACAACTCCCTCCATGTTTCTTTCCACACATTGAGCATAAGGGAAAGCTCATCTTCTTTTCAGTGTGCTCTTTAGATTTTCCTTTGAATTCCATCTTCCTCTTCTTATCAAACCCATGTGACTGATGGGTTACTCCAATCTCCATCTCGACTTTGAGAGCACATCGAACGATTTCCTCGTAGCTATTGAAGTCCCTTATGGCTAACGCCCTTCGAAGACTTGGTTTTAAGCCACTAAAGAATCGATCGATCTTACTCTCAGGTTGGATAATAATACCAAAAGCGTACCTTGCAAGTCTTGTAAAATTTTCTTCATAGGTACCAACAGATTAATCATCCCCTTGCTTCAGTTCAAGGAACTCTTTCTCCATCTTTGTTCGGAGAATATGAGGGAAGTACTTATTGAAAAATAAGTTCTTGAACTCGTCCCATTCCGTAGACTCAATTTCATCCCTTTGCCTCGTATTCCTAATAAGATTCCACCATTGATCAACATCTCCTTCCAAACGATACACTGCTAGGATGACTTTATCATGCTCAGAACATTGAAGAACTGAAAATATCTTTTCAGTAGTACTAATCCACTGTTCAGCAACTAATGGATCAGTAGACCCGCTGAAAGAAGGTGGACGCTACCTCATGAAGGATTCAACAGAATGTTGATGCTTCCTTTGCTCATTTGGAAGTCCTGCATGATTCATAGCTTGAGAAAGTTTTGTGAGAATGGCTACAAGATTTTTCATTCCAGCTCACATATCGTTTGGTTGCTCAGGGGGATAATCATTGCATTGCCCATCGCATTCCGCATTAACACGGTTCCTTCGTGTTCTATCCATTGACTAAAACCAAGAAGAATAGTGTGAGCAACACTAATTATAATAGGAAAACCACATAATCAAGGATAAAATTTCACACTTAAGGTCTTATCCTAGGGTATTCATGGCCATTTCTAAAACACTAAGATTGTGTTCTATGCTTAGACTTATCCTTAGGGTTCTTACTAAGACTTTCACATCCTAGTTTCCAAAGGTTGACTATACCTTTCCTCTGATACCAACTATAACGACCCATACTTTACATACATTGTTAATAATTCAAAATTGAAGCACACGTATTACAACATATGACAAAACCACAAAGGACCGTATAGGTCTAGTGTCTTTAGAAACTGGGAAACATAAACAACTGGTTCATAAATCTTCTACAGTGTCTCCCATTTATTTCATCATATCTAGGGTCTCTTTTAGCATATTCTACTTAATATCCATCTTCCTGACCTGGGGAAAAGAAAACATAAAAGGGTGAGCTCAAATGCTCAGCAAGGGAAAATAAAGGAAATAAAAATCATATCATATCTTTTTGAAAATCATAACCTGCAAAAGAGATCATAAAATCTTAACATGGAATAAATCATAGAAGTGAAAATGTGATCCCCATAATCATAACATGAAACTTGAAACTTTGTGGCATGCACACATAATCTTGGAAAATCATTTCTTGTTAGTCATGACTCATTGCCAAGACTATCTTAGTGGACAAAGTCCCTTTCTGAACCGAGTCACCCTCGTTCCAGTCCTGTTTCACTGAACCGGTATAACCTACCGTTCCAGCCATGTCTCTCTCATGAGATATAAAATCTTTACCCAATTAAATGGAGGGAGATATAGGTCCCACCCATCTTATAATGAATCCTTTCTTATGTGTTCCACATAATCATACATCATCGCATAACACATGTAACAAAAATGGGATTCTTGAAACATAATGACATCATAAATCAATTCATATAAGATAAAGGAATTCATAAAAATAATTCCAACACAACATGATCAAATCAATGTAATAATAGGGATGAAAACAGAACCCTTTATTATCTTAGATGGAAAATAATTTTGATAAAACACTTGAACTCCATTCTTGAGGAAAATATCCTTTCTTCTTCAAAAACATTTTTCCATTCATAACATGTCATACAAATTTAAAATAAAAGAATTTGATTAAAAATAAACTTGAAAACTTGTAAAGGAAGCTTCTTGAAAATAATGTTTTAAAAATCCATTCATGTCGTATAAGTTAAAAAAACATTCTTTGTACTTTTGTCGGAAAAGTCAAAAAGTACCTCGTACGAAAAACGAAAAAAGATTCCTTTCATAAATATTACTAAAAACTCACCGAAGGGTAAAAATAGATTTAAAAATTGTAGGTGGATGGAAATAATATTACATATTGATGAAACATGGATGTGGATGATAAAATACACCCCAGTAAATACTTACGAATAAACAATCTCAGATAAAAATGAGATTGTGATATTTCCATACCTTAGGTCCAATTTGCTTTGTACGTGTCCAAAGCTCCTGTATAATGGTTTAAATTATGTTATTTACTTATTCCAGAATCATACATATTGATATGATATCATATATGGTCATATTCTTAGCTTCTTGATAGTAATATTTCATTGTTACTTGTTGCTCGGTTCTTTATTGCCTTTTGTTCTTATGCATGTTTTGCCGAATACATTCTTATTCTTATTTTAAGGTTATAGATACCTTATATCCAGAATGGTATTAGTGTAACATATATCATATTTATTCATTCAATACATTTATATAATTACTATGTAATGATGATCATGTAGAACGAGTCGCATCACATCGTGGAGACGGTATTCCGTACGTACGCACGAGTGATGATATCGTTCCTATGATCGTGGAACTGTATTGGAGTATATATATTATTTCAGTATCAATATTACTTTATAATAATCATAAATAGTTACTCATTACACCATTATACCAATCCTTTTATAGTGATGGTGGAAAAATAGATTACACCACGGCGTGGAGACGGTATTCCGTACGTACGCACGCGCGGTGATTTCATTTTTCCGTGGGATGGATAGAAGGTGAATTAGGGTTGTTTCAAATTTATAATAACATATCAGTATGTAAGTAATAGTGATGTTATTACTTTATCATGAAACAACTAAAGAAGAAGAATTTGAAGAAGAAAGAAATTGAAAAGATCGGTAATGGATATTACCTCTTCTTTGGAACGCTTCTTTGAATACTCCACTTAGGGAACTAAGATTGGTCTTTGAAGAAGACCAGGACCTCTAGGATTATTCTAGGGAAGTGGAGAG
This sequence comes from Viscum album, assembly GCA_963277665.1. Classification (NCBI taxonomy): domain Eukaryota; kingdom Viridiplantae; phylum Streptophyta; class Magnoliopsida; order Santalales; family Viscaceae; genus Viscum; species Viscum album. Next base: position 715,976,761 of record OY728160.1, read on the forward strand.
GATAAAATCGCAGGGGTTGGCCGAACATGAGTGCTCAATTTGGTGTGAGGTGGAGGGGGAGGAGGTGCCCTTTTATAAGGGAGGAGAGGGGCACCTTAGGAATATCTCAAAATATTATTTTATATTAAAGTAAAAATCGGTTTATAATGGTTCCAAAGGGTCTTATTTCGAAGCTAAAGTGGGGATGGGTCGAAATCCTATCAAAGAATATGATTTAGACAAGTTTAGGGTATTATTTTAACCTTATCAATTAGATTTAAGTCTAAGTTAATTAATTTAACTTTTACCGTGTCTTTTTGGTTTCTTTCACTATATGGTTAATACACTTACTATAACATTCCAAAAGAACCCCAAATTGTTTATTATTAATATATATTTCCTTATCTAAGTCATTTGGCCGAACCTTAGATTTTTAGGAATAAAATAACAATTAATAATATAATATTTGATTTAAAAACTATTTTGTGTCAATTTTGACACTATTTGATATATGATTTTTGTGAAAGTCATAACAGAATTATATGTTCGAACCAAGTTGATTAAATCAACACTAATATATCATAGTAACCTAGAAAATTATTGGAATTCCTAAAAAGTCTTAAATTACATTTATTTTGGTATTTATATTATCAATTATGTCAATATTTCATTAATAAGATAATTAATGCATCATCATTGTGTCATAAATAAATTAAATTATTTAATGTCTAAAAATTACAAATAAAATACCATTATATAGGAAATCGTTTTAGCTTTATAATGAATATTTATAGTCGAATTTATCTTATGTATAACCCCATATTAAAAATGATTTACTTATTAAACTTTGATTTTAACTATTTTAACCCTTCTTTAAATAAATTAATAATAAATGTCCTAATCTAATCCAAGTGGGCCTAAATGGTCATATTTTATTCCTAAGTTTGTTTTTGGTCGAATTACACTTGTCCAATAGAATTAGGACATGTGTTAGGGTAATAGTAATATCATATTTACCCTTAGTTACCCTATTTACTATTAACCGCGGTAAGAAAAAGTAAAAAGTTACTATTCATCAAAAAATTATTTTCATCTCATTGAACCACATTTTAGTCCTTGATATTAACCGTGTCTCTCGGATTTTCTAAATTCCATTCAAAGAAGCGGTAAAATTATGTTTTATGCAAAATTCAGTTTTTAACCTACCACTTAGTGGTTTCACTATTCATCAAAAATTAAAAGTTTTCATAAAAATACCAAAATTTCACCCTAGGCTAATTTCGATATTCTGAGTCCAAAAATGAAGTCCATTTTGAAAAATAAAATTTATAAAATTTCAAAAAGTGGTTATTACTATTCATAACGGCTAGTTTTAATAGCATATTGTTGTTTAGTGAAACTCGGTATTGCGTACGACGCAAGCTATCGAGAAAGGTCGCGATTGCGTGTAAAGAAAGCCAAGCAAGTGTTGTGTAGAAAAAGATTTCTTTGATGATTTATATAACATAAAAGTCCCTGGTGTTACATATGTCATGTGGGCTGTACCTATATACTGGACCCCCTATATTTGGGCAGAGGTCCTCTATATAAATTTATAGTGGAACCCCCTCCCCCCCCCATAAAAAATAAGACTTCGTTCCTCTATCAATCTATGAAGTGGAACCCCCTATGGGACATGTATGTAGGTTCCCTATCTATCTAAAGTATCTACCCCCATGATGGAATAGTGAGTTGATCATCTGTCTATATATAATGTGGATTCATAATTCTATGTTAGATAATGGATCCCTTAACAACATAGTGTATCCCCCTTTCTAAACTAGGCCATGGGTCCTCTATCCATCAGATGATTGGAACCCTCCTATCATATCATGGTATGTGTACACTATCTAGAAATTATTTCACCTTGACTATGTGTCATGGTTTAATGGTGTAGTTTCACATAGTTACACTTCATATTGACCATAGAAATGATGAAAATAGTTAATTGAACTTTAAAACGTCTGGAAGACTCTTTTACTAGACCCTCAATGTGAGATTAGGATCTCCTATGTCCCTCACTAATGTTTCTCTTTTGAGGAAATATCACAGTTATTGGGTTTTATTTATCTCTTATTATGGGTAGAGCTTTAATCTTATTTTATGTATCATATTTATTCCCATTAAAATTTATGGATTCATACATGGATGGTTTATACTCGCACTATCATAGGCTATTCCAACACATTTCATGTCTTGTATAGATACGAGATCATACATTTGAAATTATAGATTTACAAAGGGGAAACCTGATAGAATTTGACAACATATAATGTTCAAGGCATTGTAATATAAATATGTTCTCTATCAAAAATTTTGTTTCCATTTATTTACACGTGGGAATATATTTTTTGTTGCTTGTTCATTTATCAATTTCGATTTGATTTACTCAGTCACACTCTTTTATATTCCTATAAATATTTCTACAATCATAGGTTTTACTCTCGTCATTCATATTTTCTTTTTCGTTTTCTTCTTATTGTTAACATGTAAATGGAAATTTTTGGTTGCATTCATATACAAACACAAAAAAAGGCATCTAATATTAGTTCTTATTCCCAGTACTTGTCTCTAACCCTTGGCTTATGGAGGTGGTTCTGGTTTTCTTTTGGCTCAGTCCTCTATTGGCCAACATATCCCCAACGGGTTCAGTGATGACAGAGGGGTTGTGTAATTATAATCCCACATTCACAAAATAATTCAAATTAATTTATCATATTTATAAATTCCTAATGATATTAATTTGTAGAAAAAATAATAATATATATGTAATGGAAGAACTAGCCTAAAGAATGTCAATAATTTCCGGTATAAAATTGATTAAAAACCATCTGGAGAAATATTTTGGATGGTATCATTATAATATTTTCATTTTAAGTTATAATATTAAATAATGTATGTTAACATAAATGAAAATAATTTAAAAATATAAATATAAAATTTAATGAGGAAAATATGATTTTTTTACTTTGTAATTAAGTGTTAAAAACAAAAAAACAAAAATAATGTGGATAATATTTTCATTTAATATAACCTTCTAATCTATTCATTAAATCTTCTAGAAAATAACATTTATGGGTGTATATTTTACATGCTGTATAAATTTAAAACATCCCCTTCCCATTGTTTTAAAATGTGAAATGGTACCTTTTTTGAAAAAAAGGTTGATTACTTTTAACCCATATTTAATGAAAAATACAATATAATATTTATTCTATAAATATTTTGAGAATATGAAAAACATTCTTTGAAATTTTAATGAAAATATTGACATTTGGGAGAGAGAAAGCACACTTAGAAGAAAATAAGGTTGGGTTTATTTATAGATAGTAGAACTATATATCACATTCTAAATTGTTGTAAAATGATAAAAAAATTAAATTTCATTTAATTACCAGATAAAAAATATAATTTTTTTGTTATGGAAATATAAAATAATTTCCCCAATATAGATATAAAAAACAATTACAAATAATGATATTATTTTGAAATTAATGGGTACCTCTTGTATAATTTCCTCAATACATATTCAAAACTCTTGTATATCAAATATAAATCTATTATAAATATATTTTATAATAATACTCATATATAACACACCTTATATGATTAAATAAAAATATTTAAACTCAATTAATAAAAATTCATTGTTACAGTCATTATTTAGGGTTAAATTGGCTTTTTTTCATTTATGTTTTTGTTCAACAGTTTTAGTCTTATTACAATGATTTTGGTTCCTTAGTGTATATAATTTTATTCCTGATATGTATATCATGTAAATTCAATATATATAAAATTATCATAATCCATAAATGGTATATATAGAGAATTTATTTAAATTTTTTTTGGGGAAGATAGGTTGTTTGTAAACATGAATGTTATTTTCACTTCATGAAAAATTTATCAAAATATACGAAAATAATGAATAAGATTTAAATAAAGGTTTTTATATCATAATTATTATATATATTATTATATATACGCTTATTAAAATCTATATAAAATGGAACTGAAAAATGAATCACATCACTGGGTCGAGGTGGTAGTACACATGTACGCAAGAGAAAACTATTTTTTTCACTTCATAAAAAATAGGGTATATAATTGTGGTTTAATAATTATAATCAAATTTTATTTTATTAAGGAAAATTATGAATTTGTTTTATGATAATGACAATATATTTACATTATGTGAGTGAATATGTAAAAAAATAAAGAGATAAGTTAAGAGAAACATAGAATTACATATGAATAGATAAAATTACATCTTATTTCCTCTATCAAAATATTTGTATAAAACATTAATGACACATCAATCAGAGTAATATATATTGGAAAATTTTCAAAGCTTCTAATGATCTTAATATCAAGTTATTGGAATCCAACTACCATTATAAAATAATACTATTGTTATAAATATATTATAATAAAAATATATCTTTTTATCCAACATGGTAGAAGTGTATATTATTATAATTCAACGATTTTTTCAAAAACACTATGATTAAATCATAGATAATAAGTTTATGAGAAAATATTTAGAGATATCTGATTCTATATATTAGTAATTAGATGAATGGGATGGTTTATTCATGGATGATCATTATTATATTCACATTTCATATGAAATGGTAAAGGATATAAAATTTCAAAAGAAGGTCAAATATGAGATAATAATTAAAGAAATTGAGAAAGTAAAATTAAAAGAAGAATAGGTTATTGAATATAATGATTTATATGGTGTGTATGATCAACGCTTCATCATAGTTTTTTACTTCAATCAATAAGATTTCTGAATGGATACTAGAAAGGTAATTTAAAGTAATTATTTTGATGTAATTTTTCTGATGATATTTTTCATAACAATGAAACTATTAGAAAGAATAAGGTTGAGGAATCTGAATAAAATGTGGTGGAAATGAATACACAAAAATTATTCATAAATAATTAGATACATTTAAAAAAAAGATAAAAATTTTGGATAACGAAATAGATTATAAATTATATACACCAACCCTAAGTTAGTATTAATTTCCTATAAAGTGAATAGATTCGATTATTCCTATAGTTATGATGATGTGGATGAAATAATATAAAATTTATTCCAACAAAAATTCATGGTGTGATCTTGTCAATATAAAGTTACACATCTCAATAATGAAAAAAACCAATTGATGGTGAAAGATGAGGTTAATAAAGAAAAATGAAAACATATGTAAAAGGAAGAACCATATGTGAATGAGATCATGAATCACAACCATAGATAATATGACAAATAAAAAATCATCAATGACTATCAAGATAATATATAATTAAGAGTTAAATACCATGAAAAGTCAAATTAAATGGTTTTTTGTTGAAAATATGATACATTATTTAATAGAATAAATTATTAATTTTTTTGGGATAATGTTTATTTATTCCCTAGATTGTAAGAAAATTCATAACAATAATTAAATGAAATTTTTATCTCACCTATATCTATGAATGTTTAGAATTTATTATATTGAATATGAATAATATTATAAATAGTATTTCACTAAACAATATTATAAGTGCATGTATTCTAAATTTAAAATAAGTATGATCAACCATGTTATTCATTACCAACATGGAATAATGAGGATCATTTTCTAGTTGGGTGTTAATTATAGAATATTGTATTGATTTCATAATGAAATAAAAGTTATAATTTTGGTTGAATTTTCTAGTGTTGTGGTAGGTACATATATAAGTCCTTTATATTTTCATTTAATATGAATTTTTTATGCAAAAAAATGAACCAATTCAGTGTTTTGGTAATAATTATATGATATAACTAAACAGAAATCGTATTGTGACAAAAAAAACTCCCTAAATAAGTCCTTCCATAATATCTTTTCATATTTCAAAAAATTGTGTGGTGGGATTGGCTAATAATTTCACTATGATAAGAATTTCATGGGTATAACATAATGAGAGATTTTGTATGTTTCTAAAGGTATAAATTTTACTAATGTCCCATGAAATATTATATCGTTCATGAATATAAGTGAAAATACCAATGAAAATGTGAATGTTAAGAAATAATTCTTGTAGATCATTGTATAATAGTTAGTTATTTCAAGAATAATTTTGGATGAAGAGATGGATACTAAATATAATGGAATAAAATATTCCATAAGTAAATAAGTTTTTATTAATGATATGTTTTACAAAAAATATTTTTAAATGTTCAATAAAAATAATGTTAATGGAGTTTTAAAATTAGAATCAACCTAAAGGACTAAATTAAATCTTTCCAGCCAAAAAATAGAGAATGAAAAAGACTAATGAAAAAAAATGATGTTTAATTTCCGTATAAGGAAAAAATCTGATTCACTTGGAGAAATAAAAAAATAGATAGAGTTGATTTACCAGTTAGTATAGATTATTCCATGTTAAATAGTGTATGACTTTGGAACGAAAAGGATATCATGGTTGAGAATAAATTTTATACAAAAAATTAATATAAATTAAGAATAAGAACCACATTATTCTTTATAATTTTGCTTGTCAATAAAAACATCTTTTTAAATAAAAAATATATATAGAAATTTAACAATGGTTTTGAAATTAAGGTAGGATTCATGGTATTTCAATAATAAATAATTAGAGAGAGTGACTACTTACCTTGATAGTGAGAAAAAATAATAATAGAGTTGTTAATAAATTTTATGTTATTTAAATCTAAAAATTCTATAAAAATTTTGAATCCCCCCTAAAAACTATAGAATGATGAATGATAATCCCACATATAACACATTGTAATTATTGTGATCATTATATTTAATAGGGGGTATAAAGGATAAATAAAAGAAAAAAATAAGGGGTTGTATATTTTTTACATGATCATTGATGTGTTAGTTGAGATATGGTAATGTTAAAATAAAATAAATGTTGAATCTGAATGAGAACCCCCTAGAATATGAATCTGATAATGATATAAAATTTTATGTTATTTATGGAAACAATGAAAAACATGGTAATTTCCCTCTTGATTTTTATATTGATGTATCCCATTTATATTTAGAGTTGACTAAATAAAGGCTCATTGCTAATGAAAATCATTTTTTTTACCCTCACTTTTATATAGATAAAAGTATTTGATTTAGAAATAGGTTAAATAATAGCATAAGGAATTTCTCAAATGGAAGAGTCTAGTGATTTGATATGATAACATTTTTTCCAATTCATTTGATTTTAAATAAGTGAGAAAAAGAAATAAAAAATTTATCGAAATTATAATTTGTTTAGGTTTTTGAAACTATTACACTGGGGATATTATTGTGAACTTGAGGGGTCATTTCCCTTTTTTATAAATATATATATAATTTATTATTTCTATAATTTCATTTTCTTGAATAATTAATATATATTCTTTATTTTTAATTGTAATTCATGCATCATAATGCCTCTATATCGAAAAGTGGATTCATATACTATTATTAAACACCGTATAATAGAAATTTATAAAAAGAGTTTTGATATGTACTCATGAGTTAAGAAGTATTAATGTTGTACATGAATCCAATCCCTTAATTGTTTATTTACCCAAATCCATACATTTATCTTTCCATCAAACTATTATTCAATCCATCAATCTAATTGTAAGAACGATCTAGAAATAAAGTCGATAAATATAGGGAAGTCACTTCACAGTTCCTCTCCTCAATGACTCTTGATGTGGTCATCTATCACACTCTTGGTCATTCCTATGAATATTCAATTTTTTATAGATATACATAGTGAAAATAATATTTTTTTAATTTTTTATATTCAAAAAAAAATTAAACAGTGAAATTTTACTATTCACCCATGTTTTAACATCATAAATAGATATTACACTTAGTAGGGATATTGAGGAATATGGATATTTATTAATTATCATTAAATCGAAGATGATAGTAGGAATAAAATATTAATATATCTACAAAATTATGAAGTTAAGAAGGAATAATTAGGCATTATAGACATCATTTATTCCAATGAATATAATTATTCATTCATAATAATTTCCTATTCATAACAATTCATATACTATCTAGAATTTTTTACAAAGGATGAAAATAATAGTGCCTAAACATTTTTAATCATATCATATAAATTTTTTTGATTATATTTTATTGTTTTATAATTCAATATGATCACATGTATCTACCACATATAAAATTTATGTATTTTCTTATATATATGAATTTTTTAAGGTGCATATCATGGAAAAACATGATGGTACGTGTGGAAAAGACGTATATTTAAATGAGCATGGAGATTTTGAAAGATTTTAAAGAAGATGATTGACTTGTGAACTAAAAGAAAAAAATATAGTCATTATATTGGTGACATAAAATAATTTAATAAGAATTAATTAATCTGTTAATGAAGAATGAAATTTTTTATTTACTGACATATTTAGAATAGAGGATAAAATTTCTCCCAAAAATCATGGAGTTTCAAAAAAATATGGTTAATGTTATGAATATAAATTTTTTTATGATCTTGAATATATATATCGGAATATAAATAATATTATATATATAATTTTGAAATAAATAAATGAAGGGATCTAGAATTTATTTATCCTCATTCATTATTATCAATGATTGAAATGGAGTTGAAGATAGTATCCATTAATTGAAAATGATATGTGAAATACATAAATTTATTCCTAAATTTTAGAGGATATCCAAATAATGTATGATCTATAGGAACACTCGATAACCACAATAAATCTAGTTTTTTGAGGGATTATATGAAAATGCTTATTGAGACATCAATATGCGGAGATGGACCAACATCTAATGGTGTAAGCATAGCCAAGATAAATTTAATGTCCTTCACTATTGGATGTTTCTATTTAATTTTTTTTATTTGTGCATATATAGTTTGTATTCAATATCGTAGTGGAATGTGTATTTTAGATGAATATTGTATTTTTTTATGTTGTTTTGTTTATCCATTATTGAATGGGGATATCCTTATATCTTTACATTATTAATACAATTTAGTTCTCTCTTCGTTATTATCACTGCACTTGATATAGGGGATATGAGAATATCATAGTTATTTATTACCCTTAAAATTTTCATTACATTGGTTTAAAAGTCATTATACTATAAATAATAAAGACAATCGTTATTCCCCACCTCCCGCACTCTGTGATTAGATGAAATTTTGGAACAAGAAAGGATATTACTAATTATGAATTAATTTTCAAAACACCAATCACATTCTCAAAACCATGGAAAACTAGTCGCATTATAAAAATAATCAATGAAAATAAATACTGATTCATTTTTTATGAGTGTTAATTATGAAAAAATTATTATGGAAACCAATGAGCAATTATTTTTGTATCCATTCTATGTGAAGAGATACCACACTATGGTGTGAGGACTAAATCCACCCAAACATTTCATAATAGTTCCATACGTGGAAAACTCCATAAATGGGATGTAAATTGGAATTTAATTATGTGATATTCATCAACCACATATGATTACTATGTACATTATAGTAATGATTTAGTGTAATATAAACCTCCATTATTATTTGAATAAGAATTTCTACTAAATGCATTTAGAATGATTTCTGTTATTGTTCGACATTGGATTGGAACTCAATGTTTATTATGTATTATTATTATTTTGTAAATCACATTAAAACAACAAAATTTCATTAAAACTATTTTCAAAATCATAAAATTCTAGTAGCACTCTGGAATTAATATGAAATTATATGTAAATGATAACTACTTTGTTAATGACAATTATAAAGTAATTGATATAATTGAAACATGAAACATGGATGGTGTTAAAAAAACATCAAGGTTATAATATAAAAAAATATTTTACTTTAATACATTTGTTACATGAAAAAATAAGGAAAATAATAATTTTTTTTCATAAAATTCTAGTACAATTATCTGTGATTAATTTATGTACAGCAATAGTAAATTTCATTTCATTATTATATTTTTTATTTGGAATGATTTTTTTTATTTTAGTTATCAATTATTTTTATCATGACATTCACATACTTAAAATATAAAATATATTCATTAATTATCATGAAACCCAATGATAATTATTATATATCAATTTTAGTAATGTCAAAATTAACTAAAAGTGATTTCGATATGTGTTGTTGTTAATATGGTTGGATTTGGGGGTTTTTTTATTTGAGAAATGATAATTTAGTTCCACTAAATAAATTTATAATTTTTGTTGTCTATTTCATAGTGATATTTTTTAATTATTAATCATAATATCATTTTTAAAAATAAATAATATAAAATGGAGAAATATATTTGTAATTAAAATGAAATATCACATATAATATAAAATTACCTTTAATTTTTTTAATTATATATTAATATTAATATCTGAAGTGTTTTTATTATATATTTACCAATTTAATGGTCGTATTGTCAACCTTAAAAGTAGGTATAGGTCAAATTACTTTTTACTAGATTTTTTTGTAAGTGAATCGTATATGATTTCATATATACTGTACTTAATATTTTCAATGAAAACATAAATTTTTAAATAATGAAATGATAATATATTATTAATTAAAATTAAATATTTAATTTCTATATTATAATTGTTTTTTTTTGAATTATGAAATCTGATGTTTATACAATAACAAAATGTAATAGTTTAAATGTACTTGATTATCTCTCTAAAAACTATTACATGTCCCACTTTATTTACAAGTTCAATATATCTATGCCGAAAATGTAAATAACGGTGAGACCATTATCAAAACCAATATAAAAGAGATGTTAAAAAAAGATCTAATAAAAGTTACAATTACTAGTGATGATAGAGGTCTCATTTATCAATAATCACTACTGAAAATATGGAATTAAAAAGCACTAGAAAGGGGAATTTACTTCTCTAAAATGTATTTTTAATCTCAGTGAAGATAAAGGGGTTCCCTTAAATATATTAAAAAAAGATCTAATAAAAGTTACAATTATTAGTATTTTTTTGACACTGATAAGAGTCTTCATTTATCATGCATTTTTATTTGTACCGATAAAAGTAAATTTAAGAAATCAAAGAAATAGAGCCACCTTTTAACATCACAAGAACCCCCCCCCCCCAACAGTACTAGCCCCCAAATGCACCCACTCATACCCCCACCACCCCCATTAATAGAGCTAGCCCCTACCTTTAATAGTGTTTTCCACCACCCTATACTCATCTACACACCTCTTCCTCCCCTAGGAATCGAAATCAAGACCTCTCCTCTATGCGCCTGGACCCTTTACCACTCCCCATGTTTCTTTTTTATCCATTTAATGATATATCAAGTTATTTGTATGAATATTTAATAATATTTGTTTCATATATGAATTTAGATTTATATATATATAGTTATCTTAAAATATATATTCATATATTAATATATAATTATATCTATTTATTTAAATATATTTTTATATATATTTTTTTTATCAGTAAATTTATTCATATAGGAATAATGATTTATATTCATAGTTTTAAATCTATTTATAAAATTGATTCTTTTTGTGTTTATAAATAAATATGTAAAATATATATACAACTTTCATACATTGTACATCTTTTATATATATGTGTATCTATAAGTATAATTATACATATATATATATATATATTTACATGTATTATATATTATTATATGTATTCATATATGTATTCATATTTATATAAATATGTTAGAATATATAGATAACATATATCAGTATGATAATACAAAACACACAATAATTTAAATATATATTTATACACACCCAAAAACAAATTACAAAGGTATATATATATATTGTTATTTTAAATAAATTTGATATTATAAATCTTTTTTCTGGGTAAATATACATTGTATTTAAATATGATTAACTATTTATCTATAAAATTAATTTATTATATGTGAACATATGAAAAATCTATATATATTTTACATATATTTGATTATATAAAACATTAAATTGTGAAAAAATTAAAACCTAAATTCCATAATATCAATATGGATGTAATCCCTCATGTTAAATTTATTCCCCACTGTAAAAGTGAAAAATGACCCCCTAAAACATGGTTGAAATTCCATCGAATGTTAAAACATTTGGGTATCCCGACCAAAAAATCTGTTTTGGAGGAATTATTGTCATTTTCGTCCTTGAAAAAATGAATCAAATGATCTCCTTTATTTCCAGCATGTATATCTCCTTGGATGCTTCGATTGGATAAGCTCTATTACTCAAATGGACATCCCGATCAAAAGGTATGCCTATTTGATGTTCAAGTTACATTTTCTACTTATTTTAGATAATTTTTTTAAAAAAATTTCTATTTTTATTTTGTGGTTTTAAATTGTTATGAAATGATTATTAGTTCATGATAATTAACAAGATTTTAATTGGTGAAATTTTTTATAATATTTTAAAGCCATATTCACGAAATATCATATATATTAAATGTAATAGTCTATTTATATTTATCTAAAAAATATTTAAAAATATATATGTATATTATTTATATCAATATAAATATATTTATATATTTATATCAATATAAATATATTTATATATTTATATATTACTATGTTATTTTTAATTAATTTTTTGAAATAAACCCTTTTACAACACTAGTAAAAATAGTATTGATAAAGAACCTTCTTTATTAGTGAAAATAAAAAATGTTCTAATATAGGGGGTACCTTTATCTATTCTAAAAAAAGTGTTGATAAAGGGTTTCTTTTAATAGTGTTTTTTTGTGTCATTAGAAGTACCATTTTTGAGTGCTTTTTTAGTGATGTTAAATAGTGGTTGTGTGAAAACCTGGTTTTTTGGTACTAGATCTTTCTTATCTCTAATAAAGGGCGATAAGAATATTTTAATTTTTTTGAATTTTTTAATATTTTTAAAATAGGATTTATATATTAAAAATAAAATATATGTAAATATAATTTATCGAGATGATTTATATAAATATAATTTAAAAAAATATTAAAATATCATTTCAAAATTTTATAGATTAAAAATTATTTCATTCATATTTATGACTAAAATATATTAATATTTTTTAATATATAATAATTACAAAAAATGTATATACAAATATGGCATTTTTTTATTTTTTAAAATAAAATATATAAATATAATATTGATTTTCTTTTTTTCAAAATGGAATTTGTGTTTTAATATTTTTATTTATATTAAATTATTTAAAAAATGAAAATATATTTGTATGTATTTATATGATTATGTATGTAAATAGTTGTTTTTTCTCATCTCTATGTCTGTGTATGTATGTGTTTTCATATGTCATATGTGTATATATGTGTTGTGTGCATTTGTTTTTATATGTCTATGTGTTGGGTATGTGGATGATTATATGTCTGTGTGTGTGTGTGTGTATTCATGTTTGTGTATGTAGATATGTGTGTGTCTGTTTGTGGATGTAGGTCTATGTATGTATCCATGTATGTATTTTTATGTGTACATGTATGTATATATTTATATGTATGTGTATATTCATGTTTAAGTGTATGTGTACGTGTATGTATGTATATATACGTGTGTGTATGAATGTGTGTATGTGTTTATCTTTGTATGCATGTTTATATATTCTGTGTTTGTATAATTTTGTATGTTTATATATGTGTATGTATGCATATGTACATGCATTTAAATATATATATATCTGTGTCTGTGTGTGTGTGTGCGTTTTAGGTTTTGCATGCATGTGTGTACGTGTATATATGTGTTAATGCAGGTTTAGATATGTATATGTACGTATGTGTATGTAAGGGTTTATATATGAATGTGTTTGGGTATATATGTGTATGACTATGTTTATGTATAAGAATGTGTATGTGTATGTGTCTGTATTTGAGTATATCTGTTTACGTAATTTTTATCTATGAATATATGTATATGACTATATCATTAAATTATTGTAAAATCCATTGGTTTCTTCAATATGACATATTCAAGGCCGATACATCCATGGATTTTGAATACTAAGCACCGGAAAACAACATTTAATAAATAAGTAAAAGGAAATGGGAATGTGGGAGGTGAAATTTATACTATGACACAAACACACTAATATACCATCATTGAAAATGATTCCACATTCTAAGAAAAAACACATCATTCACCACTTTTTGTAGGATGGTCTAACTTCGAGTTCCCCCAAGCTAATTGAGTGATGAACTCTCCTCTATTGAGGAATATATAGTGATGTGGTTTCATAATATTTTCATGCCTTCTCCATTATAGCTAGGTATACATTATAATATATTGTTTCGTTAGTTAGACAATATTACATGAGATGGTATTTGTTCTCATCCTCTTGTAGTACAGTGGGTGAACAATGATTCTTTCCATCATCACTTACACCAAAAAAGAAATGGTCATTATCATTAACCCCTAAACCAAATAATCATGTGTGTGTACTTTTCCAAACCCAACACATCCCCCATTTATTTAATTTGATAACCATTTATTTTTTACGTATATATCATTAATTCCATAAAGGAAGATATGATCAAACTCCATGTTTTTAATAGAACAAATAATAGAAAATAAATTTACATTTCAGTTTATGGATACCACCACTATATTAATAAACCATTGTTTCAAAACACTGGATCTTCACTCATTGACTACCCCCTTGACTTCAGAATAAAATTTCTCAACATTCTATTGAGGTTGTTTGAGAACAATATTCTTTTGGACTCAAAATGCCAATACAGAAGCATCTGACCGAGCACAATATCATTTCCTTATTGATCACCAACCAAGGTAGTATCATCGTGTTCTAGAGGGTTTCAATCATGTTAATATTCCACCCCCTAGATGAGCTAATCTAGAGGGGTAGTAGTATGTGTAGTAGAAAAAATCCTTATATTCTCTTGAGGGAATGTAGAAGTGCAATTAATTAGAGGATTATATGGATGAACATTTCAAATATATTAATTATTATTTGTTTTATCCATGATGTTAATAAAGGTGTTCTTCCCCTTTCTATTTCCTTATTACTATGATATGACAACATTCATTTAATCGTAGTCAAGAACGTCTCCCATTTTTAATGACTCATCCCACTCTTCATGCTATGTAGTTTAGAAAGGCCACCATCTAGAGTATCGACATGATGAAAAAAATAATGATTGATCTCAACCACGTCATTTTGAGTTTCATAAATAGCTATATATTTTGGATGAGAGTCATAAATTTCATCTTGTGTTTTTCAAGAGAAAACTTCTTACTGGTTTCAATAATAGAGGTAGTATAATATTTACTATGATGAGAACAACTATATGAATGAATAACACTATCAGGCATTCAACTCATACTCACTGGGCTAAAATTCCATTCACCCCACAATTTCTCTATCTTATTTTCCATATGAGTAGAATTACATTACATATTATCATCTATGATATTATCCATTCCATCTATACATTTCATTTAAATGAGTTCTTCATTTTGGAAATCCAGTAAATATTTATTTTTATCTGATACTGCCAATTCACGTTTTTAATATTCAACCCAATTAGTATATTTTTACTATTTATAGAGCCATAAACTTATGTAGAAATATTCCTTAATAAGAAAAATGAAAGCGAAGTTAAAATTTTTTCTGACATGAGTTCACACATAATGTCCATCTTAAATTTAGACTCAACAGTAACCAAATAACCATTTTCCACAAGAAATGAACATAAACAATGTTCAACAAAAATTTTAGTGTAGTTCACATATCTAGAAAAATTAGATACATTATCAAAATAAAATTGATTTTATATAGCCCATTATATATTCCATTGATTATTTAGGGTTTGAAAGAGGAAATTAATTCTTTTAACCCAATTCCAAGACTATTATATAATGTTTTTTTATATAGGTCTTACCAGGTTTCCCAATACAAAAAATGTTATCATCCTTATATTAAGATTCAAAAAATTGATAATTAATTCCCTTAATTTATGTTCTACTGATGGGAATGTCATATTACTATAACATATATATATAAAAAAATTCTTGCCATCAAATCCCCAAACTTATAGCTCCCACATCGTTAAGTCACAAAGAATTAATGAATTATTCCTCATTAGTGTAGTAAGCTTCACACTAATGAAAATTTTACATTACTAAATCCAATATTTAAAATATTAAAGTCTTTATTTGATGAATTAAAGGGCACTGTTCCCCAATATTTTAATTTTCATCAATATATATTCATCCTATGTGATGAGTAATAATCTATCCGTCATAGATTCTAATGATGCTTAAGTTGTATTCAAGTAATCATGATATGAAGGATCCGCAAGATTTGAATTATGGGAAATAGAGTTCAGTATATTTGAATCCTGATTTATATTTAAAATTGAAAGATAGTCATCAATATGTCCAAATCTAGAACCATCTTTCTTCAATGAGAAAATGAATACATTCATACAATTGAAATACACCATTCAAATTTCATCCATATCAAATATTTACGCTAGTTGCCTTGAGAATAGAGAGATAATCTATCAATATGTGTGTTCCCCATCCATTTAGACACCTTCAACATGACATGTCACCATATAGTATATATATATATGTATATATATGTATATACAATTACACAATTAGAGAAAAATTTAATTTATTTTTCAATTGAAATTAGTGTAATTTTATATAAAAATCTATATATATAATTTTAAAATTAATATAATTTTTTACTTTTCAATATTTATTTATACATATTTAAATATAAATAATTAATATTTAAAATATTTTATAATTTTATATAATTTTTTACTAAAATCTAAATAATTTTTTTGTAATAATTGTAAAATCATTATTCATTCAATTATGATAATACTTTATTGTGAATGTCTTTTATTTGAATTCATTATTTAATATTTAGTAATGTTTCACCAAATTTTCATTTTATTAATTTTTTTGAATGATATAATTGAAAATATTTTTTATTGATTAAAAAATATTTTTTAAATTTATTTATTTTTAAATGTTATATTTTATTCAATTTATAAAATTTGTTTTCTTAATATTATTTATAGATTTAATATTCTTTCCCATTTTAATATTTTTCAAGTTAAACTATTATTAATATTTACTCATTTTTTATATTTATTAATATCATTATTTTGTAATAGAATTAATTTTTATTGTTATATAAATATTTTTTAAAATTAATATAAAATACATTAAATAAGTTTGTAATACATATAATTAATATTTATTAATTTTTATTTTAATATATTTTTTTAATAATAATTACATAATTATTATTTTTTTGATTAATATTTGGTACTTACTTAAAAATAATTTTTACTAATTAAACTTTTAAATTTTTAAAATTTTTATTTTATTTTTTATTCATATTTAACATATTATTACATTATAATTTTAAAATAATTAAATCATTTTGAAAATTTAATCATTTTTAGTTGTTTTATATTAGTAATTTTTTATATTAATTCATTTAATATTATAGAATTTTCTTTGCTACTTAATCAATTTTAATATTTGGTAAATTCACTCGTTATTAATATTTGTTCTATTAATATTTCATCAATTTATTTATATTGTATATTTATTTATATTTTTTATTTATTATTAATTACTATACTTTATATGACTACAATTCAAAAAAAATCTTTAATAATTTTTATTTGGTAATTTCTATTTAATTCCCAATACAGGCATAACCAATTTATTTTTAAAAGGGAAATTATTTTAATAATTTGTAATTTGGATGTAAATTTTTGTGTATATTGATTTTATTATTCATAATTATTCATTTATATTGTTTTATAATATATATATATATATATATTATGTTATATTATTCATCATTAATATTTTTAGACCAATATATATAAAAATACTTACTCACATATCAAAATATTAATTCATTTAACATAATATAATCACAACTATTTATACATTTAATATATAGAGTATTGTTTAATTATTTGTAGTAATTGTTTAATTTATTTAGCTTTAGTATTTATTTTTTATTAATTTTTTTTATATCAATTTTTATATAATAAGCTTTTTAATGTATTTTTTAATTCTTATTCTCCACTAGTTTTTAACTAAGAAAAATTTTGGGATGATAATGGAAAAATTATTATACACAAAGTCTTATGAACTAACAAATTAATAATTTGCTAGATGTTTTCTATTATTACATATTAAGGATTGATTTTTACCACCATTTTAGTGTTCATAAATAAAACCATCATCTTTACATTCCTTTCATGACATTGATATATGTATATATTACCATTGGTTACGAAACCCATTCCACCTATACGAAAAAAATATAAAATAGAGGTTGACAATATTCATGCCATTTGAATGCATTACGGAAGTTGAAACCTATTATTTTCCCATTTTGATGCATTTAGTTGTAAAAAAATCCTAAATAAAATATATTATATCCCATATATTTTTTAATTAATATATTATCATTTTTTTAATTTGTGTGTTCTTCTCAGTGATTTCTAATTAGATGGATATTTTTGTGTTATTTTTATACGGTTGTAGTTCTTCTCCTTTTTATTTACTACATTCTAACTTGCTTGACCTTCATAACACATGTATTTATTTTAAGACATAGTCCACATATAAATCTTTCAAATATGGGTTTTTCACTTCATTTGAAATTATATGAATATGTTTGAATACACAAAATAGTTTATAGGGTTCTCCACTCATACCACACTATCCCACTACACTCTATATGTTTATGCCTCCCCTAATTTACTATGCATTATTTTCACCCTCTTATCTCATGAGATCACTTTTGTTAGTACGTGCCTTCATTTCCTTAAATTAACCATTTATAACTCCCAAACCTCTCAAATCTCATATGTATAATAATTCCTATATTAATCTACTAAAATTACACTAAATGTGAATAGTTTTTTTTTAAAAAAAGTTAATTCATTATTTAAAAATTAAATCCATTCAACTAAAAACCCCTTATATTCTTTTTTTCCTTATGCATAGATCCTAAAATCATCATAATTGTAATTCATCATTTCCAAGGTTTAAACATCATATTCAACAAACCAAAAAATTACAATTTTCAAATAAACTATCATGATTCATATAAAAGTATCTCTTCACCTAATAATATTTCATAAAAAAATTAAAAACCATCAAACATATAGATAAACCACTATAATTTTTTTTTACAACATCAATGTGTAATAAAAATTACATATACAATATTTCTTACATAATATATTCAAACATTTTATACAGTATGTAACAAATATATTTGTGTCTCAAATCATGATATGAAAATGATTAAAAATTTAAAATACTTATCAGATATATTTTATATTTAAATAATTATTTCATATCTAGTATAATTATTTTTATACCAAAAATGAATAAGGAATAATATATAGTTCTGAACCTTCCTTAAATTATTTTCAGTTACTCATATTCTCATTATCATTTTTCTTATTTCTATAATAATTTTACTTTTATTCACAATCATTTTTTGTGGATATATGCGTTAAATTATTCATTTTAATTTGAATAGTTTCTATAAATTTCTATTAACAATGAAATATTCTCTTAAATTTATATATATAAATTAGATAATATTCTTTTTGAAATAATAAAGGATAATTATTTAAAGATTTTTTCAATTAAAAATATTAGAATCTGTTATACGAACATTGTATTTTCGTTTCCAATTAATTTAATATACCCAATATAATTAAAAATAATTTCTAAAGTTTACATTGTTTTAGATTTATATGTAATACAAATATTATATTTGTGTGTGTATATGTAGAATAAAAATTAAGTATTATAATCATAAAAAATATTTTTATATTCTGGTTTAATATGAATGTTAATTAATCATACTTGATCGATATTTATAAAAATATGGATTGTTTCCAAACATATTTCAAATATGTACGAGGATGGGTTTAAAGAGTTGTTCATGTTTAAATAATTATAATACATATAACCCTTATTAAATCATTCATCGATGTCCAAATTTTTCTTATTCAATATCAACTTGTTTGGAGAATTTATAAGAAGGATTTATCTATGAAAAAATATATTAATGATTAAAACTGTAGATTAAACATTGGGAATAAATTAATAGTTTAAATGATGGAGATAACATCCCATTTAATGCATGGTATGATATGATTAATAGTTTGAATGGTGATAAATATTGTGATAATGAAAATATTATAGGTCATAATGAGAATTAAGAATGTATTGAGGAAATGGGAAAGATAGTAAAAGGTGACATTCATGATTAACCAATGATATTTTAGATGAAAACGGGCTATGAAACGTCTCTATATTATGTTGGATATAGTAAATATAATAAAATCATCCATATTGGTGTAATGTAATATATAATCTTGAAATAGACAAAGTGATCGTAGATTTTATTGAACAACATTGTCTCTTGAATGATATGTTACAAATAGATAATGAGGTTCTTTATGGAATATATAATGTTAAATAAATGTAATTATCAATGCATATGATCTTTGAAATAAAACATTTCATCCCATTTGATTTTATATTTTGTCTGATAGAATGTGAATAAGTTAAATATTCTCATTGTGTGTGTCTCGATATAATAAATTTAAATAATGGTCATCAAATATTTTATAGTACATTTTTAATATTCCATGGATTTTATGACTAGAATTTATTGAGGATACTACAATTAAACTGAAAAGTAAAAAATATATAATAAATGGAATGAGAAAATATTATCACATAGAAGACTTTATTTAATGGAATAATATTTTTCACTGGCATCTATAATATATTAGTGGGATGAGAAATCATCATTATGTGCTCTATAAAAATGGAGTGAATCATTTTGGTGTATATAGTTGCAATAACATTATATAGTGAGTAATGTTATTATATTATAACTATCCATTGTTGTTATGCTGGATAAAAAAAATTTTGTTTTCTCTGATATATCAAGAACAAAAAAATAAGAAATGATATTGTAGTTATTTAGCTCAATTTATCTATGATCTGAAATTTATGTGGGATATAGGTTTTATGTTTCATAGTGCTTATATAAATTAAAATATGAAAAAGGGAACAATTTAGAACATGATGATAAAAACATTCTTATTTATGGAAATTTATTAGAATATATCAATAAAGTAAATCTTCGGTTTTCCATTTTAGATCAAGTATCACACCCAAGATGAAACACTCGATGAATATTATTTTTATTTGAAAATTAATTTTTCACTCTCGCAACATGAATAATGATCTTAGAATATATCATTTACACCATCTTTTATCTATTTTTAGGAACGCCAAAATCCTTATTTTAATTATTTTTTGGATGGATTTTTTTTATGTTGTCTTAAGAGATATTTTTGAAATCATGAATTTTTTGAGTCAAGAGAACATTTGATGCACGATTTTCCCAAACATTGCCCCCTACAAGAGAAATCCATAGAAATCTAGGATTTGAGATTTTTCACAGTTATGAACATGTTCAAAAATGATGTGCACAGTTATTAGAAACCACACATATGAATGAAAGGGATATACAACTAGGGGAACACATTTTGGACTAACCATGCGGCTCTGCTCAGCTAAATATGAATATGAGATTTAATTAATATTAAATTATGTTTTAAAGTCATGAAACACATCTTTTTGGTCTATAATGGGATTTTACAACCCCATTAAAGATTCTTCATCCATAGAGGCTTCCAATAGAAATTTTTTGCTAGTCTAAACCCCTCAAGAAGAGAATCACATGTCATAAATTGGTGTTTGACTTCTCATAGTATGTTTCCTCTTCCCTTCCTCTATCTACCACTCTGTATCTATTTCTATATGTTGCTTTATAGATCTCCATGTTTATTTGCGGATATATACCCTTCTATTATGAATCAAATAACTTGGTTTGTTTCCCAGTGACTGTTTTCATCCCTCATCATTATTGAATCCTTAATATATTTTTTATTTTTAAGATCCCATGATCCAGTGGAAGGTGGTTCAATTTTGAATGGCCGTTTTATTTATCCCTAAATTTCATTATTGGTTTAAATGTAATTAAATTTAATGAGTGGTATTTTGATAGCATGAAAATTTATTTTTCATTAAAAACCAATTCTATTGAATTGTGCAATTTGGTTTTGAAATTTTTATTTCTGGATTGAAATTTGGAAAACACCCAATTTCTAGTGAATTTTGGGTTATTTGTGAAATTTATAGAATGCAGTGGAATTTAAATTTTTAAAAAAAGCTAGTGATTTTGTCTGAAATTATATTTTAGACATTAATTTTTGGAATTTAATTTTGAAATTAAAATTTGAATAGATTTTAAATTATATTATTTGAAAATTGGCTTAAAATTATTTATTGAAAGCATTGGGTTTTTTCATTTAAATGAGTATGTTCTTATTAAAACCACTTGTGTTTGTTTCTAAATATAAATTGGTATATTATAAATTTAAAATTTGATGAATTTTATATTAATGTATTTTTTAGAAAAATATTAATGATTTTTTACTATAAAACAAGCAAGATTATGTAGTTAGTGAGTTATTTGGAAAACACTCTGCAAATTAAAATGTTCTGAAACAAAAATTAATCACGTCACATTTCTAATGGGATAATGATGAAGTCCACTTTACTAGTGTAGAAAGGGGGTGCTTTTATAACCATATTTTCGTGTATCCTTGAGTGTGTGGAGAGAAATGGCTTCAAACTATCATTCCATTTAAAAAAGAATGTTTGGATCACTTGTTTGTATTAGAAATGAATATATTCCATATTTTAATCTATTTTAACTATATCTTGATTTATATAAACTATTTTATACAAAATTTTAATTTATCTTTTTATATAGAATTTCCAAAATTTTAAATGTAAAGATTTTTTTGTCTAAATATGCTTTTGAAATTACAAAGTAGTTTAAATAAAATATGATACATCGTTATTTTCTTAATTAAATATTGGAAAAATTATTATAGAACCGTTGGTGAGACACCACTGCAATTTTAGCTCACACCCTACCTGTGCATTTAGGTGAATGTAGATTATATCATTCTATGTCTGAGAAGGGATAAGGGACAACATGAAGGGGGTTAATGATATTTATCTCTGGACTTTGGGAGTCAAATATATTGGGACATGAGTTTGTTTTTTCTTTTTTCGGGTACTTTTATATAGTAATTTGGGGTTTTTCACCTATTTGACTTGTGGTACACTTCTCCCAGTGTTGTTTTTCAGGAATAAATATTATCCTTTTTGGATTTACTTCAGGATTGTCTGTGAATATTATTCCTCACATTACTTTTGTATGATGCAAAGGGCTAGTTACAAATCCATGAGGATTAGGAACTCCCGTAAGGATATCTTAGTGTTATATAATTTATCATGTTACCATGGTACATGGGATGATTTGCAAAAAATTAATATTTGAGAAACATATTGATCTTCTTTTCATAATGTTTGAATGCATTGTGTAATCATTTTGGGACTTAATAGGTATTTGAGGTTGAGTGTCTCGCTAGATCATATTGTAACGAACCGTAAACCACAAAGGTGGTTTGGGAAAGACATATTGAATATTAGTTCTGATATTTTCCCAGCATTTAATTTTTATATATTGATATCCAAATATTATTTTCCATTGGATCGGATTAATCACCATTGTTGGTCATCATGAGTGTTAATATAATGTATTCTATGTTTTATGTTTGTTTTTTATAGAATAATTCCCCTAAAAAGATGTAAAAATTGGTTACATGGTGATCTTCTACTGAACCATAGAGAGAAAATTCACATATGCAACCGAATATGGATTAAGTGATTGTGTGTACATTCCAGGATCATGGACAGGCACGACCACCATCCTCTATTCAGGATCTAGGTGTGGAACCTCAATGTGACATTTATTAGAATCATTCTTACTAATCTCTTCACTAAATTCCAGCAAGGTTCAATGGCTAAAATGATCCTCATGGGGGAGAGTAATGGTTGAGATTGATAGAGGATTTTTTGTGAACTTGGACACCCCTAGTGAAATAAATTTGAAGTGTTCCACCTTCATGATAGAAGGACTGTGCAATAGATGGTGGTAAATGATTGAAATGGAGCAGAAACATGAGGGCTCAGTGTAGAATGACCACAATGATATTTTTCACTATCCAGTTCTATCTAGAGTCAATGTTCTTTTCCCTGGCTATTGAGTTTTTCAAACATCTGCAGTACGATATGACCATGATAGAGTATGTAATCAATTTTTTTAAAGTATTGTTTTCAAATCAGAATGTATCATGTAAGAATTTAACGGTTTGATGGTTTGATATGTTAGTTATATAGGATATTCATTTTACGGGTTTAATGTTTATGATTTGTTCTTATAATGAATTGGTTGATAGATTTTTGATGGTCTAAATGGGTGTGGTTGGAATTTTAGGGTTGTAGGGTGTTTCATTATCTCATTATGGTGGAGCATGTTCTTTAAAAAGAAAATAAGAGGCATAATGATTCACATGGTTGTTCTTGTAAGTAGGTTTATTCAAAACATCATGACTATCCTTGCATAGTTCCTTTTATTTTTTTTAGTGTGTAAATATAGGTCATTCAGAGAGAGTTTTTGCAGAGGCAACCAATGTATTTGGATCATGTGGATACGAAGGTATCCTAAAAAATTTCATCCATGTCTATTGCACTCAACTTTATGGTAGGATATCATCATGATTATCTAAAATTATAATGAAAACATATTCAAATTGTATAATATGATGTGAAAAATATGCATCTGGAAAGAAGATTATTCACATATTTGAAGAGTCTCCAAAGGAAGAAGATACAAGACATGTGTCCTTAATAGGTATAGTTACTATAGCTTCTTCATCTATGACAACTATATTTGATACTGGTGTACATCACTCATTTATTTAAACGTGTATTATTAATAAGATAACTATTCCAATAATGGTTTTCTCTTATGTAAATAATATTACTACACAACATCGTTTGAATAGAGAGTAGGGTCTCTATATACATTCAAATGTATTATCATTATCATATGATGTGATTTTTGGAGTTAAGGTTCACTAAAATAAAACAATTTGAAAAAATTTTGCGGATGGAATGGAATTTTTATAATAATTCTATAATTGATTTTTATCATCGATGAGTCCCCTTAACTACACCTGATGGTGTGTACCGTGTCTTCAAAGTATAATAGGACACAAGGACAAAAAGATATGTAACTTCGTATACAGAGTCAAGAAAAGGTATATCTATTTTTTATATCAATCTCAAGAAATTATCATTATGAAATTATATCCATACAATTTTAATCAAGTTTCATGAAATTTTTCCATAGAACATCCATGGAAGGCTACTTGTATGGTAGGGGTGTTTTTTATAAACCTGTTATTACTTACTCATCAACTTTATATTACTTCTGACCACATGGAACTAGAAAAAATTAATGTGATGAAGGCAATGTTGGATGATCATTATCAATGATTTTTGAAGGTCATATCAATGATTGTTTCTCTGATAAGTTCTATGACTTACAATGGAAGAATGTTTTCTTAGGATGGAAAATGTAAGAGTTGTTTGGTTGAGATGATTATTTTGAATAATATGTCAGTGTTGACTCTCTCAGATTACATGAATGGATATGTGGTATTCTATAATGCACCGATTTGAGGTTTGGGGTACATTTTTTATAGGTTGATCATGTGTTTTCTTGTTTTTCTAATTTTCTTCAACAACATTAGAATAATTACTCAATCCGTGTCATTGAATATTATGATGTGATGTACATGATTGTGAGTTGGAGACATTACCTTTAAGGATATTGGTTTATTATATTATGATACCACAAGATCTTGATATATATCTTCTCTAAAAACGATTGGAATCTCCACAAGATGAATTTGTTGCAATACATACAATATTTCGACTTTCACATTTCTTAAAGCTCAGGTAAAGGGAATTCGATCACAGATGCTTTAATAAGTAATATTCTGACTCAAACCATGAAAAAAGCTTCAAAATTGTGGATATTGATGGCTCTTTTTAAATAGTTGAATATTGGATTTCATGAGTTATGGTTCTACATTTCTTTGTCCAGTGTTTAGTTATCCTCTTCATATATCAATATGATTCTACAAGAAACAAATAATGATATTGAGTTCTAAATAATTATGGATTCTCTTTATGATATGGATACTATTAGTAATTGTTCATTTTCAAAAGAGGGAATTCTATGCTCTCAGAATCAAATTGTTGTTTTATTAGTTATAATGATAGATGATAGGGTGGTTCCCCTATTTCCCAGTGGATAGTAGACCCCAAAACCATGATGATATTATTTGGAACGAAACTTTGAGTTTGGAATCTAGGTATAAGGTGTAGAATTATTAAATTTTACTCTCACATTTATACATACCCACATGTCAGGGCCGATAAATAGTATAATTCAGCTTTCAATCATCCACTTTGGTCCCTATATGGATGTGCTATGAGATCTCTATGGAAATTGTAGTTGGGTTTCTACATACCCAGAGAAGGAATAATGCAATATAAGGTTAGACTAATCTTTTGAAACATTCGAGTAAATTTTTACCCATTTAAGATACAACCAATGTTGATTATTTTAGAAATATCTATGTGAAATAGATTTTTTTTACATAGAGTTCAATATACTATCATTTCGGGTAGGGATCCTTGGTTCACTCCACATTTTTATTGAGGCCTTTAAGGGGTATAGGGATATCGTGTCTATTTGATAATGAAATACAATCTGCAATTAAAAGCCATGATAAAAATAACTATTCAATTTTTTGTGGATATTATTTGTGCTTATGTTCTATACTTTGGTGGGGCTTGGGATGATCCCTTGGGGCTGGTTATGTTTTTATATTACAATAGTTAACAGTCTATGATCAGAATGGCTCTTTTTGAGGCCATATATAGAAGTAATTTCTTATCTATGCAGTGTTGGTCAAGGATTGGTGAATGTTCCATTGTTGGATCGAGTTTGGATCAATATATCAATGAATAAATTTATTTCATTCACAATAGAAGGTTGATAGTGCATAAACTATATATTTATTATGATGATCTTTATCGTAGACCATTAGAATTTTCATTTGGTGATCGTGTTTACATGAATGATTCAAACTAGTTGGGACATCGATGGAATAGGAGGAGTGGGAAAAATTCTCCTATATTTTTGAGACCTTTTGAAGTCATTGAGGATGTGGTAAAAAGTTTCTTACAATTTTTTAATTTTGTCGCAGCTTACGTGGATACATAGTGTGTTTCATTTATCTCTGCTATGAAAGTATATATCTCATCTATCTCATGTTCTGAGCTAGAGGGATATTGATGATGAACATGACTTATCCAGGACTAAACAGAAAAGTATTATATATGATTATGAAACCAAGGAACTTCATGGGAGGATGATAACTTTGTTTTGAGTGTTATGGTAGCATGTTTCGAAGAAGCACAAGTCATGTGATAGGGAGGAACTGATGAGAGTGAACTGGCATAATATTTATGATATAGAATTATATAATTATGATTACACGAAAGGGAATGTTTCCAGGGTTGTGAGATTGTAACACCCATTCAATATTTTTAGGTATTCTTAATCACCCCATTAAATCATTGTCTATTTGGTTTTCATTCAGGGTAGTTTTAAGAATTTGTTTTTGAAATTTTTATGGTTTTTGGGATAGTTCATGATTAGCACATGGAATGAATATCATGAAACCACATAGTTGAAAAAATGAAACTAAATAAAAGGGTTTCATGGATGGGATTGACGGTTTGGTCTAGCCATACATCCCTATCTAGCTACCCATGTGGAAGAGTTTTAATTAATATGATTTTTTTTTTAAAATCCGAACACTAGTTTTTTAGGTCCCAAGAAGGCTTTTACAACCCCATTACCAATTTAATTTCTTAGAGGCTCCAAAAAGAAGTTTTTTGTGCCTCCAAAACCCTTTAGAAGCACATCAATGATAGTATAATTGCGTTAGATCATCTCCCAATAGGTTTTAACTTTACATTATCTATCTATCACTCTCTCTATATTTTCCTACCTATGGTTTTTAGATCTCCATGATTTTTAATGGATCTAATCCCCCCAAATATGAATATTAAACTGAGGTTTTTCGGTTTCTTTTTCCTTCATTGTTCATTGGTGGATCCAAATTAAGGTTAGAGTATTGTGATTAAACAATCTTGAGGTTTGTTATTTGATTTTGATTTCACTAATTAATTAATGATAAATTTATTGATTTAATAAAATTGATTTTAATTGAATGTGTCAGATTTTATTCTCCTGAAAAATAATTTTATTAAAACCCAACTCCGTTGAATTGGGGGGTTTTATTTTGGAAATAAAATTTCTGGCATGAAATTGAGGAATGCCTCCAATTCCATTGAATTAGGGTGTATTTGTGATATTGATGGAAATTAGTGGAATGTAAATTTTTTAATATACATTTATCAAATATAATAGAAATTGTTTAAAAAAATAAATATTTTAAATTTAATAGTTGAATGTGAATTGGGAAAATTAATTCTGAATTGATTTTAAATTCCTATATGTGAAAAATGGATTAAAATTGTTGTCATAAAAACATATATTTGTTATCTTCGAAAAATTAATGTTTTTTATTAAAATCATGTGTTTTGGTTTTTTTAAAAAAATTCTTATTTGAAATATATAATTGGATGAATTGTATTTAAATTATATTTTAAATCAAATTTCCCATCATTAATTTTGTACTATATCACATGCCTGATTATTTAAGTAGTATGTCGTTGGGATAACACGATATGAATTACAACATTCCCAAACATAAATATTGAAACTCATATCCCCAATGGATGGTTATAAATTTTTCATTACTAGTGTCGATGAGGGAATATTTATAGACAATTTTTCATGCCAACTTGAGTGTGTGGAGTTTAATCTTGGAGAAAAATTTTAAAATTTGTCACATGACCATTTGGATCACATATTTTTATTTGAAATGAATATATTCTGTTGTTATAAAGTATTTTACATGCTTCTTTATTAATATATAATATTTTTTATATAAAGATAAATTTGTAGAGCATGTATTGTTTCAACAATACTCTATATTTTTTTGATGATTTTGATGAAAAAATACCCTTATTTTTAATTATAATGATTTTATATTAAGTATATTTCATTAAATTAAAATTATTTATATTTTATTTTTTTTAATAATATCAAAGAATATGATTCACCTCAAATATTTTTCAAAGTGTTCGGAAATCCATTCTATGAGTTCTGGAAACATTGTTCATATCGTATGTTGGAGAACATAGAAAAAGGATTAACTCATATGTTTATTTTTATAAGAGTTTAGAAAATTATAGGATGTGGAAATTATGTTAACATAAAAGTATTGTAAACGAACCATATATTTATATGATACATAATGTTTTCTATATGGGAAAAGTATGGATGATGAACCATACGTCTGTGTGGAACCTTACATTTTCTTCACAATAATATGGATAATCAAACCTACATTTCTAATTAAACATACGTTTTATCAAAAATTATGGATAATGTACCTTGTGTTATGAAGAATAGAAATGTATGAATTTTATACCATACATTTTCAAGGGAAACAAAAAAGTATGGATAATCAACCTTAAGTTTGTAATCAACCTTACGTTTGGAACCCATCATTTAAACTTATTCAGGAACCAGAGATTTGAATTTATAACCTTATAATGACAAGGTTTTTTGGCGGAGTATCAGGCTTATTTCAAAACAGATTCAAGGACAGATTTTAATACAAAACTTTATAAAATTTTATTTGCATTTATTTTCAATTTAAATGATCGATTTGAGAAGATTTTTTGTGCTTATTATTAGGGGATGTAATGACTTCTATATTAATTGAATATTTGAATATTGAAATCCATCAGGAAACCTTTATGGATCGAAATTTATGAATAAATCACTCTTATTATTCTATATATTCTGTGTATCTATGTTTTTGTGTGATTTAGGGGGTGAAAATATATCTCCTGACTTTCAATATGTTTAAAAGAACCATACCTGGTGATATTGGAGTTTCAAAAAAGATAGTGATAGGTTGATTCATTAAAGAGATCATTTACAGATCTGGAGCTAAATCGAACAATCCGATTTTGTTTTAGGTCAGAGAAAGAAATATTGAAGCATTTCATTATCTACATTGGAAATATATTGTAAATTTATTTCTAGTTTGTTGTTAAATATATTTCAATATTAATGTAAACTGGGTCAATTCAGAACTGATCTAATCTGATGAACAACCTTTCAGAAAATGACAATTTATTCACTGTCAGTTATGTACTACTGTAACTTTGGAGATAAAGCAGAATATTTTTTAAATAAAATTATATTATTTTGAGTATCAGCTTCTCGTACTAATCTTTTTGTTCAATTCTGTGTCATGAACTTTAAGGTTCTATTTTATCCTAAATCTGTAATGGTATCAACTACCTGCAATCAGTTGGGGAGGGTCTTGTGAAAAGATGGATGATTAATGAAAATCACCATGTTCGTAGAGAAGATAGTTGGTGGAGTGTACTAGGGGGTCATTCTTCGTCTAACCACTATTAAACTTTTCATCCGGATATATATTTTTCTCGTATTCATAATAAACCATAAAAATATAAAAGTACCAAATTTATTATCATCAATATTCCACAAAGAAGATTGGAAAAGGCACAATTCACCCCATATTCTGCATATTTTATATAACATGATCCGACAATTAGTATCAAAGATAGGTTCTTTTATTAATGCTATAACAAAATTAATGATTATATAGATATATTACTGGTAGATACACAAGAAGGATTGTCAATGATTCATGCACCTTAATTCAATGGTGAAAACTATGGATTTTGGAAATCGAGGAGGATCATCTACCTAGAGAATCTGGGATATAAATTCTTCTAGAAAATTATTACTCCTATTGAAATTAGTATGAAAACTAAAATGTTGAGTACAGCTATAAAAGAAGAGTATGATATAAATTTAAATGCTATGAATGCTATCATATGTAGTTTAAAACCAGATGAATTTAACCGAGTCTCTCAATCCCCTACTGCATATGATATGGGGTAGACAATTGCAGTTGCACATGAAGGAACAAACAATGTCAGACAAATGTGGTATGCTACATAAAAAAATTGATACATTTAAAATGCTCGATGGAGAAAGAATCACCTAGATGAATGGAAGTCTTACTGAGATAGTCAAAAACATTAATGCCTTGGCGGTACCAATTAAACAAGTAGATCAACCCTTGAATGTAATGTGATTATTTCTAACCCAATTGAATGAGATATCAGCGACCATTAGGAAATCATCACCTGTTAAAAATATAAGAGTGATAGAATTGATTGGATCCCTTATGATGTATGAAGTTGAGATGGAATAAAAATCTAATGAGAATAAATTCTTGATAAAAAGAGAATATACTACTCTTAATGTTACATCTCAAAAGAAGAAGAGAAGAAAGATGAAACAAGACATCAAATAAGAAAGATAAGTCTGACTGATCTAATTTAGAAATGGAACTATCATAGTTGGCCAGAAAATTCATCAAATTTTATTAGAAGAATAAAGGATTCATAAAATCATTCAAGAAATATGAGAATGATCCAAAGTATGTCAGATTCTATGA
Source organism: Viscum album (assembly GCA_963277665.1). NCBI lineage: Eukaryota > Viridiplantae > Streptophyta > Magnoliopsida > Santalales > Viscaceae > Viscum > Viscum album. The sequence continues at coordinate 716,008,555 of OY728160.1, forward strand.
ATTGAAGATAATGTGTCACATAACACTTAACTGTCCTTTGCTACTTCTGGAAAAGAAAAAGAAGCTTTTCAAAAATACTAATTATGAGTAAGAAGATAAAAGATCAATGAAAAATACATGGAGTTTTCATGAAGACCCCAGTAACTCATCAAAGTCTGACACAAAAAAAGAAGAATCAAATCTAAAATAAAACATGTGCTTCATGGATGATGTTAACTACTGAAAATATTATTACCCTTCCAATTTTGATTATGACACCATAAATTAAAATGATAAACATTGATCCTACTGTAACGTGCTAGAAGAAATAATTTATTTCATATTAAAAAATCTTAATTCAATGAAAAATATTGAAAACATAATTTCAGGATAAAGAGACAATTTGTAAAGACAACATGAAGAGTTAATTAAAAATCATTACTCATCTAACTCAAATGGTGTAGATTATGAAACCAAGATCAAAACACTACTAAATGAATTAGAAACTTATAAAGGTACAACTCAATTTTTTATAAAAGGATAAAATACTTTAAATGAAATTCATGGTAATAATGTGATTAAGAAATAATGATTGGGAATGGGCTATAAAAGTGAGAAGCCTAAACTGTAGAAAAACTATTTTTTCCAAATTAAAAAATTGTATTTTCTAATACTGTGGAGAAAGAGGTCATATAACTGAAAAATATTGTTTAAAAATTCCCCATATAAGTGGGATTAAAAAGATATTTTTTCAAACTGTTTATTTGACTCAAATGATTATAGAAAAATAAAGAAAATCCGAAAACCCAAATCACTACTAACTAGCACTGTTAGACCCAAGAAAATATGGGTACCTAAACAAACCATTTTTTTAAATACATTTGTTTGATGGAGGTCACAAAAGTTGAAAAGAAATATAGTACATGGAGAGTGGTTGTTCTAGGTATATGATTGGAAACTCATCAAACATTAAAACCATAAATCAAAAGGATGGTGGATTAGTCACATTTTGTGATAATGACAAAGGGAAAATTGTTTTTATTGGAACTGTTGGAGATCTAGAAGTTGTATCAATCAAAAAAGTAATTTATGTACAAGGATAGAAACATAACATGATAATTATTTCTCAACATTGTGATGATGGTTATTGTGTTGATTTTTCTAACAACTGATTTTATATTTTTTATACTAAATTTCATAAATTTAGAGCACCCAGAATTGAAAATGTCTATACCCTCGACATAAATTCCTCATGTAAACATAGAGTAAATTGTTTAACTGCTAAAATAAATTAGTCATGGACCTGGCATTGAATACTTGGACATTACAATATTAAAGCTTTACATAAATTATATACGAAACAATTAGTTTTTGATTTTCCTAGTCATAAATTTGATTGTGAATGATTCTATAATGCATGTCAAATTGGCATGCAACATAAATGATCCTTCAAAACAATTTACAAAATTGCTACATCTAATCCTTCAGAACATATCCATATGGATATTTTTGGAACATCCAGAGTAAAATGTTTGGAATGTATGTTATTTTTAAATGTTTTTGTTAATGACTATTCTAGACATACATGGATATATTTTATAAAATATAAAAATGATGATTTTAATTTATTTGAATGTATTTGAAAATCTGTTCCAAATGAAAAATATTTTAAAATAATTTCCCTAAAAAATGATCATGGAAGAGAATTTGAGAATCAGGAATTCAATTCCATTTCTTCAAATCTTGTTATTAAACTCACCTTGTCTGCCTCAAGAACACCTCAACATAATGAAATTGTTGAAAGAATAAATATAACTATTCAGGTTATGGAATAAACTATGCTAAATGAATACAGACTTCCAAAATATTTCTAGTAAGAAGTTATAAGCACAACCTATTTTATAATTACAATAGTATTAATGATAAAAATTATCAAAAATAATCCCTATGAACATTGGAATAATAGAAAACCTAATGTAAACTACTTTAATGTTTTTGGACGCAAGGATTATGTGTTGAACACCAAGGATAATCTGTGTAAGTTTGATCCAATATCTGATGATGTCATTTTCATTAGATATTCTACTACCTCCAAATCTTATAGAGTTGTTATTAAAAAGTTAAATATTTTTGAAGAATCAGTTCATGTGAAATTTGAGGAATCTGGCCCTTTTGAAAAAATGAAAGACCAAATTGATGAATCTAACCCTAATGATAAAATGAGAGTTGAAAACCTAAAAGATAATTTTGAAAATAATATAAACAAAATTTAGTACCGTTCAAAAGAACATGGCACTGATAAAATTGACAATGTTTTACCTAGGCAACCTGTATCTCCAAATAATAACCCTTTAGAAATAGTTATTTGAGACCTACACATAAGAATAAAGACATGATGAAATATAGAAAATCTAGTTGTGTATTATGACTTTCTATCCCCATTAGAATCTAATTCAATAATAGAAGACATAGACGATGATATTTGGATAACATAAATGCCAAAAGAACTAAACCAATTCAAAATAAATAAGGTTTGGAGATTAGTTGAAAGGTCAAAGATCTATCCTATTATTGGAATTTAATGGGTCTTTAGTAATAAGCAAGTCGATCAAGGAATTGTAATTGGATATAAAGCAAGACTAGAAGATAAAGGATATAATTAGGAGGAAGTTATAGATGATGATGAAACATTTTCCCCAATAGAAATATTTGAAGTCACTATGATCATTTTAGCATTCTCATCCCATATTAAATTTAAATTATTTAAAATAGATGTTATTTATACCTTTTTAAATGGTTTTTAAAGGAGGATGTTTATGTAAGAAAACATCATGGTTTGGAAAATTCTCAAAAGCACTATATTTTTTAACTTAATAAATATCTTTATGGCCTTAAACAAGCACCGAGATATTGGAATGAAAGATTAACTTATTTTCTATTAAAAAAGTATTTTACAGTTGGTGTGTCAGATCCATCACTTTTTAATAAAACTATAAATTCTAATATTCTGTTGGTTCAATTTTATGTTAATGAGGTTATTTTTTGATCAAAAAATAAAAAACAATTCCTATGTTTTCTAACATAATTAAACAATTATTTGAAATTAGTATGATGGGAGAACTATATTTCTTTTTAGGACTTAAAATCTATCAAAAAGATTTCTGAAATGTTTTGAATCAAAGTATCTTTATTACAAATTTTATAATGACATTTGGGCTAGAAAACAACTAAACATATAAAAATCTAATGTGTACTAATATAAAACATGATTTGGATGAAACTGGAAAACTAGTAGACAACAAGTTATATATAGATATGATGGGTTTTTTATTATATCATACTTCTAGAATGCCAGATATTATGTATTCAGTATGTCTATGTGTAAGATTTCAATCAAATCCTATGTAATCACATATAACAGTTGTCAAATAAATTTTTAGATATTTAAAAGCAACTATTTTTTAATCGATTCTTTATCCAAAAACATTTGATTTTAATTTCATTTCATTTTCAGTTTCTGATTTTTGATGATGTGGATTTGATTAAAAAATCAAGTCATGAACCTATCACATTTTTTAAAAATCATTACTGTCATGGTATAGTAAGAATCAACACTTTGTTTTATTCTCAATAGTTGAGGAAAAATATGTATCTATAATAAATTTATGTGCAAATGTTTTGTTGATGAAAAACACTCTTATAGTCTTTGGACTAAATTTTAATAATACATCTATTTTACGTTAAACAATTTGTTCTATAAATATTTTAAAAAATCCTATAATTCATTCTAGAACTATGAATATTTATATTATATATCATTTTCTAAGAGATAATATTCTTAAAAAAGAGATATTTTGAGAATTTATAAATATCAAATTCGAATTAGCCCATTGAAATTTTTTACTTTATTAAGGAGGAGTTAGGCTTATTTAATTTTAAATATTTTTTATTTATTTGTAATATTATTTTTATTCAATCATATTTTATTAAAATAATTTAGTTATTCATCATTAATAACATAGAAATTCCTTTTTATCATGTAATAAATATTATATATTCCACATACAGTTTAATTTTTTATTGAATTCTATAATGATTATTATGTATGTAATAACACTAGAATCTTGGATCTATCAGAAACCGTTTTGAATTTCAAAAACTGCTCATTTTCTCAAAACATTTCGAACAATCTAAACCCTACACCTCTTTCGTCTTCCTTTTCTCACACCATTGAAACCCTAGAATCACAATCCTTAAATGTGTTTCCATGGAAATAGTAAAAATTCAATAAAGTAAATCCTAGTGATGCAAAGCTTCAGCGTACAACTGGACGGAAAATCCTTTCGAGAAATGACGTTGATCTAGAATGGATGTATCCGACGAATCTGATACTCAAGTAAAAAATATACATTCCATGTATTGAAATGACATTCAGTGTTGAAAAAACTGAATTTATAAATGACGTTGAGTTGAGAAATTTCATAAAAACACTTCTATTAAGATTGGGAGATATAGAAGATTCGATAGTTGTGAAGTTCAAAGATTGAGAGTTATAAATCTCATCTATTGAAATCACAAGAATCTTGAATTGCCCTCACGAGGGAGTTTTTTATTTTTATATAAATTCTATTGGGGATAAAATTCATAAATATATGTATATAATGTATTTTCTATTTGGTTCTACTAATATAAGGAAACTATTAGTCAATGATTTAAAACCCCATCAGAAAATATTGGTTATGATTATTCAGATTATGATTGCCCCAAGGATGTCAAAATTGGAGAAAATTATGTTTCCAAATATATATATTATGTTTCTATTTATAAGTGATATAAAGATAAATTTTTTAAAATACATGATTAGATATTTGAGTTACTATTTTCAACCTGAGGCTAGGATGAGTTTTTATCCTTATTGAAGGATTATATCAAAGCTATTGTTTAAGAAATATATGTTGAGGTTGATTGAAGCAGGAGCTTGATGCTATTATAGTAATGTGCTGAATTCAACAACATTGAGAAAGCACATATTTTTCTATAGCACCATGAATGGTAAAATCAAGCTAGTTGGTGCTAATGAGGATCAATAATCTGTTGGGAAAAGCTACATGAAAAATCTAAGGGAGGTATGGTTGAATCCAGTACAAGGGAAGATTCTATGCCTTCAAGAAAACTCATATATGAAATAGAGGATGAACCAATTGATGAAGAAAGGTAGGGTAGTCTTTTTAGATCAATGAATAGAACTATTGGTCTTGATCCTTCTGCAGAGACATTTCGTGAAATCAGACAATATATATGTCATATATTTGTGAGAGAATAGATTCATGAATAAATTCAAGAGTAAGCTGCTTCCCGAGTATAAGTAGAAATTTTTCCTTAGGCTGAGGTAGAGACAAGAACTAATGAAGTACCTCACATTGAAATATAATAGGAAATGGAAATTATTGAGAAATATTTGGATCAAATTTACTATGTCCAACAAATTCAAGATGAAATCCAAAAAAAAATTTCTTAAGATAAGCACATGCCTTTAGATGTTGTGAATGAAGAATCACATGTTCACAAATATTTATCTAAAATTCATCCATACATTTGGAATGAATATTTTTGAGCTTAGAATTCAACAGACAAATTAGTTGAGCAACCTTTGGGGGGAATGGAGAAGAAAAATTAGATGTTGAATCTTTACTACTTATTTCAGAAGATCTAGTTCTGAATCAAGAATAGGGTGTCATTGATTCAAAATTAGATTATGTTGAGTTACATGTCGTAATGTTTAATAGAGCTTTTACAGTGAATGAACCTTTATGAAAAGAGTAATATAAAGAGAAAAGGTGATTTCAAAATATGAAGGACATCACTATTTCAAATCAAGAAGTTTATGTTTTTAAGAAATTTTTGCTATCAGAGTTTACAAAGTAGAATTCTGAAGTTGTGTTGAAATATGATTTGGAAGATTTAAAATCTTTTATAGAGTAGTAGTTTGAAACTGTCACAGGAATTTAAGACATTACATTAGGTACTTCACCTGATTTAATCACGATATTTCAATCGATTATATATATAATGGGAAACATGAATGACATGTTTCAGGATTTACAATTTAATTCCACACCATTGACTATCTTATTGGACAATCATAAATTCTGGGTTGATGAGATAACCTCAGGTGAACTGAGTATTATACAATTACTAGAAAGATTCTCAATGAATCTAAATAAGTTTACGGAGAAGCAAGAGTGATTTCCTGAATTATTCACAGAAAACCTCATTAAATATATTCATTTCACCTGGTAAGTAATGGATCTAATCATTCAGATGAGAGATGGTGTAATAAAGTGATTATGGTTACATTTGGATGAATTGAAAGATGTTATTCAGAGTTACTTAAATACCCTTTTTTCAAGAACTTATCCCAACAACCTTGATTCATGTTCATTCATGTAGGTGAATATGTTTTATCAATGAATTTTATTATTTATCATATTTGATGAGTTTTTACTTTTTTTTATGTCTATGTGAGATTGCCTCAAAAAATCTTGATTTCGTTATTGAAATCGTATTCTTATAATATTTTCTTATAAGTTCAGTACTAAATTAAATGTGATATATTCCTTTTTTCTATCATTCCTTTTTATATCACAAAAAGAGGAGAAATTTGAATGAATACACCATTTGGAAGTAACAATTAAATATTTTTTCCTTGTATAATTAAACATTTCAAATACATATTTTCAAATTGTTTTTGTGATCATCAAAAAGGGAGATATTGTTGAGAATGTATTGTTTCTACAATAATCTATTTTTTTATGACGATTTTGTGCTCACAAATACCCTTATTTATTATTCTAAGGATTTTACATTAAGTATATTTCATCATAGTAATATTATTTATATTCCCAATTATGGAATAATTTTGAATCATATGATTCATGTGAAATATATTTCATTTTGTTTGGAAATATATTCCTTGTGTTCAAAAAACATTGTTCATAGTATACATTGGAGAGAGTAGCATAAGAATTAACTCCAACGTTTATATTTATGAGTGTTCAGAAAAGTATGGTTAATCAACTCTACGTTAGTAAGAAAAGTATGGTAAAATAACTCTACATTTTGAAGGAACATTAAATATGTAATATGAGGAAATTATGGATGAGGAACCTTATGTATGTATAGAACCTTATGTTTTCTTCAAAAAAAGTATTGATCATCAACCCAACTTCTGTAATCAACCTTACATTTTATCAAGAAGTATGGATAATGTACCTCGCGTTCTGAAGAAAATATATGTATTAATTTTATACCACATGTTTTTAAGGAAAAGAATAATGTATGGATCATCAAAATTATGTTTGTAAACAACCATACGTTTGGAACCCTACGTTTAAACTTCATTAAATATCTTATAATGGAATATTTGACGTTATTGTGCAACGGTTTTATTGCGGAATATCAGGCTGATTCAAGCTAGAATCAAGGCCCAATTTTAATGTGCATATTCAACCAATTTAAAGTAATTTAATTACAATTTAGGGGATCAATTTAAGAGGAGGATTTCAGTGTGATTATTATGGGAAGTAACGACTCCTATGTTATTCAAAAAAAAATTAATATTGCAATCTGTCTTCTGATTTTCGTGCATATGAATTTCTGAATAAAGCTCTCATATTTATTCCATATATTTTGTGTATCTGAATTTTTTTATTCTGGGGGTGTCAAGATATCTATTGAATTTCATGTAGTTTACAATATTCAAATTGCGTGATATTTGAGTTTCAAAAAAGACCGAGATGCACTGATTGTTTAAAGAGATATTTTATAGATCTGCTGCTACAATGAACGATCACATTCTGTTTTATGTAAAAAAATAAATGTTTATGATTTAATTATTAAACATTGAAAATCTATCGTGAATCTACTGCATATTTTTTGCTGAATATATTTGATGATCAATTGAAACCAGGTTGATTCAAAACAACTCTTATCTGAAGAACAACCTTTATAAAAACGATGATTAATTCCATATTAGTTGTGTAATACTGCAACTATGGATATCAACCAGAAATTTTTTTAAATAAAATAATATTTTATTTTCTATACCGAATTCTCATACTAAGCTATTTGATTGGTTCTGTGTTTAGCACCGGAAGACTATGTGTTAGCCTAAATCTATAAAGCAATCTACTGCAAGTGCTCAATTATGTATGGTCAGGTGATAAAATGACAGAGTAGTGAAAATAATCGAGCTCGTTGAGAAGAGAGTTGGCGGAGTGGACTAGGGGATCTCTGTTCCCAGAACCACTATAAATATTTGTGTCTTAATATCTATTTATTTCCACTGTATAAGAAATCATATAATGATAAAAAGACATAATTTATTATCATCAAGATTCCTTGAAGAAGATTTTAAATGGCACAATTCACCCACTCTTGTGAATATTTTATATAACACAATAAAACTAAATTAATTTATTTTTTTAAAGTATTTCCATAATTGAAATACAAAGATGTATTTTTTCAAATTTATTTCCAAAATGAAAAAATAATATTTAAAAATGATTTTAATTTATTTGGTAAATTAAATTTTGGAATATTATTAAGGATTCCATGGTAATACCTTAATGGTATTTTTTATTGTACCCTACAAGTGATTTCATGTGTTTGTATATTATATTCTTCCATCTTGTAGTATTGGTAATGCACCACATGGATGTGGTTCTAGTTGTGGATCTGTGCACATGGGGTGTTCTTTATTTTAATAAAATGGATTATTTTTCTTGTTTTCGTTTATGTTGTTGTAGTACTTTTGGTTTTTATAACTTTTTTACATCTAGTACAGTTCCCCCTATTGAGTTATTCATGCATATATAATTTCTTGTTTAACTTTACATCCACAATTTTTGTGTCAACATTGGTCCCAAATTCATTTTATAAGATACTAGGTGCTAGTTTCCAAAAGATGGGGTGTTGGAATTTCCATTGGGTCATGTTAGATTTATCTCATTTATTATGTTTCTAGGGTACTTAGTCTAGTTTGTGACATCATTCAATGATAATTTAAAAGGTTATACAATACTATTTATACTAATAAATGATAATATATTTTATAAAGGGATGGAATTGGTCTCTTATTTTAATAAACCATCTTGATGAAAATCTATTGGAAACTAATTAGAAAAAAGATGTTAATATTTTTCAAATACCTTAGTAATTGTTTTAAAGAGATACCATTTTCTAAACATCAATTAATTTGAAAAACTACATGTGATTGTGTAATTATCATGTTATTAAGTAATTATTAAAAAACAAAATATGGTATTCAGTATATGATTGATATGATTAACATTAGGAGTATGGAAGAGTTTGAATTATTAAAGGGTGGAGGGTGGAATTTTTATACTATAGATGCGTACACACTTTCTAGATGAGATATATATCATTTTTTAAAATTGACAAATTAGGAAATATTCTAGAAGAGACTTCATGAAGTATAATGAATAATGATCAAACTAATACTATAATGGTAAATGGCACAAAATAATCGGAAAACCATGATTTAATTAAATATATATGGTTTGTGGATTTATTTTTTATTTTTTCCTCAAAATGCATGTAATAAAGTAATAAAATTTAGATTCCTTTTCAATTCAATAGGAATTAAATTTATAAACATGATTCTATTTCCATCTATGGAATATGAAATTCGTATCACTCTATTTTAAATAGAGATATTCTACTCAAATTAATTCGTTGATAAACATTTTCACATGGATGTTCACAAAGTTTTATAGATCTTCTTATTTGGTCTTATATAATATAGATGGTTTTCCCCATTCAAAGATATATGAATTCAATTAATGGGTATTTAAAAAAATCCTATCATATAAATGGATTATTTTAGAAATATATATTTTCAAGGTTCATATATAATTATATTCTAACTAAATATCAAATGTGGAAAAGGTTGGTATACTAAACTTTCATCACATCGGATAATTTTTGTGTGAGTGAATTTTTGTAATAAGTTTTTTTTGTCAATTAGTATTACAAAGATGGAGAATCTTGGTCATTGTTTTTATATAAAAAATATAGATTTCACCATATGTTAGAGCCCAAAATAATATTATTTTTTCATTGAAAACATTTATGTATAATGTATTGATATCAAATATTAATAAATCATATTTTATAGCATGGTTTCGATTCAATATGTTTTAGGTGTAAAATATAAATAAAAAATTAACATTGGATGGGTGTTGATGCTTATCAAGGGGTCAAAGTGTGAACATGATATCTTATAATTTCTATTTAAATAATGGTGATACATTTTATATGATGAAACATGATTAATATAGTTGCATAAAAAATAATAGAGGTACAAAAATGGAAGAATCCATAGTTGTATCTCGTACGACAGATATAATCTAATTTATTGAAATGTTTCCATCTTTATCATCATAAAAAATGGGGTTTGGATTAAAATGAATTCCAAGTTCCAATTATTCAATAAATATTGGACGATGATAGGATTATTGTTAAATAAATTAATTTTGATTCATGAGATTTTATCTATGTTGGGAAGTGTATAATGACGAATAGTTCATAATGGAATGAGAGGATGTACGTGAATTTTATTCCCCAGATCCAGAAAACATAATGGTTTACATTGTCTTAATAACCTGAAAACCCATTATGGACTAATGTAGATTCTACTAAAGATGAAACTTTCATTGGGAACTCATAATTGATTCTTGATGAACCCAAAATAAATGGGGTCTTTTATTTTGGATGGGACTATGTTGAGTGGATTTTGATGCATGATACTGGGGCCATATCTCTCAACCATTAAATAAAAAATTTACAGTTTGATAACCATTTTATTTTTTAAGTAAATATTTGATATTTAAAGAAATTATGTGTTTATTAGTATAATTATTTACCCTCAGTTAACTTTTTAATATAATTGTATAAAATGTATTATCCATATTTGGATTCTTTATATATAGAGGATCAAGTGGTTTGTCTACATGAAAATTCTATGAATTTCATTAAATACAATTTTTAAAAAGGTAAAAGTATTAAAATGCAATTAATTTTTCAAGATATGTATGAGAAAATAAATTATCTTTATATAACATGAGTCTTAAAAGAATGTATTTAGTTGATAAGGAAATAAAAAAAATTGATGTTGGATGTAATGAACGTGGGAATCCTTTTGACCCCGAAGAGTCTATTTTCAGTTGTTACATTGGGGTCACCACTCTAACACAACTACCAATTAATATTTAGACATGGGAAAAAAAATTCAATGATAGTTGAAATAAATTTTCAAGTGATTAATATTATATAATGATATAAATTATTCATTTTACTAAAAAATTATATTCTGAAATGCAGATTTATTCTTTATAATCTCATACAGAGTGAATTTATACAATATGAAGATCTAATGTAATTTTTATTAATTATCACTAAAAAGGATAATAGATACTTTTTTAAAATTCTTATAAAGTTTCATATAATGGAAGATAAATGGAATATAAACCAACACCCACCATTTAAATATTCACACATGGTAAAAATATAAACATGGAATATATTTATTAGTTGTTGTGAGGAGGCAATATTTTTCATGTAATTTGGTTTGAATTACATTCCATTGAAACATGTGTCTTATACAACTTGAAAAAATATTATACAATTTTTAATAAATATTTCATTCATGAGAATAAAAAGAATCAATCATAACTTACATATTCTTATTGTAAAAAAAGGTGTGGAGTGTTTTAGTTAAAAACATATTATGTATTTTAAACCTAAAAAAATAAATATATATGGATTAAAAAATAATATTATTATGATTTTTAAATATGTATATTCAGGAATCAATTCCAAAATAAAAATTATTCCCACATTATTTTCTACAGATGGCGGATTGTGAAATTAAATATGGAATACATGTAGATGAAAACACAGAAAGTGTATTGGTATCATTTTATATATTAAATAATAATAATATATCTATTAAAAATGTATTACATAAATTTATCTAAATATTTTCATATAGTTATTATTGGATTTATTGACAATTATAATAATCATATATAGCGAAAAAATGAGATATTTTAGTGGATTTAAGAAGCCAAAATAATATGGCAATGTCTTAGGGATGATTTATAACATGTCCCCTCAAACGTAGTTTTTCAAATGAAATGCAGATGTTGATAATGTGATGAAAATGGATCAGATGAAGGAATAATAAAATATTAAAAATGTAAAATATAATTAGAATATTGAGTTGTTAGAAAATTTTATGGGATAAAATCATAATAATTAACCATAACATCCAAAAATACAATACAAAAATCCACCCCCAGAATTAAGTCTAGCCATTCCCCTCAAAAAACATACCTTCCATATGTAATAAAATTTTTTATAACTATGTCTACAAATTATGAATGGGGAATATACTAGTATCCTTCATAATTTTATATTCCATGAGGGTAAGGTGATTGTGATTTATATAAATTATTACCCATCATCTATTTGTTTCATGGAGTATACTATATAATATCCTAGGAAATTTTATAGCCAACAACAAACATCCAAATACATGTATTGGGTGTGTTTGCAAAATATTCATTCTAAATAGAAGATCAAATATGTTAATTATTGTAACATATTAATGATTTTGTTTTTATTAGAACATAGTATTAAATTTGAGGTGAATACCCCATGATAAAAATTGGCTCATTAGTAATCGCATAACGTCTATACAAAGTATATTGTTAGAATAAGATGGATATTTAGAAATAGTGTACTAATTAGATGAAAGGAAAGAAATTAAATAAATAAATTATAAAATATTACTAATACACTTGACACGTGGGTAATAATATAAAATATAATCTCACCAAGTATATTTTAATTTCATTCATTACTTATTCATTTTTAGATACCATTTTTTATGTTTCATCCCACTTTAATAATCTAGATATTTCTTATTTAATAAATAGATTACCAACAAATCCACTCTAGATGGTGACATTTATCAGTTTTAATACACTAATGCCAATATTTTTTAAGTAAATATCATATTTTATGTCTCATAATATGTTTTATGAATAAAATTATGATTGAGGTGTTTAGATTTCATTGAAATCATTGTATGTGAACATTACTTGAGAAAAAAGATCCCACTAATTTCTATATATAAATCAGTATTTTTGTTTTTATAACACTATTTCACTATCAAAACATATATTTAAAAAAATTAAGAATTTTCTTAAATGTTTTTTTGTTTATAAATAAAACTAATGGAAAACATTGGGGTTACTTAATTTAAAAATTGTCGAAAGATATCATATTTTATAAATAAATAGCATCCCCAATGAGTTATTTCAATGGATAATTTTGATATTCTACGAAATAATTTATAATTTCTTATTTATTTATAATTATATTGCACAACTAGGACTATCATAAACCCTGGTATTCACAATATTAAATTGACTAGATTAGAAATAAGTGGAAATAATACATAGTGTCTGAATGCTTTCTGAAATCAATAGCATGTTATTCCTAAATACATATGAAATATCTCAAGAATATAACAATAAAAATATGATCCGTAGTGTTTACAATATTAAATAACAATTTTAAATGAAAAATTAAATATTATTATTTGACTAAAATAACATAGATATTAATTTTAAATGAATGAAGCGTAATAACCATATTTTGAACAATATTACTAATATATTTTGTATAAAAAATATAATGATTAATTTATAATAAACAAGTACACAATATTCATTATATTATTTTTATAATTTAATAACATATCTTTATAAAAATATGAATTATATTTTAAGGGAATATAATATAGTTATTTCTCACCACTTTTAGATACGACACTATATAAATTCGATGTTTTAGTTGAAAATAGAATTTCATAATTAGAGTAGGGTTTTTTTGGGATTTTATTGAAATGATTCATTTTACATTGAATCGTAAAAAAATATTGATTGTTTTTTAAAACTGTATTGTTATTTTAAGCATTTAAAATAACCCATTCTCATTAAAAATGGATCAATGTATCATTAAATGAATTATATTATTTATATCTAAACAAATTTCATTTTATTCAATTTTATAGTTTAATTTTACTTAAAATCATTTTTATACATTAAAAGTATTTAATAAAATTGATTTTAATTGATTTATTCTCTTTAATTTTAAATAAATTTATTGAACTTCATGAAATTCAATCATGAAAGATTGTTTCAGTATCAAGAATATGTGTTTACCAAATTTAGTAAATTTGCTCCTTTTATTTTTAGTCATTATGAATAGTTATCATAGTAAACAATTATCATCACGGTAACACTGAATCAGGTATTTAGGATTCTAAAAGATGATAAGGAAATCTATTAACCAAAATTGTACCTTTATCCTATTGAATGAATTTAATTTGTCAATGTTGATCGATGTTTTATAAATATTGAAAATTGGTCAAATATTTCATTTATTTTCGCATTTATAATATCTATGTAATTTTTAATATCCAAAATTTCTCTTTCTTACTTTTAATATCTATAATGTTTTTTAAATGGGAGAAAAATAAATTATATTCACATTTAAATACAAATTTATTATATATATTTATATATCTATGATTTTCTATATTTATATTTTATTTGAAAATTTTAGTCACTAAATATTTACCAAAATTCTTCCACGACATAGATATATTATGTATGTAGAAAATAAAATAAAAGTCAATAAATATAATAGAATGAATAAAAAAATTCATATAATTTGAATGAATAATTTTCTTATATTAATGTTTTAGAAAAATATAACATTATACTGATGTTTTGATACATTATATTTTAATAAATTAATTTTATTTTTTATTTCACATCCAAATTAAATGAATATTTGCCTGAATGTCATTAAATGGATTTTATAATAAATAATAATTTATTAGTTGAATTAAAATTCCTAAAAATGGTATTTTAACAAAAGTGATTTTCATTGGTTTTAAGAAATCCTAAAATGTCAATTTATCATTAAATTGTTATTTTATAGTATAAAACATGAAATCTAAAAAGTATAATACTTTTTTTCATAGTAATCATCAAAATGGGTTAACACGAGGGAAAAATAAAAAAATAAGTGTAAAAAAATTAAAATGAAAAAAAATTATGATACTATTTTGAGCAATCGTCATCTTATCATAAAATTATATCAATTTGGAACCATTCTACATTGAATAGTTTTTTATATTTAATAATATTTTATGTAATTTCAATGATTCCACTCCCAAAACTTTTAAAAAACGAAACTTCGTTACTCCTTTTTTGAAACTTGAATATTCATTTATATTTGATAAGACCCACCTAAATCCCTTAAAAATCATACAATGTTGTAATGGTAAAATTTTGGCCAGAATACCAACTTTACTATTATTAATGGGAAATGAAAGGGATGTTTTCCAAAAAAAAATTGTACCACTTTTAACCATTGTTTTCATTATACAACTTTTAACCTTTGAGAGATGGGCCCGTAAGGGGCTCTCGACCTAGGATTTCCTCCCACTCGTTGTGCCCAGCTTCTCCACTGCGGAAGGCGCGAAGAATCTTTCTCACGCTTGGTGGGTTGGTTGTGGACCTCCACTGTGTGGCGCTGCGTGGTTTTCTCTCCAGAGGTGGAGATGCTCTCGGGCTTCAGTGGTTTCTAGTTCTGGTCCGTGTGTGTAAGACCGGTCGTGTTAACGGCACACTCTCGTTAGCACTCCTGGATCTGATCTCGGTAGTTTTCTGGTGACCGGTGGTGTTTTTCCTCACGTTCGAGGGGCATGCTCTTGCGTCGGCGGTTTGGGCTCTGTCCCCTCTCAGGTGAGTTCGATGGGGTTTTCGTTGTCCCTGTTGCAGTTGGTTTGTCTTGTGGCAGTGGGATCTTCAGCTCCATGGATGTTTTTCTTTTCGTCATTGACGGTTCTGATGTTTGCTTGTTTTTTGTTGCTTTGTGGGATGTAATCTGTGAGTTTTTGGTTTCTTTCAATGGATTTTCATGGAAATCCGGTGATGTTTCTTGTGATGCGCCGAGGGTTTCTGGCTCATTAAAATCGGTGACGAGGGTTTCTGTCTCATTTATTTCAGTGAAGGGTTGTTGGTATGCTGGTGAAGGGATGTCGGTTGTGGTTCCCGGTTAGTGGTCTCGCCGGCATCTAGCTGTGGCGGCACGTTTGAGGTTTTCATACTAAGGTGATCACGTGATTGGACGAAGCCCGAGGCAGTGCGTGGCTCGAGGTGTTGAAGGCAGTGTTTTTATAATTTTTGAAGTATTTTGTTTGAATTTTGAATTTCCTGATGTGGTGATGTGTATTTGAAGTGTTCCGGGTACCGAAAACCCATAAACTAGTTTTAGGGGAACCGAATACCCTCAAAACAGCCATTAGAAAATAAAAAAAATGATTTGCAGTCAGTCAGTTATCACAAATATATATAGAATTTATTATCTTAATATCATAAAAAATAACCATATCCTTATACCAAAAAGTGAGAAATGAAACAATAATTCACGTGTAAGGTAGACTACGACCTCGTGAATTGTTGTAATTAATTTTTAATCATTCCATATCTCAACCCATAATATAATTTTTTTTATTTTTTTATATGATATATTTGAAATGAATTTCATTTTTAAATGATAATATATCAAATAATTTGTTAACATTATTTCTATTGAAATATGATATTGTTTTTTGTATGAATGTCTAGACTACAACCTCTATGAACCAATGTGATACATTTTTTCCCACCACAAAATGGATTGTATATATATATATATATGAATATATTTTAATAAAAAAATATTCTATTTAAAATATAATAACCATTACTGGTATGTAAAATAATACTTTTCGTTCATGCAACATCATCACTGGAAAATTTAATCACTGTTCATATGTTCATGTGGTCTACTATCTCCAGGATTTTAATATAGTTCATATTTCATAAGCATAATTCATAGTTATTTTTAAAATTGTAATATATATATAATCTAATGATAAATATTTCATGTTTTTTATTCGACGGTTGATTGAATAATGAGATTTTTTACTATTGTTTTACTACTGAAATTATTTTGGACTTGTTAGTTGAATATGATTAAAAATTATCACATAAAATTATTTGAGAAAATAATTCAATATGACATGGTAATAAATGACGTAAAATTAATAATAAACATGAAATATTTTTTTAACAAATTTAATAATTAACCTGAGTTTATTATTCTGGATGATAAAGAACTCATGTGATGAGTCTGGATTGATATAACACAAACAATATAGTAAAAACATTGTTTTAAATTATCTAAATAATTAATATTTTTCTAGTATATGATTCTATTTTTTATTCAACAGAAAACAGAACCATATTTTATATGTTTATTTTAAAAAATGGTTTTTATATTGAATTTATATTTTGATATTTGGAAATTATTTCTTTAGGGGTGAAAGTAATATTTTTATATGTATGAAATCTTGTTTTATATTTAAGATATGGTTCATTAGAAATATTTATAAGGATGGAAATTATTATAACAGACAATTTATGGGTGGATAAATTATAATCAATGCAAGGGAGGTTTCACAATAAAAAGTATTCTTTCTTACATTATAAACCAATGACATGTAGAACCATTATTTCCTTCCAATACATTGGGTTGTTTATATTATTATTTTAGAGGTATCCCAAATTTGTAATTAAATTTTACATCGTGATATGGAAAATTATATTACAACTTAACTGAATTTTTTGTTTATAATTTATATGGTTTTCATAGAAATATCACAATTTAAAAGGTATATTATTGATCATTCATTTAATGAAATATTTTTAATATGTTTCAGAGAGGAAATGTATAAATTCGTTAAAATGTTTTTAAGAGTTTTTCATTATTTTAATGAATCCTTATTGAGTGTAATTATTCCCAAAATATATCAAATGAAATCTTTTATGAAAATATTTGGGAAGATCAGTTGATTCCCGTCTATAAAAATAGTTACATTGAGTGCAATTTATATACCGAAAAGCCCTATTCTAATAGGTATTAATGGACTATGAGATTACATACATTTTATTTGTCCCATACATCGAATTATGTACTCATAACATGGTTTAATATTTATTCCTTAGGTTTTAAGTTTGATTATGGATACTATTGTTATTAAGATCAAAATTTTGATGTTTCATCATGAAAATAAAAATTTAACAGGCTTAAAAGTATTTTTTTTGTGTAACAAGTAGATACGAAGTGGAAGTTTACACATTATGATGTAATATTAATTTCTACAAAGTGTGATAAAATTAACCCATAGAACTATAAACTCTTAATATCTAGAAATGTAGGATAATTATTTCCTAATATCAAACCAATGATTATGTAATGTTTAAGGTGGGTTATTTATAGTTGGTATCAATGTAAATTTTTAGAAACCTTTAGAGATTAGGATTTATTCCTTTAATATTATCATAAATGATATGTATACCTTCAGGGGGTTATAATTAATGGTGGATCATATGTTTTCTAACCCAAAGAAACACATTTTTTATGTGATATGTGATGGGAATTAAGTTTAACAATTATAATTTTTGGATATATTTTTTAATCCTAATTATTTATTAAGAAAAAACATCACCTTATGTAGAAGAGTTATATATTTTCAATAAAAAATGATCCAAACACAACCACAAGAACTTTGGTATATTCAATGGTCAATACCCAATATTAGTATCTATTCATTTGAATGGTTTAAAAATAAACCATCACCCTAAATTCTACTATAAAATAATCATTTTCTTTTGTTACAATTTGTAAGAAATGTACATACAAATTCATTGAACTATGAACAACACAATAGTTCATGATCATCATAGGAAAAATGATGTTATAATTAGTTATTTAACAACATTTAAAAACCATTACGAATGGATCATAATGTTAGCATTTTACTTGTTTTAGAAACATCAATTTTTCTATTCATGAAAATGAAATCGTTAAATTGTGATCCAAAACTCATTAAGAAACTATGTTGTCTGTTTTTTATATAAGAAGAAATGTCTTGGGAATGGTGCATCTAAATTTTTTTATTTGATGCCCTATGGTATGATATATATCATCCCTCTTCCTAATTAATCCAATTTTTCTTGATATAATAATGTTTCTAGTAATCCATGATCACAACTTCTATGATCACTATAAACATCATCTTCCATCCATTTTCACACCCATACATTCTTTCTCCATTCTCGGAAGCTTCGTTAAGCCTGAAAGCTCAGTATCTTCTCGATGGCCTTCCTAATTTTTAGATCTCATCCTCTAAGTTTGTGGAAACCTCAACAATATTGAATCACACTTTGGTCACTCTTTTTAAGAATATGATACCTTTAGTCCATGCTTTTGACCGGTTCTTCTTTGGCTTTTGGGACCTTTAAGAAAGATAAATTGTTGGCTTTCTTGATACCCACCATATCATGATTCGGTTCGAATTAGAGGCAGCTCTCATCAAGGCATGTTTGAGGGAACCTCGTTGCATCAACAGATTCCATTTCTTCCTCCTATAGTGGTCCTTTTATTTTCACAAGAATTGTGATTCTCCTTCCACGGCAGTTTGGTAAGATTTCAAAATCTCTGTTTACCTTTTTAGAACCCTTCGGTGATTCAAAAGATAGGAAACCACATAAGAAAATATCATTTCTCTGATAGTTTTACTGAGGCCGTGTGCCACCTGGTTAACCCCAGGTCCATGTTGAAATGGATGCTTCCCGTTTTCCCTTCGTTTAAGTGTGGAATAAAATTCTTGAGGATTACCAGTGTAAGAAATGGGTGATTTATAAAAATTGGTCAGAGTTCTATCTATCATGCAAGCATTTGGGCCACCCTTTGGAGGATTTACATAGAAGAAGCATTGCTCATATGTTGGAGGTAAGTCATAGAGGGGATCAGGTTGCAGCAAGAAAATGGGATGCTTCACCGGGTACCAATATAAATGTTGGTGTGTTGCTTGTTCTTGTTAAGAGGCTTCGGGGGTGCAAAGCTGGGTGACATCATACTTCGATTCATGTTATGAAGGACCTCCTGGATGGTGCCCATATGTTGAAAATGGAGGATGTTCAGGGTTACTAAACACCAAGTGTTATGATAACTCAGGTTAATATGATGGTATCTAAAGTGTTCAGCAGGTAGTGGCAGGATTTGGAGGGCTCCTCTAATCCCAATTCTCAAAAGGAGTCTGGTTTGGGTAATAAGGAGGATCATTTGGAGAAGCATTTGGATGGGGAGAAAATGGTTAAGGAACAGAGGGTGGGGGAAAGTGATCCAAATAGGGCATGGCCAATCCGAATAATGATGGAGGTACTAGAGACATAGACATGTTGGTCATGACCTTCCTAACATTTAGCAACATGTTTGAAGGCATTTTGAAAGACATGATTGAAGAGGGTTTGGATGCTGATGTTTTGGTCAGTGGTGATGTCGATGGGGCATGTGTGAAAGGGAAAAATGCTATAAGGTTGGGCCATGGGGATGTCCCAATGGTCGTTGAAGTGGCTGCTAATGTGGTAGAGTGTCTTTCCTTGATTGATAGTAACACGCCGGATCGAAGGAGGGGAATGATACTGG
Organism: Viscum album; assembly: GCA_963277665.1. Taxonomy (NCBI): domain Eukaryota; kingdom Viridiplantae; phylum Streptophyta; class Magnoliopsida; order Santalales; family Viscaceae; genus Viscum; species Viscum album. Next base: position 716,029,234 of record OY728160.1, read on the forward strand.
TTGAAAGGATAATTCCTCGAATAACAAAGCAATAAATGTTTTTGGGGGTAATAAAGAATATTTGAGTGGTCCATCCTACATTTCCTATAGTGAACTTTTACAGAACTGGAATGAAAGGATGACTGAGTGTGAAGGAACTTTATCTGCTACACCAAGAACAATAACAAGAAAGGATTACTCTTACCTTTCATGACCAGTGAGTACCATATCATCCTTTAAGAAGGATAAAGGTGTGATTCTTTCTATCAAAAAGGAATCTTGATCAATAAACCTTTCCCAGTGTAACATTTACTGGACCAAATGAGAAACATTGAGCAAAGTGATTATATTTTGAGGAGGAATAAATCAGCCTCTGAATGGGAATTAGCTACGGTAGAAGGGGAGGCTTATGTTGGATGAAGAGATGATTACAGATATTATGATATATAGTCCTGTGTTGGGCTGTTTGGTTTGTGGTTGTTCTGTATATGTTTGTTTTGTGAGTGTTTCAAGTCGTTATCTGGTATGTGTTAAGGGTTTTGTGGTTTCCCACTTTTCTGAAATTTTTTTGGAAATAAATAATAATAATTTTCCAAATTAAATATACTTATACACTATATGTGTACATGAACCCACATATATAGGTGAACCTAAAAAATATAAGTTGGGAACTCAAATTTTACATTCATGCTTAATTAAAAAAAATTCAAAAAATTAATTCATTTTTTAATTAATCTCAATTATTTCAGACTATTCTTTAATATTCTAAAACTATCCGTAAACTAATTCCTTCAAAACATTTCCTAGAATTCATTATTATGTAACATAAAAAACATCAATATCATAAAAATAAACAGAAACATCCTCTATGATTATTAGTGCATAAATATCATCTCAATGTCATCACTTTTTTAAGTTAACTTTATGAAAACATTATAAAGAAAATAGAGCCTTTAAAAAAATTATATATGTTGATTGTTCATAGAGTAAAAAAATTTAAATAAATGCTACATAAAAAAATTATAAAATGATTAAACCTTAACAAACCTCATAGGGACATCTGAAAATTCATTCGAATCATACTTCTTTTGATGACTTGCGTCGATACACTTATTATGTTTTCTTCCATTTACAACTTTTGTCTTATAAAATTTATACAAAACATTCATTCGATCAACCTCCCATAATGGATTTTTAGTTCATCAAATATTCATAAATCACTAAAACATTTTATCTCACGATATATATTACTTCTCCATCATTTATAATCCTATGTGAGTGTACTTGATGTATGAATCAATAATTATTGAACACCAGGAAATTTTTTTGTATAAATTGTGACTTAAGACAAATATCTAACACACATCTGTATAAAAAAAATTTAATCCTAAATCCATTAAGAAATTTCTTGTATGAAAAAATATTTATATATCAACATAAATAAAACCTTAAAATAGTAAACACCTGATGGAATCACATATTACTAATTTTTAAAATTATGAATATTTATATATACCTTCATTAATGTTTATGAGATTAAGAATTGATAGATTAATTAAACACTTTCTCATATTTGAAAAGGCCATAATATTTTAATATGGGAGAGGTGATAGAAAACACAAACCTTAATCATTGAGGGAATTATTTCATATTCCAAAGTTCAACATCCATTTATGAAATGTTTCCTTCAGTACTAGTTTTATAAATATATCATCATCTTGGTCAGTTATAAGAATGTACTACCTAACTGTTTAATTCTTCCCTATATTTTCTTTGATAATGAGTTATTTAAAATCAAAATTCATTTAGTGGGATTATTTCATTGGATTTTTAGTGAGAATTATATTACATTTTTTATCATAACCCAATAGTAGGGGTACCATCAATTTTTCTAAAAAATTATTCTAATTGAATCCTTATCCACAAATTTTAAGTTGTAGTTTGAGTGCAGGATACAAACACATGTTCATCCATAAGAAGAGTTAGTGATCTCTTTACCTTTGTATTCCAAATCAAAAAACATTCTCCAAAAATGAAAACTCTTCATGATGATGACTTTATAACAGTCACACTTCCTACACAATAAGAATCTATATAACAAAACAAATCCATATTTACTGAGTTGTTATATTTTATAAGAGAATTATTTTTTCCATTGATAGATCTGATAATTCTTTTTTTCATCCATAATATGTTATTTCTTTTGATCACTTTGAAATATTTAACACAATGTCAAATCATATATAATATATATCTTATATTTTGTTAGATTTACTAAACATTTTACCAATATACTAAAATTATCATAATGAACATCATTACGTTCTCTATATTTTGTAAACATGATTCCCATTGAAATTGGTGTCAAAACATGTTTTGAATAATCCCTTCAAAAATTCATTAGAAGTACCATAGTATAATTTCTTTCATAGAGGAAAATATATATCTTCTTATATGGAATTTTCTACATAAGAAAATATTTTATTTATCTATTGATGGAAATTTAAAAAAACATAGTCATATCATCTGAAATATTTTCCAATGATTCCTTATCATAACCAGATAAATAATATCATCAACATATTAAATAATAATTAGAGAAATATCATTAATTATATTGATGTAAAGGATTCTATCAGCACTTGTATTAATTAGTTTCATATCCATAATCTAGTATCCAATTTGGAATACCAATCTCTCAGATCATTCTTAAATCTGTATAAATACTTCTTTAATATACACAAACAACATTCATATTTTCCATTCATGAAGCCACATTCTTGTTCAATATAAACGTCATGATGAAGGCATCCATTAATAAATTTTAACATTATATATATCTAATACATTTTAAAAATTATTTATATGGAGAAAAAAGAAAAATTGTGAACTTTTTTAATTTCTATTATTTGATAATATTCTCCGAACAAATAATCCATTAATTTGTATATAACCATTACAAAACATTAATTCCTTGTTTATTATCACTTCACCCTCTTCATTCATCTTTTTTAGAACACAAAATTTGTTCTAATAATGGTTTTTTCCTTTCTTCCAGTTTCAATTCCTATGTTTCATTCTTCTAAATATGTTACATCACTGCATTTTAGGAATCAATACTATTGATTCCTATAATATTCAGTAACATATTTTGGATCATATATTTAATATAATTTAGTATGTGAATTGACCCTTGTTGTTATTTTAGTATGAATATTTTTTTTATCACCAATTATAATTTGAACTTCCTCAAACATTTTAAAAATATAATTAGATATTATACGTTTTTATTCATCATTATAAATAACTGAGTCAGTGAATTCATTTCAATGATGTTTTTTCACTAATGTTAACTAAAATCTCCTCATCGTCCTTAACATAATCATCTATATATATTTATGAAACTATATGATTATATTTTTTATGAAAATTTATATATTTAGAATAAAAAATAGTTCATACTTGTTTATTAAAATGTATGTATCCTCTATCATTAAGAGTGTATCTAATAAATATTCCATCAATTCTCCTCTAATGAAATATTCCTAGATTTACATCTTTTATTTTTATAATTAATGGAATTTAAAAAAACAATTTGGTTCGTCAAAAATGTGTTTTATTATATAACATTTTATTATAATTTATATCAATTTTCTATTATAGATACATCAATTCTACATATAAACAATTGATCTGACATGCCTCCATCATAAATAATGTCATGTATCATGATCGATTGACATTGTTATCCAAATTTACAATATTATTATATTATTTAAATCAGAAATACAATTTTACTATGTTTTATGATGTACACTAAACTCTTGAAAAAATATTTTTTATTCAAGATAATATCTAATAACTTCATATTTCTAATCACATTAATTATCAATTCCTAACATCACCATATAATATACAAATTATTTCTCCTCCTTTCTCCATAAATTTTAAAAAATGTGAGATCCTTTTCATTAGTTTTAAAATAAATAATTATTGATATATGGGTAATATAATAAGTGAAATAAATATTTTTAATATCTGTAAATGTTGGTTTTGTACTCATCAACCTAGAAATATCAAAATGTATCTGCTCTAAGGGGTCAATTTGAATGAATCTCAACGTTCCTATATACTATGTTTATAATGATCAATTATTGAAAATACTAAAGAACACAAATCTATTCCTATTTTCATAATAATATTCCCAAAAATAATATCTCCCTTTCTTAACATAATTATGTTACTCTAAATCATTTTCCCTATAATTTAATCAAGAATCTTTTTTAATTCATCGTTCTATGATAGTATGAAATATGTATTAAAACAAATATAAAAAAATTAACTTGGATCAATGGAAAATTGAATAATCTTTCCCAAATTATATTATTTACACAAAAATTGACATATTTGTTGATTTTTTTACTTCATCAGGATATTGTAAAACAATTAACAAATAGTATTTCATCCCATTCCACAAAAATCCCATTAGGGTTTATCTTTTAATTCAAAATGATAGAAGATCTAACACCGTTAAATATAAGTAACACATAATATTAAATATTTTCTATACCTTATTTAATATCATTAAAATTCTTTAAAAACATTAAATCAACTATTATATGTCAAGAATAACCCCTATTAAAAATACATTTTTCTTCTCCTATTTTTAGATTTGAATGTAGTCTAAACTAAAAAAACATTTTCCATGACTATTAATATCCATACATATGGATATTAAGATTTCTTAAATAAGTTTATTATACATAAGTAATTTCAATATATCATTTTCCATTATGATTTGGTTTTTTACATGTTTCACAAATTTTTTCTTGGGGTTAAAATATATTTTAAATTTTTACTCCAGCTTCCATATGTTTCTTCAATTGAGTGAGTTGGTTCCTGTAAAAAAATTTATCTAGTTTGTATTGGGACTATTTTAGTATTATTGGATGAACCAATTCATATTTATTGTATGTATTAATTCACCAAAATTCCAACAACAACCATATAATTAATATTTTCCTCTGTAACTTCCATATTTCCTTGAGATGTAATTTATATTTCTATAAATTTTACTACAATCCACATTGGATCTTTCTATACCAAAAAATTTTTGTTATTAAATGAGATATTATTCTTCAGTATACACATCATTTAAACCTCAAATTAAATAACATGTATTAGTAATATTGGGTTTTGTCATCAAACATTTTAAAGAATCTTACTTTTCAACATTATTTTTCGCTACATATATGATTTTATCCATTATGATTCTATATGAAAATAATATCTTTATTCCTAAAAATATTCATGGTTAACTTTTTTTATTCCCTAGTGTTTTTCACATGTTAGAAGATTCTACATCTTCCTTAACAGTGTTTTGCGAATATAAATTTTATGCTCAGTTTTAGCTTGTTTTTGTTGAGTATGTTCTATCACTTACTGCATTGTGTTCAATTTTTATTCAATAATATTAATAAAATTTATATTATCATAAAAAACATCTACAAATTAACAATATATTTTAGAATAATTAATTTTTGTTTGTGACTATAATATTTAATACATATTATAATATTATATTCTATTAAATTTTATATCTCCCTTTCACTTCTTAATTTTTTTCGGTGAAACTATTTTAACTCTCGCTTTACTGAAAATTCCATCCAGTTTTCTCAAACTTTAGAACTACTTTATTCGTCATTGGTGAAATTTTTATCATTGAATATTTTTTTTAATATTATTTCTAGTACCATCAACACTAAACAAATCCACTTCTTCATCAATGTTACGTTCTTTATCAACTTTAGAAAAAACAAATTATTTTACAATTAAGGAACATTATTTCATTTTCTTAGGATATGATTTTCAATATTCTTCATTTTCTATGAAATTTATTCTTTAGTTTCTTTTATTTCTACAACATTCATCGTCTGTCATTTTTGTGGGAAATTTCTATCAATGTTTACAATATCGCCACAACCAATAGAAATTAATTGTAACTTTGGTTTTTTTTCTTTCGTACTCCAATTTTTATTTTAATAAAAAATAAGGAAATAAATTCAAAATAAATTACTAAAAAACTCTTCTGTATAATAATCACTATATTCATGATCTTTATGAAATTTGATGGATTTTCCATTATTGAAAGTTATGAATTAAATTTCATAACTACACATTAATTTTATTTCCATAACAATATTTATTCTTAATTTATAATGGATATGTGTTCCCTGTAAATTATATAGAGGTAGAGTTTCATGATCTATATATCCTAATGATAAAACCATAACATCAATTATATCAGGAAAAATTCATATGTCCTTTTAATTAAATGTAAAATCATCCATCTTCTCACTAACTCATGTAATTCTGGGTAAAAGTAATTCTCTCATGTAATGTAGTATCTATTCAATTAATAATTACCTCATTTTGATATATTCTTGCTTCATTATCCAGAATTTTAAATTACTAAACTTAATTTTTATATTTCATAAAGAGATATTCATAAACATTTCTTTGATGCCTTTACTAGTTCCTTCTTTTTTATCCCGTAGAAACATACATTGAAAAAGCTAAGAATTCATGTAATTTTTTTGATCCCCAATCACCCTATAAATTAGTCTTATCATCAAATATTAGTGGAAAACTCTCAATACAGGGAGAGATACCATTTTTTACCACATTAAAAACTTTATAACCAAGATATACTTGATATGGGATAATTTTATTTTTATAAATGAGATAATGAATTAAATTAAAATATAGAATCCCCATATTACTCACATTATTCTAAAAATCTCTAGAAACATATCTATCTAACCCACTTTAGGAAAGTGTCAACAAAAAAATACTTTCGTTTATAGAAATTGACAGGATAAATGGTATTTATATGATGGGTAGTGTGTGAACTATTGATCTTTATCATTTAAATTTTTTTCATTTGTATGAAAAAACCGTCACCTCATGTAAAAGAGTTATAACTTAATAGGGTGAGGAGCATCAAATCAAAAATACGAGAGCACAATAATATATAATGTTTACTTGCATTAAAGGGTATCTATTCCATGGAATCATTTGGAAATAACAAAGTACCCTGAAATATACTATAACAAAATCCTTTATGTTGTAACATAAATTAAGGAATATATATACAATTTCCTAAAATAATGAAAAATGAAAGTTCTCATGTGATTCTTATCACAAAAAAAGATACAATAATAATTTTATGATATTTCAAAAAACCATAACTGAAAATCTCATAATGATATAACTATGAAACATATGAATATATCACTTTTTATTATTTAACAAAATATTGACATTATTACCAAATAATAGGTAAGAACCTCATAAGCCAGTAGATAATCCAGAAAAGTCTAACTAGAAAGGTACATCAAGAATGTTTTCTCCAGTGTCGTCTATTAAAAACAAAATCCTAAGAACAATCATTCTATATTATTCCACATAACATAAAATATCATCAGTTAAAACATAATAACAACCGAATTGTTCATAAAAACCGTTTATACTATAAATTGACAAAGATATTATTTGGTTGTAATCATATTGCTCGTAACACTATCTAACTAAATATATTGTGATGAAAAGTTCATATAATGTGTTTATACAAAATAAAATTCAATCTCATCAACCTAGTGTCACATGAGTTAAAATTATTTCGACACTATAAAATTACATGAACCATTTATATAGGTGTGATCGAACTATAAAAGTTGATAACTTTGATATTATTTTTCCACACAATTATATCTTGAAATAAAAAACTACAACTCAAAAAATTTGTCGAGATAATATCAAAATTTCCAAACTATTCTTTAACGTACATGAAATCACATCCAAATAATTTCTTCATTGAATATCTTCAACTTCATTGTTAACAATCATTAAAAAGAAACCTTATCATTACATTGATTGGGGACTTCCATTAATATTTTTCAAATATTAAATAACCATATCATCCGCATCATTATTTTCAAATATTTTTTAAAACATTGTAAAGAACATAGAACCATTAAAAAACTAGTTCATCAAAATCATCAACTAGTAAGAAATTTTTAAGTAATATCCTCTCTAAAAATTATATATCTGAGTCTTACATAACAAAATTTTTATGAACATCTCGAAATAAATTGCATAAAGCCTTCATATAATTACTTGTATCATACCTATCTATACATTGTCTTATTTGATCAGCATTTTTCCATTGAATTTTATACGAAAAATTCATCTGATCAACCATAACATACTTTTTTATTCAATCAATACAATATTACACATGTTCTTCCCTTAATATTATAGAAACATCAACTTCATAACATTGTATATTTTATTGATTTAAATTTTAAAATCCTTTTTTCTAATTAAATTTTCTTAGATATGTATTTTAAATTATCATCTTTAAATGCTTTTCCATAGCATTGTATTATATTTCAAAAACATTAATTTTTCTAATAGACCAAAAATTTCATACATATATATAATCCAAGATTCATAGAATTTGAAGAATTAAAATTCTTTTTCAAAATCATAATTTACCTTAAAAAACTAAAAATATAACAAGTTTTTTCTTTCTGGAGAACATAATTTAATGATTCTTTGTACACTTGAAATATTATCTCACACTTTCAAATAATTCATATATCATGAGATCGTTTTATATACTAATGATTAAAATCATCAAAATTGAAATGAAAAAATTGATTAATTTTTGAATAATCATTTTGATTGAAATTTAGAAAAAAATTATAAATAATTCCAAAAAAATTAATATCTAATAGACAATTGTTAATAAACTATCATTTGATTCACTCTATTAGATTCCATCGTCATATTCTTTCCTTTAATAAAACACATAAATCAGAGAAATGTCAACTATTGGATTCTGTTATAAAATATACATCAAGTATTTTCATATATATGAACCCCATTTTTAAAAATATTACTAATGGAGATTATTTTTTAATGATATCATCAAAAAATTATTATAAAAAAATTCTTCAAAAAATTTTCTAGTATGCACATCAACTACTATTACAAACATGTTCTCAATGACTATATGGATAAATCATTATATAATGTTGATGTTGTTACGGATACTTTTGAGGATTTTCAGAAATGTTTTTTTAAATTTTATTTTAATTATATAAATATCGTTTTAATAAAAGTATAACACATAGGTTGGTAAAACAATATTGAATCCAATATGGTCATCAGTATTGAATCAAGAACTAATGAGTGACAAGGGTGAAGTTTATATAACTGTCCATCTTGATGTACTTTTCTACATTTCATTTAATTTACTTATATTATTTGATATATAAAGATGTGATAGAATTTTTTAAAATATTTTTTATCATATATATAATCATTGTATTGAAAAGATATAGGGTGATTATTCGATTTATGTTATTTCAGAATAAGGTCACTATAAATTATGGAAACATTATAAACAAAATATAATGGGATTTTGGTTTAGTAATTAAATTTGAATTTCTTTTTATAAGAATACATGTTTTTAATATGGAGTCATATTTATTTTGTTTATTTATACAAAGGATTTATATATATTGGAGATTATATGATTAAGGAGAATACATTTTCCATGTGAGACATTAAGGGTGATTGATTTTATTAGGAGATAAACATTAAATTTATATTGTAAAATTATGTATTCAATGCATCGAAATGTTAGGATTCATACTTTTTATTCAATATATTGAGAACATTGTGTTTAGTTATATGTTGAATGATTTAGTTTTAACCTTAATTAATACTATTAATATTTCCATATTAATGTATTATATCCTCATTTGATGGTTTATTCATTTCTCTAATTATCATATCATTTTATAAACACATTATTTTTTCTATTATACAAATATATAAAAAAAGGTTTTTAGACTATTTGATTAATTATATGTTAATTTTAATATGTTGATAATGCATAATTCATGTTTAATACTCACCATTTGGAAAAAAAGATGATTTTTAGGAGGAAATTGATAAATGGATTAAATTATACATTTCATGTAACAATAATTTCTTATGTTATGTTTATTGATAATAAAAAAATTATAATCTCTAGGTTAAGAAACTTGAAAAGATTTTATCATTTTACTATTATTTTTTGAGAATTTGATTCCCTTTTTTAAATCTCATTCATTCACATGTGTTTGGTCATTAAATTTCTCATGATCATTCAATTTTTCATGATCAATGATCTGAATCTATCTGCAAAATTATTTGTAATTTATAACTATCAAAGTTGTATATATTTTCAATCCCAAAAAAGTTTTAAATTTTGAATCCTAGTTAGGTGTTTTTTCAAATTGACCGTCATATATCCATTTCCTTATTTTCAATAAAAAAATTATTAACCCCTTTATGATTTTGTTTTGAAGAAAGTATTTTTCCAATTCGATGATGTTTTTTTTCAAATATCTAGTTTACATTACATGGAATAAATTAATTATGGATGGGATAATGAAAAATATAAATATTAGAAAAATAACATTATGTTTGAGATCATATAAGAAATACAACAGTAAACTTGAAAGAAAAATGAAATATTTCTATGGGATTGTTATAACCAAGCCACTAATTATTCAGGTATGTATTGTAGTAATACTATTTTGAAAACAAATTATAACTAGTTTTATATAAACATAAAGTATTTATTATCTCATAAAAAATAAGATTCAATTTTCATTATAGTTATTTTATTATTTCAAATTAAACTATCTTAAATTAGATTTTTATTATTTTCTATTTATAAAAAAATATAATTTCCCTATTCTAAAATTTTAATGTATATTTGATAAAATGGATAATATTTTTAAACTCATAATGATATAATTATCTTAGATTTTATTTTATCAATTTTTCTAAAAAAATTTATTTCCCATTAAATAGTGAAAACAATTTTTTTATAAAATGCTTTTTTTTAATAATTAAAGCAGTTCAATTTAGTTTCAATTTTTTCAATTAAACTTATTTATTTTATATTATTAATAATATAATATTTTTCATTTGAAATATTTGTAGGTTATATCTTCATATGAAAACAACATTATACTTAAAAGGAATTTTTTTAAATAGTATATTTTTATTGTGATTTACATTTTTGTTTTATATTAATTTCAAACACTTCTAAAAACTTAATCCTAAAAAAATAATTCTGTATTTGATATTTGATTTCCAAATATTCAATATAGGCCCTTTTTATTCTTGGACAATAAAAATATAAACCATAAAAAATAATTATAACTACGTTAAGGGTACCTAAAGTAAATAAGGTTAAAAATAATAAGATAATGGAAAAATTACACTAAAACATTATTTATTCTTATTAGATTAGTGTAATTCATCAATTTCAATGAATGTTCTTAAATAATGGAAATATAGTGCCATGTTACTTTGACTATGACCTTTATTGTAGTTTTGTATATGGTAATGTAAAAAAATATCTATTTTTCCATTTGATAAAATATTATTTTTTGATAGCAATAAAAACAACTTATGTTCAGTTGTAAAAAATTTTATGATAAATTATTATTATTTTCATTGTTATTTATTCATAATTTTTACTGATGTAATATTTACCATAAATTATTATGTATTTCTACTGTTTTATTTATTCGATTAATAATATAAATGTTTATAAAAATATTAAAATTAAAATAATTTGATTGGATTATTTTTTATTGATAATTTTTTAGATTAATATAACATGTTAGGTATATGTAAAATTATTATATTTGAATTTTTTTTGATGCTATTTCAAAAATCAATATATATGAGCAGTTCTAAAAATGTCATTAATGAAAATTTGTAATATATAATATTTAATTAAATGTTTAGAAATTATTAAAAATAATATATTTACAATATTCAATGGGATATATCATATCATATATTTTCTATTTATAGGGAAATTATATTATTATAATAACTATCTTGACTAATAAATTCAACAAACATTATTATCACTATAATAGTGAAAAAGAGTTAACAAGAGAAAAACAAAACGTTAAGGGTAAAAAAATATTTTAAAAAAGGAACAAAAATTATATAATGAATTTATTAAATCATATAATCATCTCTTATTATATTCATATCAATTTAAATATATTCATTCCATTATAGTTTATACTTTTTAATTTATTATTATATGTAATTCAAGGAATTCCACTCCACTCGCTTATAAAAGGGAACTACATCTCTTCTATTATTCTCACATAATTTTTTTTCATCTATGGCCTAAATTATCCATTACCACATTTTATAGGTATTATACAATGCATAATACTATTCTTATAGTTCTTTAGGTGGAAACGAAATGAGGTTTCTCAAAGAAGAGGTATGGATTTTAAACGATAGTTTCAGTTTCTTCTACTTTATCCTCCATAAAATACTTATAAAACAAAATAAATAAAAAACTAGTATATTCCATATATTTTAATATTTTAGGGTTAACATAACAAACTACCTCTTTATCCTTATCCCATCAAATATCAAACGACGCAATCATTCACTTGTACATAAGACTACAACATTGCTAATTGTTGTAATTCATTTTACATCAATAACTCTCAAAACTAGTTATAATTAATATATACATATATATTACATATATATAATTTTTAATAATATTATATCATCTAATTTCATACCATTTTATCAATTATAAAATGATAATGTCTTTTTGCATATATGTGGATTATCACCTCTACGAAGTTAAGTAATTCATTCTTAATAACCAGATCACATGCATGGTATATATAAGTATATTTAATGAAATAATAGGATATTTATGATATAATTATAATTATTTGATTATAAAATAATATATACCATATATTCATCAAGATTATTGGAAAATAAAAACATTACTCTTGTGTGTGTGTATGACCAACCATGTTTTAGATTGTAACATAATTCATTTTTCATAACCATAAATCATGGTTTGATTTAAAAATGAAATTGATTTATTAAAATGGTAATTTTTTCTTGATAATTATTTTATAAGTTATATAATAATTACCTTTTTGAACATTTTCAACCTACACGTAACATTTTGAATATATTAGTTGCATATCAAAAAAATGTATGATTGGATGTTAATTGAGTATGTAATTTAATATTAAATAGATTTAATTAAAATATAATAAATATAAAATTTGAAAAGTTCTATTAATTATATAAAAAATTAACCTATTTTTTATTCCATAAGATTAAGATTTTACATGTTGATTCATTTCAGAGGTATGGAAAATATTACTTTTAAAACCCTTTTTGTAATGTTTTAATGATATTTTTGATGTATCTCTTCCATTTCAAAATTTATAAAAATATTTTATTGATGTATAATTAACTATATTATGAATTAATATAAATAAATATTTAGAAATTTTTTCAAATGTTTTCAAATGAATAATTTTATATATTAAATAAAAAAATTCACTAACTTTGTAAAATTAAAAAATAAAGGAATATTTTAACATGTATGGTATAAATGGTTCATCCACCACAATTACCGTTAATTGATTTTTACATTACTTTATAATAGACACTATTTTATTCAAAAAAATCTCCCATCAATATGTTCTGGGTATTTCAAAAAATAGATAACTATAATAGATATTTATATATTGGGTATTACATTACATTTAGGTGAATTAAATATTTTTATATGTATGCACGATTTATGTTGTATTGATTATATTATGGTTATTTGGATATATTTATGTTTGTGGGTTGTTTTATTATAAACCAAGTATTGGTTCATTTATTATCAACCACGGTTGGGTGTTTATATTAAAAAATGGATTCTTTGGTATGTTATATACTATTTGTTTGTGGGTCTATTATATCCCTCCAATGCATTAGGTTCTCAAGAGAATTGTGAGAGATATTGACCATATTTGATATTAAATTATTAATGATGATATTAAAAATGATTTATTATGTTTCCTCCATGATATATTCCTCCATTATATTATTTTTACGTTAATATATTTATTTGAAATTGTAATATAACATGATTATGTTCAATGTAATGTATTTTTTACTTCTTAATGTTTTGATGTATAAATTTGTGAAAAAAATATCATGAGTTTATTATGATTTAAAAGAAACCGTTATAAGTTTTAATTTCACTTATTATTTTTATATGAATTATTTTATGAATACAATTATGAAGGGATATTTATTTCCTGACTAAGATAATGTTAATTTTTATCAGAGAATTTATTTGGAAAGGGAATAATTTTTTATGTATTTCGAGACTAACATATTTATATTTAAAATTTTATATGACCTTTACTATTCCATTTATAATATTTCCATTTCTTAAATGTTATTCATAACATAATAATTATGATAAGAAAATTTAAGATTAAAGATGAAAATTTTGATGATTTCTATTGATAAGAAAAATATTTATATGTTAGATGAAATGTTTTGTTGGAAAGGTTCTAATGAAGTATTACTGTACACTCCATGATAGAATATATTTTTTATGTATGGGTGATGAACAAATTCCCAGAAAATCAAAACCATAAGGATCCTAAAATATAAGGGAATGACTTATTGACTTAAAACACATGATTTGATAATGATTAAAGCTACTTCATTATAGTTGGAATTAGACGAAAGGTTTAGATTACATTATACACTGGGATTTTCCATATGTGTATAACTTAAGAAGGTAGGGATACCTTTTTGGGTTTATAAGTTTACTATTGATCAACATATCTAATTCATAGACAACCATTTTTTATGATTTATGTGACAAGATTATATGGTGGGTAATTATATTTTTTGGAGATGTTATATTAGGATTTGGTATATATAACCCTACGGTTAAAATGAATATTTATTTTATAAAAAATGTTTTTGATTTTTGGGTATGTAAGAAAAATTGGATGAGATGTAATTTTAGGCTAAAACAATATTTAATGTTATAGTTATTAATGTTATATTCATGTATGTTGATTATATTTTTTTAATTTTTTTTTGAATTATATTAATATAGAGTTTGTAAAAGGAAAACTCACGGGTTGGGGGACAACCTCTCACATCTAGTAGGGCCATGGGACATGAACCCATAATTAGATGGTGAAATTAGTGTTGTTCCTACCACTAACTTATATATTATCTTTTTTAGTATGAAGTTATTTTTAGTTAAATTATTTTTCATAAAATGATTAATTTTAAATTTTTAACATACATTTCATAGTACATATATCCATGGGATGTGAAATTGATTTTTTGATTATGTGATTAATTTTATTTTCTTTAAGATCACTATTATTATGTAGATCATTATAAATTGAATATTATGACATTTTCTTAATAATAGGATAAATTACCTTTTAAAAATATATTTGATTTTAAAATGTTTTAATAATGATTTTGTTTCATTATGGAAAGGATTAAAATATATTGTGGATTACATAATTAGTGGATATACATTATTTGTATGGTTCATTAAGAGAGATTGATCTTATTTATAGGTCAATGATCATTTTATCATGAAAGAATATGCGGTTAAATATTTCAAATAATTATTCTTCAAAAGTAGTAAGGAATATTTTGAAGAACTGCAAGGTTAGTTATTTTTATAATGGAACAATTTGATCCTTGGGCAGTTCTATTAAATTTTAGAAATTAATATATTATTTATTCACCTGAAGGATTATTATTTTTTAGATTTTTGTTATATTATTCAATCTACTTTATATTTGGTTTATGACTAAAGAGAAGATAATGAAATTTTTTATCCTTCAATCCCTTTTGTGTTAATTTTAGTACTACATGATTTAAAATATCATTATGAATATATATTAGATAAAGAAAAATATAATGTTTTGGAGGAAATTTATTAATGGATAAAATTATACATATACAATATGTATATTTCTTTATTTTCATCATCTATATGGTAAATTAATTCTTCATCATAAGGAAACAAATATTGAACCCAAACACTATATTATTTTACCATAATTTTAGATGGCTAGATGGGGTTTTTCACACCACAATGGATTAGGGTTTTCATTTTATTATCAATCTCATGATTATGCAATTTAATGTGATCAATAAAGTCTGTTACACACATCATTTTTTGGAAAAAAATTATCCATTAATTTATTTTCACCTTTGACAACTATTCTCCAATTTAGAAACCTAATTGTGTATTATTTTAAAGTACCTTCTTTCCCTTTCAATCATTCTGAGATATTTTTTTTAAACCCATTTTATAATGTTTGTTTCACAAAAAAAATTAAAAACCTATTTAACAAACTCATATTAAAAATATGATGACATGATTTATTAATGTTTGGGAGAATGTAACATCTTGATATGTTAAAAAGAACACAATGTTTGACAATGTATGAAAAAAAACTAAAAATAAATAAAAAATAAAATATTATTATGAGATTTTTAAAATATATTTGTTTTTTTTCATGTATTAAATGACATAATTTTTTTGTTAATATTTATAGTATGTTCAAATAATCTAAACTAAAGGATTAATTTATAAAAAATAAGAACTCAATTTCTTGTACTGTAATTATTTTCTTAAAAAATAAATGTTCTTCAAATATGACTTCTATTAAAAGAATTAACATATAATAAATTTAATTACAAAAGATTTTGTAATGTTATTTTCAAAAAATAATAAAAAATTTTAATGTTTAATTTATAATTTATCATATCATTAATATTCCCTATTTTCCAAATGTAAATGAATTTGTAGTGAATAGTGAAGAAGAAAAATTATTATTGGAAACTGTATTTTGATTAAAATTTTTAAAAGTCCCTAATTTTTATAAAATTATTTTAAAGTAAAAATATTAATATTAATTTATTAAGAAAAGAATTATATTAATTAGAAATAATTTTATGTTTGGATTTGGTATAAAAATATTCTTATAATTAAAAAAATAATATTACTCAAAAATTGTGCATCATTATGTTTTGTGTTATAGTATTTAAATAATTTTTGGCAATTATATACGTTGAATAAATTAAAATGGATTCTATATATCATATTAGAAGGTAATTTTATTTATATGTCCTTTTTAATCTAGGTCATTATAAATATTCACCGTAGTAAATTTTTATCTCTATGATAATGGTAAATCATATAATTAAGGTTTGAAATTTTATGTTTACAAAAAAATGACCATCTCACATGAACTAGTCCTATTTTTGTAAAGAATTCATCCATTTCTATCCATTCATAGAATATATAGCAACCGAGAGAAATAAATTTTTTTTATTTACCATTATAGTTTTTAATTAATAGGTAACGTCATGAAATCTTAATATCATTCTTTTTCTATCAATTATATTTTTTGATTTGGATAAAATTAATTATTTTAGTATAAAATTGTAATTTTTATAATAAATGATTTATTTTTATCCTGATCATTAATTTTTTATTTATACTACCGAAATAATTATCTTAAATTATTAAGTAATTAAAATGATGTTTTTATTTATTAATAAAATAATGGATACAATAAATATTATATGTAATATATTTTGAATAAATTGTGGGGTTATAATAAAATATTAGGTAAATATAAAATTCTAGTAATTTATTAATGTATTAGATACAATTACATTAATGTTATTATTTTTTCAAAGTCAAAATAAATTAATAGTTACAAAAATAACATTAATGTTATTTTATAATAAATAATATTTTTTTAAATGATTTAACATTATTAAAAATTCTATCATCAGTCATGTTATTGGGATATGGATGAAAATATTATCCATATGACATTTTTCTGCTAGTTTTTTATTCTATTGTAAATATCTTGACCCCTAAAGAGTTAAAAAATTTCTTATCATGGTTATCATAGAAAAGGATTAACATTGGATACAAAAAACAATTAAGGGTCAAAACCCGGCCTAAAAATGGAAATTTTTTATTTTTTATTTCTATTAAAATCTATAATAATATAATATTATAATTAAATCAATTTTATACCATTTTTCAATTAACATTAATTTATATTAATTTCATTTTTTTAATTCTAAGAATGAACCTCCCCTCACATAGAAAAGAGAACATCCTATGCACTATACTTCCTCTTTTTAAATATATTTAAATCCTCCAACAAATATCCAAATAAACTCCCAAAATCCCTTCACACATTCTGGATATCATACTTTATCCATTATTCCATGCTATAAGTTCATAAGGTGTAATGAAATGTTTTTTCTATGTAACTGGTATAGTTTTTAACAAAATGATTTTTTTATTAAATCTACGTACATCATATAATATGCATGAAAAATCATTGAATAATGAGACCATTACCTTAATTAGACTAATATTTTTTTATATTAATTTATTAACTTTTACCCTTAGCCTTTTACAGTAATTGGGATACAAAGACATCATTCTTGTTTACGGTGGACAACCGCCTCATGAACCAATGTAATTAATTTTATATCTCCATCTCTCAAGTATTTTTATAGTGATTTATTCAATGTATTTATACATATTATATTAATGAAAACATTATCATTTTTCATGATATTATATTTTATAATTTATTAGTATTATATCCGTCGTAAATTGGTAACATTGTTTGATTATATATTGATTACCAACCCCACAAATTGATGTGGTTAACTTTTCATCACGGATCCCCACGGAAGATATATATATATATATATATATATATAAATATTTAAAAATTAATATCATATTTTGGATATCATGAATTTAATTGGTAGAGAACATAATACATACTTTCTTTTTATCATAATCACATGAAATTGAAAACATTAATCATTTGTATTAAAGTCCAACAATTACTATGATTGTAAAATATGTCACTTCATATCTAAATAATTCATGGTTGGGTAAAATGTTATAATTTAAGAATAAAATGTATAATTATATAAAAAAATTACTCAGGATAAAAGTAACAAATACCTCTATGGACATAGTAATCCTACTATAGGCATTTTGTACATGCAAGCTTAATGTCCTCAAACCATCTAACGAAAAACTAATTTATTAAGTATTTGATTATGACTTTATAATAACTGAAAAAAGGAATGATTAAATGTAATTGGTATTGAGTCATGTAAATAATTAAAATAATTCAATTATTCTGGTATATATGGAACATAAAAGATAAATTATTCTTGAGGTAAGGAACATTAATCTTTAAAATTATCATTTTAAATTTTCTAATGATTTATTTTCTAAGTATTTCTCTTCAATATCTATATTCAAACAATTATATTATCAGAAATTTTAAATTGTAATAAATGGTAAATAATTTATATATTATGTCTCTATTAATTTTCTAAATGTATTAAAACGGAACCTATTTAGGTATTTTATACGGAAGAAAAACTCACCTTCTCAATTGACTTTTAATTTTTGGAAATTTTTTTTTATAACGGATTATATATTTCAATATATGGAAAATTTTCTCTTATGGACGAAAATAATATGTTTATTAGAATGAAATTATTTTAGCTCTTCAATTATTGAATAATTATTTTTATTTTTTATGATAAAGGGTGGATTCATTATTAACTATGGATGGTTGTTTCCATTATATTCTATGGAATGGTGGTTCCCTTACAAACTAACAATGGCTACTTACATTATAAACCAATGATGGTAGGTCTATTATAACCCTTTAATTAATTGTAATTCTCATATAATTATGATTTAATTTGACCACATTGTTTATTCATTTTATAAGTTTGATATGGAAAA
Organism: Viscum album; assembly: GCA_963277665.1. NCBI lineage: Eukaryota > Viridiplantae > Streptophyta > Magnoliopsida > Santalales > Viscaceae > Viscum > Viscum album. Next base: position 716,049,002 of record OY728160.1, read on the forward strand.
TGATGTCCCAGGTTACCTAAAAGATTTATTTTTCATTAAATATATTTTTAATGAATTGTAATGATCTCAAAAGTAAATATAATGATATTATGATATAATGGTTTTATTTTCAACTTATTAATTGTGAAATTTTTTTTAACGTTAGTTAATCATGATTTAAAATAATCCATTGTGAGTTTTAATTTTCATTCAATATTTATTTTTAATTATTATATTAAATTATTTAGAAAGAGAATTTGATTTCATGGGTAAGAAAATAATTATTTTGATCCCAAATTTTATTTCCAAAAATTTAAAAATTAGTTATAATTTATAGAGTGACGCATTTCTCAATTTATTTTTATATTTATAAAACATAGTTTTTTTATTACCATGTCTTGTATGATTTTTTTAGAGTTATAAAAATGAAAAGTGACAAGGATCATGTGAAGAAAAAAATTGTGATCATATTTCATGAAATGAATACACAATCTTAAATTATTTTTTCTATAAGGGAAATGGATATGAAGTGTCCTTATTTTGATTTAAAATTTATTTTTTTATGTTTGATGAATAATAATATAATATAATAAAACATAACGATAATCAAATTTTATTGAATCAATATTTGACTAAAAAATATAGATTATGTAATCATTAAATATGGTCCCTGAAAACTAATTATGACAATTATTTCATCACATTGTCTACTTATTATTTAGTTAATTTTACTATAAATTTCTATAATACACATTTATCTAGTCCTCATATAGATCATTATGGAATGAAATCATTAGAAATTGATTTTTCAAAAGCTATATTGTAATCCAGAATTACTTACCATTACTTAAGAATCCATACAGAATAACTACACTATTTTCGAGGTTTTTTAAATTACCATATCATTATAAATTAATTTCACCTTATTTTATATACTGTAACACTAGGTTGTGGAATTATATTACATATTATTTCATGAGTTCTTTTTTAAATCATCATAACTATTGTTATGTCCCAAATTTCATATCAGCAAATTATATGTTGTACTAGGGTAAAATGGTAATTATTAATCAATAATTTTAGTTATCTTAAATATATAAATATAATTTTTTAATAAACCATACAGTACTGAAAAAATACCTTATACCAACGGTTTGGAACCATTGGTATAGGCCTCCCAACCGTTGGTATAGACTATACCAACAGTTTGGATAACCGTTTCCAATTAAGTCATGAGGATAAATATATACCAACGGTTTTGGGAAAACCGTTGTTACATACATAAACCAACGGTTTTGAAAACTTTTGGTATAAGTAATATGAAAATCTATACCAACAGCTCCAAAAATCCGTTGGTATATGTAATTCAATAAATAATCATCTTCTTGGTTTTGATCCCAGTACCTCCCATTAGTTTATGAACGAACTAACCACTAACATAACATACTTTCATAAATATATATATGTATTATCATATGTATTTTAAATTTTGATTTATTTAATGTCCTCTGTAAGAAGATTCCATTAAAAATACATGTTCCTATACCAACGGTTCATAAAACTGTTGGTATGGATCATTACCAATAGTTTTGAGAACCATTGGTATGGGTTCTTTGATTTTGGGACCTATACCGACGGTTTGTCTAAAACTGTTGGTATAGGTCTACATAAGTGACCTTTACCAACAGTTTTGGCCAAACTATTGTTATTGGTCCAAATTAGTGAACTATACCCAAGGTTTGCCTAAAACCGTTGGTATATATCATATTTCCTATAGTGATATATTTAAATTTTTACCACATGAAGTCATGATTATTGTTAGGTATATATAACGAGTAATGGTTTGAATAAATTTTGAATGGTTTTTGTTTTCATGGAGGTAAGTATGATATTTATAAAAATTATTTTGGATTATATAAAAATTTATTTACTAATAATTATATATGGTAATATAATGATAAATTAATTATCTTATTGTCCCAATTTAATTACTTTTTTGAGTTTTCATTTCAGGTTTCATAGATCCTATATTCCAGGCTTGGATTTACATTACATAGACCATATTTCATGGTAATGGATGAAGACCCTTATACTTGTTGAGAAACACCGTAAACTTCCACACATAATAAGATCATCATAATAATATAATAGCTATCAAAACATATATGTTGGTGTATTATTATACTTTAAATATTTTAAAATTAGGAATAATAATCATTCACCTCAATAACCATCTGAATTTAATTGTTGGTATGGTTAACATAAACCCACAAAAACATTCATAAATGATTGTAAAAGTAAATAAATATCCGATAAAGTCCTCGGATCATTGCCCATGATTTAACTATGATTCTTCAATTCATTAAAGGTAATATTATAATTGATAGTAAACCATGAAAAAAGGTAAAATAGTATACTATTTTAATTACATTATTATTGATGAACCATATAAAATATCCATTCATAGTAATTTGAGATTCCTTAGAGTACTTTTAACATATTCATTTAAATTTTTTTAAAATGATGTGGGGTTTTGTTATAATGCATAACCCAATTATATATATTTGTTTCTATTCTAGTTCTCACTCAAACCCCAAAAATTGAGTTTTATATAAATAAAATATATTAATTTCGTTAAAAAAGCTTTTAAAGTTAGAAAACTTGTTTTAAATTGTTCATGATTTTCTAAAAATCCTTAGTGAGAGGACCCATTTTCGATTATACGGGAATGAAAAAAATCATAAAATATATTTTGACTATACTTCAATGTAAATCACTAAAAAATTAAACATTCCTCACTAAATAAATCTGAACAACTTTTATAGTGGTTCCCACTAAGCCTTTAGGTTTCTTTTACATCCAATATTCATGGGTGTCTCTCCATCAAACTGTGCATCTAGTAATCCACTACATAATTCTTCATTCAACTAGAAATCATGGGTTAATAAATTTATATTCCTTATGCCTCAACCATTTTATACTATGTATATAATTTTTAGTGACCCAAATTTTGAAACTGATTCATTTACATAATTAAAGCTCATGTTTAACAATAGAAGAAATGAGAACCATCTATGAATACATGAAATAAATCATCAAATCCAAACATTTCTAAACCACTGATTCATAAGTCTGTTGAACTAAAAATGCTATTTGGAAACCCATATTTCCTAATTATGGTGAATTTAATTTATATCCTTATAGTTTTCACAATCCAAAAGTCTTATTCTTCAATACTAGTTTAATGATTTTTTGACATCTATGAACACATTTGAAAAGGATTGTCACTATACATCCATTGTGGTTAAAACTCCTTCAATTTCATTTTTGATCATCCATGTCTAATTGATGCACACTAATGCATCACACTCTCCTTGAATAAATATTTTGTTAACATATCTCATGGATTCTATAATCAAACAATCTTATATTTAGCATAAAAACTATAATCATGAAACATAAAAAACTAGATATCAGATTCAACATCCCATTTGATTAAATTTTCATTGAACAAACAATATTCGACATTTAAATAACTTGTGAAAATTACTCCCTAATAATTTTAGGGATGGGATCTATGCAAGATATTATAGTTCATATAGCAATATTGAGAATTATACTCCTTAACTAACAGGTATTAATTTTTTCAGTTTCATCATCTTTTAATAATCATACCTAGATCTCATTGACATTGATATATGGATCCATATATAATTACAATTAGTTCTATATGTGTTACACAACAAAATAATCTTCTCAATAGAATGTGGAGAAACAAACAACCCAATATATTATGGGATTAACATCAATAATGTTTTCTACAGTATTAGATGAGTTAAAATCATATATCCCCTTGATCTTTTAGACACCATGTAAGAAGAGAATCCCCGTCATATAGCTGGAAAATGATAAGATGTAGTCGTAATACTCCAAATGGTTCTCCCTTTAATATAATGATGTGCATAATACATAAGTGAAAATTTATATTTTTTTCTAATATTAATCATTTTACATTTAAAATATCAAATTTCTGATGTAATTAAATATATTTAGAGTATCAAAATTTATAAAAATGTTTTTAAAAGAAAATTAAAAATACAATGAAATTTGTTGATAAATTTAAACATGTCAACACATTTAAATATATAATTTCTTATGAAATGAATTTTCTTTTTTAGAATCTATTTTTCTTTATTGATTTTTTAAGTCACATAACAACTATAATTTGAGATACTTTATAAGCATAAACAAGTCAAGATATTGATATTTCTATTATTTAATGAAATGATATTTATTATTATAATATATATATCTATATAAATATTAAAATTTAATTAATAACTATAATTTTAATTATATAACATATTGAAATATTCCCACATAATATGATATCGAATAATTAATGTAATTATATTTTTTTCCTCAATATAAATTTATATATAAATTTTATAAATAAGATATGACTTCTAATTCAAATATTTTATGTAATTAAACAATCAAACATAATAAAATATCCATTTTCTTCAGTATCTTATAAATTTTCACTACTATAAATAAGATCCAAACAGATGTAACAATACCATTGGTTCTAAAAATCCATTTGTATAGTTTTCAAAATTCCAAAGATGTAGTACCCCCAATTTTTATTATATAAGACTTAAATGATTATTATTAAGGTTATAAATTTTAATGGTGATGGATGAGAGAGTTGGGAGAAATTTTGAAGTGGTTTTTTGAAAAAATGGAAGTCGCACAGGCGGCGAATAGTTTTCCTAACTATATAGTCAAACCATGCAAAATTGTCCTCTTAAAGTAGTAGATCTAGCATGGTTGGATCATAGCTAGAGATACCATATTAGGAAGACATGTTAGGGTCTTCTTAGGATGTATCTAGCTCCCAATTAGCAAACAGTTTTTCTAACTATGTGAAAAAACTGTGCAGATGGTTTATGTGAGATCATAAAAAAATGGATCCCAATCATTTTTTCCTCTAAGTGGATCGTTTTTTCTTATAAGTATAAATAAATTGGGATTTCTCTTCATTGAAGGTAATAGAACCTCTCCCAAGTGTTTTTGAGTCAATCAAAATGATTTCCAAGGTGAATTGAAGTCAGATTCTTGATGTATTTGATCGTTGATCTTCGTTCATGATAGGTTTCATAGATAAATTAGATCTAGATATACTCCTAGATTGGTTTCATAGATCGATGACATTTATGGGTACATCTAGGTGTTTGGATGAAAAACATTATAATATTTTGTCTTGAATTTTCATGGAGAATATATCTAAGGTGGGTTCTTTGAGAATCGACTCGGTTTTCTTATGTGTTCTTCGTTTACTGGGTTTTTCATCAAAACATGGGAGGAAAGAGGCATCGCTCTCGACTATACATAATAGAACTGATTTTAATGATTTCCAATTGAATTTACGGTTTTTAATTGATTATTATTTGGTTTTTGAACACTTTTAAGAAAACTTCTTGAGTTATGGTTGTGAAATATTGAAAATCGTGGATTTGGAATGAGTGTGTTGGTTCTTGGATTTAAATTGTGGATTATGAAAATTGGATTCTCCTCGATTATTGGAACATGATTGGGATTGTATGTTTTCAACAAATTTTAATGATTTAAAAAAATAAAAAATTTCTTCTAAATTGGTTTTTCATTGGCTTTCAATAAATGTTCATTTTTTTTGAAGTGGATTATTTTTTGCAATGGATAGATTTGTCATGAATTGTTTTAGTGTGAGTTCATTCCTAAAAGGCCCTTAATAAGCATAAAGTACAATTGGGGTACATGGGATGTGGCCCTAGATTAGGGGTGGGTGTTATAGGGACACAATGTTATTGGAATAGATACCTCTCATGAGTGTAGAACAATCAAATGAAGCATTCATGTGTGGGTGTGTTGGGAAATATAGAATGGGTATGATAAATTATAAAAATAATAGATTTTAATATTTGAGTAGTTATTTTTCTGGGAAAATAAATAGCTCAATATTTGTTTCATTTATTTTGTTTTTTATTTTTTTGTAAATTCTTTTTGGAACATATTTATATCTGGTTATAATCTGTTTTGGAAAATTGTATTATATAAAATGTTTAATATAAATTTTGTTAACTTTTCTATCATAGTGGAATTAGTAGAGATGTCTTTGGGTTATACCTACTATGTTTTATACACACCCCTACTTAGTCACCTTGGTTCTTTTTCATATGATATCTTCTGGGACATGGGTAATGGTAAAATTTCCAATGTTTTTAGCACTACCTCATGATACATTTGTTGTTCGGTGATTGTAGAGCATGGAGTCTTATTGTCTCTTGAGGGGCATTGGATATTTATCTATTATGTACGTTGATAAATTTTTATTCTTCTATAGTTTCACACTTTTATGTGGGTTTTAGACAAATGAATTTGGTTACTTTTCTTTATTTTTTTTCATGCATCATATAGTTAATGGTTTGGTTATCAGTTATTGGTTTATTGGTTTATTTTATAATGGTAAAATTGTCCCCCACTTGAACTTGAAACCCTTAGGAATTTATTTTTAAACTTTTATGTCCTTGGTATGTCTCTTAACTCCAAGTAATGACTCGTTTTACTCTCAATACAATGAGAATTGGTGGTTCATTACAAATGGTATCTGCCTAGTCCTTCCTTTGAGGTACCAATGTTATAAACTTGTTCTGTCCTTTCATAACAAGTAGTCATTTATGTTCATGGTATTTATGTATAATATACTTCATGTATAGGCTTTGGGATAAAATATTATATAGGAGTAATAATTTAGTAAAATAAAATGTAATGAATAAATGGAATTAGTTAACCCTTTTATACTGAACATCTTGTTTCTAGGTAGTTAGGTACAAAAGGGTATGGAGACACATCTTGGATTTAGGAATTTCATTTTCAATGGCATAAAAAATGAGATGATCATTGAATTCATTGTAGCAGAATGAATTCCTACTAGGAGTGTATAAATCATTTCGGGGAATGATTCATATTTGGAAAAAATTATTGATTTCTGAAAAAGTAGGAAATGGTTTTTTTCCAAAATGATTGATTTTGAAAAAAAGAGTTCTTATAATATTTTGGAAATGGTTTAATTTTGAAAAAGCAGTTTATATGTTTTAAAAAAGGGTTTGACATGGGAAAAAGTTTGTTTTGGTAAATAATGTTATGATAATTGATGTGAATGAATTTTAAATTCTAAGCCATCAGTTTCTAGAGAGTGAGATTGGTGGTTTTTTTGTTGGTTTAAAAAGAGGCACTCGGTAGGCATCATCGAAACTATCTCGAACAAGTTGTTGAGAATGTGGTTAAACCTGAACCATGGGTGAACCAAGAGCTAGTTCAAAGTATTTTCCAACCTATTCATGTTGTGGATACAAGGAACCAATGCAATGATCTAGGGAATCTAGATCATATCATCCAATTCATGGAGCAGAACCCACCCAACATCTATGGTGATGCTTAACCCGATAAGGTGGAGGTGTGGATGAAGAGGATGAATCATATCATTGATTTCATCAGAACACTAGTATAGAGAATAGTAAAGCTGGAAACTTGTTTCATGCTGATCGTACAGTTCGGTGGTGGGATTTAGTAGTGCAGGATAAATTGGATGGTGGCCTTACATGGGAGGATTTTGAGGAATTGTTCAAAAAACAATTCTATCCCCACATGTTCAATATCTATAAAATGGTGTACTTTATCTTCTTGAAACAATAGAGTCTATATATCATAGAGTACACAGCTAAATTCATTAATTTAGTTCATTTTGCTCCAATGTTTGCCGAAAGTTCATCCTTGATGGTACACATCATTGAATTGGTACTAAGGAATAATATTTGATCGAATATTCCGGTGCTCTGTATTACGAATTATATAGAAATGGTGAAAATAGTGATGGTGGATGAACATGATATCTTGGGATCTATGGGAGGAGGTATGATGATACCTATAGGGAATGGTGGGAACTCAAATGATGGATGTAAGTAGAAAAGGGACACCTATTTACATGGTGGAAGTGGAAATCATAACCAGACAGTGGGATCAATGATCTTTACTCCACGGCCCCTAAGAAAAAATGGTTACATTCAATGGTTTTCACTTGATCAGACAAAGAGAGGGTGTAAGAAACAACCTATAACATGTCATAATTTAAAAAATATGGGACATCGTTAGCACTATTAACATAGTGCTCCATGGTGAGGTGATCAAGACACTTCTCATGCGTCACTAGCATCATATGATTCAATAGGGTGAGGATAGAAAAACTAGTCTCATCAACAGACCATAGCTATCCATGGTGATTCTATGAATACCATGAATCTTCAACTAGGTCAATATTAGGAAGGCAGTAAAGATAAAAATGAAGAGGTGGAGGAATTTTATGGAGCTGAGAAGATGATTGTCGATGATCAAGATAGACAATCTAATGTGAGAGCAACGATTCTTTTGAATTCTAGCCATGTGCAATTTATCTTCAATACTTTTGAATCACATTCTTTCATTTATTCTAATGATGTATATTATCTATGTATAAATTCACAAATGGTACCTTCTACATTGAAACTCTTTACTCCTCTCGGTGAAGGTGAATGTCAAGCCTTTTTTTGTCGAGTATATTCTATAACAGTTTATAAAGATGAACTAAAATGGGACTTCTCGATATTGAACATTGACATATATTATGTAAACATGCGTATGTATTGGTTAATATTGTTAAATGATCACATTGACTATTATAGGATATTAGTTAGTGTCATGACTACAGATGGCATCGAACATATCATTAGAGGAGAGAGGATGGTAAAGAATGGTGAAAAGAGCTTGATGGAACCGACGCTGGGAATAATCTCTTACCAGTTGGAAGCATTGACTTTGGAATAAATAAAATATATTGAGGAAAATAATTTTTCAGTAGTATTGGAGCAATTTATAGATGTATTTTTCGAGAACGTCTTAGTGAAACCACCAATAAGGGAAGTGGAGTTTATGATTGATCAATTTTTGAGGAACGGTCTTATTTCCCTTCCAACATAAAGGATGGCACGAAAAATTAAATAGAAATTTAATGTACAATTGAAGGATCTGAAGAGAATGGGTTTCATTAGACCAAGTACATCTCTTTGGGAAGAACTTGTTTTTTCGTGAAAAAAGTAGATGGATACCTTCGGCTGTGTGTTAATTATAATAATATTAACCATGTTATGATAAAGAAAAGATATCAACTTCCATCCATTGATGATTTATTCGTTAAATTAAGGGGAGATCGATGGTTCTCTAAAATGGACTTGTGGTCATGATATCACCAATTGCACGTTTTCAAGGAAGATATCCCAAATACAGCTTTTAGAAGTACATATGGCCACTATTAAAATGTAGCCATGCCTTTCGGTCTAATGAATGCACCAATAGTCATCATGGATTTGATGAGTTAGATATTTTAGAAATATCTGGACTATTTTATTGTGGTGATTGTGGATGACATCTTGGTGTATTCAATGATAAGGCCTAACCACGAGGAGCACCTAGAAATATTATTATAACTCTTGAGAGATCACCATTTGTATGCTAAATTCAATAATAATGTTTTTGGGATATCGGATGTACATTTCTTGGGCCATTTCATTTATGAAAAATGTTTTTCTATTGATCCTGAAAATATATTAGCTGTTATCTCCTGGAAACCACCAATGAATGTCTTCAAAATACGAAGTTTTCATGGTCTATCTGGTTACCACTATTTCACTGTGTGTGATTTATCATGATTAGCTTATCAAATGATAGCTCTAATAAATAGTAATGCTTCATTCCAATGGATATAAGAATTCATGAAGTCTTTCTAATAGCTAAAATTTTGAATAAATAGGAACTTATCTTGATTTTTCAATAGTCCAAATATGTGTATGTGTTGTAATGTGATGCTTACAGATCGAGTTTGGGTTGTGTTTACTTTAATGGAGACCATGACATTGATTATGCTTTGAGATAGTTGATGGTGCATGATAATAATAAAAATCACATGATTTAGAGTTAGCTACAGACATCCATGCATTGAAAACATGCATACATAATCTCTTGGGTGAGAAATTTACTCTGTTTAACCAGCACTAAATCATGAAACACATTTTCTCATAGCGATATTTGAATATGAGGAAATATAGATGGATGGAGTATCTCCATATCTTCAACATTAACATGATGTATACCCAGGGAATAGAAATTCAGCGGTAGATACATTAAGTAAAATGTCATATGCATAGTTGGCGAAAGAAGGTTCAAATGAATTGCAGTTAATGTTAGTCTTAACCAACATGATTGTGTAATTTTAAGGACTAGGTGATGTGGATGTTTACGTTTTAGATATTCTTGTTCTTGATTTTGTAAAAACGGTCAAAGAGGCACAAACATCTAATGAAGATTTTCTGATTTTGAGATTAAAACTACATTATATGGAGACCATTGAGGACTCGTAACATTATAAGGGTTCAATTTTTGTGTTCTGGAGATTGAATGGTTGTAACTATGGATTTTTAAGAAAAAATCCTTAATTATTACCACAATTTTAGATGGTATATACACAGATTAACACAAAAGATGAATAAGAAACTAAAGGGCCAGTTTTGGTGGAGCGGCATGAAAAGGAAGGTGGACGAGTAAGTCTCAATGTGGTTAACATGTCAGCAAGTGAATGAAGGGCATCAAATAAATGTACTTATGTTCAATTATTTACCTATCTTATCTTGTAAATGGGATCATTTAATGATAGATTTTGTTATAGTTCTTCCAAAAATGTTCAGGGCACATGATGTCATTTTAGTGATAGTGGATCATCTTACCAAGTCCTTCAATTTCATCCCTATTCATGAAAACCATACAGTGGAGGATCTGTAAAAAATCTATATCCAAAAAGTGGTAAATATAAATCGAGTACTAGTTTCAATCATTTTACACATAGATCCAAGGTTCACATCCCATTTTTGTAAATCCTTAAAAGCATGCCTTGGGACTAATTTGACTATGAGAATGACATATCATCTCCAGAAAGACGACCAGTCTGAGCGGACATTGCAAACATTGGAAGATACGTATTGGGACTTTGTAATGAATTTTGGTGAATCAGGGGAGGATCATGAACCCTTGGTGGAGTTATCATATAATAACAGCTATCATGCCTCGATACATATGGCTTCGTTTGAATCGTTTTATGGGTTTCCTTATAATTCTACTCTAAGCTAAGAGGAAATGGATGGAAAATCAATATTTGGGATGAGCCTTGTCCAAGAAACAATAGAGAATATCTAGTTGATTAGAAAGCTGATGGAGATAGCTCAAAGTCATCTGAAATAATAGGTGGATCACCGATGAAGGTTGTTGTCATTTGACTTGAGTGATCTTGTTTTCATTAGGATATCTTCAAGACTTGGAAATCTTCATTTTGGTAGGTAGGGAATGTTATCTCCTATATAAATTGGCAGTTTTGAGATAGTGGAATGCATTGTAGAGGTGGATTATCGTTTTTCATTTCCACCATAGTTCAGTTCGGTGCATAATGTGTTCCATGTATCTCAGTTGAAAAAGTATCATCTTGATCACAACCATGTGATAAAATGGGATCACTTTGAATTAGATCCATGTGAATCATTGGTACATATCTCAGTATGGATTTTGGATTTTGAAATAGAAGGTTTTGTGTGAAAAATATTTTTTCTAGTGTATGTATTATGGAATCATGGTCAGATTCAGGAAGAGACATGGGAACACGAGAATGGTATGAAAGAGAAATGGCCCGAAGACCTTTACATGGGTGGGGGTTTTCAACATTCAATTGATAGAAAGGCTAATGGTGTGGAGAATTTTTTACCCCATGATTCTATTATGTGACCCTTACTTGATTATTTTTATTATTATTAATCCTATGGGTGGTGGATGGGAGAGTTGGGAGAACATTGGAATTGGTTTTGGGGTAAAATGGATGTCGCACAGGTGGCGCATGGTTTGCCTAACCATGTGGCCAAACCATGGACAATTGTCCTCTTGAGGATGTACCTCCATATTGGTTTTAGCATGGATAGGGAGACTATATTAGGGTCTACCTAAGCTATTGTTATCACACATTTAGCACACGTTTTTTCTAACAGTGCAAACTAACCATGAGAATGGGTTAAGTGAGATCCTAAAAAAGTTTACCTCACTTGTTTTGTGTATAAGTGGCTGGTTTTTTCTCCTAGTATCCATAACTCATTATTTATATTATTTAAAGGTAGTATAACCAATCCCAAGTGTTTTGGAGTCAATCAGAAGACATTCCATGGTGAATCAAAGATGGATTCTTGAGGATTGTGGTTGTTCTTATTCTTTATTGATGAGTTTTTTTAGATATACTTAGATATAATTCTCCTCCTCTCTTGGTTTCTAAGGTCTATACACGTTATGGATATATCATGGTTTTTGGATTCCAAATATGATGAGATATTGCCTTGATCATCCTAGGAGAAGATATCTAAGGTGCGTTTTTGGAGAATCGATCTGGTTTTCATGCTCATTCTTCATTTGTTGGAGTTTTGGTCAAAACCATCGATGTAGGAGGATTATTTTTAGACTCCAATTAATTAAACTAATTTGATTGATTTCAAATTGAATGTGATGTATTGAATTGATTATAATTTGGTTTTTGAACACATATTCAAATCCTTCTTGAGTGATGGTTCTTAAATATGAAAAATTGGGGATTTGGAATGAGTGATTTGGTTATTTGTTTTAAATTGTGCATTTGGAGATTTTCTTGGATTATTGGAACATGATTAATATTCAATATTTTATATAAAATTGATTTTTTATTGAAATTGTATGTTTCTTTAAAATATTTTATGATTTGGTTTCCCATAAATGATCATTTTAATTGAAAAAGGTTATTTTGGTAATGGAATAATTTAGACTCAATGGTTTTGGTGTGTGTTCATGCTTAACAGGCCCTTAACAAGGGATGAGTACCATTGTGGTATAAGAGATGTGACTGTTGATTGGGGGAATGTGTCATTGGGACAATATGAAATTGGATGAGACACTTCTCATGTGTATGGAAGTGTCCAATGAAGCATTCATTTGTGGGTGTGTTGGGAACTATAGACTGTGTATTCTAAATGATGAAAAGAACTAGTTTTAAGCATTGATTAGTTATTTTTGTAGAATAATAACTTGATGGAAATTGGATTCGTTTAAAATTTTTTCATTTGTTTGTAACTATTTTTAGGATCATCTGTATATCTAGTAATAAACTATATTGGTAAACTATTTTATATAAACTATTTTATATAAATGTGGCTAACTTTTCGAACTTATTGGCATGAGAAGAGATGTCATTGGGAAAAACCCACTGAGTTTAATACTCACCCATACATTGGGCCCTTAGTGATTTTGTAGATGCTATTATACAAGATAGGGGAAAAGGTATCATTTCCCATGTTTTTTGAACTAACTCGTGATACATGGGTTCTTCGGTGATTGTGGAGCTTGGAGCATGTAGAGGATAGAGTCTTGAGTTTCCTTGAGATTATTTAGTTATTTATATACTGTGTACTTTGATACTTGTTTGGTCTTCCATTTTTGGACACAATTAACTGGTTTTAAGATACATCATGTTTTTTAATTGTATTTCTTTTGTTCACGCATCATTTAGTGAATGGTTTGGTTATGTGGAGTTGGTTTATCACATTATTTCTTAAAGGGTAAATCAGACACCACATGTAATTGAATCCCTTAGTAATTTATTTTATGATTTTGACATCTTTGGGATCTCTCTTAAGGACTTGTAAAGATCCATTTTACTCCCTTGCCAATGAATATTGGCTGTCATTAATAATGATTTAGAATAACCATTATTATATCACGTTTATGGGAAAGTTATACGAAATGTTTTCTGAAGTTTTTGTTTTATCTTATTTTACAAAAATAGTTTTCAAAACCCATTGGTCTATCCTTCAGCATACATTTGACCCACACAACCTCTTCCACCTCCCATATCACTCTAATAATTATTCTACCACACAATTATCCATCACATTTCTGCTACATCCCATGTGATCTCTGTTTAGTTATTTTTTTAATTCCAATCATAATGAACGTCAAATTGGTGAGTTCCAAATCCATGATCTCTTATTCCATTAATCATTTCAATTTTTTACAAGGTATAAAACTCTAAACATGATATTTTATTTTAATACACATAGATATTAATTTATGGAGTATTTTTTATTATTGTATATGTCATTGTATTTCAAAATTAATCTTATATTAAATGATTTTAATTAATTCAATTTCTCATAAAACCCATATAAATATAATATAAATCAGTTATTTTGTGTGATATAAGAGGTAAATTTGTAATTCATTGTTATAATAACTTTTCTTTTTATAAATTTATTTGGGGGTATAAATTAACAATTTATATTTTTAATTTTTGTAGTTGATATTATTAATTTTAGGTCATAATAGTGTTTAGATTTAAATTTTAATATTTAGTTTGAATATATATATGTATATATATATATTTTCATTAAATATTCAATATGGATGGACATTCTTAGTTGAATGAATAATTTATTAAATAATATTAATTATATGAATAACATATTGATATAAATGATAATTTCTTTATTTTATATAATCATATTTTTTTATTATTCCTTATTACTCTTGTGTCATATTTTTTGTATGTTTTGATTAAAGTGTATTCCACAATAGGCACTTAATTATTTTACTACTAGTTTTATATATTTATGACCACACCCAAGTAATTCAATGTTTGGTTTGTAAAATTTAGGGTTTCCACCACTATATATATCATGGAAATATATATTATGCTTTCATTTATACAATAATATGATTATTTCATGGGATTACGTTTTGAAATTAAGGGTATGAATGATAAATAAAGAATTAGAATTATTTTTAAAAAACATTTTCCCTTAATAATTGAATTTTTCATGACAAAATATTTTTTTTAATAATGATGTATTCATTTGTTTAATTTCTTTTATTCACTAATATGTAGAGATATTTAAATAGATTTTAATTCAATATCAAAAAACCATTTCTCAATCTAATTGAAATAAAATGTGTCACGACCTGCCTTCACCAAAAGGTGGGAAGGGTCAGCAGATTGCCAGGCCCTTCCTTCTTTAAGTTGAAGGATAGATAATGACCCCCGAGACCCGCCTTCAATAGGTCCCGGAGTGGCGACCAGCACCAAGGGTATAGAAATTTTTCAAAAATGGAAGGCATTACCCCTTTTTGTTATATAAGATTGAGAGATGAGATGATGAAACTCACCAACACCCAGGTAAAATAAAAGTAAAGCAAAAAATAAACCATTCCCACAAACATTTTCCAAAAGTAAAGCCACAAGGTACAAAAGGTGACTACAAAGGTAAGTACCAAAGATGAAAAGAAAAACAACAACTACAACTGCTCCAAAGGTCCGAGCTAGTAAGGTCCTGCATGTTCCCCGAAGTCCTCCTGGAAACCTGAAAGCAGTTTTATATACGTAGGGTGAGCACCCAAGTACGCTCAGTAGGGAAAACCAAAACTATCATGCACAAGTGGGGGAACGTACTAAAGTCCCGTGAGAAAAGAGTAAACCAAACACCTACCAAGGTAAACTATCCACCACAGGCCTCACCAAGGAACACTCCCCAAATAATTCAAGTCAAGTAATATATATAATCAGAGCACATCGATGTTTGGGTACCCCACGCCACTTTCCCACTGGTTATTGAGACATTCTACGCATTAGACCAATCCCGCCAATCTCACCGCAATCCCACTGCCACACCCGCCCGCACACACCAGGGCCACAACCACATGTAGTCCCACTGCCAAAATCCCGCCCGCACACATCTGGGCCACAAATGTCACACGTAACCACGCCTACAAACACCTAGGCCATAACAACAACAACCACGCCCGAAGACACCTGGGCTAGAAAATCCACTGCCACACCCAAAGACACCTGGGCCCTATCCCGAAGACACTTGGGAAACCACCTGCCGCACACATCTGGCCAACCACCACACTACACCGCCCGAAGGTTATTGGGATAATAATGGACCTCATGCCATCACAGCTAGCCCAAAGATACTTGGGCTATCCGGGAAATGGAGCAGAAAAGGAGCTAATAACTAGCCACCAAGAATATTGTTGGGAAAAACACCATACCCCATGAAATGGGCGTGTTCGGCACTAAGTTCTCAACTTGGGTGGGGTGCGAATAAGAAACAGAAAACTGCATGTATAGATATAGGTAACAAGCACTCACCCAATGTCTATGTTTTTCTAACCGGCCTACAGAACAGAACACCACTATATCCGAGTCACAAGTCATGAATATCGCTAACAAAACCCATTTTTCCCATTCTTGTTTCATTTTCAGTAATAATGTTTATGTTTAAGCACTACTGGCCAACTAGTAAGCATAGGCACAAGTCCAGGAAAGTAAACAGTCAAACATCAACCATAACGCCCACACCCAGTTCTCAACAACAGAGGATCCCACCCCAATTTGTGATATAAACAAGTAACCACCGGGTCTTAAAACTCACAACCACAGAGTCCATACCAATAGGGGATCACATACCCAAATTCACACAACCACCATGAGTACAAGACAGGGGATCCCATCCCCTCCCACATTTCCAACAATTGGCCCGAAAAGAAAACAACCAACTACCACCATCAAAACGAGTCAGGTTCATGCCGGAATTTTCATATTTAAATGACTCAACACACTCCATGATTTCAATTTTTGTGTGTTTTAACCAGGGGTTATCACAGACGAAAAGATCCCGGTGCCTCAATTTATTTGGCCGGATATACGTGATTAACCAATTACTTTTCACAGCAGGAGTTTACAACCACAACAAGCTGTTTAAAACATCAGTAGGGGTTCATTAGTGCACAAACAACGACCACAAACGGCCTCGATTTTCAGATGGCATAAGCCAACACAACTCAACAAGATGTTCATAACATAAACAACATCAATGATCACAACCCCCTCTTTCTTTATATAATTAGTTCATTATCATTAATTAGGTCTGGTTTATCCAATCCTACAGAATCAAAAGCACTCCCACCCCGCCTAATACACAAAAGGGAGAGGCAAAGGATAAATTCACTACTTTTTTGATCAATGATCGACGCTTAGGCCAGGCGCGGAACTTTACGGATAACGATGTGGCACGCCCGATGCACCAGAAGCTGTTTGTGAAAAGCCATGATCGAGGAAAGAGAAACCACGACTAACCCTTGGTTTATAAGAGCCGGGGATGGTTGGGGTGAAAACGTGAAACCGCGTAAGGCGCGGGGGTCGTGGGTTGACCACGCGGCTCCACTCGTCATTAAAGGGGGTCGGGTGGTTTAAACCGACTCATGAATTGATTAAATATTTAATTAAAACTGTTATGTGCATTACGGGTCTTTAAAACATGCTTAAATGAGTCAGAATAGGGTTTAAAACCCTATTTTCACAAAAGGAGTGCTACTGGAAACAACTCGACAAGGGCGGGTGACGCCGATCAGTCTCACCGATCGGTCGCGCCGATCGGTCTCACCTATCGGTCTCACCGATCCATCTCACCGATCCGTCTCGCCGAGACGCCACTCCTATAGGACCAGGATTTTGGCAATGGGAAGGACCAAGAGAGTCTGGGTCATCACATCAGATACCTCTCAAACTATTCTCATCCTCGAGAATTCAAACAACCCAGAAGGGAAGGGCGGCTCCGAACAACCACCCCAAATGATACCTCTCAAGAGTGAACATCATTGTTAACTAAGAACACCTTCTTGTCACGAACCAAGAAAAATACCATGCCAAACTGCCCGGGCATGTGGGTTGGGGATTCTCCTCCCCCATGTCAAGATATTATCCACTTTGGGCGGCACAGACTCACCCGCACGGGTTTAATCACATACACCTTAATGCGTCTCGATTAGGGGTCGAGTTCTCTCCTTCCCATAGCTGGAGCTTTTCACACACAAACAGAGGAAAGAAAACCAGTACATTTCATATCCAAAAGACAAAACGTTCTACCACAATAGTTATAACAAGGAACAAAACTCTAAACAACTCTGGGTACTAGGTACGCATCTGTTCTTCCCTCTCCCACGTACTCTCCTCAAGCCCACCATGTCTCCACAACACACGAACCAAGGGGATGGTTCGCCCGAGAAGCACCTTCTCCTTGCGATCCTCGATCATCACTGGTCTCTCTACAAAGGTCAGATTGTCCTCGATGTCCAGCTCACCCCAATAAAGGACGTGTGAATTGTCGTGCAGATACCGACGGAGCTGGGACACATGAAAGACATTATGTATCCTTAGTCGCGGCAGTGGTAATGCTAGCTGATAAGCCACTTTGCCGACCCTCCGCAACACATCGAAGAGTCCGATGAATCTTGGAGAGAGATTACTCCCCTTGCCGAACCTCTACTACCCACGCCGAGGGGAGACCTTCAAGAGCACGTGGTCCCCAACCTCAAACTCCTTGGGCCTCCTCCTGGTATCAGCATACGACTTCTGTCAGTCCTGGGCCACCTTCATCCTTTCCCGTATGAGCTGAACCTTCTCTTTCGTGTTTTGTACCACCTCTGGGCCAAGGATACCCGCCTCTCCTACTTCAGTCCAACACACAGGTGAACGACATGGCCTCCCGTACAAAGATTCAAACGGGGCCATACCGATGGTAGAGTGGTAGCTATTATTGTTGGAAAAATCTACAAGATGTGAGTATCGCACCCTTGATTCTCCTATGTCCATAACACATGCCGGTAGCATATCCTCCAAGGTCTGTATGGTGTGCTCTATTTGTCCATCTCTCTGGGGATGGAAAGCAGTGCTAAGGCGTAATTGGGTGCCAAACTCATGCTGCAATCCTCTCCAGACTCGCGAGGTAAACCGTGCATCCCTATCCGAGACTATAGACCTCAGAATTCCATGCAACCGCACCACATCATCCGCATACTTTCGTGCCAAAGCATCCATAGTACTCGACTCCTTGATCGCCAGAAAGTGAGCTGATTTCATCAACCTGTTCACTACCACCCAGATGGCGTCGTACCCTCCTTGGACCATGGGGAGTCCCGTGACTAAATCCATCGAGATTTCATCCCACTTCCACTCAGGGATATCTAGAGGCCGCAGTAGGCCGCCTAGAACTCGGTGTTCAGCCTTCACTTGCTGACACACTAAGAACTTGGCCACAAACTCTGCCACCGCTCGCTTAACTCCGGGCCACCAAAACTACCTCTTCAAACACTGGTACATAATGGAAACTCTTGGGTGTACCGCCAGGGGTGAGTTGTGGAACTCACTGAGAACCTTGCCACGCATCGCCTCCGGGACAAACAACCTCTTCTGGAAAAACATCCGGTTCTGACCATACTATGTCCATCCTTCCAGAGCATTGCCCTGGTCAACTTGTTCACGCATCAATTCACACTCTAGGTCTCCCCACTGAGACTCCTCCACTTACTGAAACAGGGATGACTGCACCGTCATCTGATATAGGCAGCCTCTGCCGCTATCCATCTTCACGTCCAAGTGTAAGGAAGCCAACACCTTCATCACCTTCCAGGCGTCCGCCGACTCTCAGACCACATCCTTCTGCGTCCTCCTGCTCAAGGCATCGACCACCACATTTCCCTTGCCCCTAGTATAAGAGATCTCAAAGTCATAATCCTAGAGGAACTCCACCCATCTCCGCTGTCGAAAGTTTAAGTCCCACTGGGAGAATATATACCTCAATCTTTTGTGATCCGTGAAGACCACAATGCATTCCCTGATGAGGTAGTGCCATCAAAACCTTAGTGAAAAAATGACCGCTGCAAGCTCCAGGTTTTGGGAGGCATAATTATGCTCATGGGAACGCAGCTGCCTGGACCCATTAGAGATCACCCCTTGTAGCTGCATCAGAACGCATCCCAGGCCCTGTCCTGAAGCATCACAGAACACCTCATAAACCTCCCCTTCTTCTGGTAATCTCAGTACAGGGGAACTGACCAACTTCTCCTTCAGATAGCTAAAGGCTGACTGGCACTTCTCACTCCAAACGAATGCCTGGTCCTTCTCGGTCATAGCTATCAAAGGGGCTGCTACTCAGGATAAGTATGGTATGAATCTCCGGTAGTAACCTTCCAGCCTATGGAAACTTCAGACTTCCACCACATTATTGGGTGCTGCCCAAGAAACAACTGCCTCAACCTTTTATGGGTCGACTGCTACCCCCTGCTCAGACACTACGTGCCTGAGGAAGTGCACTTCTCGTGTCCATAACATGCATTTTGACAAATTACCATAGATCTGGTGCTGTCGGAGGACCTCCAAAACTATCCTCAGGTGCTCTGAATGGTCCTATTCTGACCTTGAATAGATCATGATATCGTCGATGAACACAACCACGAACTGATCCTAGTACTCTCAGAAGATGGAGTTCATAAGCCCCTTAAACACAGCCGGGGCGTTCGTAACACCGAAGGGCATGACTACGAACCCAAAGTGTCTATACCTACATGTAAACGCTGTCTTCGGGATGTCGCTCTCTTTCACCCTCAGCTGGTGGTACCAATACCATAGGTCGATCTTAAAGAGCCATCCTTCCCCTTTCATCTGGTCGAAAAGATCATCTATTCTCGGAAGAGGGTAGCGATTCTTGATCGCTACCTGATTCAGCCACCTGTAGTCTATGCACAGTCTGAGGCCACCATCTAACTTCTTTGCGAACAGGACTAGAGCGCCCCACGGTGACGCACTCGGATGAACATAACCCCTCTTCATCATATCGTCAATCTGTATTCGCAACTCTCGTAGCTCCGAAGGTTCCATTCGGTAAGGAGCCATCGAGATTGGATGAGCGTCGGGCTGCAGATCTATCCCGAACTCGATATCACGTCGAGGGGGTAGAGTCTTCACCTCCTCAGGAAAGATTTCAATAAACTCACGGAAGATCTCTGGCACTTCCACCATTTCAGCATCTACTGATTCCACTATCAGCTCGGTCAACAAGGAGAGGAGAGTTTCCTCTCTCCTGTTTCCATTCGGAATCCTCCACTCGCCGATGAAGGTAACACACCGACCGTCCAAGTCCGAGAACACCACCCTTCTTTGGAAACAGTCGATGATGGCATACATAGAAAATAGCTATTTAATGCCCAGGATGACATCGTATGGATGAATCTGTTGCAGAAGAAGATCCCTAACCGACTGATTTGGCCCTATCATCAGTCTACATCCCCAACAAACGAACAAAAAGTCGGTATGACCTCTGACTGGTGTGCTCAACACCAGGGGAACTGGAAGTCTCTCGGCATCTAGGCCCAAGGCACGGGCTAGACTGGGTGCAACAAAGGAGTGCGAAGCTCCGGTATCGAACAAAGCATGAGCAAGAGTGCTAAACAGACTGATCGTACCTTGAACAACATCTGGCCCTGCTGGAACTGCTGCCTCTGCGGGGTGTAACTGTCCATGCATAGCTCCCCTACCCCTCGGCTGTCGGCCACCTCCCAGACCACGCCCTAGTCGAGGTCCCTGTGGAGCGCCCTGAGGTCGGCCTCCTCCTCCTACGTCTGCCCTCGGAGGAGCGGGAGCTCGCTGTCCCTGCTGCTGCTGCTGGAAAGGTCTGGCTAGAAGCTGCTGCTGGGGCGGGTGCAGGGGACGACTGCCACTATTGTACTACACCCGGTCGGGGCACTGACTCTGGGGATGTCCAGGGCTCCCACAGATGAAGCATCTTAGTCCCGGGCCCGAAGGAAAAGGGCGAGGGCCGGGGGATAGAAACTAAAACTACTGCGGTCTACTCCCTGCAGGTCGGAACCTGGAGGTTCCTAACGCTGGAGGCCTGGTGTTGACGGCCTTCCCCTTCGATGCTCCCAGCTGGATCCCTTCTCAGGACACTCCTCCTAGAGCATGCATCCTCTCCACCACATCGTCCTTCTTCTGGACCTCCAAGTACGTCAGAAGGGTAAAGGGGGTAACAGCATACTGGAGGGAGGGTCGGAGCGCCTCTTCCAAACGTCTTTCCCGAGACTCCACGTCGGGAAAGCGGTCCGGGGAAAATCTTAGGAGGTCCTTGAACATGATCCCCAGCTCCCTCCCGGATATACTCCCCTGCTGGAGGGAGAGTAGTTCCTGCCTCTCTTCTACCTTCATCGTTGAGGAGAGGAATTCCACCCAGAACTCCCTCGCGAAATCTTCCCAAGCCACCTCAGACTCTCTCCTCTGCCCAGGTAAAGAAACCACCACTGACGTGCCGCTCCCCGCATTTGGCTAACGGCCAGAGGAACCCAGTACTCGTTCGGGGTCCGAATCAGGCCGAAGGCTATAACTAGCACCTCTAGCCAGCCTTCCATCTTCAGATCGGAGGTTCTACCCTCATACTTCTCGAGGGCCTATCACTGGAAGGCCCAAAGAGACTTCTGCCACTGGTCGCCCTCTTCTTCTCGATCAGCTCTCTGCTGATCGGCCAAAGTAGTCTTTGGGGCCACGATCGCCTCTACCACACGTGGTCGCCTTCCAAGTGCCATAGCTGCAAGGTAAACAAGGAATGCCTAATCCCAAGTAGTGCATAATATCATCTTCAAACCTTCTTAAAATATAATTTATTCTTAATTCCCAAGACATCCCAGAAACACAAGAACACAAGTCATTATGATGCATGTACCTTTCCTAGGGTCTTTACCCTGCAATCGGTGTGGTCTCACTTGGACGTTCGGTAGGTCCAGAGTCCTTGCATTGGATCACGGGGGGCCCTAAAATCCCGTGTCCTAGCCAGTCTTCCCCAGCCTAATTCACGCGCCAAGGTCACCCAACACTATTGCCTTACAATCCCATGCAATCCTCACTGTGCCTAACTCCAGACTCCATCCTATCTCTCAACCCTCTGCCTCTGATACCATTCTGTCATGACCCGCCTTCACCAAAAGGAGGGAAGGGTCAAGAGGATTGCCAGGCCCTTCCTTCGTTAAGTTGAAGGAGTGATAATGACCCCCGAGACCTGCCTTCAATAGGTCCCGAAGTGGCGACCAGCACCAAGGGTATAGAAATTTCTCACAAATGGAAGGCATTACCACTTTTTGTTTTATAAGATCGAGAGATGGGATGGTGAAACTCAACAACACCCAGGTAAAAGAAAAGTAATGCAAAAAATAATCCATTCCCACATGCATATTCCAAAAGTAAAGCCACAAGGTACAAAAGGTGACTATAAAGGTATCTACCAAAGAGGAAAAGAAAATCAACAACTGCATCTGCTCCAAAGGTCCGAGCTAGTAAGGTTCTGTGTGGTCCCCGAAGTCCTCCTAGAAACCTGAAAGCAGTTTTATATACGTAGGGTGAGCACACAAGTATGATCAGTAGGGAAAGCCAAAGAATCTCGTGCACAAGTGGGGAAATGTACTAAAGTCCCGTGAGAAAAGAGTAAACCAAACACCTACCAAGGTAAACTATCCACCCGAGGCCTCACCAAGGCACACTCCCCAAATAACGCAAGTCAAGTTACATATATAACCAGAGCACATCGATGCTTGGGTACCCCGTGCCGTTTTCCCACTGGTTATTGAGACATCCGACGCATCGGACCAATCCCAACATTATCACTGCATTCCCACTGCCACACTCGCCCGCACACACCTGGGCCACAACCACACGCAGTCACACTGCTGAAATACTACCCACACACACCTGGTCCACAACTATCACACGTAACCACGCCTGCAAACACCTATTCTAGGACAACCACCACCACGCCTGAAGACACCTTGGCTAGAAAATCCACTGCCACGCCCGAAGACACCTGGGCGTCATCCTAAAGACACTTGGGAAACCACCTGCCGCACACACCTGGCCAACCACCACACTACCCCGCCCGAATGTTCTTGGTCTAATAATGGATCTCAGGCCATCATAGCCTACCCAAAGATACTTGGGCTATCCAGGAAAGGGAGCAGAAAAAGAGCTAATAACCAGCCACCAAGAATATTGTTGGGAAAACACCCTCCCCCATGAAATGGGGGTGTTCGGCACTAAGTTCTCAACTTGGGTGGGGTGCGAATAAGAAACAGAAAACTAAAAGTATAGATATAGGTAACAAGCACTCACCCAAAGTCTAGTTTTTTCTAACCGGACTACGGAACACAACACCACTATATCCGAGTCACAAGTCACGACTCTCACAAACAAAACCCATTTGTCCCATTCTTGTTTCATGTATAGTAATAATGTTTAAGTTTAATCACTACTGGGAATCTAGTAAGCATAGGCACAAGTGCATGAAAGTAAATAGTCAAACATCAACCATAACGCCCACATCCGGTCCTCAACAACAGAGGATCCCACCCCAATTTGTGATATAAACAAGTAACCACTGGGTCTTAAAACTCACAACTACCGAGTCCATACCAATAGGGGATCCCATCCCCAAATTCACACAACCACCATGTGTACAAGATAGGGGATCCCATCCCCTCCCACATTTCCTGCAATCGGACCGAAAAGAAAACAACCAACTACCACCACCAATACAAGTCAGGTTCATGCCGGTATTTTCAGATTTAAATGACTCAACACACTCCATGATTTCAATTTTTGTGTGTTTTAACCGGGGGTTATCACAGAAGGAAAGATACTGGTGCCTAAATTTATTTGGACGGATATACGTGATTAACCAATTAATTTTCATAGCAGGAGTTTACAACCACAAAAATCCATTTAACACATCAGCAGGGGTTCATTAGTGCACAAACAACGACCACCAACGACCTTGATTTTCAGAAGGCATAAGCCAGCACAACTCAAAAAGATGGTCATAACATAAACAATATCAACGATCACATCCCCCTCTTTCTTTATAGAATTCATTCATTATCTTTAATTAGGTCTGGTTTATCCAATCCTACTAAATCAAAAGCACGCCCACCCCACATGATAAACAAAAGAGAGAGGCAAAGGAGAAATTCCCTACTTGTTTGATCGACGTTCGACGCTTAGGACGGGTGCAGAACTTTGCAGATAATGATGCGGCGCGCCCGATGCACCAGAAGCTGTTTGTGAAAAGCCACGATCGAGGAAAGAGAAACCACGGCTAACCCTGTTTATAAGAGCCCGAGACGGTTGGGGTGAAAATGTGAAACCGTGTAAGGCGTGGGGGGGCGTGGGTTGACCACGCGGCTCCACTCGTCATTAAAGGGGGTCGGGTGGTTTAAACCGACTCATGAATGGATTAGGTATTTAATTAAAACTCTTATGCGTGTTACGTTTTATTAAAACATTCTTAAACGAGTCAGAATAGGGTTTAAAACCCTATTTGTGCAAAAGTAGCGCTACTGGAAACAACTCGACAAGGCTAGGCGACGCCTATCGGTCTCACCGATCGGTCGCGCCGATCGGTCTCACCGAGACGCCACTCCTTTAGGAGCCTGATTTGGTAAAAGGGAAGGACCAAGAGAGTCTGGGTCAACACAAAATGTGAACATATCATATCATTAAATATATTTTTAATTTTAAATAGATTTTATTTAATTGATTTTATTTACAAAAATATAAATTTTTTCAAATGACTAAATATATTATAGAATTGAAAATATAATTGGAATTTACTCAATTTTTAGATCATGTTTGATTGTTATTAGATCATTAATTTAAAAATTATTCAAATAGAAGGATTATAAACTACCAAAGGTTGAATTATATTGGAAGAAATTAGTTATGTCTGGTATATCTTTTCTTCCATATAATAAAATTTTCATTTTTAATTAACTATTATGTAATGATTCATAGTGAGGAAAACATATATTCTCAAATTATTCATTATCTAAATGAGAGGATTAATTAGATAACTTCTAAATTAACACTTTTTTTTCATTATCAAAATAATTTATGTATTGAAATATACAATAAAATGATATGGTTAGAAATGATCCATGAAATTAAAATGATGATGTTAATACTGTGAATAATTGATATCTGCTATCGTGATTCCAGAAAATCATCAATGTTGTTAAATAAAAATGATATAGTTTTTTTACAATTTTATAATAGGAATAATATGTGTTTAATTTATAATATATCCATATATTATATTAACAAATTTTAAATTACTTTCTCCAGATAATGTAGATTTTCTCTAATACCATATTATAAAATGTTAGTTAATTGAAAAAATTGCATTCTTTAATAATGAAATTCAATCATTCAAAAAATATTGTATCTTATTATAGGGAAAACTAGTACAATCAAGTATTATATTGAATCTGGAGAATCTTAGTGGGAGAAAAATGTGTATGGATCCCTGTATTGTGTTTAATAGAAAGTAATGTGTAACGTTACATTAATTTCCAAACACAAAAATGATTTAATGGATGATGAAATTTTATAAAATATGTGATGGAATGACATGGTGAGAAGTAAGGATAATATGATTTCATTCAACCTTTTGATAGATTAGCATGGTAGTAATTTTTTCTTGAAACCATTATTTTTTTTGTATGGTGCATAATGTAAATCAAGGTCTATCATGTGATGGTATTAATGGGATTGGTAACATTTATACTTCATAGAAAAAATTGGATGTTTTTTGGGAACATTTATAACCATTCTCTAGGGATTGTAATGAAAAAACCAAACCAATTATTGTGTATAAACATATTTTTTCCTTATGGTTCTTGAAATGAAATAAATATGTACATACAACCATTAATATAAGTGTTGATTTATATATGGAATGTGTGTGTACACATAAAAATGAATTTTCAAAACATATTTTTGATATGTATTATGTGATTTGTGACTGTTTATGATTTTCTTACTTATGTAATGATGTATGAATGTTTCTTGAAGGTTAATATTTTAATTCCCATTTATATAAACAAAATTGATCTAGAATAATTAAATACCATTTTATATTCAATTTTATGGGACATTATAGATTCTTTGTTTTATATCATCCATATATAAATAATGGTCAAATGTTTTGAAATTCCATATATATAGAAAAACAAAATAACATATTTTTTGAACTAATTTTCTTAAAGAATTGAATATTTTATGTTTTTATTTAAATAAGATTATATGAAATATTGAAAGGGGAATTTTTTAACTAAATCAAAATAATATTAAAAGAATAAAATTATCTTCATAGAGTTACCTTAATGGCCAACCAATTTAATGTGACATTGTTTAGATGAAATGAAATTAAAAAACATGTAAAATAATACATTAAATTCTACAAAATATAATTTGGAATAAAAAAAAGATGATTTATGATCTCTGTGTGACTTGGTGGGTTAAGGTCCTAAACCTGAATCTCATAGAATTCTTATCATTAAATACATTGAATGTTTTATGTTATTTTTATTTCATGACAGCATCCAGAAAAAAATAAATTTTTAAATGTAATATATACTATCATAGATCGTGATTTCTGTTCAATTAAAATATCAAAATTAACCAATATTAGACAATTTAAGAACAAATATATGAAGATTAATGATTTTTACCACGCTAATCATGACTAGAATCCAATGGAAACATTTCAACTAATTTCAAATAATATTATAATTGAAATGATTTAGTTTCTCCATTTTTATAAATATTTTATTTCCAAAATGTTATTATTTCTTTTAAAAATATTTAGACAAATCGAAGTTATTTTTATGTGGGATAGAAAGAGAACATCGTCTATAATTTCGTGCATGCATGATTCTATAAATATCCATATTACAACAAAAATACCACATAGACATCAAAAATTGTCTTGGGTACCCTGGTAACCCGAATACTGATCTTTTCCCAAAATACCCAATAGGGCATTCTAGAATCCCATGGGTTGAAAACTATCACATTGCATCATAAAAAATGTGAGTGGGAACAAATTTGAGACAAATTTGGGAGAATGTTCATAAAAATGTCAATATAAAAACAAAAAAACAATATATACAGTACTGTATGAGAATTAAAAATGTTAAGAAAACACCAAGGTAAAATAACCATGTACATGAAAATAAGATAAAATTCTATGTCCAAGATAATGAAACACTATAATCCTATGGATGAATAGTTACTACCACCTCATGGTGGAAACTTACCCTTTCTCAATATTGGATGAGGGTAATCTAAAACCTACTAAAGGAAAATGGGGGGCATGAAAAAAATCCCAATACAGTCTCTCCAAGGAATCCATACAAGTTTTCAGTAATTAATTAACTAAATATGGTTTACAATTTTAGCTAAAAAGTTGAATATCCAAATAATATTTTAAAAATTGATGCTTTATATTTAAAATGATTGAAAATACCTTAAAGAAATGGTTTAACAAAACATCTACATAAAATGGTTTATAATTATTAATAATTCATGGTAAACATTTTCTCATAAGTAATTGAATATATCTCAAATATTGCATGTGATCAATAAGATCATCTACCAAAAGGTTTGATAATTCCATTTTGTGGGATCCTCATACACTCATATGATAATAATGACAATGTATACTCACATCCCTTGACACTAGCCCAAGAGGAATCTTCATCATCATAAAAAGGAATAAAATGCACCAATAGAAAAATTTAATTTTGGGATGAAATATTCTATTTCAAGGGAAATTACATCCCAGTCAATTTGTCCCAATATCTGACTACATAGGCCTGTAGTTGATATAATAAAAATCAATAATGGAAAATTTAATTTAAGACAACTTAAAATAAAATTCAACCCATTATCTATTTTTAAATATTTTAATTTTCCTCATAAAACCCAATATAGGGTTTTAGTAATTTCATGACTTTTTCAATATAATACAAATCAGTTTTTATGAAAATAATTTTAATCGATTTTTTCCAAATACCAATTTTAATAAATTCCATCACATTCAATTGTGAATTTTGAATTCAACAAATTAAATTTATCAAAATTCCATAAATTTTTGAAGTACAACCCAGTTCATTGGAATTTGGGAGGCTGTTATCCCCATTTCATTCCAAATTCAATTTCAATGTTCCTATTCAATAGAATTGGGTTTTTAATCAAGTAGTTGAAATCAATATCAATTATATCATTTAAGTTCATATAAATGAAATAATTGGATTTAAATCAAGTAGCTTAGGGTGAATAAAAATTTTCCCTCATGATGGAATAACCAAACATGGAATCATAAGATCTCAAAACAACAAACCTTATCTAGGAAAATCTTATGAAGAACATTGAATACAAATATCTAAGAATTAATCCTAGTTTTCAATATCTAAAAGAGAGCATATTATATTATCTATTGACATATAGATCTAATAAACCCTAAAGAGCAATGAAGAAAGAGTTGGGAAATAAGAATAGGATGTTAAAACTAACTAGGAGAAGATCAATTTACATTCAGCTAGATTTTTCTCAATTCAAGAAGGGTATGGAGGGTAAAAAATATCATCAGAGGATATCTTCTACAATAATATGATTTTTTGGGGTCGAATAGGTGTTCAAGGCACATAATATGGGTATTTTGGATTTTAAAACAAAATTTCTGACTAAAAAATATGTATGAAGGGTAAGCTCGGTAAGGTCGCATTGATTGACCAACCATGTGGCCTAGTTGTGTCCCCTTTAAATTCAGTTGGAAAATTTCTCCAAGCTAGAAGCATGAATTGTCAAATCCTGTGAAAAAATAGAAAATACACACTTTCTTAATTTAAATAGTTTTCACTATCAGTGTTCATGGTTTGGTAAGAGTACCAGCTAACTTCACACAACCCATATACATTAAAAATTCCTAAGATTTTATTATAATTATTTAAAAAATAAACAAAAAAATCATAAAATATGGGTTTAAGAATACATAAAGAACGCAACATGATGTTACAACCTCCCCTCTGGAGAAACATTAATTTCAACACAAAACATATTCAGAGTATTACATGACAAAAAGACTAGGCCACTTCTCTCAAATCAACGCCTCCCTCTCCCACATCTCATTATTATTATAACTCTACTACCATAAAACACTAACCAAATGAAATATCCTCCCACATTGTGAATTGGATTAAAAAAAATATATTGATTGGTCCTTCTATCACTGATATATCAGGTATATCCTAAATATCAAACCAACTAAGAACATATGATGGATCAAATATATAAATTCATTTCTGAGATACATGGAACATATTATGTATTTATGTCAAATGAGGTGGTTGTTCTGAATTTTATGAAACATTCCCTAACTTCTCAACATCCTCAAGTCGTCCCAAAAGAATAAATAAAAATTTTCTCTTTTCTCTCAATCCATCAATGACCCAACTGATGTGAAACATTCAAGAGCACCTTATCACTTACTAAAAACAAAAACAATTTGCAATGAAGATATGTATAAGGAATATATTGTATTTATTTCACCAAAATTCTATAATTAATGAACATAATCCTTTTTGTTGTCTAATAAACCAAGAATTGTCCAACGAAGGAACATTCCTGGATCTCTGACCAACACAATAAATATTTACAAGGTAGTCTATACAAGGCCTCAAAAGGATACATTTTTATCTAGGGGTAGTAAATGTTGTTATCAGAAAACTAAACCATCCCTAGTGAGACATAAAATTATCCACCAAGTCTAGAACATAGTGGTGGTTCATGTCATGAAAAATCTATAAAAATCAATCTATCTCACCATCTGCCTACGTTTGGTATGTCGTACTAAATAATTCCTAGGATCCTAGTTCCTTATAATGTTCTCTCTAAAAGAAATATGTGAACTGGGCCTCTATATCAAAAACTAAGGTTGTTATAATTCTATAAAAGTGTACAATCATTTTCATGAAGAGATTTTACCACTATGTGACATTGGTTGTATCATGATTGGGTATAATATGATCAAATATGGTCATCATATACAACATAACCCATAGGTCATTCTACTTTCTCTAGGTACTTGAAAACCCCACCACAATGTATGTTGATATCTCATCACACATCCAATTTGGAACTCGTTGTGACTAAAGCAAACATGAAGATTTATAGTTCCCAAACATGATCTTATAGCACATGTAGCAACAAGATATAAAATTTGTAATTCCATGTATCATACCTATCCACCGATGTCTATGTCGCATGTCATTGAAAATCAAAATGGTTCTTGGGTGAAAATAAAACTGAGAATTATTGAATCCCCTATGACATATTTCCATACAATTAACAACAAAACAATGTGATTCAAATAGCAAAGAATTCCCTCTATTGAGAATAACTACTGAGGTATGGAACCCCCCTAGAGAATATCATATTATATTGAACGAATCATCAAGATGTTGCTCCTAAAAAATCATTATGATAAGAAAATATTTCAAATGAACATTGTCCAAATAAAACTTGGCCATTACTCTCAAACTCTGATATGAAACTATGAAAAGAGGGCCATCATGTTCCACACTTCTGATTATTCATTTATTTCATGGGTCAGAAAAGTCATGCTCAATGAATTTTTGAAGGAATTCCATTTCCTTTAGGTATAGGTAATGTCAAAGACCAAATATTGATGGTATTCCACCAAATTCCTCTAATAGAGATTAAATTTTTTGGGAGAAGATATATATCAAGACTATTTGGTCTGGAGACATGGAAAAAATTTCTAGAAAATGGTAGTGCTGCCAAAATTTAATCATGTGCATCCAAACAATGAGTTCATGTTCATGAGTTAGTTAACTCTTCTAATATATCATAATTAGATGAGATAAATAACAAATTACATGATCACCTTGCATATGTTCGAAGACCAAATATTAACATCGTGCATCACAATATGATAGATATCACTATCCTTCCTCTTGTAAGTTCTACACAAATATAGTTGCAAAAATACATTTCATATCAACCAAATATTTCTAATATATCTCATCCCATGAAAACTTTACTCCCTTCTATATTATAGTAGTCATCGAATATACCTAGTTTTATAATTCCTTTACAAATTGGTGATGAAACCCCATTGGACCAAAGAATATATGAATATATAAAACATTTTCCCCAAGTTATATAAACATTCACCTTATCTGGATCAAGTGAAATAAAATGTTTTGAAACCACATTTGCCAATAAATTCACATATTGAAAACGAAAAATGACATTTTTAATTCAGGTCTAAAAGTTTGTGATTTCTCAACAAATCCAGAACTCCTCTACGATAATGTACATGATCCTACATGGACATAGAGTAATCAAGGATGAAATCCAAAAAGACTACTATGAAGTTATTATGGTACTCTTGGAAAATCATGTTTATTATAGAAAAAAAGAATACTTAGTCAATAGTTTGGCCACATTGAAAAATAAGGATCTTATAACGGAGGTACCTTCCCCAAATGGTGGTTTTCTGAAATTTATATTATTTTACTATATCTTAATTGTAAAAATTACAAGGAAATCCCATTTATAACCTCTTCCACCCATTCAACTGGTCATAATTATCACCAATATGAGGAAATTGGTAGATGTTCATTATCATAACTCAATTTAGTTTTTGGTAACTAACCCAAATCTAAAGGATTAACCCTCCTACTTATCAAAGAGAATTAGCATTTCCCATTTTAACACACATGTGTGTATAAACACATTTTCAAAATTATCATCCAACTGATGATTGATATCTTCAATTTCAGTGAGTTCCATGTTGTATGAATGAATAGAAACTAGTTTATTACAAGGAACAAAATCGATAAAAATCACTACCTTCCTAACATGAGAAAAACTAGAAATGTTGAAAGGAAAAATGTCGGGAAAACGGACGATGATAGGAGGGATATAAACTCTCAAATATTACCTCTATATATTAAAAGAGAACAGATATATTACTTTCCAGAACCCTATAAAATAAGGACTTGATGTATTAGACCTTGGGTTCCATTAACCATGAAAATTTTTGAAGACTCTATCAAATGCTGAAAAAAAGTCCCATTGAAGATATCAATAAATTCAGGATTTACTACAAATAAGTAAATCCATACAAAATTAAAAAAAACATCATGTCAAGAAACATAATCTCCAGTAAATACAATCATCTAATTAATAAGGAACATGTGCAGGACTATGCATACCTTTTTATATCTTCATTACAAGAGGTGTATTATTATCTATCGTATAAAACCAAACCATCATCAAAATATATTAAAATTAACAAAATGGGTAAAAATAAATGAATGTGATGTCCCAATATCAAATAGAGAATTCCTTAATGGTGATTTTGTAGTAATGATACCTCTCATAGGAACAGGACCCATATTTTCATCCTTAAGAGAATCTACAACTCCATGTAGTTGATTCATTTCGGGTCCCTAATGATAGAACCCCTTTGTCTGTGAAGAACCTTATCGCACGATATTTTAGTAGGTTTTGATAATATTGTTCTATAGTGTAGAGAAGTAATGACATGGAGGAACTTCTCCAACTAACATGAGCTTCTGTTGGAGCCCCATATCATTGGTACTTTAGTTAAAACCCACATTGAATTCCTAGGCTTGACATAGTAGTAGAAAATAAAACGGCATATACCATGCACTACATGAGTTCTAGAAAACACTTAATTTTTAGAACCACCTCATGAATCATCGCACCTGTAATTTCATTTATAGGAATTCACACTATCAATGAGAGAAAATAAAACTATTATCAACCCTGACATGTCACCTATGTCCATTTCGGCCAATAACACTCTATCCAGCACAACAATATAAAGTGAAATATTCAACGAAAAACTAAAAATTAATATAATATAAATTCCCTAGATCAAAAATTTGAGTCTTTATATTTTCATTTTATAATATATCATTTTCAAAAAACACTAGATTATAAAAAAGGTTGGCATTCTCTATCCTGACAATTTCAGCCTATTCAAGTATGAAATACTCAATCGCCTTGGAAAAAACAATCAACAATGGATAAAAATTGTTAGGGAATAGGGACATGATGTCTTTCTAGTTTGTTACCTCATATTTCTTCTCCATCACCATTAGGTCCCACCAAATTCTTCTTTATCCATCTAGCATGACGGTTCAACTTATCACCTTAATTTCTCCATGTATCCACAAAATCACAAACAAATATTCCATCCTGATCATACATTCCTAAGGCTCTTGAGGGTAATTTTATCCTATTAAATATAGTGTTTTCTGGTGAAGGAAATCTTGAGCATGATTCTGAAAAAAATCTCCCAGAGGTTACTAATTTTACAAATTCAAATGGGGAGTACCATCTTTGAATGTAATTTTTTATAGGAAGAGCATTCATGCATGAATTTTTACTTTCAAAAGGTAGTCGGAATTCATCACATTCATAGAGATGTATGATCCTTGGTTGAAATTTGTTGATGGAATGTTAGTTATTACTTCCTTGGATTTCACATTGGATGATGTCAGTTAGTCTGAGTCTCCATAAGATATTAAAATGTACCTGTGACACTCATTCTTGCTGAAATATCTTTTGGATTCTAGCCAACTTTGGTTCTTATTTCTGATCATTCTATGGAATCTGACATGGAAACCACCTTAGTTTAGGAGAGTAATCACTTTGGGTATCCCCTACATGTATAGATGATTGAACATATATCACCAATTTTCTTCCTAACAATGGGGTTTTTCAAGGGCATAGAACTTGAGGAATCCTACTTAGAACCTGGGGTATCATAATCCCAAGGAATTTCATCCAAATTTTTTCTAAGAAATCCCATGTTTTACACGAGGTGGACCACGAGTTTAACATCATTCATAGATGGAGTGAGAGGGGTTGATAATGACACTTGGTGAATATGGATCAAATAGGGACATCCCTAGGAGTTACCACCTATATGGTTCACTATATGGGTTGATTAGAACAACCAATGAGAGAGGGTCCAAGATGGTGTTTCCCCTAAAGGGAGGATGTCACACCATCAATACTTGTATGATCACCAATGAGGGAAATTTGTAGGTTTTCTCCCCAAAAAGGGAGGCATTAAGTCTTACCATTTTTTTAATGAACATCATTGAGGTGTCTTAGGTACCCTAGTTAGAATACAAGGATAAAAACCCACATAGATTGGAGGTTAGTGTGGGTATTATGCACTAAAACAACCCCTTTTAAAATTGATTTATCTACGCTAGGTGATGATTGATGCAAGGATTACATATGGTTAGATTCCTGGATGATGGTTGGATGATTACTTATGTGAATGGGGATTAATGGTGACTGCAAACCAAATGAATGAAATAATCTATCTATGTTGTGGTGGAAAGAGTATGAATCTATTTGTACTAATGATAGTGGGATTTAGTGGATTGTAAAAATTATTGATGAAGTTGTGTTGAAAATTGGTGGGGTTTAGTACATATCCCATCTAGTTGGAAATTAGACACCATCTATTTATGTGAAACAAATTGAACGGAATTGATGGATTAATTATCAGAATTGAATTTTAGGGAGGTTTTCATTGTATCCTAGTTTTTTTGAAATCAATGTTCCTGTAGATCTAGAATTTGGCTGGGAAACTGTAGGAGGTGGTGAATATGGAAATGGGGGAATGTGGTTGGGGATTATGCCCTGCAGCAACCCTAGTGAATAGTGATATGTCACTGGGATAAGTGTGGGGTGATGAAGGTTGGACCAAACAACCTATATAATGGCGGATCTTTAGGATGCTTCCAATAAAGTGAATATATCACATCATGAGTGTACAACCCTAGGAGGGGGAACACACATTTACCATTGTTTGGGATTGATCCTTATTTAATAATTCTACATACCCTATTTACCTTACATGTATCAAAACAAACAGAGTTCAAAATGAATGTCATGGATTCTTCCAATCTCTATGACCAAGTGATTTATGCTTAGTGTGAGAACCATTAGATGGTAGTAGACATAACAATCATTTCAAGAAAGATGTGTTGGCGGGTGATGTTGTCTTGCTTATGAATATCGAAACCCAAGAGGGTTATGTCTAATGTGGATCTCATTATATAGGATGAAGGGTTTTTCCCATGTTACTTATATGCAATGAATCATACCAAAGGAGGTACATGGTCTTACATGGAGACTACCTGTGGAGCACACAATAATAAAACCCAAAGGGTGAGGGTTGGAGATCTGATGATGGGCGAAGTAGTATGCTCTCGATGACCATCCCATCTCTATTCCCATGAGGAGGATTTCATTTCATTCACTCATATGTGGTGACATTCTATAATTTCCATGATTAGAGTGATCACATTTTAGTGTCATGTGTCAACGATGTGTGTTCTTGGTAGTTTATCATTCGACATCTCATATAGGGGGATGAGTCCTTACCATAAGTAATTAAATAAATGGAACATCTCAACTCTTAGGGAAGGTAAGGAATAAAAAATCCCGGAGATAATGGTGTGGAGGATTGGTCGATGGTGGATTCCATGTATGTGTGGGTATAATTTAATGTAAAACTCATTAGCATTACTATGTTGAAAAGAATGTGTAGGGAACTTCAATAGAGGACACCACATAAAGGACCAATAATTACAAACACAAAATGTTGGAGGGCCTCATAGATAAGGTACGCGAAAAAAATTGGTGTCACTCACAATGAGGGCATAGAAAAATTGATTTATAGTTAAGGTGACCCATGGAGTCATAATGAGATGGTACGTGAAATATTGTAGGGTTCTGTGAAAAATTATTGGTTGTGAACAAGATTTTGTGGTGCTCTAGAATGGGGTTTCGTGAATGTGGTTACATTTACAAACACCCAACATTGGTGAAATGATATTGGGAGAGGTTCAAGTCATTATGGTTCCACAAGAAGGGGGACCATTAGGGACCTTTCATGCAAGATCCTTTACCATTAGGTATCTATGTTCATTCATGTTTTCTTGGAAGATTATTACACATGGAAGAGAAATGGTTCACCTTTTGGATCATCCCTGAAGAAAGGGGACTTGTATTTATAGATAAAAATCACTAGAGGTAGTGTGTATGATTTTCACGGTGGAAGAGGAGTTCCACACAATAAACAATTATTAAATATTTATTCCTTATTCAATTCTCCTATCCTCCTTGTAAAAAAGAGAAAAATTTGTCACATTGATCATATAAGATCCTCGTTTGAAGATTCTAGTCTAACTCGTACACATTGTATCTTTTTCACTCCTGAGTTCAGATTATAAGAATGATTCTTTTAATATAATCATTATTTTGGTATAACCAATGTTTAACTTAGTAGATCTTTTTTGAATACAACACTGAAAAATTCCACCACTCTAAATATATTTTTAAAGGGAACAAAAATTTCGGGATTCGAGGAAAGCGCTGATGAATGGAAGAATTTCACAGAGGTTCAAACAAAACTCACCCTCTATAAAAAAGGATGCATGTCACACACACGAAACTACTAGTCCATTCCTTTAAATAGCTGGGGTGTATATGGTACATTTACCATTCCATGCTATTAGAAAAGTGATCTCACGCTTCTAAGATCTGAACATCTACATGAAAAGAAATTAATTTCTGTTAACTATTGCACATATATCGACCATTAGTTTATGAAACAATACACATTGTTCACTACCTTCCCAATAACTGATGAACAAACCTTGAACATTCATATTTATTTAAAAATCATTCAATATTTTTTAAAATATACGATCTAGGGACCATTGAGGTGATTGAAGCTGAGAATGCCTCATGATTGGATGAAATGACTGAGAAAACTCAAGAACTCAATGTCAGGTGAGTCGTATTAGATAATTAGATGCTCTTGTGAATCCTCACATAGCAGTATAATTATTACCTTCTTCGTGACATACTAATGTTATGGAATTTCAGAATACCTAATGATTTTTCAATTCATGGTATTTAAACAGACTAAATGTGGTCATTGTTCATGTGGGACGACATCCTCTAATGATGAAACATCATTATGAATGTCCATGATGCGAGGGAGACTCAAATTGTTTTTGTCAATGTCATGAATGTAAAGATGAGGATGATCATGGGGGATGCATTGGATGAGGAAGAGTTCCATTCCCACAATGCTAACACCTTCCAAAGTGGCATGAATAATGAAAACAATGATAGGAAGAACTATGATCTATGATTAGGGGGAAACATTACATGTTAATGGGCATGGGAATACTAGGTACGCTACACATGAGAGGAGTTTGGATAGAAACTGCAACACATCAGACTACATGAGGTAGTATGGACATCAAAATTCCATTTTTATTAGCAATTGGATCTTTTCATGAAGCTAGTTAGACAATGGTCGATTGAATCAATCATGTTCCACCACAACCATAGAGATGATGGATTTGGCCTATGGTTTGTTCATTTTATTAGTGTTATTCATTTAAAGAGACTTTACTATGATTAGTTCTTTCCACAAAAGAACACTTTAGAGGATAAGAAACATACCCCAATTTGGACAAAGAATCTATTAGATTCTGTGAAATAAAATATTATTATTAAACATATCCTAAATGGTATCCCATTATATATGTGGTTTGACCAAATCTTGAGAATGTACATGGTGAGGCTGGCAGGTCAAGGGAAGTAGTGTACAGTTGTATCACATAAGGTGAATGTGGTATCATATTCGTTGATCATGGATGTAGGATAATATCAATAATGGGGGTACAACATGATAATATATTAAAACCCATATGTACACTATGCTTCCCTTCCTCCCTCCTTCCTGAGGGTATGGATTCTTCTGGTAATAAAAAATAGAATGGTAATCTGCCTAAGAATCCTGGTGATGGTCGGGATCATGGATTCCTACAACATGGTGAATCTTGAAGTTCCTCTACTGGCTTTGATTTTTATAAATCATGTACTAATTTCTAGGGGACTCACAACCAATAGGACCTATGGGCCATTTCAGATTCTTCGTGATTGGATCGCAACCCCTCTCAGAGGACATGAATTTTAAAAGGCTATATTCCCTCTAAGTAATGGTTTGCGACTATCCGTTAAGAACAAATATGGGATCTATCCAGTGTCACTCAATGATGAAGGTTCCAAACTCCAAATTGGTATCCATTATAATTTTAACTTAAATACCTTCCCCACTCTTGTCGGTCTAATTGTGGATGGTTTTATATGTTCAATTTAGTATAGATAATACCTCCAGTGAATTATGGGAGGTGTTTTAGTGGAAATGATTGATGAATTTATTATCCGTTATCCATAAAATATGTTGTGGTTTTCTAGATAGTATTGATTCCTTTAGATGGTGTTGAATAATTTTTATAAAATGGTTCATGAAGACAAGAACCCATGTATCCTTTTCCAACTATGGTGAATGATTGAGCCTATGGAATTCAATGAGAATATCATACATCCTCTTACCAATATTGATGAAGGCCTACCAATGGAATAATCAAAACCCAAGGAGGTATAATATCAAGAATAAATATTTCAACAGTGCCTCCACATGATCAAGCCATTTGTTTTAGAACCATAAAAGTAGGAAATCATGAGAACTGCAACTCATGGGAAAATAACAAAATCCAGGGTAGTGTAATATGGAAGCCCAATAGCTAGGACATCACATGGTGTTTATGTATCTCCACCACATGAAGGGGGTGGTCCGAAAGGAGACCTCAGTGGCTGAAAAAAGAAGCCCCTGGAAAGAAAATGTGATATTTTCTTTAAACTATTACCTAGGTGATCTTCCCCTCACATTGGTTTTCCTAGAAAACATTACAAAAAGTGATAAATCATTAATTCTTGTCATAGAATATAATGATATATGGGGTTCATCAACTAGAAATTGGGCACATCCTATTCATGGATAGAGGTGATGTTCAATTGCAGTATGTGTATCTAAAATATATAGAAATATATGAATGATAATGGGGGAATGTGATGATCCATATAACATGGGGAATGTGATTCCAAGTTAAGATCGTGATCTGGAAGAACTGCCTCATGGGGACAGTAATGATGAAGAAGAAAAATAATAATCTGAAGTAGAGTTTCAATAATGATAGGATGAAAAAGATGGAGAATAAGTGGTTGAAGAATAATAGACACCATGTTGGGAATCCCCAAGGACAGTGGATCATCTGAGGAGTCTATGAGAGATTTTCCTAATTGTGGGATCTGAAGTGAGGATTGTCGAGAATATCTACGTAAGCCTTAACATACATCTTCTTTCTTCATTCCCCATTTCAAAACATCAATACACTAACCAAATCTTATTCTGTATAGTCAAACATCAATGATGATAAAGGATCGCCCACTATAGGGGGTGAAAATGTACAATTTGATGTAGAGGGATGTACCTATGAGCCTGCACTAAGGCTTATCTAGGAATCAATCTAGTCATGGATGAGGCAGAAAAAGCTGGGCCAACCAATGGGTCCAGTTCCACAATAATATCCAAGGAGCTAGTGCTAGTCATTGATGTAACAGGAGTTGAAGTAGCTCTATTAGTGTAAATTCATGTGGTGACATGAGAACATGCTCCAACAACACTCCTCTCTAGTATGTATCTACCTATATAAATTCATATCTATCACTTTAGTATTAGATTTACTAAAGTACCAATCTCATGAAGTGATATAAATGTTATAAGCTTAGTAACTGGATGAGAATGGAAATTCAACATGAAATATTCTGATGATTGAACCCATTCACGAGAGTATAGTTTCCCATATTAATCCATATATGGAAACATGTGAGAAGGATATTGTGACTATGGTTGATTCCAATGATAGGGCTAATATGGAAGCTGGTGAAGGTGGGTTCACTGATGAAGAAACATGTGGAGATGGTCATCCCCATGTCATAGACCCCCTGTCAATTAGAGAGGAAGATAGAGGAAAATGTTTTTCCTGGTGTTATGGACACCTACCTAGAATATGATACTGCATATCCTAGGGAATTGGATTCCATAATTCATGAGATGTTCTGGGAATGTTTCATGACCCGGTGTAGGGCAAGGAAGTGTATCGATTTTTTATTTGAGTTTACATATGCCTAATGGGTGAGAAAAATGGTTTTACTCCCCCATTGGATATGATTTCAATTCATTGGAGGGGATGAAAATCATGATCCTCATGTAATGATCTATGACTAACATGTTGAGAAGATGTATGAAATCAGTCAACAGTCATATGATTCATTGATTTTAGAGAAATATGAAAGAATCCATAAGCATCAAGAGGTTGAACTAGATATTCATCTCATAAAGGAATATATTAATAACTATTCCACCTATTTCTCCAATAAATTAAAAAATATTGTGTGATTGAGAGTCCAACTATTTGATGACCAAGTGTAGCAAAAATATTAGATCTATCAAGTTGATGATCTCTAGGTTGAGTGGGACCGAATGTAGATTGGGTATAATAAGATTCATCTTAAATTTGATTGTGAAGAGAGGGATCTCGAAAGCTTACAATAAATTCTGGACTCTATATTCTTGAAGGTTGGGGAGATGAAGCGCTCTATTGAAGTGGATGATCCATAAGAGATGTTTCTTACAAATCTGAAGGAAGAATCATTCATTTTTACTATATTGGTATTTCAATCATGGAAACATTCATGATTTATTTAATTATTTCATCCTAATATTATTTTTGAGTCACCTAATGATCATTCCCTAAGCACACATGCATTATTCCCAACATGAGAAACAATGGTAGACCGAATAATTGTTCACATGGTATGAGATTGTTATGTAATCATTGAACACCCATTTTTTGATATTCTTGGATGATCACCAGGAGGGTATGTGATGAGATTGTTTTTGACTAGAGAATGGATCTCTTGAAGAATCCAAATTTCCTTTTCAAATGTTCTCTAATGAATGAAAAATATAATGTAAGAGGTGTTTGAATCTATCCGAACAATGTGGAATGTGAAAGGTGAATCTAGATACCCAGAAATATGGAACATAATGGGAGTAGTTCACAATATAGGAAATTTGTAGACCTTGTTTGAAACACAATACTCGTATTTAATAGCATGAAATTGGGGAAAATAAACAAAATTCAACCATTAACTGAGTTTGAAACACAAAACCTATCATGAAATTCCATCTAAAATATTTTTTAACATTTTCCCTGGAAGGTTGGTTGGCTTTTTCCATACATAATATTTTAGTTAGTCCCATCATATGTGGAATCTGGTGAGGATCCATAGAATGGGGGAAAATTGAGGAAATGGAGTTATGGAATGTTTGAATTGCTTCCAAATCACTTGGAAATTTGGAACCATGTCATAGAATTTACTACTATGAGTATATTATTTCAAACAAATTTTATCAATATCTTGCATGGAATCATCATATTCTATTTTAAGAAATAATTGAAGATGTAAACAATCTTGCAGATGAACAACACCGAGGGATAAGAACTCTCTAGCAAAGCTTGATATTCATTATAGTTTTATGTATTGAAAGTGAGGATGTTGAATATATACATTAATGTTCTATGGTAAGGATCATTCTTGGTACAGTTTAATTTCATATGATCTGGACATTTCCCACAACATAACATAATGTTATTAGGATGTTATACACATTTTTTTCATACATCATGGACCTAGGCAAATAGTATAAAGTCATTTTGAATTCACTAAGGAGTTATCTATTACTAAAGTATTTTTATGGCACATTGGAAAGAAAAGAAATGTGCATGTCATCAATGAATATTGTGTACCATAAATGTATAATGAAATAGGAGGGAGGAATGAATATTTTATATGGAATGAGAAAAACTCATTGTGAAATGGGGCAATAGGAATCCCAACACAACACCATGTATCCCAATGTGGCTTCTAGTTTATCTTCATATACTTTGGACAGAGGATAACATTTTTGGATTGAAAACAATGGTACCCATGTGAAAAAAACTCCTATTACCATGTGAGAAATGATCCGTACAAGATACATGGAATGGTACATGTGTCTATCAGACACCTGGGAGTGCACAATAGGGATGACATGATGGATGAAATCTCATCATTCAGCAAATATGTAAAAGGGTTGTATGTCTGGAATTATAGGTCTTGGATTATGGCGTGTCTAGTAAGAAAGGATAGATTATTCACCTTATTCGAAAAAAAGGATCGTAACCACACAAGTTGAGAAAGGTGTGAAAAAAATGGAAAATTGACCGCCAACCACGTTCGAAAAACTAGAACCATCATTTTCTATCAAAGACCAATCAGGGGTTTGACCCATGAAAAGGGGAGGAAAATGTGTCATGAAACCATTACCATTATGGGGTACATCTACATTTGAAGGATTATGGAAAACCCAAGCCATGTAGGATAAAAAGTGTAGACTAAAAATTTTAGAGTGTGGGATTTAGATCATGGGTGTGTAAATAATTTATTGTCATATTTCATGAATCATGAAATAAATGTTTAGTGTTAGGGCATGCACAGATCATGTTGTAAGTAAAACATAATGTGAACAAAGCCATGAAGTCTCATGTTTTTCAAAAACACCTTAAGATGAAGGGCATAAATTTTATGTTCAGTATTATTATACCATAACTGAGGCCTAATGTACATAATGTGAAACGAACATGGGGATAGGCCCAAAAATGAAATTTCTAAAATTCACTATGTATCCCATAAGGATGGGAATAAGCCACATATAGTTCTAAAAAAATTATGTAGGAGACCAAAAATTGTTGGGGAAATCATCTTTGGTAAGGGAGATGAAGCAAAACATAACCATCACGGGGCATCTCGAACATGTTCATGCTAGGATCACTGTTTAATATAGTTTTTTGTGGAAATTATCTCATTTATGTTCATATTATTGGATCCTAAAAGAGGCGTTCAAAGAGAAATATGCATTATATGGTGTCACAACAAACTCAACATGAATGATGACCAATGAGGACCTCAAAAACCACATGTGTATTCTTATGGAATATCACATGTAGTATAATTTCATGTTCTATAATCTATGTTGTGGTCAATGTGGCCAATAATTTTATAATATTGTGAATGGCCTTGATTAAAATGTGTTTGGGTGTCACTATGTTTCCCATAAGGATGGGAATCAAGCCATTCATAGCTCTAATATTCTGGGTAGTTTATCATCATGTAGTAATAAAACAGGCTAACTGATGTGAAATGGGAAGAATGTTGTGAGTATAAATGGGATTGATTTTCTAGGCATCAAATCATAATAATGGATGATGGTAATCAATTAAAATGTAGTTATTAAAGGTAAATATCCTTGTACTGATCTAGCGTGTACACAAAGAGGGAGGGAACAATATAAAAAAATTATTGTTTTTTTGACATAATGAACTAGTATAGAAAACCCAATAGTCACTACTTATCATCTGCAGACTGAAATAAATCCAAACAAAGTTATGTAGAAGTGGAATGGTGGATAACATG
This sequence comes from Viscum album, assembly GCA_963277665.1. Taxonomy (NCBI): domain Eukaryota; kingdom Viridiplantae; phylum Streptophyta; class Magnoliopsida; order Santalales; family Viscaceae; genus Viscum; species Viscum album. The sequence goes on from OY728160.1 coordinate 716,093,394, forward strand.
TTCCAATGGTGATGTCCTCTAAGGTTACAATTTCACAATGTTGTGCCATTTTGCTTCATGAGGGTATGATGACGGTGTCGAATTTAATGTTCATATGAAAGGATCTGTATATTCATTTTTATATCATGTTTTAAATAAACCTGTTTCTATGAATTTTATTGTCATTATACTATAAAATCGGGAGGAGTGGTATCCCAAAGGGGATGTGTATGCATTGAAAAATTAAACCAACATGAACTATGTCCACATAGTCTCACACTAGAGCACACACTCCCATGATAAAACTCGTGTAATGGAGCTGAAAGGATGAAATTATAGATGGAAGTAGTCAAAATATTTTGGGAATTTCTATGTATACCATGAGTAATTGAATCACGCCTTAAATAGTTTGTGACCATGTTTTGTTAAAAGACTAATTTCGGATTCATGTCTATTCAAATAAGTACATCATGGTGGTGTTGTACAATATAGAGTTTTATTTCTTGGACTATGTGGTTCCTATATTAGGTTCATATAATTCATACCATGGAGAATGATTATATAGAGGATATACATAGTATGGGGTGGTGATAAACTCGACATTAATGGGGAACATGGATGCTCATCTCCAAAACACATATTCATGAGGACAATTGTATAAAGTTTAGAGTTGTGACTCATCAAATATATGGGTTGTAAACAGTTTATGGTCATAATGCTTCTAACTACAGAAAATAGTTTATCATAATGTCACATAGATATAGGCTTTCAGTTTTTGGTAGTATAGTTGGACCATATAGAGAATAGGGTTTAAGTTATATGTGTTACATGACGATATGGGAAACCTGATGTGAATGAGTACCTTAGAGGCCTCTACACCAAATGAAATGATTAAAAAATAATTTTTCATATACTTTGAATTCATAATTAATTTTACTCGGGCACCTAGTTTAACATCATATATATGTGATAAAAATTGTTACACAATTTATTGACATTCAACTGGGGTGATGGGAGAGGAGTTTTCTCAAGTTAGTTATGTGGTGAAACCTTTATAACCTAATGTAAATTAAGTCTAGATAGGATCCACACAACACTAAGGTCTCCTAAGAGAAACTCAGTCCAATAGGATGAAAAGTTGAAATTATAGGTGGGACTGAACAATAAATTTATGGAAATTCAAACATATCCCATAAGGATAGAAATCAGTCCGTATGTAGTTCATGATCATAGAAGGGAGGAAGGATAATTTCTAAAGTTATTTCCTCCAAGATGAGTAAATCATTTTGGGGTTGTGATGTTTTGATTCATACCACTTGGAATACATGGTTCTCAATTTAGGGTCTTGGAATTTACACTATGGGGTAACAGAACTTCACTATCAGGGTATGAGCCCTTCGAAAACTCCAAATCCCTAATGATGTATTATTTTTTTTGAAAAAAATAATTATGTAAAAATTTATGTATCACAAGGAATCACACAAAGAGGTTAAAGAAAATCCATGCAGGAAAGTCCCAAATATACTAAAGTTCCTTGTCAATGCATGTAGATGTATTAATTGAAAATTCAAAAGGGATGTGGGACTCCACTAGAAGACAGGGTGGTGGGAGAAGATGTAAATAAATACTTTTTAGATCCATATAATGAATGGTAAAACGTATTGGTAAGGAAAAATTTTCCCCAAATTCAAAACACATGATCAATGACTACACTAGTGGGGGATGGGACATGATAATTTGGAATCAAGTCCTAACAATTTTCCAATAAATCCCCATTGCATTCCAAATATTCATTAGGGTGTTGTCCTAGGATGATAGGTGAGCCATTTTGGATAGGAACCGTTATGTTTTGGGGTCCATCTAGATATGATTGATGGTGGGATTTGAACATAGGCCGACATAATGTATTGTAATGAATCAGGGGAAGAGTCCATGTTGAACCTTGCAAATTAGGTTTTGTACCATATTAAATATGATCTTTTCAGTGGAAGGGAAGAGATGGAATTGGGTTTAATTTCATTGGTGTTGAAATTACATTAAGGTCATAATACTCTGACCAATAACTCTTATTTTATGGCCAAATTATTTGAACAATCAGAACCCAGTTTAAATTCATGTTCCTAGCATGTGTATGTGTAGCATAACATTTTACAATAATGTTATTGATGGAAAATTTAATATCATGTTGTAGGGATTTGATGAGGATAGACGTGCCAAGAGTTATCTGTATTATGTGGAATCTATAACCCAACATTCATGAGGACCCAAGGGGCCCTCTCCACACAACACAATTCCATGGAGTACACATACAATGTTAAAATTCGTGATTTTTTTAATTAGTGACTCCATTTAACTTCATAATCTATGGACGTGATATATTATGAATTTTACCATCATGTAACTAAGATGATGATTCACATTATTTATTAATTTATATTTTTGTGATGTGGGTCACATTCCTATTGAGGTTGAGAATAAAGGAACATCAATGATGTCCCATTAAGAATCACTCATCTAGGAATCTGAATCAATGTAGGATAATGTCATCTAGCTTGAACAATAGTGTTATCAGTTTAAGGTTATATAATTTTGATTGTGGGTTGTTAGGGAGTTTAATAACATTAAACTAGGATGTTAAGGGTTCCATTTTGTTTAGCTACCTACAACAACTATGTTGTACCCCATTCATGTGATGTACTAGTTTAAGATATGGGAATTTGTTTGAGAAATTATTTTATCCCCATCTATGGTGACTGAAGAGTATGTACCATTTGGAAAGACCTTGATAATGATGTACATTTCATCCCCTATAGGCACTAACTTTGGTGTCTCCCATCTTGGTATCATTAACATCCAAATACCCAAAACATTATAACCTTTGAGGATGGAGTAGAGGAGAACGTTCTTGTAGAATGATGAGGATATTTTTTCGGGAGCCTCTATAGACTATTAAAGAACCAAATCCTCTTCTTATTGACGACATCCAACTCAGCTAAGAAGATTGTGACTATTTATTCTAATGTCTTCGGATCATAGACAATTGTTTGGTGCGATGGTAGATGGAAACAACTAATTTGGAATTACTCAGTTCCACACACTAATGAATATGTAGTCAGGTATGTTGAATTTCTATCCTTTATCCCATATGCCCGATGATCATTGGGATGCTTGTCCGACCAACATTTCGGGTTTGGTCCCACTGTATACCATAGAATGTTGGAGATGGTTTTGATGTAAGCCTCAATATTTCCATTCACCTAAACATGGATGAGAGATGTGTGGTTAGTCGACATATTGTACTTGGAATACAACTTCTTTAGCTCAGCTACTCGGATGTTGGTGAGGTTTTCAGTGAGAATGGAATCGGTGACTCTGAATAGATAAATTTCATGGGTGCTCACAAATTCAACACTCGATCAGGATTTGAATTCCACGAGAGGGCCTACTTCTTCCCACATGTAAATTATGTTCATTGTGATCATAATGAACCTGCACTAGTGTGTTGTTTCTTGTGGATATGGTCCCATGGCCTCAAGTTCCCAAATTGTGAAGGACTAACCGTACATGAAAGTATGGGTGGGTCTCATAGTCGATGATTAATGTGTGCATGAATTTGACATTCATGGAAACTCTTGGTGAACTCTATATAATCATGGGAAATGGTGTGAGAGAAGTATCCCAACCTAAAAATCTGGTGGGAGAGTTTCATTCCTACCCAATTACAACAACATGAATAGTCATGACCTTCCTTTATAACCTTTGGAATCTTGAATCCATAAATGAAAATGTGGAAGTTCCATCAAACCCATATTGGTGGAGAGTATTCTGAAGAAAGGATCCACCCTAGATGTTGAACTAAGCTACACATTGTTGAATTTGATAATGTTAGACTCTATTACGCATGAGTCTTCCTTGAAGGAGATACTCAAAAATGGGAGTCATTCAATTTTAGGACTCTTAAACTGTGGGGGGGGGATCTAGAGGTTCATATGTTGTGGAACAAACATTATGTTTGTTTACCTATTGGCTTTCTTCATCATCTATAATTTATGGGTTTATGACCCATCGGTGTGCCCGAGGGATGAACAAATCATCCTGGTATGTATAAAAGACAAATATTTTTAGAATAACCAAGTAATTATCTCATCTATTCAATAATTGTGGATAATGTTTCACCTATGATCTGGAATAGAACTAGGCCATTAGTTTGAGAGTGAACACCAATAGAGTAATGAGATTTAACTTCATAACAACATATTCACCTTCGATATGATTTATTACAAACTCATTGTCTCCAATGATGTGCATTTAGGGAACATCAATATTGAGGGCCACCTCAATACTTAGTATGAGAGCCTGATCCATTGCCTCATTGTTTGTGCAACCTTCAAATAAAAAATTAATATGGAGGATGGCATTTGTAATTGTGATGAATATAATATATAGGCATAATCTATTGATTTTTTGACCATTAACCCTTCTGATAATTTTGATTCAAGCTGAAAAATCAAAATGATTCCACCCACATGAGATAACGTGATCTAATGAGATGATCGCTTCTTTTAGAAAATCACGATTGAGTTACTGCTCTATGGGGGCCTTATGGGAGAGTGTAATAATTATTGATCCCGACCATTATAGGCCATATGTGGAACAAATTTGATAAAAAAATACTAAATAATCATGACCCAATTATCTAGAATTTCTGTTAATATAGTGTAGTTCATGATATACATTAGTGGGACTACATGGGATACTGGTGGTATATCATGGTTATCCAGATAGTGACATAACATCTGCACTGTGAATTCTATCATGTGGATTCTCATACTGATATTAGATTATTTTGAATCCATATCAAGGAACCTATGACTGAAATAGAACAAACTATTATCTATCAATTTATTTTTCTTCTGGGAATGCAGGGTGACGAAGGATTATGCTAGGGAATTCAAATAAATGGCCAATGGATTCCAGAAGACAGGTGGTATGAAAACCAGAGGCTAGATATGGTACTCCATGATCTCTAAAAATGTAGTCTATAACTCTTAACCCATTAATAGATGACTCCTATCATAATATTTCTAGAAAAAATATTATACTTAAAGGATCGATTTTTCATGAACTGATATGTGTATGATAAGTGTCTTTGGAGGCCTTGGAGCTCCTAACGGTTTCTCAAAGGAGGAATCTGACTAATTTCTTTGAAATTATTCAGGTCAATATTCTTTCCACTATACCAGATGTCAAATCCTAGAAACTTCCCTAAGGTAACCTCAAAGGCCCACATCAATGTGTTCATCATCATATAGTAGGAGTGCTGAAAGACAAACACTTTCCCATGATTTATGAGATGTCCTTAACATTTGTGGTATTTCTTAACAAAATCATCCACATAGAATTCAACATAAATTACAATGATATATTTAAATACGTGTTTCATTTTATAATGATAGGTGGCTCCAACATACATCAAAGAGAAGGAATTATTTAATAGGAGAAGGTTACTTACTAAACATTGAAGGTGGTGGAATCTACATCTTTAGGGGCCATCTATATCTAATGGTACTAGTAATAAACATCCATTAATGATATAACATGGAATATACAAGTTTAATTGATCAAAAAACTATTACTAGAAGGGTAAATTCAGCCTTAGGACAATGACTATTAAGGTCTTGAAGGTTGATAAAAAAAATTGATTTGTTTGTAATTATTGCAAATGGTAACATTGTTAGTGATCCACATGGGGTACTGATATTACCAAATGATGTTGTGTTTTATGATCTTATGAAATTCATATATAGCCATAAAATCACCAGAAGGTTACTTCTTCCTAGGAGGCTTCTTAAACTATAGTTGATATACTTTGATACTAAGATTGTGGATGGCGACCTGGTCATCTTGTCATCACATTTCATTATCACTCCAAGGAAAAAATCATGATTATGCTTCCTAAAATCCACATTATCCTCAAATTCCTCTAATATAATGGTTGAACTAATCTACATTATCCTTGGATCATCCAAGGAACCCAGATTCACTTAAACCAACTCATCAAAGGCGTTAGAGTATCCCTCTTCAAACATGGGATTATCAACTTTAAAATCCTCTTAATCATATACGGAATGTGAATCGGTAGGAGGAAATGGCTCATTCAAGGCAACTAATCCCAAGGGAACACTGGTGCCTACATAGATAGATGTGGGGTCCTCACTAGGGAACTCATACCCCATTGATATTATGTTTATAATAGATTTTGACCCAACTCCATCCAGTGTTACTCTGAGGGGTCTACACCTGATGATGTCAAAGCAGTGGTGAAGTGTCAATCTATATCGGCACAACCCAGATTCGCAAAATGAGAATATATGGAATTCAATTGTAACCATGGGGAAAATATCATTATACTTCAAAAGAGTAAGGGGTTGTAGAATCACTCATGTTTTTACTTTGTAGAAATATGTGGTAATCTTCTGATGTTCATTATACCTGGGAATGATTTTTCCACCTATTCTCATAAATCTTGAAGTATATTCTAATGTCTAGTTTTGTGGCCTCAAAATAGATAAAAAGTAGGATAGAAGTATCATCCAGGACCATCCATGGGTTTACCACAGTGGTTTTATGTTCATTATCAATGTTATGGAATCCTTTATCCTTCCTCTTATAGTAGTAAAGATCCAGATAGCGGGCTTCACAAGAGGTGAATGTAGATGCATCATCATGAATCACATACACTCAACCATTGAGGGTGTACATGAGGAAATAGTGATATGTGGAGGGAACAAATGCATGTAAATGAAAACATGGTCTACAAATCAACACATTGTAGGCGGTATCCTATAAGAATACAATGAACTCAATTATTTGAATAAGGCCACAAAATTGGTTCTTAAAGTGGATTTTCCCTCCTAGATTCTTCTATGTCCTATCATAACCCTGTATCTTCAAGCCAGAGATACTCTGATCTTGTTCAATCATTCTATGCATGAAAAACATTTTGGTTGGATGAGATTGAGCACAAAACAAATGTCCAATATACATTGGATAACATTCATGCTATTGAACTGTCTAGTGACGTACATCCATTAGATATTCCATATACCGGGGTACCTTAATATTATCTAGATAATTCGATGATGTATTGAAATTATGCTCAATAAAATTACACCACATGTAAGGCCTCTATGGACACTTTCACTATTTCAAACTGAAGAGGGTTTCTCAAGGCTTCCTTGAGGGATTATCGCATATCTTCTGATATAAGAAGAGAATAAATGATTGGTGAATTTTCTAGAATTCTAGAGAGGTGCTTTGTTGCATCATTATTATCTTATGGGCGCTTATTTCTACATACATGAGATTACTCTTTGTTAGGAGGTATAAATGAAACTAGAGGCTGAACCGGGGGATTTTGACTGGTGCAAAAGGAATCCGGATTTTCATCACCTAAAGCACCTAAGGTCCCAACCAGCTAAATACATATGGATGAGTCCTATACATAGTTGTACATGAATAGTTATAATGTAGTGATAGCTATTCATTCTGGTCATGTAACACGATTGGTGGTGGCAGTGAATCTGACATGGAATGTTGAGAGGATTGTACATGTTGAACTGACTGTTTGGTCTTGGTAGCATGCATGTAATTCCACGATGAACTAGACTATTTATCATAATGATTCTTATATACTCATATCCATGGATGATGGAATTGTATTGGGACATTTAGAGGACATTCCTGGTACTCTTCATCATCAGGGATCAAGTAGGGATCCACCAACATGATGATATATATAGAGTCATACTTATGCTCATAATTTAAGAAATATTCCTATAACACCCCGACCCCAGAAGCCCAGAGTCGGTGTATTATTACGTATCATTGGCATGAACACAAAATATCATGTCTCAATAGACCGATTAGTTTAGTAGCTTTTGAAGTACTAGATACATTCATAATTTTTTACATTACATCATAAAATGTAAAACTAAAACCACATTATTTCCGTAGACAAGCCTGAGATCCCATAGACTATCCCTGCACGTTAGTCATATTATAATTCTTCTCATCTTGAGAAAAATAAAACATAGAATGGCTTGGGCTTAGATTCATAGTAAGGATAACAATATATCATAAACATTCATAAATAAGTATAAAAATTTATGGCAATGTATAAGTCTAAAACAAAAGTGTTTTAAACATGAACTTCAGAATAATATGGAAAAGATAAAATCAAATAATTCCATTTACATATTCACATGAATATTTTACTAGTCGAATAATCACATTAAATATCAATAGTCACTTTTATAATTATGGAACGCATAATTACAGACATTGATAACCACATAGTCATGGCCGTGTGCCATGACTACAAATAAGATGTTTTTAAGGCCTTGTGCCAAGACAATAGTTAGTTTAATGAGACCTACTGATGCATCGAGGAGCTATATTGGGTTCCACCCATCACTTACTAAGTCCAATACATTCCCCATATGAATGTTCTAAACATAACATAAACATTCGTATTAAAACTATATTATGAAATGTCAATAATTTATCCACAAACCATGAATGGTATTAAAATATCACCTCCAAAGTAAAACATTAATCATTCAAAATAATATGGAATAATTTATTGTAACAGATTAACCACAATTGAAAATAATGAAGGATATTGACATATATGAAAATAGTCATCAAAACTATTTTAGAGAAATATACCGCTTTTTCTTGAGAACATTTAAAAGTCTAATTATTTATCAATGAAGTCGTCTAAAAAATATTTTTGGATCAAAGTGTCCCATACCACTTTTTAAATTTTAAATGAAATTTTAATGTTAAAACATTTATGTCTATATAAATAAATCAATAAAACCATTTTAAAACATTTACATTAATGACAAATATTTAGAAGAATAAATCTTTAAAACATTTAAAAATGATATTTTAGTTAGAGTTTGTAACCAAATGAGAGATGCTTTAATAAAAATAATTTAGGTAATCAAAAAATTATAATATCATGAGAAAAAATTACTTCATGATATACTATGTCAAATTCCAGTATATACACCAATCAAAAGTGAGTTGGTGAATAACAACAAAGAATACTCAATGGAATGTATGTTGAGATGAAATCCCTTATAAAGATAATATCCTTAGGTTAATGATAAATTAATGGCCTAATTATGTGTGAAAAATATGAAAACACTAAATATGATTGAATATTAATTGTAAATCAATCAAAGGACATTCAAACATGTTTTTGTTAAAACAGGACCAATGAATTGGATGTTTAACTCAATGAATAGAGATTGAGTTAGAATTACTCTTATCAAGTTCATATCGATGACATGAGAATTTATCAATGGAGTGATTATGTGTATCAAAATTATATCCATATAAATGGGACTAAAAATTACTACAAAAATAATAAATAGCAATTCCACACATAATCATGGAGTAAAATAATCAATGAAGTATGCGTAAATCCCGCTGAGTGGAAATTGAAATTTGAAATTCCCTTACTGATTTGGTAACTTATGAAATATACAGCCCATTAAATAAGGATCATACAATGAATATGTAAATACTAATAAATTAATGTATATTATACCAAGAATACAATCATGAACCATACATATTCCACCCCAAAGAAACTAGTGGCCAATATACCATGAATATCATGGGAATAAAAAGCGAGATGAAAAACCCTTACATCGTTGAAATCACTAGAGTCATATGACCAAAAGTTAATAACAACCAAATGAATCATATAATACCATGAATATAAAGATAATAATGATAATATATATCAAATGGTTGTACACAATACACCACATGCAATAAATAAGTTTCGAACAATGGAAATCTCACGGAATTAAATGTGAGATAAGAAACCCCTTCTTATTACTTTTCCATTGTCGAGGGTAGGTTAACCTCCTATATAATGGTGAAATAACTGTTATTAAATTATAAAAGAATTATATACATTAATATGATATCATATATGATATTTTAATATTTTTTTGTTAATGATATTTTGGTATTATCGTCCTTTCGGGTGTTAACTCATTCATTTTCCTTTATATGTTTTTTTAGTAAGTAGTTTTTGTTATGAATAGGATGTATCTTATTCATATTATGAATCATATTAAGTCTTTAAAAATTATTTTTAATCATCTAATTAAATTAGTCTGGAATGGATTACGATGGGGAATGAATCTCATTGCATTCGTGGAGACGGTAATTCGTACATACACACGAACGAAAATATCATTCTTTTGATATTAAAATAATAACTAATATGATTGTATATCATATATAAAGAATAATTATCATGTTATATTTATTATTTACATCAATTACACATCATTGTCATACCCATCCAAATAATAATGTAATAAATAACAATTACACCATGACATGGAGACGGTAAGCCGTACGTACACATGTATGGTGACATCTCATTCAAAGGATGGATAGAATAATGAATATGGTTATACCATATTTATAATAACATCATAGTATATATAATATACTAGAGTTATTATTTTAAATGGAAATAACAATGAAAGATGAAGTGGAAGAAGAAAGGAAATTGGAAGAGGTGATGAAATATTTACCTCTTCTTCTGGTTCTTCCTTTTGATTTGATCAAAAGGGCTCCTTAAGTAGAATTTCCAACTAAATTAAGTCCTCTAAGATGAAGGGAAGAAATTTCACAGGGTATTTGGGAAGAGGTTGGCTGAGAAAAAAATTCTTTGAAGGGTAGAATTTGAGGGAAGGGGGAGTGCCCTTTTATATGAGGGGTGAGGGTCACCTTATGAAAAACTAGAAATATTATTTTATAATAAAATAATTTTCGGTTTCTAATGGCTCAAAAATAAATTATTTAAAGGATAATGTGGGTATGGGTCGAAAACCACTCAACCAATAAGTTATATACAGAGTTTGTTCACTATATTAACCTTATCTTTTAGATTTAACTCTTAGTTACAAAGTTTGACATTTACCATGTCTCTTTGTTTTTTATATCATATGGTTAATAGACTTAGTATATACTTAGAAAAGAACCCCATGAGGTTAATTAATTATTCAACTATCATTATATAAGTCTTTTGGTCGAACTATATATTTTTAAGAATATAATATAATATTTGTTTTAAAAACTCTTTTATGTCAATTTTGACACATTTGGTTTTTTGTTATTGATAAATTCATAACAGTGTTATTACATCGAAAATAATGCATCTAACCAAACCTAAAAAAGTCATATTAACTTATAAAATTAGTGGAATTCATAAAAGGTCTCAAATTACATTTATTTGTATATTTATAATATCAAATATTGTAAAATTTCATTAATTAGGTAATTATTACATCATCATTGTGTCAAAAATAAATTAAATTATATAATGTCTAAAAAATATAAATAATATACCATTATGTAGGAAATATATTAATATTTCTAATTAATATTTATAATCTAATTTATCTTATGTATAACCCTATATTAAAAATGGTTTAGTAATTAAGATTTGAATTTAACACTATTAACTCTTATATGAATTAAATAATAATAAATTTCCTAATCTATTCCATGTGGACCTAAATGGTCATATATTATTCCTAAGGGTGTTTTTGGTCGAGTTAAACATATCCAATAGAATTAGGACATGTGTTAGGGTAATAATAATATCATTTTTACCCTTAATTACATTATTTATTTTTAACCGTGGTAAATAAAAGTCAAAAGGTACTATTAACCAAAAATTATTTTTATCTTATTGAACCACATTTTACTTACTGATTTCAACCATGTCTCTCGGATTTTTTTAAGTAAATTCATAGAAGCGGTAAAATTATGTTTTATTCAAATTTGAAAATGCTCCTGGGAGGTGGGTAAAAGACGGTTAAAAGTTCAATAAAATTTTTATGTATCTAAAATTATTATAAACTAACTCCAATGAATTAAATTGAACATATATAGGTGTTAAGTATCTATTTTTACCTAAAATAAATTTAAATAAAATAAATAATTATTTAAATAAAAACTCGGTTTTAAATTATAACTCATCGTTTTTCACTATTCATCGAAAATTGAATGTTTTCAAAAAAATACCAAAAATTCAACCTAAGAAAAATATGATATTCCGAATCCAAAAATGAAGTCCATTTTGAAAGATTAAATTTATAAAATTTCAAAAAGTGGGTATTAATATTCATAATGGCTAGTCTGATTGGTCGTAGTGTGTTAGAATCTCGAAGTTGTGTATAATGCAAGATATTACATTATTCAAAGGGAAACATACCATGGAAGCTTGGGGTGTTACATTCATTCCCCCTTTTGGAAATTCCATCATTTTAATTTTAAAAATTGGGCTTGGTAACATAATTGAAAGTCCCACATAGATAAAAGATTCAATAAAACTATCACCTTGAATAAATGAAAGAGAAGTACAAAGGTCACTTGAGATGACCCATACTAGGATTACATGTAGGAAAACATGGATATGTAAGATAGACTAAGTTTCATGTTCTAATGGAGAGGGATAGAAAACATGATTAATAAAAAGTTAACAACAAGAAGACCACATACTTATAATGGAAAATATAGTCATTTGTTTCCCAGTTGGAAAAGTAAACATACAATATTTGTGAAGGTAAATTTCATAAAGATGAAGAATTTATTTATGAGATTGACCATGAACATAAAGAGATATACTTACATTTTAAGTAGAGTTTCATTCGTTAAAAAATTTCTACTACTAACTCATTTTTTTAACTATGAGTATTCAAGATGACTTGGTCACACCAGAAGAGTTAGAATCAACTTCTAGAGAATCACACAATACACAAAGGATAAACTATATATTTAACTTGTCTTTAGAGATTGATCAAAACTAAAATGGTAAGTACAAGATTATATAATCCCACAAAATGAAATTCCTTTAGAGTAATAGACACTAATATTAATTTCTAAAATTAAACCAACAATACTCCAAAGCTAAATAAATACCATTCATTAAAAAATTGTTCTTAAAATCCTTCAATATAATCCAAACTAATATTGAAACCCAAAACATTTAAGAATTTGGTTATGTAGTGTTCCACGTTAAATTTTATCTCCAAATTAAATAGACTACTGTTAAAGTCACATACTTAAATGTAATTAACCTAATGACATATTATCTATTATAGGTTAATCATTTCCATAAATAACCCAAATCACTATAAATCCCCAATAAAAACATATATAAAAATACACCACTACTCCTCAAATGAATCCCATAGTATTCTATTTTCCATAGGCATATAGTGTTTCCAACAGAGCGAACATCTTCCAAAATAACATTTATCACTTAATCACCAAATCATTTTCCAATACTAAGGGTAATCATTTGATAATACATAAGATCCCAAATAAACTTATTATTGATCAATAAAATTATTTAACTAAAAATAATTAGTCACACTAACTAGGGACTTAATTTAGTCCAATATTAGGAGATAAATCCCAATCACACTCTGGTTATGGGTTCGATTCCAATAACTTTTTCCGACATGATGGGTTATCACGCGGTTTGCATATTGTCCATTTTCAAAAACTATATTTTATAACATTTCCAAAATGAGATAAATTCATCAAAGTAAACAAAACATAATTTAACCACAAATTTTATCTCATACCTTTCATTTTCATCCCAAAATTTAATAACTTGTAATTTCTACAAACCCAATTATCAAATAAAACCAAAGGGATATTTATAACTCTATCTACTAGAGAAAATATAATTATTCCTCAAATATCGTTTCCACATGATAAATTTCAAGGTTACAAAAAGAACTAATACTTTTAAACATTTCTCTAACCACTAATTTCCACATAGCTTCATCTTTGACCATGAAAATATCCTATAGAATTGGGCATTCACTTGGGTAATGGCCAGGTCCCCTACATTTACGACAAATGACTGTAAATGGATTCTTGGGAGAATTTTTTTTTTCTTCCATAATACTCTTCACTTTTCCTCCGCAATTCATTACTTTATGTCCTTATTTCCCACACGTAAATAATTTATTTGTTCCAATGAGACACTTTCCTGGGAGTCTCCTTCCCCATTTCCTACATGATGTAAATTGAGGATTATTTTCTCCATGGTCTCCACTACTGGAGCTCTTGTCATTCATCACCTTTGCCTTCTTTTTTTTGTTCAAGAGTTGGTTAATATATATGTAGTTGATCATATTTTTTGAAAACTGATTTGGCATGAACATGATATATTTTACGCCTATCAAAATTCCATTTTTTTACTAATTTCCACCAATGTTCCCACCTCTTACATCATGCTCAATGTAACTATGACTTCCTTGTAATCTAGCCATTGAATAAAACAAGAAAGCATTATGTGAGTAACAGTAGTCATAAAATCATTTAGAGAATATCATGAAACTATAATTTCAATTTGAAACACCTTATGATTAACCAATGTCATTTATTCTCATAATATATTAAAATCCTTCAAATTGGTTTGTAAAGAAAATCTAAATTATCTTAATCATATCCCCTGGGAGTGTCGTAACCAAGAGTGCAGCAAGGCTCATTGTCGTGCACTAGATCTCATTCAAGTCATGCTCCAGGTGGTGTTTTCTAGTTTAACTCCTTGGTACATCTATGCCCAAGACACCTCTACCTACTCGTATCTAGATAGGGACGTATTGCTTGGAAAACTCACAAAATCTCTACAATAACAAAATTTTAGGAAGTTCTTCTATATTAATCCTCAATGTCTATCATAGGGATATGTGATCTAATCAGAGTTTATCTATATCTAGTTTCGAAGATTTGTACTAATCTTCCTCTGAAACTAACTGTAACGCCTCGACCCCAGAAGCCCAGAGTTGGTGCATTATTACATATCATTGGCATGATCACAAAATATCAAGTCTCGAAAGACTGATTAGTTTAGAATCCATAGATATACTAGATACATTCATAATGCTTACATTACATCATAAAATGGAAAACTACAGAAAAATTGTTTCCATAGACAACAATGAGATCCCATAGACTATCCCTACAAGTCATTCATAATATACTTCTTCGCATCCTATTAAAAATAAAAAATAGAAGGTGGTGAGCTCAGATGCTCAGTAAGGATAACAATATAGCGGATACTAACATAAATAATTATAAACATTTAAAAAAATGTATAAGACTAAAAAAAAGCCTTTTAAACATAAAAATCAGCATAATATGGCAATGATAAAATCAAATAATTCCATTTACTTATTCACATGGATATTATACTAGTCATATAATCACAAGAAATATTAATTTCCACTTTCATAAAAATGGAATGCATAATGCTAGACTTTTATAACCACATAGCCAAGGCCTTGTGCCAAGACTACAAATAAGATTTTGTCATAGACTTGTTGCACGACACTAGTTTGTCTCATGAGACCTATCGATGCATCGAGGATCTATAGTGGGCTCCACCTATATCTTAAAAAGTCCTATACATTTCTCATATGAAATGTTTGAAACATAACATAAACATTCATATTAAAACCAGAATACTAAATGTTAATAATTTATCCACAAACGATGAATGGTATAAAAATAGCACAACCACAATAAAACATAACTCATTCAAGACAATATGGAAGATAGTATTGTAACATATTAACCTCAATCGAGAATAATGAATTATATTGACATAGATGAAAATAATCATCAAAACTATTTGAGAGAAATATACCAATTTTTCATGAAAACATTTAAAAGTATCACTATTTGACAAGAAATAATTTAAAATATATTATTTAATCAAATTTTCCCATAACACTTTGAAACTTTTATAAGTAATTTTATTTTTAAAACATTAACATCCATATAAATAAATCCATAAAACAATTTTTAAAACATGAACATTAATGAGAAATATTTTGATGAATAAATATTTAAAACATTTAAAAATGATATTTTAGTTAGAGTATATAACAAAATGAGAGACACTTGAATAAGAATAAAAGAGGTAATAAAAATTTTATAATATCTTGAGAATAAAGTATTTCATTATATACTATGTCAAAGTACAATATATACACCAAACAAAAGTGAGTTGGCGCATAACAACAAAGAAGACTCAATGGAATGTAAGTTGAGATGAAATCCCTTATAAAGACCATATCCTTGGGTTATGGATAAATAAATGACATAATTATTTGTGAAAAATACAAATACACTCAATATTATTTGATATTCTGTGTAAATCAATCAGAGGACAGTCACACATATTCTAGTAAAAACATCACCAATGAATTGGATGTTTAAGTCAATGAATAGAGATTGAGTTAAAAATACTCTTATTAAGTTCATATCGATGGCTTGAGAATTTATTAATGGAGTGATTATGTGTCTCAAAATTATATCCATAAAAATTGGAGTGTAAATTTTAATCAAATAATAAATCGTGATTCCATACATAATAATGGAGTAAAATAATCAATGATGTATGTGTAAAGCCCACTGAGTGGAAATTGAAATTTGAAATTGCAGTACAAATTTGGTGATGTATGAAACATGAAACACAAGAAAAAAGTGTTCTACAATGAAGATGTAAATAATTATTAATTAAATTATATTACACCAACAATATATTCATGGACAGTACATATGCCACACAAAAGGAAATAGTGGCCAATATAGCATGAATCTCACAGGAATAAAAAGTGAGATGAAAAACCCTTACATCATTGTAATCAAATGATTCATATGAAAAAAAATTAATAACCACCAAATTAATCACAGAATACCATAATATAAATTGAATCATGATAATATATATCAAATGTAAATACACAATACACCACATGCAATAAATAAGTGGCGAACAATGGAAATATCACGAAATTAAATGTGAGATAAGAAACCCCTTGATTTGTACTTTTCCTTGGATGAGGGTAGGTCAACCTACTTTATAATGGTTAAATAATTGTTTTTAAATTATAGAAGAATCATATACATTAATATGATATCATATATGATCTGTTAATATTGTTTGTTAATAATATTTTAGTATTATAGTCGTTTTGGGTGTTAACAGATTCTTTTTCCTCCATATGAATTGTTTTGTAAGTAGCGTTTTTTATAAATAGGATGTATCATATTCATATTAAGAATAATATGAAGTATTTAAACATTATTTTTAATCATCTAATGAAAATTATTCTAGAATGTATTACGATGGGGAATAAATCTCATCGCATTCGTGGAGACAGTAATCCGTACGCACACACAACTGACAATACCATTCTTTTGACATTAAAATTATACATAATTGGATCGTAAATCACATATACAGGATAATTATCATGTTATATTTATTATTTACATCAATTACACATCATTATTACACCAATCCAAATAATAATGAATTGAATAACAATTACACCACGACGTGGAGATGGTAAGTCGTACGTACGCACGTATGGTGACATGTCATTCAAAGGATGGATAGAATAATGGATATGGTTGTACCATATTTACAATAACATTACAATATATATAAGATACATTAGTTAATATTTTAGAATAGATACTAAAAATAAAAATGAAGTGGAAGAAGAAAGGAATTTGATAGAGTCGATGAAATATTTACCTCTTCTTTAGGTTTTTCATTTTGATTTGATCAAAAGGGATCATTTTGTTAGATTTATGACTAAAATCCTCTAGGATTAAGTTAGGATAGTTTAGTGGTCATTTGGGTAGATTTTGGTCGAGAAAAAGGCTTCAAAGGTGTGAATTTGATGGAAGGGGGAGTGCCCTTTTATGAGAGGGGTGAGGGGCACCACAGGAAAGGCTAGAAATATTATTTTATAATAAAATGATTTTCGGTTTCTAATCGATCGAAAATGAATTATTTAAAGTCTACGGTGGGGATGGTTCGAAAAACACTCAACTAATAGTTTTTAGATAGTTTTGTGTCACTATATTAACCTTTTCTTTTAGATTTAACTCTTGGTTAAATAATTTGACATTTACAATGTATCTTTGTATTTTTATATTATTTGGTTAATAAACATACTATATACATCCAATAAAACCCCACGTGGTTCAATAATTATACACATATCATTATATAAGTATTTTGGCCGAACCATAGATTTTTAGGAATACAATATAATATTTTTTACTAACTCTTTTTTGTCAATTTTGACACAATTTTGTATTTTGTATTATCTAAATTTATAACAGCATTATTACTTTGAAAAAAAAAATATAAACAACCCTAACATTTCATATTATCCTATAAAAATAGTGGAATTCATAAAAAGTCTCAAATTATATTTGTTTGGATATTTATAATATCAAATATTTTAATATTTCATTAATTATGTAATTACTACATCATCATTGTGTCATAAATAAATAAAAATATTTAATGTCTAAAAAGTATAAATAAAATACCATTATTTAGTAAACAGTTTTATCTTTCTAATTAATATTTATAATAGAATTTATCATATGTATAGCCCTATATTAAAAATGGTTTATTTCTTAAGCTTTGAATTTAATGCTTTTTATTTCTTCTTTGAATTAAATAATGATAAATGTCCTAATCTAATCCATGTGGACCTAATGGATCATATTTTATTCCTAAGGTTTTTTTGGTCGAATTGAACTTATCCAATATAGTTAGGGAATGTGTTAGGGTAATAATAATATCTTTCTTACCCTTAATTACCCTATTTACTTTTAACCGTTGTAAATAAAAGTCAAAAGTTACTATTCAAAAAAAAATTATCTTATTGAACCAAATTTTACTTAATAATATCAACTCTTTCTCTTGTATTTTTGAAATTCAATTCATTGAAGCGGTAAAATAATGTTTAATTTAAATTTCCAAATGCTCCTAGGAGGTGGGTAAAAGATGGTTAAAAGTTCAATAAAATTTTTATTTATCTAAAATTATTATAAACTGACTCCAATGAATAACATTGAACTTATATAGGTATTATGTATCTATTTTTACCTAAAATAAATTTAAATAAAATGAATAATTATTTAAATAAAAAATCAGTTCCAATCTATTACTCAGTGTTTTTCACTATTCATCAAAAATTGAATGTTTTCAGAAAAATACCAAAAATTAACCCCAAGAAAAATATGATATTACGAATCCAAAAATGAATTCCATTTTGAAAGATAAAATATATATATTTTCAAATTGTGTGTATTACTATTAATAACGGCTAGTTTGATTGGTCGCGGTGTGTTAGAATCTCGAAGTTGCGTACAATGCAAGCTATTACATTATTCAAAGGGAAACGTAACGTGGAATCTTGGGGTGTTACAATTCCAATAATGGGGGGACATTGGGGAGATCCCCCCATCACTGGATTCATTAAATCACCAAGAATATGGGATGTCATTGGTGCGAGTAGATGATTTTTATTTCCCTTATGCCATCAGCACCCACTATTCTATGAATATAAAAACTATAACATAGGCGTTGAAGCAGTGTCAGTTGGGGAAGTATTAGAGACTTCGGGAAATTTTGGCTGATAAAATGGGAACAGTCGAAACATTGGGCATGTTGGACATCTCTATGAGCCAACAAGTTTTTTTTACTTCTCGTTCTCATCACTTTAAAATTGCATCCACTCACCATTACATTATATACCAATCTTGGTGGGGATTAACTGTCATTTTTCTAGAACAAGGCCTAATATTACCACACTGTTATCTACCTAATCCTATATCTAGTCATTGAATATATAATATCATGTGATTTTATTATAAGTATTATAATATAAAGGAAGTAGTTTGGGTGATGAGTGATATCTGCCTCATCATATTTCCTTTTTTCATGCTACTTCAAAATTTATTTCTCGAGGGAACTGTGGAAATTACCAAGAACATGAACCTCATTAAATGATTAGAATAATTTTCCCCATTCCAAAAATGGAGTTATAGTATATTTTCCCTAATGAGTGGCTACGTTATGACGGGGGATGGAGCCTAAATTTTTCAGCTAATTAGAAGTGGAATAGTAGGGTTGGTTGCCTCCTGAATCTATGTTGGGAATTGTGATTCTTGAGGTTGGGCCTGAGGCTATTTACCACTATGAGGATATGAATAATACACTTATATTAAGAAATATAGAATCTTGTGGGCATATATCTATGTGAAAATCGATGTCATTAACAGGATGGATCTACTTATTGGGGGCCAGAGGAATAAATGGGTCTACCTTCTTGTCCTCCTGCAAGGCGGCACCTAGGAACTTGGCCTTGTCAGGGAAATATTCTAAATCACTTGGGATGTTATGAGTGGTGATGGAGGGGAAAAACTTTGTGTTAAAACATCTGACACATGTCATCATCAACTAAATTTGAGTTTGTGTCTTGTCGAGAGAAAATATGAATTCATTCTACCTGGCGATGAAGTTTACGATGTGATAATATAGTCATTTAGTTTACATGAAGTGGTTAGAGAATATAGTCTTAGGGGTAGTGGAGCATTATTGGTAGATAATAATCATGTAAAAATATCCCTATCCAATGTTGGACCTGATGGGTAGTCGGTTATAAAAAATGAACAGTAGCCCTTCCAATGTATACAAAAAATAATGATCATGGAAAACTCCTATTGTTTTAATGTTCCCCACAAGGGTCCTCACCTTTAGATGAATTGGGTTAAATGATATTGTGGGTCACCCATTCCATTCAATGATATGATAATAGGATTCCTGAAACCTAGGGGTGCTTGAATTTCATCAACCCATATTGGATATAACTTTTCATCATGTGGGATTGACACATGCCATGTATTCAGGGATTTGAGGTGAATAGTGAGAGAAATTATTATATTTTCATATCTGGGGTTCCTATTTTGAAGGGGATTAATTACTACCAATGCATTGATAGGATCATCAATATGATATGATGGCTCCGTGGAGAGTGGAGTGGCTGGAGGAGGTTCATCATCAAGATCCCTAGAGATGTTATCACAATGCTCTGGTTGATTGAGTGACACATACCATGATCAATTTATATAAAGTCTAGTCTAAAATCAATTGGGGTTCATGTGATTGTTTATATTGATTGGTGGAAACATGTTGAGTGGGACATTTGGATTCACCTACTTCCATACTAGAGTAGGGATGAAACTGTGCTACAAATCATCATAATTTGATCATTTCTCTGTAAGGCAGTCATTAAGGATCAAATCGACGGGGATCCTAGGATTTTAAATATTCACGATAAAAGAGGACTTGGAAAGGTTACCCATTTTCCATTGTGTAACAACGGATGTGCCATGTTTTTTGGAAGCCCCTATCAGTCATATACCCTTGTTGGTGTTCATACCAATGGAAAATGATTCATAGGGTTCTCCTAAACCAAAATTATTCCTTTCGAATTGGGTGTGAACAAAAATGTGGTTCACATTATGTTGTGCTTCCCCATGGAATGGGATATCTTCATCAAATCCCACACTAGTTTCCCTGTACCTATTAATCTCAACGACAACCATGTTCCCATAGAACGTTCCATGAGGCATATCCTCGATGTGGCCTTGAATGTTAGGTTGTCACAGAATGGTAATGAAGTTATGGGAAGCGTACTATCTCTGTCCACATATTTTCACATGTGGAGATGCTTCATGAAAGATTCAGTGGATCACTATGAGTCTCTGAAGATAACTACATTGAAGGGTCTAGTGGTAACTGTGAATTTCATGATGATGCACCACTAAAAATTCTACACAATCAACCAAACATAATTGATAAATGATATCATTAAATTGTTCTTGATTTATTAGGTAGACCAACAGATGGCCATAGAGAAGAAAATGCATCACCCAGATGGATCAGTGAAATCATAAATCTCATACTATGTGAGGGGCTTCAGAATATTGATGGATTTAACTATAAAATGTTATAACATATCAGAAAATTGATCTACTCTAGGGGTGTGCCACAATATTCCCTATTCTAAAGCGGGGCTTGGATTTTGGATGCACTGGGATCTAATCTATTATGGATGAGAAACTAGAAAGGGTACAAATGTGGACCACTATGGGGTTGGACTGGATTGTGGAGGGAATACTGCATGCACTAAAGGATCATTGTATTTTGGGTCATCCCTCAGAGGCAGTGTCGATATCGTCATCAAATATCTATAGGATGGTGTGCCAACCACTACCTGATGTGTGAGGGAAGTGGTGATCATATACGGATCTAATGGTTTCTCATGATCTATCATATTGTGGAAATATTATATGTGATCACTTATATATGTAGATAATGATGTTGGAGATGATAGAGAGGGATCGACTATAAGAACATGGAAGGGAAACGAGTCATCCTCCCTCTACATATACCTATGAAGAGATTCGGGGGGTCCTTTGAACATCAATTTTTGGGATTGCGAATCTCTCATGCTGGAATCATACCCATAACTCTACTGTAGAAAATTGAGGGAAGGATCCATTATCAATTCAAATTCCAATTTAGAATATATGACAATAATGAGATCGAGAAATATCTTTCACTTACCAGAGATATTCCTTCCATAGCAGGAGTTCTCCCTTCATTTATGGGATGGTTCATTTTGGAAGGAGAATTTTTTTCAGGAGGTGGAACATTGAGTTGTGGTATGATTACCTAGGAGGTCCCCTTAAATTTTTTTTTCAAAACTTGGGGACCTCTATATCAGTCATTTCTGGAGCTGGGAGGACCTCCTCTTTGGATGTGGTCTATTAGAAGATGACTATTGTCTATTTGGATATAGACACAGAAGGAATGGCCTATCATTCTGTCACTAAAAATGTGGTGACGACCTCCTTGTTTGTTGTCAGTGGAGTGGGGAGGACGTCTAATTTTGTTTTTCAGGATATGGGTTGGATCTCTAATTATGTTTCCACTTATTTAGGGATGAAACATCTCTATTTGAGGGTGTTGCAAGTTAGACATTCCTATTGGCGGTTGCTGACATAGCAGGGAGGGCCTATACTTGAGTCACTGAGAGCATTAAGAGGTCATCCATGTTTGTTTTTAGTGGAGTATGGAGGACCTCCTCATTGTTGAGTTGATTTTCAATGGGAACCTATGCATATATCATACAAGACATGGGATAGACCTCCAGGTTGGGAAACATGAGTAATAGGAGGACCTCTGTATAGGTTTCTAGATGCATGGGTAGGACCTCCTTGGTGGTGAGTAATGAAGTTGGGAGGGACTCTTATTTAGAAAATGAATCATGGTGAGGACCGCCATGATGACATATTGGGTAGAATGGATGACATCCACTCTGGTTAGTTATAGTAAAGAGAGGACCACTATACTAGAAGATGAAAAAGTGAGGTGGCCCTCCAATATGGTAGGTTCTACAGCGGGGAGGGCCTCCTCTTTTAAGGAAAAAAGGAACAATTAAGACCTTTTATTTGATGGAACATGACATGGGTATGTCTACATGTCTAGAACCATAAGCATGTGGATGACCTACTTGCTGGATGTCAATGTGGTGGGTGGAAGGGACAACCACTTTGGCTAATGATAGGAACATGGGAAGGGCCCCCATGATATGCCAAAGAGTGGGGAGGAAATCCACTCTGGAATGAAATAGTGTAGGGAGGGACTCTGTACTAGATCTCATCAATATGGGTGTTCCCACAATAGATGTTTGTGGTTCCAATGATTAAAATAGTCAACACATCCTACCTGTGAGGTGGCTGGTGTCTCTATTCCAGTCGGCCACTGAGGGGTCCCCTCACTTTTGTGAAAATGATATAGTTAAATGAATGGGTGTCTTGTGGGATATAGTAACCATGCATGATGATACCCCCTGATAGAATCCTTATGAGATTCTGCCCAGTGTTGGGGTCCGGTCTTCCTGACATGGGTTGACGTGGTAAGGGTGTAGACCAATAGTTCTTAAACCCAAGGGACCGGTCATCTGTGGTATTGATGATGCGTGCTGGGATCCCTCCTAAATGGTTATAGTAGGTATTATTTTATATGGTGGCATGAAGATACCCTACCAACTAGGCATTTTGAATCATGTACTATGAATGCTCCATTGATAGGCTCCCAGTGTGGTTGGATATCTAAGTGGGGAGGGGTCACTCCTTGTGCACCCCTTGGGGGATGTTTTCATGGTGTGGAAAAATCATCCACATCATTAAGGGAAATATACTACATGGGATGACCCCCTTCAACTCTAATCAGCATATGAGGGTGTCCATCAAACATTTCAATGTTTATTTCAAGGGGTGAGATAATGCATGGTAACCCAGTATCCACAGTCATATATGAAGTCGTGGAACATGAAGAGTTTTGAGGGGTTTCCAAATTGTTGTTTCTCATGCCCCGACACCTATAGAGGAATTGGATTCTTGTAGATTAGGTGATACTAGGAAGGAATATTTAGTAATCAGTATGGATATCAAGAAATTAACTCTCAATGCCTCAGCAACATCCAATATTCTTTGGAGGGAGAGAAAGATCAATGCTAGCGATGTAATAGGATGGAATACCCAATGATTAATTGCACTGATATATGGTGATTTCCATGCCAGTCACACAAGATTCTGGGTGTGACCTGGTGCTGGATATCTAAATTTGGTTACATACTTATCTATAGATGTCTCAAATGCGAGTAATCCCTATGTTTATGAGTATATATTCATGTTGGATTCTCTTATTCTATATCGAAATATCCATTCATGGTACACCTACCATGTGTGTTATTTGTTATTGGTAGTTCATTTTACCACTCATTCCTATGGATGGTGAAATTTATCACTTTTTAAGAGATGTTTAATCCTTTATCCAAATGGGATGATGGGATCTTAGTTTCTCCATACATGGATTTATCCTAGGAATATGACACCTAATCTAGGTCTCCCTCGATTATTAAGACATGTTTGTGAATCAAATTTTAGATATCATCTCTTTTTGGTTTTTGGATAACTATGATTCATCTATCTGAACATTTCAAGTTGTCTTAAATGGAATGAACATTCTGTTAGGGAAGTAGACCTGTTTGGAATCGTTGAAATGTATGTACTCTTAGACACTGATCAATTGTCTTTATCCTCACAATAAGGATTGCCATGGGCATGGATCCTGCAGCATCCCACATCGATTATGGGGTATCTTATTCTAGAGGAATTTTATATAAGGTTATCCTATGTCATACCATGTCAAACATATGGTAGTACACAATTGTATCATCTTTAAGAGATAGAGAGAGTGGTTGATCGGGACACTTGATGGACACATATGAAAGAGGTACTTCCCTAAGAGTGATCACCTGGATGGTTTACTCGATGGATAGATCATAAATCTCAATGAGTGGAGACCTAGGTTTGTGTTCCCAATAAAGAGATGATTCCACATAGTGAAGGGTTATATGGACACCACATAGGTTTGATTATAGGGGTTCACCCCTATGAGCGATGAAATAGCATTTATCATTGGTCGTGATTAAACCCCATGGAGGTGTCCTACGTACCTTGTTCGGAATTAAAGGATCAAGACCCATGTAGTTTGGAGGATGATGTGGGAATTATGAAATAAGACTATACTTTGAAAAATGATTTACCTTTATTGTATTATTAGTGTTTTTGTCATTTTCATTGTTAGTTTCCTATATTTTTCTAGGAGCATCAATGATGTAAATGTGGATTATGGGTGAATGTGAGATAAAAAAATGGCATGATCTCAATGAGATGTGGTAGCATGAGTAAAAATCACGATTAAATGTGGATGGATAGGTTCATGTTTGGGTGGATAGGTTATTGATTATTATGGGCCTGAACCTTGGGGAGGTTTTTTATGTATCATAGTTGGTTGGGAATCAAATTCCACATATTTTTGAGAAAAAGGATGGATATTATGAGATGAAATAACTATCAGGAATTCACATCATGGAGGATTCATACATATCCCAGATAGTTTAGAATCAAAATATATATAATTCTACAATGGGGTTGGGACTCCTAATGAGAGAAACTCGATGGAAATGGGGGCATGTGGTTGGGGATAATTCAATGGATCTTCCCTGGTGAATAGTGATATCTCACCACGAAAATGGTGGGGTGATGGAGGATGGGTCAAAACACCCAATAAATTGGTGGATCTAGAGGGATGCATCTTATAAAAGGAAGATGCCACACCCATGAGGTTACATCCAAAGGATAGAGAACCTGAGTTTACCGTTGGGTTGTATTGAACCGCATGGATGAATCCTATGTACCCAATTTAGAGGAAAGGGATCAAAACCCATGTATTCCAAAAGGGGGTGTCATGGCCATTTCCAGTAACTATGCTTGTGTGAGTCATACTCGGTGTGAGAAACATGTTAAGTAAGTATACCTAATGCTCATATAGAAAAGGATGTATTTATATTGGAAGATGTGGGTCTTATGTATAGGAGATCACCAACAGTAATGGTGTTATTTGTGATGAAGATTTAATTCCATAGAAGAAGGGTTTGTTAATTGTAAGTCTTCAATGGGAAATCCTAAAAAAGGGGGCATCAAGGCTTATATGGAGACTGTTAGAGGTGCACATGGAGACAAATAGAAAAGGTATAGGGATGGAGATTTAAATTTTTGGGAATGATTAGACTCCTGATGACCATCCCCTCTATCTTCTTGTGTATAGGATTTCATTCCATTTCATGCATACATGATGACATATTTGACTCCCCATCCATGGATAGATAACAATTTAAAATGATGTTTTAAGGATGTTAGTGCTTGTAAATTTTGCATCCTACTACTCGGATGTGGTTTAATCACTCATTACTCCTCGTTCAAACATAAATGGTGCATCTGAACCCTTGGGTATGTTAAGGAATTAGAAATTCCCTATGATTATAGTACATAGGAGTGTTAGATAGTGGTGTCCATGTTTGTGTGTCTATACTGAACATTGAAATCCACTAGAATGCCTATTTTGAAGTGTAATATGAACAAAAAAAAGGGACCCTACATGAGGAACGATGAAATCACAATACACAAGCATGGAGTGCTAAACGGTGGAGGTGCAGGGATCAAATTGGAGTCACACACAAGAGGGGCCCTAACATGCTGCTTTAGAGTAATGGTGACCCATGGAGTCTTAAGGAGATATTGCAAGAATGATTTGAGAGATGTATAGAAAAGGAAAGTTTAAGTGCAATATTGGGTGGTGCTATGGAATTTGGTTTCATGCTATAAACTAATTTTGTGAAATCCTGACATAGGTGAAAATAATGGGGGAGAGATTCACGATGTTGTGGGCCACATGAAGGTGGACCCATGGTGACCTGTATTTCAAGATCCTATACCTTGATGGTTCCATGGTATTTTATGAAGTTGTAGATGATTATTATGCATGTAAGATAGATGATTCAACTTCTGGATCTTCCGTGAAGAAGAGGTTTATGTTGTATTTATATGAAAAATTTCCATGTGGGATCATGTATGATTTGTGGCATGGAAGAAGATTTTTGTATAGGTGAGCATAAACATGCATAGGAAGTTCCATTTTAAAGAACATTGAGAGTGTAATTAAATTACATGTGGATCCAAATCATTAAAGAAACAACCAACTCTTACAAACTTATTCATTCTTCAATTCTTCTAAACATCTTTGAAAAGGAGGAACATAGGTTTCATTAAATGCTAAAGAGAATTGCATACAGATTCCAGTATTATGAACACCCAACTTGTGATTCTCATCATGCTTCCTTGAATCATTTAATTATTTATGTTTACAAAAATATTTCCTTATTGTTCCTTTTTGTAATTTTCTACCAATAGTTCCACTGTTGAATACTGAACAGGGAATAATGTTGGTGCCTATCCCAGAGCATGGAAGGAACGCACAACCTCCTAAACTATATTTAGGTCGACATAGTTTTTCACTCTCTAAATCTAATGAGAATATTCCTCCAAGATCTGATTCATAAGTATTCTAGGAGGCATGATTCTATAAAATATCGTAAAACAATTGATGATATTATACTGTCACTAATGCTGATAAACCAGAGAAATTAATCTTATTATATTGGAACAAAAGATTTGGATTTTAATACTACCCAAATCAAAATAAATTAATATACAATAACTAATCATCGTTTTCACATTCGCATTCCACCCTTATTTTATTATGGTTTGTTATAGAGAGATATTTCTTCAAATTCAATCACAACTACCTCCTCAGTCCTGATAAAATTACACAACTGTATACTGACACAATGTCATTATGAAAATTGGCACTTATGATACCACTTTTTCATGAACCATATTGTGCACCCTGGTAAACCGATAACTGAGAGGACACTAACATAGCATGAAAGGGGTTATTGATCCCCATGTATTAGAAACTAGAACATATAATTATAAAAAATATATGGGAATGTATTTTCCACAGTCATTGTGGAAAAATAATAAATATGTATGTAAGAATACAAAATAATCTCCAAAGGGAGAAGTGTACTATAATTCAAATAGGTAATCAATCAAAAATATTCACTAACAATTTACTAAAAGAACATTATGAAAGCCCAATTTATTTTGTTATAATCTCTATAACCCGAAGGATTATTAGATACTACCACCTCAAAGTGTAACCATACCATTACTCAATCATATAAGAAGATAATCTACCATTATTATATGGAACATGTCGGGATTGAGATAGAATCCTTGTAGGGTCTCACTAACGATTCCTTAAATAGTTCTCAAAATTTATTTTCCAAAAATTGATTTCAATTTTAAATAAATAGGAATGGTATATCAAAATCATATTAAATAAATGATGTTGTACATTTCAAATAATGAATATATTATTTCTAAAAATTGGATAATAGAAATTATATATATATAATTTTATATAAATTCATAAGGAAAAAATAAATATAGTACGACATGTAATGGAATACATCTCAAATAAAAATAAGTGATAAACATGTCCATCTTCCAAATGGTATGATATTTCCAAGTTATGATATCTTCACACACTCATGTGATAATGACTAAATGTGTACACACATCCCTCGACACTGGCTAGATAGGGCTCATTAGAATCCTACCGAGGAATATGATATTATGATAACTTTTTTTTTGTGATGTATTGAATCAATCCATTTATTTTTTGATTCCAACCCATTTTGTTTGTAATGCCTCGAACCTAGTTACCCATATAGGGTGCATTATTACGTAACATTTGCATGATCACAATGGATCATATCAGGAATGACCGATCAGGTTCGTAGCCTTTGTAGTACTAGATATTCATACATTTTAAATTACATCATGAAATAAAAACATCAACAACATTTTTCCCCATTGACCACACATGTATTCTTAGACTCTCCCTACAGGTCAACCATAAAATATTTCATCACTACCTTGGAAAAATAAAACAATGAAATGGGTGGGCTCGTATTCTTAGTAAGGATAACAATATAGCGGAAACTTTCATAAATAAGGAAAAACAATTAAATAAATATATAAAACTAAAAAAATCCTCTTGAACATAAACATCATCATAATATGGAAAATTTAAAAGCAAATAATTCCATTTACTGATTCACATGGATATTCTACTAGTCAAATAATCACATGAAATATCAATAGCCAATTTCATAATGATGGAATGCATAATGACAGACTTCATAACCACATAGTCAAGGCCTCGTGCCAAGAATACAAACAATATTTTGTCAATGACTTGTGCCAAGATGCTAGTTTTTCTAGTTAGACCTAACGATGCATCGAGGAGCGATAGAGGGCTCCACCCGTCACATACTAAGTCCAATTCATTCCTCATATGAAAAGATTTAAACATAATATAAACACTTGTATTAAAACGAGCAATACAAAATGTCAATACATTATCCATAAACCACGAATGGTGTAAAAATAGCACATCCACAGTCCAACATATCACAAATCCTTCAATACAATATGGAATTTTCGTATCATAATAAATCCACTTCCAACAAGATAAAAATACATCCATGGAAGTTGACATAGATAAAATCAAAACTTTTTATTAGAGAAATATCTATTTCTATTTTGAAATAATTTAAAAGGTAAATAATTATAAAAGAAAACATTTATTTTGAATATATTCTTATAATATTGTTTGGGATTCATCGATGATTTTATAATGGTGTAAACTAGTTTCACCAACCATATAAGTTAAAAAATACATTCTTACCTTAATATTTGTCGAAAAGGTCATAAAGTACCTTGTTTGGAAAATGACAGAAATATTCCTTTGAAAAAAAATATGGTTAAATAAGGGTATAAATGAATTTGAATCATAGTATAGTAAATATTAATATTGTATTGAATTAAATTTTAATTAAAACACATATGTGGATGATAAAGTGGTCCCAGAAGATACTTATGTAAAAAACCTCAGATAATAAAGAGATTGTGAAATTACCCTTTACCTTGTACTTTCCCTTGTTCAAGGGTATTTTAACATCTTCTATAATAGTTAAATAATTATTATTAAATTTTAAAAGAACTATATACATAAATATGATATCATATATGACCCTCTTATATTACTTTGTTAATAATATTTCAGTAGTATCATCATTTTGGGTGTCAATGAATTCATTTTCCTTTATATGCTTGGTTACGTAAGCCATATTTGATATGGATAGGATGTATTTGATTCATATATAGAGTGATATTATGTCCATAAAAATTATTTTTAATCATAAAATGAAAATTATTCTTGGATGATTACCATGGGGAATGAATCTCATCGCGTTCGTGGAGATGGTAATCCGTACGTACTCACGGGCGACATTATCTTTCTATTGATGATGAAATCATATGTAATTGGATGGTATATCATATATACAGAATCATTATGATATTATATTTATTATTTACATCAGTTATTTTCATTACTATACCCATCCAAAATAATGAAGTGTTTGAATAACAAACAACACCATGATGTGGAGATGGTAAGTCGTACGTACGCATATACAATGACTTTGTCATTTTTAGGATAAATTGAATAACGAATATGGTCATACCATATTTATAATAACAAATAATTATATATAATATACTGGAGTTATTATATGATAATGGAAACAACAAAGAATGTGGAAGTGGAAGAGTAAATGAACTTGAAAGAGGTGATTAAATATTTACATCTTCTTCGGGTTCTTCCTTTTGATTTGAGCATAAGGGCCCCATAGGATGGATTTCAAACTGAAGGAAGTCCTATAAAATGAAGGGGTGAATTTTGGGAGGATATTTGGGAAGGGGTTGGCCAAGCCAAATGGCTTTAGGGGTGTCAAATTATGAGAATAGGAAGTAGACTTTCATAAGAGTGGTGATTGTCACATTAGGAATAGCTGGAAGTACTATTTTATAATAAAATCATTTTTGGTATCTAATAGCCCAAAAATGATTTATTTAGAGGCTAAGTTGGGGATTGGTAAAATACCTCCCAACTAATAGGTTTTATATAGGTTTAGTTTATCATAATTACCTTATCATTTATATTTAACTCTTAGTTAAATTGTTTTTCATTTACCATGTCACCTTGTATTTTTATATTATATGGTTAATAAACATACTATAACAATACAAGGGAACCCCATGTGGTTAATTATTAATATATATAGCCTTATCTAGGTCCTTTGGCCGATACTTAGATTTTTATAAATATTATATAGCCTTATCTAGGTCATTTTACCCTTCTTACTGAAACGTATAACACCCTTACATGATGATACCTTCAAGAAACCAAGTTCTCCTACTTGAAATTCGAAATCCTTCCTTCAGATATCGGCATAGCTCTCTTTCATACATTGTTCTGCTTTGATGGGGGTTTGAGTAATCTTCAATTTATCCGTTATTTCCTCAACATGTTCTGGGCTAATGATTTTTCTTTCACCATCATCATCCCAACATGCTTGTGTGAGACATCTCTTTCTGTATAATGCTTTATATGGTGTAATCTGAATACTTGAATTGAAGCTATTTTTATAGGAAAATCCAACAATATGTAAATAATGATCCCACATACCTTGATTTTAAAGTGAGAAAGATCTCAAAATTTCTTCTATGGTTTGAATAGACTATTTTGATTGTCCATCGGTTTGACGGTGGCAGGCAGTGCCCAAACGAAGTTAAGTATCTTGGGCCTTCTTAAGACTTTTCCAGAATCATTATGTAAAATGGGGATCACAATCAAAAAAAATCGATAGAGGTACTATATAAATTCTTACAACTTCATTAATATATATTCGTGCAATATGTTCAAGTGGTAAATCGTCTCTTATAGCAAGAAAATGTGCTGAATTTGTAAGATGATCAACATTGACCCATATTGTGTCATTCCTTCTCGAAGTCTTTGGTAGCCCCATGAAAAATTCCATTATAATGTTTTCCCATTTCCAATCAGTTATGGGAAGAGGTTTCATGACTCCACGAGGATCTTCCTTCCATGTTTCACTTGTTTACAAAATATACATCTTAACACAAAATCAGCAATCTCCCTCTTCATGTTGTCCCACCAAAAATGTTCAATCAAATCTGTATACATCTCGATGCTCCCAGGGTGTATAGAGAAACTGGAGCGATGGGCATCATCAAACAATTCCCTTTATAGATCAGGTATATCAGGAACACAAATTATCTTCCCTAATTTCAAAATTCCATCTTCATATATGAATTCACTCTATCTCCCATCATTCAAAACATTTATCTTCTTTTAAAACTCTTTATCATCAGACTGAGAACTCTTTATACATTCTAGTAAAGATTATTTGGAAACCATTTGAAAATTCATTGATGATTCACCTTTTATGGTTATTCCCATGTCTAACTTTACTAGATCCATGTAAATTGGATCCCTTTCAACTCTCATCTTGTTCAAAACTCTCAAATCCATTCAACTCAAAGAATCTTCCACCTTATTTGCCTTTCCTGGGTGGTAGGGTATAGTTCAATAATAATCCATGAGTATTTCATGTCATCGACTTTACCTAATTTTGAGTTCTTTTTGTTATAAAATATACTTCAAACTCTTGTGATCAGTATAAATCTCACATTTTTCACAATAGAGATAGTTTCTCAAAATTTTCAGAGAAATTATTAAAGCTACAAATGCAAGATCATGAGTGGGATAGTTTTTCTCAAGAATTTTTTATTGTCATGATTAATATGAAATAACTCTATCATTATGCATAAGGACACAAACATTTCATTTCCTTGAAAAAACACTATAAATAAAAAACCAATCGTTCTGTGATGGTAGAGTCAAGATATGAGCATTGACTAATCTTATCTTCAGTTCTTCAAAACATTCTTCACAATCTTTTGTCCAAAAAACATTAACCCCATTATGTGTGAGCTTGCTTAATGGGTTAGCCAACCATTTAAAATTTTGGATGAAACATCAACAATAACCAGATAAACCAATAAAACTGTGCACCTCAGTTATACTCATTGGTGTTAGACATTCATGGATTGCCTTGGTCTTTGAAGGAACAACATAGATTCCATCCATAGAGACAATATGGCCAAGAATATAAATCTAATGAAGAAAGAATTCAATCATGCTAAAAATCCCATATAATTCAATTCTTCCAAGAGACATTAGAATAATGTGCATGTGATTTTCATGATATTCATTTCTTTTGGAGTATACCCAGTTATCATCAAAAAATACCACATCAAAGACATCAAAATATTCCTTGAAAACTCTGTTTATTAGATCCATGAAGATAGAGCGTGCATTAGTCAATCCAAAAGGCATTACTGTAAACTCGTAATATTCAGACCTGTATCGAAATTTTGTATTTGGAATGTCTTCCTTCTTCACACACAATTGATGATATCAAGATTGAAGGTCAATATTTGAAAAATGTTAAGCTCCATGATGTTTGTCGAATAAATCATCAATGTGAGGTAGGGGATACTTGTTATTTATTGTTATAGTATTGATCTCTATGTAGTTAATGCACAATATCATAGATCTATCATTCTTCTTATCAAAAAGGACATGGGCTCCCCTTGGAGAAACACAAGGGCGAATAAATCCCTTGTTACTCAATTACTATTGTTGTTTATTTAGTTACACTAATTCTATTGTGGCCATTCGATATGTGGTATTTGATATGGGCCTTGATAAAAGAATTATATCAATGTAAAAAAAATTCTCATTTCAGAGGATGTCCAGGTAAATCCTATAAAAACATGTCAACATATTCTTTCACAATAGGTACGCCCTCTATTAGAACATTTTTTCCTCACCCATTGTTATTTAATTATCTTCCAACCCTATAATTGAATTTAGTAGAGCTATAAGGGGTGGATCTTGATAAGAATCAGGGGGTGATGTTTCTACTCTAAATATAAGGTACTCCTTATCATCATAAAAAATTGTAACCAATTTCTCATAATAATAAATTTTTTCATCATGGTGTGAAATATAATATATTCTGAGGATTATATAAAATTATATCATGGGTATGAAGATGAGATCAGTAGATAAAGAACATTTATATGCCATACTGGGAACAGATTCCCAAAACATTGTTGTGATGATACTTCCCTAAGGAGTTTTGACTGACGACTCCTTTTTTATGTTAAATTGAAAATATCTAATTTTCATAGCAATCTTGAAAGATATGAAACAATGCAGTGATCTAAAATCTAATAATGCTTTGGATAAGCTTGAGGAAACCATTAAATTACCGGCCACCACGTCTTTCTAATCTTCATCCTCAGTAGTTGTGATCTCATAATCTTTGCCTTGCTCCCATGGCCTTTTTTGTTGTAAGTACCCGTGGTTCTTAGGACATTTATTTGATTATTCCACTTTTCACTAAACTGGTAGCATTAAACACTGACAACCTCTTTCTTCCCCTTGAAATCACTAGCATGATGGCCTTTTTCACCACACTTGTAATAGACTCCCATTCCCTTCATGAAAGTATTGGGGTGTTTCTTCCCACATTTACCACAGGATGGATATTCAAATTTTCCCTCATTCCCCTTATTTCCCCTTCCATAGTGTTCAGAAGATCTTTTTTTCTCTATCTTTTAATTAAATATGTCAGACATAGAGAATTACATTTCTGTCTTGATAATGCACGAGACAACATCTGCGTACTATGAGAAGGATTGTGAGACAAATGATTGAAGGATAAATGGTTTTAACCCGTTAAAAATTTATCAATCATACTCTTTGTGTTACGTCTATAATCTGATACATGCCTTTTAAACCTTATAATGTTAGCCTCCAACTTTGCGATATTCTCAACCTCTTTTTTCCTCGGACTCAGAAATTGTCTATCCATATCCTCTTGATGGTCTCGAGGTATGTATTCTCCCAATAAAATCAATTTAAACTCCTTACATTTAATTTTTGATACTTCTTCATCACCCTATGTGTCTTGGATTATTTACCACCATTGATCTGTAACTCGCGTGAGGTGATAAACTACCCTGAAAACGTTTTCCCTTTCCCTACTCCCCTAAGAAAGAAATATTTTCTATATGTAATTTATCCATTTCTCAGCTACTAATGGATTTTTACTCCCATTTAATGTTGGTGGTTGTTGCCTTACGATGTAGTCTAAAATTTATCCTCTGTGTTGTGGATCAGTGTGCTCTATACGGGTTAGGTTATTTTTCATAACCTGAGTGAGTTTTCTCTGTATGGTGATAAACTAATCTACACTAGTTGCATAACAAACTCTACTATAATTATCTTGAGTATGAGGGAAATATCTACATGGATTACGTTGGTTGATATGGTTTCCATTCCTTCCACAAGGTGCAATTTCTAAACAATGGCATACAATAGATTACTTTATGAATCGCAATACATAATTCCAAACTTTAAAAACACTTCACAAAAATTGAACAGTTTATGAATATAATCCATAATCATAAAAATGTTTTTTTGGGGAATTATATACTTATAAACCCTTCATAAGGGTTGGTAAAAAAATGAAAATTATCTTAAGCATATCCCTATAGAGTGTTATGACCATGAGTGCAGCAAGGCCCGTTGTCGTTCACCAATTCCCATTTGACTATAGCTCAAAGCGGTGCTTTGGGGATTTACCCCTAGGTACATTTGTGCTAGAACCACTTCTACATGCTCATATCTAGACATGGATTTATTTCATGGAAAACACACAAAATTTCTACAATACCAAAATTCTAGAATGTTATTCTATACTAATAATCAATGTCTATCTTAGGGTAATGTTATCTAATCAATGTTTTTCAAAATATAGCTTCAAAGGTTTGTACTAAACGTCTTGTAATACCAACTGTAACACCCTAACCCTATTTACCTAGAGTTGGTGCATTATTACATAACATTGGTGTGATAAAAAGGAATTAAATCCGGAATGTCCAATCAGTTAGTATCCTTGAAGTACAAGATATGTTTATAAGATTTATATTACATCGTGAAATGAAAACAACAACCAAATTTTTTTCCCATTGACAACACTAATATCCTTACCATATCCCAACATGTCAACCATAAAATATTGCTTCACATCCTGGGAAAAATAAAACATAGTAAGGGGTGAGATCAGATTCTCAGAAAAGATAACAATATAGTGGAAACTTTCACAAATAAGAATAAACAACTAAGTCAATGTATAAAACTATAAAAAAATTTAAACATACACTTCAGCATAATATGGAAAAGATAAAATAAAATAATTAAATTTACTTATTCAAATCGATATTCTACTAGTCGAATAATCACATTGAATATCAATATCCAATTTCATAATGATGGAATGTATAATTCCAGAATTGATAACCACATAGTCAAGGACTTGTGCCAAGTCTAAAAATTTGGTTTTGTCAACGCATGGTCCCAAGAAACTAGTTTGTCTCATGAGACCTACTGATGCATCGAGGAGCTATAGCATTGTCCCCCTCTCACTTACTAAGACAAATGCATTCCTCATATGAAAAGGATTAAACATAACATAAACATTCATATTAAAACTATCATTAAAAATGTCAATGCGTTATCCATTAAAAATGAATGGTGTAAAAACCACACATCCATAGAAAAACATATCCCAAATCATTTAGTAAAATATTCAATTTTTGTATCATAATAAATCAACTTCAAACAAGAAAAAATCGATCAATGGATGTTTACATGGATGAAATAAAAACATTTTTAGATAAATATCTCTTTCTATTTTGAAATAATTTAAATGTTATATAATTATAGAAGAAAATTTTTATTTTTAAGATATTTTTATAAGCTTTATTGGGAAGCTTCGATGATGATATAACAAAGGAAAATAGCTGCACCCGCCGTATAAGTTAAAAAAAGACATTCTTACCTTAATTTTGTTCAAAAGGTCTAAAATTACCTTCTATGGAAAATGAAGGAAAGATTCCATTCAAATAATATATGGTAAAATAAGGGTATAAATGACATTGACCCATAGTCTAGTAAATAGTAATAATTTTTTAATTACATTTTTAAGAAAACACGGATGTGGATGATAAAGAGGTCCTAATAGATACTTACATAAAAACAAACTCAGATAATAATGAGATTGTGAAATTAACCCTTACCTTGTATTTTACATGGTCAAGGTTACATTAACCTCCTTTATAATAGTTAAATAATTTTTATTTATTTATTTAAGAACTATATACATAAATATGATATCATATATGATCCTATAATATTGATTATTTAATAATAATTCAGTAGTATCAGCATTTCGGGTATTAACTGATTCATTTTCCTTTATATACTAGGTTATGTAAGCCATATTGTTTTATGGATATTAGGTATTGTATTCAGATATAGAATTATATTATGTTCATAAAAAATATTTGTAATCATAAAATGAAAATTATTCTTTAATAATTATGATGGGGAAAGAATCTCATTGCGTTCGTGTAGACGGTAATCCGTACGTACGCATGAGCGACAATATCATTATATTGATGGTGAAATCTTATGTAATTGGATGTTATATCATATATATAGAATCATGAACATTTTATATTTATTATTTACATCTGTTATATTAATTATTATACTCATCCAAAATATTGAAGTGTTTGAATAACAAACTACACCTGGGCGTGGAGACAATAAGCCATACGTATACATGTTTGGTTACATTTCCATTTATAGGATGGACAAATAATGAATTTATAATAACATCATAGTATATATTAGATAATATAGTTATTATTTTATAATGGAAGCTAAAAAGAAATTGGAAGTGGAAGAAGAAAAGAACCTGAATGGGGTGATGAATTATTTATTTCTTCTTTGGGTTCTTCCTTTTGATTTGATCAAAAGGGCCCTTAGGTTGGCTTTATGACCAAATAAAGGCCTATAGTATGAATGGAGGAATGTTGGAAGGATATTTTGGAAGGGTTTGGCTGAGTGAAATTCCTTTGGAGGTGTGAAATTAATAGAAGGGTAAGTACCCTTTTATAAGATAGGTGAGGGCCATTTTATGAAAACCTTCATATATTATTTTATAATAAAATAATTTTTGGATTATAATTATTAAAATATAATATATTTAAAGGATAAGGTTCTTAAGGATATAAAACCTCTAATAAAATAGGTTTTACGTGGGTTTAGGTCACCATATTAACCTTCTCTTTTAGAATTAACTCTTAGTTAAATATTTTGTCATTTACCATGTCTCTTTGTATTTTAATATTATATGGTTAATAAACATACTATAACACGACATGAAATCCCCAAGTGGTTCATTGTTAATATATATAACCTTATCTAAGCCCTTTGGATGAACCATTGATTTTTAGGAATATTATATCAATTAATAATATAGTATTTGTTTAAAAAAACTCAATTATGCCAATTTTGACACTATTTAGTATTTTGTTTTTGTGAAAATAATAACAACATGATTACTTCGAAAAAATTATTTAATAAAATATAAAATTTTATATTAGTATATTATTTATTTTTAATTCATCAAAAGTCTCAAATTACATTTATTTGGATATTTATAATAACAATTATTTTAATCGTTCGTTAATAAGGTAATTACTGCATCATCATTGTTTCATAAATAAATTAAACTATTTAATATCTAAAAATTATAAATAAAATACCATTATGTAGTAAGTATTTTTATATTTATAATTAATATTTATAGTCGAATTTATCTTTTGTATAACCGCATATTAATAATGGTTTCATTATTAAACATTGAATTTAACTCTTTTAACTCTTCTTTAAATATCATAATAATTAATGTCCAAATATAATGAAAGTGGAAAAAAGAGGATCATATTTTATCCAAAAGGGTTTTTTGGTGTAATTACACTTATCTAATAGAATTAGGATGTGTGTTAAGGTAATTATGATATCATTTTTACCCTTAATTACCATATCTAATTATAACTATGATAAATAAATGTCAAAAGTTACTATTTACCAAAACTTATTTTCATCTTATCGCACCACATTTTACATACTAATATCAACCATGTCTCTCAGATTTTTAAAATTAAACTCACAGAAGTAGTAAAATTATGTTTTATGCAAATTTGCAGATGCTCCATGGAGGTGTGTAAAAGATGATAAAAAGATCAATAAAATTTATATATATCTAAAAATATTATAAAATAACTCCAATTAATTACATTAAACTAATATAGGTATTATAAATCTATTTTGATGTAAGAAATTTAAATAAAAAAAATTTTAAATAAAAAATTTGGTTTTAACCATTAACTTAGTGTTTTGTACTATTCATCAAAAATTGAATGTTTTCAGAAAAATAAATAAAATCTCCCTATGCTAATTTCAATTTTCCGAATTCAAATATGAAGTCCATTTTGAAGAATATAATTTAAAAAATTTAAAAAAGTGGGTATCACTATTCATAACGTATTGTTTGATTGGTCGCATTGTGTTAGAATCTCGAAGTTAGGTACAATGCAAGATATTGCCTTATTAAAAGAAAAAATGTACCATGGATTCTTGGGGTGTTACTATGTTTTTCCCAATTAATCCATAAGTACCTAGGATTTCATGTTCTCTCATAAAAGTCAATGATGTGAAATTTAATTTAAGACTTCCTAAAATACAATTCATCACATTATCCATTTCAAATATAAATATTTTTCTTTTAAGAACCAATATAACATTTTAATCTAATCATTATTTTTACAAAATACAATTGATGGGTTTCTATAAAAATAATTTTAATCAACATCCCAAATATAAATTTGAAATAAATTCCATATAAACATTAACATTTTAAATTCAACTATTAAATTTTATCAGAATTCCATAAATTCTAAAAATACACCCCATGTACTTGGAATTGGTGGTTTTCCCCATTTTAGGCCTATTTCAATTTCCAAACACAAATTCACTGAAATTTTATTTTTAATTGAACAATCCAAAAACAGTTAATTAATATCAAGTAATTTAGTTTTAATAAAACAATTGAATTTAAATCAAGAAGTTTAGGGTTAATAAAAATTGTCTACTGTGATGGAACCATCTTCCATTAAAACATGGGATCTCAAAACGTCAAACCCTATCCCAAAATATCCTACGAAAAATTATGGATATGAAGATCCACGAATATATCCATATATATAAGAAATAATATAAATGGTATTAAATTATCTAACAACATAGAGATCAATTAAATCATATGGAATAAAGGAGGAAGAATGGGAAAACAAGAACTGTAAGAGAAAACTAACATGGAGAACATCATACACTATTTTCCTAGATTCTATTCTCTTCTAGAAGGTTGTTGAGGGGCCCAAATCACCTCATGGGATGTCTCCTAGAAAAGAGAATATTTGGAGGTTAAATAGGTTTTTCGGTACCTAATATGGGTGTTTAAATATTTTTAAACTAATTTCTTATTAAAAACACTGTATGTAGGTTTAGCTAGACATGTCTACATGGTTTATACAAAATGTATCCCCTATCATTGCACCCATTTTAAATTGGATGCATGGTTTCTCTTTGGTGGAATCACAAATTCTAAAATATGTGACAAACTTGAAAACCTCATTACCTCGATTTCAATGTTTTCACTATAGTGTCGCATGGTTTGAGAAAAAAACATTACAATATTAAAATCTTTTATCCTAAAATAAACCAAAAAAACCTAACCAAATAAATTTTAAAAGACTCTTTTATGAACACATAAATTAAATAACATCATGTTACATTAGAGGACCTATTTCATCTTGTTTTATATATCTACATTAATAAATATGAACACATTTAAGACTTATTTCTATAATTGGAATCATTCTCAAGGTTCCATCATTAAGGGTTACATTTCTAAATAATTTATTGACTTATTTTCAATGTGTTTCTCAATGTTACCATTATAAATAACCATATTATGAGAAGTGAAGTAAAAAAAGTATTTTAAATTTAACCCTAATTGTCTATCATGTCCTTAAATGAGGGGGATTTTTTGGATAATATACATTGAATTAGATATTCATTATAGAGAACTACATTCCACATTACATACTCTTGTTAAAAAGTGTTTTATTCTATGACACTATCAAGTATGTATATTTAACATATTTATGTGATCTAATCAAGTATGATTGTACATATTTCATAAACATTAAAAAAATTATGCCTAAAACAAAAAAATCATATATAGAAATCATCATTCACAATCTTTGTGAGGGATATATATTTTCCATATAAAAGTGTATTCTTATTAATTAAAATGTAAGGTATATATATTAATGAAGTAAAATAAAAAAAAATGTATTTATTTAAATTTAAAATACATTTAAATTTTTTGTATAAATTTTCATTTAATAACCCTTTCTATAATTAAATAATATCTATATAGTTTTCTCCAAATTATGTTGTTCATGAATTAATATAAGTTATGATAAATGGATACTAATTTATTATCACTGAATGAGAAGTGAGCATGAACACCTAATGTGATTCTACTATAGTAAATGTAATAAAATATTATTATTCCAGTACATCAGATGATGTTCCTTAGTATGAAAATGAATCTTGTTATATTGTTTTTGAGAAATTGTTAACACGGTATTATTAAATTCCTAGTAAATATGAAATGAGAAAATATATGTAGTTAGATTAAATAATTATATATGGAACAATTGTTGATGAATTGGGATTTAGAGTTATAAATATAAATCACATTCTTTCTACTTATGAGCCATATATTATAGAATGATTGACGATTTTATTTATATTAATAATCATCTAGGATTGGAATTTATTATCATTATTTATGTAATCAAAATATAAACTTTTTAGGATGGTGGGAATGAAATTTACCCAATCTTTTCCCACATTTTCCTCAATCAATTTTTTACGTATTATGATTTTCTAATTGAATGAGATAATTGGGATGATTTGGATTTGGTGGGTCATATATATAATAATCTATATGTGTTCCCAGTTCATTTAGTTTTGTACATAATTTATTTATCATGTCATTGTTATTCAAATTTCATTACTATTAGTTAAAAATATTTTGAATCCTACTTTCAGTTCATGTTAATTTTAAACACAATGTCGCTCCAATTTTCATTGTTTTAATTTAAAAAACAATTATCTAACAATATCATAACCTAATATACAAAAAAATGGAAACAAAAAAATAGATCTAATTAAATATAAATCTTGTTTAATAACATTCAATGAATTAGATTTAAATGAAAAAACAATGAAATTAATTCCTAACCCATAATAATGAAAAATGAAAAAACATCCTCTCCTAAAAAATGAAACAACGTTCATAACCACAAAAATGTGTAAAAGACCCTATAAAATGACCAAAATAAAATGATTGACCTAAATAAAATAGGATTGGATCAAATTAATAATTGAAGAATTAAACAATATCATGCACATGTTTAACATTAAAATTATGAGATGTTGATTTTTTTTGTAACACATATTTATGTTTTGAAATTTATAACACTAAATAAGTTATGATTATCTTAACCCACTCCCTGAAAAGGTATACCGAATAATACATTAACTAAATAATAGAGATCATGACCCCCATGTCATGCCCTTAGTATGACCCATGTTGATGACAATCACCAATGGTATAATGTTATCACATATAAGAGGAATTACCCCCAATTAAAAACAGTATTAGGAGATATGATTTCTTTCAAAAATCCTCTGCATTCAAAAATATATAAAATTTTAATAAAATACATCCCAAAATTAATTTACATAGTAAATTAATGTAGGATAATCCAAATAAATACAGAAAATAATGTCCCAAGGAAGAAGCACAACAACAACACTGATGTCCAAGATAGTAATATCCAACATTTCCTTTGTCTTCCAATTAAAATATTAAAAAATAGAGTGTATTTACATAGTGTAAGAATAATTTTATACTTATATAGGAATAAACTGAAGGACTCTCATTCACATGTAAAAAAAATACTAATGTAGTAGTGATAAAATAATAGAAACCTAATCACTAATTTTGTTAAACTA
Source organism: Viscum album (assembly GCA_963277665.1). Taxonomy (NCBI): domain Eukaryota; kingdom Viridiplantae; phylum Streptophyta; class Magnoliopsida; order Santalales; family Viscaceae; genus Viscum; species Viscum album. The sequence goes on from OY728160.1 coordinate 716,136,931, forward strand.
ACTCATCCCTTGACAACTAAAGAATTATCGAATAATAATAATTATATGTAAATCATCAAAAAGGATTTATATACTGATATCCTACTAGTGTTCCTCTCTCGTACCCAAACATAAAATTACCTATAGTAATCATCTCTTCGTTATAGTAATCCTATCACAAAACACATGGACCGAAAACATGTTGTTCATCACATCACAACTCACCTGAAGACACGTAATCAATCAGATCACAATAAATGACATCGATAACCATAATATTGTATTATCTTTAATATAGAAGACATTAAACTTGGGACATACTCCTTCCATGAATGACAACAACTATACGTATTTCATTTTTTTATCAATAAAAATTCATATTTTGACTTATTTACATTATAACCAATTCATATCAAATTCAATTGGAAGAGAGAGTTAGGTGTATGTGCTAGCCAGCAAGCCATCCTACAATCATGATGTTGTAAAAAAGACCACTGAAATAAAATGGGTTTTAGATAATAAAGAACTATTTGGGTGGGGGATAATTTGAAAATGAAAAATAAAATAAAATTTATATATGATATCCTCCAAAAATACCAACCTATTTTTTCATAGCAACTATTTTATACTCACTGAAAACATCATCCCCAATGCAACATAGCATTATCAACTTTCATTTCCACCACTAAATTCACAATAGTAGATAATGAATACATGGACCATAAGACACATATAAGCATTATTTTCATGTTAATCCAACATAATGATTTTAGATTGACCACAAATTTCCATTATCATTCCAATATATTTCATAATGATTAAAAAATCTAACTAAACATCCCATTCAACTTAAAATGCTCAATATCGTCTCAAAATTATTCCATTTTAGTTTCATTATAATATGATAATTCATTAACTAAGGTAAAAATAAAATGAAATCACATAACCCTACAACAAGCCATATTTCTAATATTTAGAATACGCCCATCACCATCAATTCACATGAAACCAGCATCCTCATCACAACCTCTATGTATCACCAAACTATTATGTCATTACCACACAACGGAACCACTTTAACATAATTTACTTATATCAAATCATAATTAAACATAAATCTTCTCATCGCATTTACCAAAATATTCAATTGTATTCATACACAAACTCGAATTTCCATGGGCAACCAATTTAGTGGGTGTCTATATGGTCTTATAAAGATAAACTCAAGGGATATAAAAATCACAGAATAAGGTTTCTATAATCCTACCATATAAAAAAAATTCCGTAATTTCTTTAAATTTTATCATATCATCAGTCTTGTATCATCTATATAGATAGGACATAAAAAGTAGTAAAATAGCTGATTAAATTCACATCACTTATAATTAAAATTATTCCATTTATTTATCCTCATTATGATAGTGAATAATATATTCTCTAAAGATAAAAAATGAACGATCCTTCTAAAACATAAAAATATAACAGAGGTGATGGATTACCTACCATGAAAAAACCTTTCTGAACCACTTCCCAATGATGCAATAAGAGGGGTAGAACCACTGAGAGACATAGTAAGGGAATAAAACCGTGACCAACTAAGAAGACAACATCCCTCATCCTTTTATTTCCAAAGAATCTCCTTGAGTTCTGTTTCCCTTGAAATAATCCTTCCTTAAGTAAATTATATGGAGCAAAGTTGGAGAAGAATATATTGGAACTCAAATAAAACCACCATGGATTGATCTCCCATGTGAAAGGTTGAAAGATAATTAAAATGGATTGAAAGAACTTCTAGGGATGTGTGTGGGTCACCCATGAACCAATAGAAAAACTTGTTGAATAATATTTTTTTATGGGGATTTTAATTTTAGATATTGTCTAGAAAACATAACACCATTGAAAAATACCCTTCACTCTGATACAAATATTCTAAATTACGAACATGGTGTAGGGTAAGAGGTCATTCTGTACTAGGGTGGGTCAAATACATGACAATGAAACATGTTGAGGTCCGCATTACATATCTTAAAACCTAGGTAAGTCCACAATGTAAGATTTAACCCCCATTATATAGAACTAAAAGAAGGAGGCCAATACACTACCCATATCCATAGAACAGTTATCTGAAAATTGACATAACATTAAATACCACTCATTCCAGAATCCAACTTATAAACTAATCACTAGATTTCTATTATCTTAGATTTGGATGATCCACCAAAATCTACCCTATGGATTTACACTAGAGTTTCTCTCCTTTCTGTAGCAATAAAAAATGAATGAACCACCCAAAATCCTCATCCAAACATTCACGTTCTTGAAATAATACACACTACATAACAACTCTCCTACTATGTCTAGCTGGAAAATCATCACTATATAATTACTATTTGAATAATTTTTCAGCAAAAAACCCTAAATCACCATAAAAACCCAACATAAATCCCCATGTTCACCTCTATAATAGGAAATTACACAGTATAACTTCTCAAAAGGATCAGTCTATTACATTAAATAGATATCAAAATATTCACATATTCATGAATCAAAACTAAAACTCAAAAAGAATAAATTTAATTATTTATAAAGGAAAATACCATGAGATTCTACTCGTGGATCTCATTATCAGCCAAGTGAAACCCATCCGTATTTTCACCACTAACAAGCTGCAATTATCAAAAAACCAAATGAATCACTATTCCATCCACAATATTATCCATCAAAATGATCACCAAAATATACACACAACATGACCACTAGAATTTTAGTACAGGGATTCTACCCCTCCCCATGTCAATATATTATATACCTTGGGAGGCACTATGTAAACTATATAGTTTTAAATAGTGTCTTAAAATGATATATATTTTTTAGAAATTGTTTTCCACATATTATTTTTACGGAATCACTAATCAAACACAATCAACAAGTAAAATCACATATCATAAACCATCTAGATTCAATAATTACATCAACATCCAAAACAAAAAATTGGAAAACACAAAAATAATAATGTGTACTAGCCAATAATCTATGTCTCAAGATCCCATATACACACCTTCATTCCACTATTCCCCTAAAATACATGAACCAAATTAATGTTCAATCCACGCAACACCATATATCGATGTTCCAAGAAATGTACACATCACTCCATAAAGATATCTTCTTATTTGATGTCCAAAACACTAAATAAATGAAATTTGAGCCATCATAATGATTCTAATAAATATGATACATGTGGGTGACTTCATTGATAATTTCAGTGCATGTTGGGAGAACAACTGAATGCCCACCCCGCCAACATGTCGCAACACCTAGAAATGTCACACAAATTGGGAATATTTCTTACCTACCCTATAGTCATATGTTTACACATCAAGGAAAAACCATTAGAAACATGTGGAATCCAACATTGAACTAAAATTTACTCACACTTCAATTGGTAAAAGATTTATGCTAGTCCTAGACTACCATCATTCTCTCCCAAACAACGTAAACATTATCAATATTTCAGTTCAGCATAGTGGGATTAATAAATAATAGTTCTTGGAACTCAATCTATATTAACAATAAATGAAATAGAAACTATTATAAAACATCAAATATTTCAACTAGAATTTATTGCTATTACATTTTTTAGGGAAATTGTTAAAAATGAATAATCTTTGCATAGGATTCAATGATGTCCCAAAAACATGTGTGAAACATGTCCTCTAGTGCGTGGATAGTATGGTCTTCATGTATGTATGTCTTAGGGTTTAATGTAGTGCAGAAGTAAAAAATATGTATTAAAAAATATTAAAATCCTTTACAGACTCATAGTGTATAATAGTCATCCTTATCTAACATAATAGACCTCACAACTATCTGAAACCACATAAACTCGTCCACATGCAACTTTTTTAATAAATCTATGACTCTGGAATCCTTTACAGCTATAATTTTAGTCATATTTTTCTATTGATTCATGATTACCAAGACAGAATAAGATCCTATCTAGGTATGTATTAACCCCCACAAATATTTCAATTGATATTTAAACCGACTTCCACTCGACAACATCCAAATTCCACAATAAACTAACTAAGAAATTATAATTCTCTTTTACCCGGGGAGAAATTAGAAATTTAAAAACAATCTATTTCATCACAGATTACATCCAATGACACAAACAATACATCCTCGGTCTATGGTATTTATTTAAATATCAGTGAATCACCACTAAAGGTGACTTAATATAAACAAAAATTAATTCATTGTGAATTTCTGCTATAACAATCTAATTCCATTGAAACAGCATTTTGTTCCAACCACCCTCTAACCATCCCTCTAGAGTATCCCCATAGATAACATGGTTATAAAACACCTATACCTATATGTCTCCCCACTAAGAATTCTTCACTGATTGCATCAGTGAATAAATCACAATAATATAATGTATGAAACCTCATCCACTAACCACCCATAAATCTAAGTCTAGGGATTCAAATTCATTTTTTCACTCCATGAATATCCAAACTCCTGAAAACATTTTTCCATAACACCTATCTAATATCTAGTTCTAATGAATTCCACATTCTTATGATGTAGTTGAGCATGAATTCAAAATCCTAGAGAATCCCACCAACCTCATTCACAAAATATTTAGTTTATATTGAAAAAATATATACCTTCAGATCCTATGAATGGAGTATATGAAAATGTGTTCATTGAAAAAGTAATGTAACCTAAAACATCAACACTATCGCTAATTTTTCTAATTACAATTCATGGGTAAATAGCTACACCCATGGGAGAATAATTTCATAAACCCATAATATATCAAATCCTTTTATTTCATAAAGAATAATTACCACCCAATATAGTGTGAAGTGTGGAAAAAATCAATCATCACCCCTTACTATCACAATTAGAGAATAGAATAATAGATTAATTTACCCTTTATGTAGGTGAAGGCTTCCTAACACTGATCATCCCTAATAAAATCAGGGTTATTCATTGTCAGTTATTTCAATATGGGAGTAATCCTTGAGAAATAGAATATGAACCTTTGATATTATCCCTCAATAATATGGACACTATGATCCTATGAAACCTTTTTATATTCATACTATGAAAAAAACAAATTATATCTTTAAAGTATCCATAGAAACACCCTTCTATAACACTATATTCTCAAAGGAAACAAATGTCTATGGTCAATATCTATAATTTGTAAAGTATTTCAAATAGATGATATTATCTGGGGACACGAAAGTCACCTTTGAGATGATTAGAATGATCCTCATATGGAATCAGGTAGTTCAATATTTCATTTATGGACACAAATATAAACCGGTTCATGTACTCGCATAACAAGGTGTTCATGATCCCTATGAACATAGTTATTGTGTTCAAAACATATAACTACATGGCCAAAAACATGAAGTGATCATACCATCACAATATGTATATCAATTAGATATCACCTTACATCATCCTCCATGAGTGATATCCAAATGAAATATATTTCATATAGAATCAAATGTCTCACCACAATTGGTAATTAATATTTTCAATTCATTGATTATGATTGTAAATCTTTATTTTCACAAATTTTATCCTTTTCTAATCTATACACAACCCTAAAATGTCATCCTGGTGGGTGAAAAATAATGGAGAACCTATGATGACACAATAATCTGGATGAACTGATCCAGCATTATGTGATATAACTTAATCCTCATCTCCCACATCATAGAAGATGATTTTTGAAAAGGTTCCAATATAATTAGAGAAAAATCAGGATATACATCTCTCGCAATCAAGAAATCGCATTGAGGGGGTAATGTCACAAAATACTTAGTAAATATTCTCAAACATCCCTAATTAAAATTCGAAACTTCATTGTTCAAGTTTATAATGATTTTAACGAATACATTACCCTTAATGATTAATTTGCATCCACTTTTTTACTTTCCATATTACAACCCTACATGAAAAAAATAACACACTGATTGTCCTCATCTGGGAACATGACTCTCTACTGATAGTATTTAATAATCTTGTCTATGGAGTCAAAATAATCACTTTTAAGGATGTCATAATAATATTGCATCGAAATAATGGATATATACTCAAATGATTAATGCTTATCCATTATCTTTACACACACATTATACACATAAAATTAGCTATTAAGGACCATAATTGGTGTAGTCAACACAATAGAAATGAATATCCTCTATTTATCTAGTCCCAAAGAACATTCTAGAGAATGTGAAGCATATTATTATGTAAAAAGTGAATCAAGAATTGAGTAAACAAGTATGGATGATAATATAATCATATAAAAAATTGATCTATAACCCCTCTTGGACTGGAACATTGATAGCATCTAACATTCCACTTCCACCTCCCTTTCTTCATTGCTGACAACAACCATAATGGTCATTCTTTGGTTGAGTCCCCAGTAAATGAATATCATCAAAAGGTGGACATCTTCTTAACTCATGTCATCTCAGAAGATTAGTAGCCTACTTTTCTTATTTCTGAAATGGTAGTACTCGATGCTTCTACAGGGGGTGATGTTGAATAATAACACAACCACAGTAATGTGGTCCACAAACAATAAGAAATTAATTTTGACAATAAATATAGCCTAAATGTTCCTAAAACATACTAATAAATCCCCCAAGTGAATAATAAATAAATTATATCACTAGAAGGCTTGATGGGAAGCTAATGAGGTCAACACCCCCTTGGAATAATCCTCTATGTCCCTGTTTGCTCTGATATTCCACTAGAAACTCTACTCCATTATTAAACATATTAGTTCCTCTATCATGGTAAAAATCATAAATAGTGTATAGTATCGATCACCATATACATATTCAAAACAAAAAAGGATGTTAGAAATATAATAAGAGTAACCAAATACTAGATAAAAGGTCATAGTTATTCCTCAACAGGCAATACATAGGACTCCCCATTAGCAAAAATAAATTAGAAAAAACAAAAAAAAAACTCAATAACTATATCTTGATCTTCTATATAGACATACTTACCTCCTAAATAGATATCATGTTCTTCTAATTCACTGACTTCATTATCAAGGATAAAAAATCCAAAAAAAAGATTCTTTTATACTTTTTTCCATGATGAAAAATTTTCTTTCTAATATCCATAATAAAACACCCCCACTAATGTGATGATGTTCTCATCTGCTGACCAATAATGAGACATAGCACTATTCTTGATCCCATATCCAATAAGAGGGGATCCCATGATTTTTTAAAAAGCATTCTATCTATATTGTGTAGAAAATTCCCTCATACCTCTCCAAGTCCTACCACATGATGAACAGAAATGTTTTGTACCAATTATCATTCTCCATAACTATATCATTGTTATAGTAGTCAATTGGGCCAGCTTATAGGACCTCACGTACCCGAAAAAACCACGGATGATGTTCGTAAGCTATTAATGGAAAGGGAAACAAATATATCAAAAATAAATTAGAAAACAATTTTTTTAATTCTAATTTAATTAATGATTTTTAACTCAACAATTACTCAATTCAGAAAATACTAAAAACAGTCATGATGCTTATACCTCCCATAGGTATCCCACCAATAAGTGGTGTCAATTACCTTGTAAGTTATATAAGCTCATATTACATGCACTATATAATAGGAGTCCCTAAAATCCTATGTAATAAACACTCATCCATAAAATATGTCACACACCCTGATCAACTAACACCACGAACCTAACAACCAATTTAATCCTCATAGTGGATAACTAAAAAACCATCCTATCTCTGAACTAAAACCCTTGAGATAACTCTTTCTCGCCCGCCTCCCCAAAACGATTCCCCGCGTAGTCCAACAATAATGGAATATAGATGATGACACTCAAGACCCACCTATTGTAGACATGTAGTTAGTGATTAGCACTAATGTTATATAATTCTCCCATATGGGATTAATTCCTTTCTATTTATTATAGAATAGGGTAATATGAAATCATCCCTAAAAAACTCTTTGACATGATATTACATAATTTAATAAAAATTATCCCAAAATTCAGTAATAATGTAAATAAATAAAAGGTAGTGATATAGAAACTACTATGAAGACTAAGATAGTAATGTCCTTGTGGGTCAATATAGCTATACTAGAAAAATGAATATATATATATATATATAGGGTGACCATAAATGTAAAATCAATTTTATCACACATAATGTATCTTGTGAACATGTTAAAGGATTATTATAATTTACCAATAAATGAGAAAAATGAAAAATTGAACCCAAGAAACTCAATTTACAATTTCCATTATCACTATGGAATGGTCAATAAATAATTCATCCTTATAATATAACACAATAAGAATCCTATCAATAAAACGGTTTCCCACACTCAATTCCCACTAGTGTACTACTCTCACACCAAAAATTTGTTTGTTCTAGGGCTCCCATCACTTTTCAATTGTAATCAAATCCAATGAAATATTGTTTGTCAAATCATATTCCACATAAAGACACTTGTGATATCACACCACATTCCCCATATACACATATTCTATCACATAACAAAGAACCACTTCTATTACCCAAATAGTATGGTATAATGAACATCAAGGAAATTATCCTCCTACCATGCATGACCCAAATACTGACACATAATCCTCTCACCTATCAATTAACAGTACTGAACAATTGAATTTTATCCACAATTGACTCTAAATAGAAATTCTCAATGAAGAGAGAGCGAGGAAGAGGTTATAGCCTTCCATCCTCCCTCACCATCTTCATGTTGGTAAACCCCCCTAGCACTTAGGGTCAGTACAAGGTTCTCAATGAGGTAGTGCTGCATATATATATCACAATGTAAAATCAATGAATATACAACATCCATGACACACATGCCCAACCTATGGTCTAAAAATAATATTTTCATCCCAACTAACAAAACTACCCCATATACTAAAAATATCATTAAATTAAATATTTCGTCTAAATCCATAACCCCACATAAAAATTCCACAAACTACATGACATATACAACCATTACCTTTATGATAACATAACCTTTAAATTTTCCATTACCTTGAAAATTAATTTATTAATACAATTTATTACATATTATTCATAGTCTAATTTTAATGAAACTTCCCTTTTTAATTCTATAATTCATTATTAATTACAACAAATTCCATTGTAATTTCATTAATAACAATTCATTCCATAAATTCATTTTCAATATAACATCACTGATATGACAACAACCACCCATCCTTGACTTGTAAATAAGCCCCACATCATCCCCAGTTATCATAACAACCACCTTCCTTCACATCCATCAAATAACATAAAACCATTGAATCAGTTTTTTTCCATATAACCACATTTACCATCTAAGAAATATCTTCTTTTAGATTTAAACAAGATTATTTTAATCAATTTTACAATAATTTTCCATAAAATTATCACAAAAACATGAATTTACATGGGAAAACTTTTAATTATCCATATATAAGTCCATCTCAAAATGTATTCTAGGTGATATAAAAATAAAAAAATGTTTCTACTATTATTTAAGTAAAACAGAAAAAAATACCCTAATGGCTATCATTTTCATAAATCTATCTTGAATTTATAATCTTAATAACAATAACTTCAAAAGTGGAAAAAAATTCATCCTTTCCCTCATCCTTTAATTTCAATTAAACTATTCAATTATCATCATTAAGAATGTTCATAATGTTTATAACATTATTCAAAAAGTCATAAACCCTCCCAAATTCACAAATATAAGAGGTTGAAAGGATCCACTACCTAAAGAGGATATCTGAACCCCATCCCATTGTCATAATATGGGGTAGATAACAACACAAAATCAAAATAGATAAAAACACATTCATCAACCTATAACACAAAAAGCCTCGTCGTTTCATTACAAAATCCTTCCCAATACAAATGGATACTTTGAAATAATCCTTCACTAGATAAAATATAGAGATAAATACATGGTGAATAAAAGATGGTGACTCGCCTATAACCACCAATGAGTCATCTCCCAATGATGTTGGGGATAGTTGTGGTAAAGGGTATATCATACATCATAGGGTCTCACATATTTCACACATGGACAAAGATAAATTCATGAAGAATAATGATTTTTGAGGGGTTTTGTGGTTTTATATATAGTCTAGAAAACAAAAAACCATGACACATGACCCCTCACCATAGTGCACAACTATTGAAAATGTAAAAACCATATCACATTTAAGAGACCATGAAACAATGAGTTTAGTCAATGATGGGTCTACGAATCATGGAACGGGCTAGATAGTGGATCATAAAAACAATTTTAATATCATGATTTGGGAAGGAAAAACAATTTCTCAAAATAAGAAGGATTCCACATCGAAAACAATGTCCAAGAAAAGACATCATCAAAATTCAAAAAACTCAAAAAACTCGTTCATTCATGATGCCCAATTATAAAATGCTAATGTTGATGAAATCATAGTGGATTTTGAAAAAACACCTAAACAATACCCTCAGGTTACACATCAGAGCCATTCTCACCACAATATTTATTATAAAAATGGAAGAACCACTCAAAATATTCCTCCAAGACTATACGTTATAGTCAGTGCCTCCATACTTCAACAACTCTCCTCCATGACCCAAATCATTCCTCAACACCACAAAATTCCTCTCAAAAGATCTTTTAAATACATATTTTCTTTTTTCCTCCCATCATCGATAAAAAATCCCCCTAAAACCTATATAATCATAATATTAACAACGTAATGTTTCAAATGGTCTGTATCATGACAATTAATATATTATTTCACTCCCTATGCTTTATTTGGATGGAATATTAGAAAAAATTATGTATGTCATGTCACCTCTTCATTCTTTCTTTCTATAGGTATTTTTAATTAATTCTTAAAAAAATGTATATTTCATTATAATAAATGAAATTATGTAAATTAATGAGAAAAAATTGAAGAGAATTTATTATAATGATGCCCACATGAGAGAGATATACATTCCTTCTTTATTTAAAATTTTTAGTATAATATTTCAAATATATATTTATATATTTATATTAGTAATTTATAAATGATGTAATAAATATTTTTAAATTTAAATTATAATCCATTGCCCATGATAAAAATATTCTCTACAGAACCATGTGGTAGTGGTAATTAACCTCATTATTCATCTGGTATGGTAAAAGAGTTAATCATTCCACTCATCATACTCGATCTCACATAGACCATTTATCATAAATACTATATATCATTATTTTTTATCTAATTATTCTTTTAGTGGAACCAAATATATTTTGCCCTCGGATATTTTCTCGGCAATTTATATAGGATCCACCTATAATAACTTTTACCTTTTATGTTATGGCTCCCACTCTGCGCCCAAATTATCTATTTCCACATATTTTTATCATAATACCATTTCATTTATCATGGTTCTCTCTCAGATTTTTGTGTTCATTCTCTTTTGAATTCCTCTCTAACACATTCCCAATCTCCGGATCATAATAGGAATCATAAGAAGAAATTAAACCCCACTTGAACAATAAATTGTGATAATCCTTTAGAAAATAGGGCTCCAGAAGTAAAAACTGATCGATACGTCTTTGTTACATGTATATTACCCTAGTGAATGTTTTTTACACTAATTTATTTTAATTATAATATGTATTTTTTTAATGTTTTTCTTTTATTCATTCATAGTTCGATCTTCCATGATACGGTGTTTCTACCGTACATGCATGTGTTAAATGTGGAATATCCAAAAATAAGTGATTATAGGGCTTAATGTTGATAATAGAATAATTTCTCAACTATGATATGAATTTATTCGTTTTAGGTTGGTTATTTCAAAATATTATGACATCTTATGGCCCAGATACTCCCCTAGATACACCTTGAAAATGAAATTAATGACAATGTATGGTATAAAATATGATTAGAAAAATTTATTAGATTTAATTTTATGGTATTAACATATTTATAATAACTAATATTTTGGTATCCAATTCATTATTATTTTCTAAATGGTCAGGCTTTGAGGATTACATGTATTATGGATGTAGGTTAGCTATAGAGAGATTATAGAAATGAGTTGTATAACAGATCTATATCTAGAGTAGGAATAGATTCTTAGACTATAATGATCCTATATGTGTGTCAGGAAACATATTTTCGAAAATTATTTCTCCTTGGAATAATAATCAGTTTATGGTTTTACTAAAATTAGAGGTTTTTGATTGATAATGATGCTGATTTTCATTGTTACTATTTTTTATATTTTGGAACATTATTTATTAGGATGATTCAATACTATATGTAATAGATTATAAAATTCATATCCACACATTGGGTAGGGAGATGATTCTAAAAATGGGAGGAACATGGTATTTTCCATTATCTCAATAATTTAAATATGTACAAAAGGTAAATAAAATTAGATCACAACTCAAATCATAAAATTTATAATACTTGACATCATTGATTATATTGAATCTTTGTTCCCTATAATCAGTATGTAAAACATTTCATTCATGTTTAAATATATTAATTTATTTTCATAATGATTCAAATATACTAGTAAATTTGTTAATATGACTTATATCGCACATGATATAGCAAAATAATGAATAAAAAAGTAATATAAATCATTGTCGAAAGATAAAAAACATCTCAATACATCATTAAATTTTTATTGAATCAAATAATCTAATTAAAACGTCAATAGAGATGAGTGAAATAAAAATAAACATATATTATTTCAAATTTAACAAAATCTGTGATAATCTACGCCCTATATCTTGTTTTATCATTGAAATTTTGAAGAACATATATTTTGAAAAATTGATGATATTTAGAAAATTTAAATAACATTGGTGAATTTTAATAGAATCCAATAGAAAATATAAACCTAAATTTAAGTTGAATAAGATGTATATTAATATCTTCTATATCAATCATAACATGATTTAGAAAATTCATATATATATTTAGCGCATGTCATCATCAAAATAGTTTCCACTATACATGGAAAATAGTTTTAATAACTGAATAATTTATATGAATTAGGATTCGAAACATGAAAAGTAAGTGAGTGCTAAATTTAGACCACGCTGTTGTTGAATAATATTTTGATAATATTATAATAATTGTAATAAAAAAATATTTGTGAAATTATGATGAATATTTATTTAGGTATTATCAAAACAATGTGACCTAATGTTTTTTAAAAATAAATAAGTGTATAAAATGTTATCAACAATAAAATAATGTCATTTAATGATAAATAATGTTTTATGTGAGGGTAAGTTGAAGTTATATAATGGTATAAATAATATAAGTAATGTTAAATCAAGCATATGTATGTGTTAATTATGGTTATGTAATGGTTGATATAAGTTATATAATGGTACAACGATGTAATGTAAGGTTAAAATAATGTTATGTAAGGGTACAAAATCTAATGTGTGAATAAATTTTTTCTAATTGTAAAGCAATTCTATGAAATGTTAAATATAAGTAAATTAGGGGTTAAAAATGTTATTTATGTGTAAAATAAAGTTATGTTGCTATAATAATGTAATGGGTAAAACAATGTTATGATAGTGTTAACAAAAGGAATGTAAAGGTAAATTGACGTTATGTATGTGTATAAAAAAATATATAAGTTCGATTTAAAGATTTAAAGTGTAAAAAGATGTTATTTAAGGATAAATAGAAGACATGTAAGGGTGATATAAATTTATTTTAGGGTAAATTAAAGTTATGAAATGGTAAAAAAAGGTTATTTATGAGTATACTAGTGTAATATAAATGTATGACTAATCTAGGTATGTTTTAAACAAAGTTATACAAGGCTAATATAATTTAATTAAAGTGTAAACATAATCTTTCCAAGATTAAAATGATTTTATGTAATGGTGAATAAAATATAGGAATGTGAAAATTTTAGATGGGTTTTAGTAATGTAATGTTATTTAACGGTATAATAAGGATAAAAAAGGGTAAAAATAATTTATGTTAGGGTTAACTGTTTTTATGTAAGGGTAAATTGTATTATGGATGGTAATAAATATTCAGTATGGGGAAAACAAATATATTTATGGGTATAATATTTTTTTTGGGTAATCAGATGTTAGTTAATGGGAAAAATGTTATATAAGTGTAAAATAATGTTTTTTATGGTTAAAAATAAGTTTTCTCAGGGGAAATATGATTTTTTTGAGGGGTTAAAAGAAGTTATATAACAATGGAAATATGTTGAGTAAATATAAAAAAATTATGGTAAGGGAAAGATAATGATATTTTTTATTAAAAAAATAATGTAAGGTTATTGAAATGCTTTTTCAGGGTAAACTAAAGTTATGTGCGGGTAAAGAGAAGTTATGTATGTATAAATAAGTTATTTAAGTGTAAACTAAAGTTATCTAATGTTAAAAACATGTTATGTAAGAGTAAAAATATGTTATTTAATTGTGAAATATTGTTATATAAGGGTAAAAAATGTTTATTATGGGTGAATTAATTAAGGTTAAATTAATATGATCTAATTATAAAATGAATTGGAATAAGGTTATAATTAAGTAATTCAATGTTAAAGGTTACACTACTACAAATATGTCTTTTATCAGCACTAAAAATGGCCATTTACAGTGCTACAAAAAATGTTATTAATGCTGGCGAAGATAAAGAGGGCCTCCCCTTTATCAGCACACCAAAAGCGTTGATAAAGTCCCCTTTTATCAGCGCTAAAAAAGCGCTGCTAAAAGGGGTCTTTTATCAGCACAAAAACGAAGCGCTGAAAAAAGGGTCTTTTATCAGTGATTTCTTTTTAGCGCTAATAAAAGACAACTATTATCAGCGCTTTTTTAGCGCTGATAAAAATGACAAAAATACTAAAATCTCAGGGGGGGGGGATTTTTACAGCGCTTGATCCCTCCTTTATCAGTGCTTTCCTACACCTCCAGTGCCCGCCCGCACCGCCTATACCCTTTATCAGTGCTATCCCTTTAAATCACCCTTGCGTGTGTACCTGTGCCTCCACCTGGACATGATCTCGAGACCTCACCCATGCGCACCTAAAGCCTTTCCCACTACCCTATATTTAATTTTTCTCTTATTCATGATATATTTAATTATATATATATATTTATTTAGTTATATTTATTTGTATAGTAATATATATTAATATTAATATATATAGTTATATTAATATATATATATAGTTATATTAATATATGTATAGTTATATTTATATATAGTAGTTATATAAATATTCATATATTGGTATTTTAAATAAAATTGATATTAGTTGTTATTTTTATAAATCTAATATATTTTATATGTAAATATGTTTAATTGTTTATTTAAAAAAAATTAATTTTTAGGTGTCAATATATAAAACAATATGTACAAATAGTTATATATTTGATTCTAAATAGAATATCATTATAAAAAAGGATGAAATTTCAAAGAAATAATATCAATATGAATGTAGTACTTTGGATTAAATTCAGTCCCCACAAAAAAAATCCAGTAATACCCCCTTAAACGAGGCGGAAAATCCCCAAAATGCTAAAAAATCTGGGTACCCCGACTAAAAACTCAATTTCTGAGGCCTTATGGGCCTATTTTGGCCTTTCAAAACGCTTGACTGGGGTTTCCCCATGTCATAATGATGTAGATCATGTCGCAGGCTTCGATTTGATATGTGGTAGAGCTCAAACGGAAACCCGGATCAAAAGTTATGGTCGTTAGAAGTTCAAGTTGTGTTTTCAACATATTTTGGATCTTTTTGTAATTTTTTTTTAATTTTTTAGTCTTCAAATTGTTATTAACTGACTATTACTCCATAATAATTAGAAAATAATTAATTAAATATATTTTTTTAAAATTTTTTATAATCCATTTTCACTAATTATCTTATATATTAAGTATAATAAATGTAAATATACATTTATACTTATCTAAAATAAATTTAAAAATTATATATTATGTTTATATCAATATAAATATATAACTATATTTATATATTAATATATAATTTTAAATTTTTTTAAGTCGACCCTTTATCAGCGCTTTTAAAAAAAGCACTGATAAACGCCCCCCCTTTATCAGCACTACTAAACAAGCGCTGATAATGGGGTACTTTTATCAGCGCTTTTTTTAGCGCTGATAAAGCCCCCCCCCCCCCCCCCTTATCAGGGCTTTTTCATTAGCGCTGATAAAGGGGTGGTGCTGGCCTTGCCCAGTTTTGTGGTAGTGATATTTTAAGGCCAATCATAAGTTTTTTCATGGTAAAAAATTGATTTTTAATGGTGACGTAATATTATGTATGGTAAAAAAAGAGACGTTTGGGTAAGACAATGTCATCTGTGGGTAAACTAAAGTTATATAAGTGTAAAAAAAGTTAATAAATTGTAAAAGATTCCACTTAAGTGCAATATAATGTTATATTATTGTAAAAAAATTATGCATGTGTAAAAAACAATCAAAATGGTAAAATAATGAAATATATGTGTAAATAGAAGTTATGTAAGGGTAAAAAGATGTTATGAAACTATAAACTATTGTTAGTTGAGTATAAATAGATGTTATGTAATGGAAAATTGATGTTGGGTAATTGTAAAATAACACTATATAAGGGTACAGAAATGATATGTTTGGAATAATATGTTATGTATGGGAATAAAAAAGATCTGAAAGGGTAATAATGTTATGTTATTGTAAAACCATGTTATATAAGGGTAATGTAAACATATTTAAGGGTATATAAAAGTTATGTAGGAGTAAAAAGGTTATAAAATGGTAACCTATAGTTATTTAAGTATAATCCTATGAAATATATGGGTAAATTATTGCTATGTAATGGTAAAAACATTATTCAATTGTAAATATATTTTATTTAAGGGAAAAAAGATATATATGGGTTAAAAAATTAATTATTGGTAAACATACGTATGTAATGGTCTAAAAGTTATGTAGATGTAAAAAAAGATTTATAATTTTAAAAAAAGTAAATTATTTGTAATAAAATGTTATATAATTGTAAACTAAAGTAATGTAAGGGTAAATATTAGTTAAGTATGGATAATATTATGTTATTTAATGGTATATTAATGTTATTTAATAGTTAAATAATTTATGAAAGATTATGATATTTATATAACGAGTTAAATAATGTTATGTATGGATAAAAAAATTTTTCTAATTGAAACGTCATTTTTGTAGGGGTAAACATATGTTAATAATGTTTAAATGAAGTTATGTAAGGGTAAATAAATTATTAAAGGGTAACTAAATTAATGTAACCGTAAAAATTAGTTATATAATAATAAAATAAAATTATGTATTGGTAATTTATTTTCCTAAAAGGGTAAATATAAGATAATTTAATGTAAAAATGTCGTATAAGGGTAAAATAATGTTATGTAACGGTAAAGAGATGCTAATTAAATATAAAAATATTTTATTTATTGGTAAACTAATGTTGTTTAAGGGTATCCAAAATAAATGTAAGGGTAAAACAATGTTATATAATTGTAAAAATATATATAGGGGGAATCATAATTTATTTAAGAGAAACAAATTTAAGGTTTGAAAAAAGTTATTTAAGGGTAATTATATGTCATGTAAGAAAAAGATGATGTTCTATAATGGTAATTATATGTTTTGTAAAGTTAAAAAAATTTATGTACTTGTAATCTAATAGTATCTAATGGTAAAAAAACATCTTCACATACTATTACCTTAAAATAGTTTTAAAACTAACATATATTACAATGAAATCAAAATTTTTATAAGTTCTATATTTTTTAATATATTATTAACTTATAAACAACAACATAGATTTTCATAATATTAAAAAAATAGCCTCAAATATAAACTGCAACTAATGTAAAGATAACATAATTTAGTAATATATTAATAAACATTACTATCCATACATTACCAATACAAAATCACATGTAATTCAAAAAAAATTAATCGTAATAATCATTTTATACTAGACATGATCTAACTAAATATGAAAAATATTAAAATTAACCAAAAGAATTCAATAAATCCTTAAATACAATAAATTGTAACAACATGTATGAATGAAATACACAACATTTTTATATATTTAATGACACAATAAGAGTATAATTAATTTAATGAACCCAAATGACTAATATAGAACTAAACTAAACTGATTTCATCCAAACAATGTGGATTCCATAAAATTAAGATATACCAATATAATAATAATAAACTAACTCAAATATTTCTTCAGAAAAAACATTCCATATTTGTTAATTTGAGATTTATTGATTAAAGGTACACTCAATTCAAGATAATAATATATATTTTTATGAAATTTAATAAATTTTTATTTGGTTATTTTCTATTAAATAAAAGTTAATGTGAGTTAATTTTTGTAAAACAAAATGTACTATTGAATAATGGATTTCCACATTCAATGTCATTATGGAGGGTTGTATTGAACACTGATGAATGTGTTCCTTGAGAACATAGTTTTTCTCTAGTAAAATGGGAAAAATATTAATGTGTAATAAATATATAGGGTTAAAAATATTGAATGTTTTGATTTTTTTTGTTCAAATATTAATATCTATTTTTTATCTAAAGGGTCAATTTATATATTAAAAAAATTTCCTTCGTGGATTAAAATTTAGTGAAAAGTAATATTTACACCCAAAATTAAAAGACGAGCACCATGGGATATTTTTTTTCAACTAGTTATGATTATTCCCCAGTCTATTTATTTTCCATCATTTGGTGACTCTAATAATTATGGTTGAATTTATTTGGAAATAACACTTGATGAGGTTTCAAAGGATCATTTACCAGAATAAAATTCAATCTATATATCTATGAAGGATCACGAATGAAGTAATATGTCTAATGATCAATTTAATATATATTTTTGGTCCTTTATGCTCATAAACTCAACAAGACACCAGCACATTTATTTATTTATCCATGTCAAATATGTGGTCATTATATGATACACCTTGTATTGGTAATGATGGACCTACTAGTGGTCGGGATGATGCCCTTCCTCGAAATCGATTTGATGGTGATGGGGTCATTGATAGTGATGATGATGGAGATTATGATGATGATGATAATGAAAACAATAGTGATGATTATGTTGATGAATACATGAGTGGTTATTTTGATGATTGTGGGGGTGATGTGATAGAGATTGGTCCTCTACATTTATGAATTATATTTCTAAAAAAGTGGTTTTATGTAAAAAATCATTTTTATATATACTATAACATCCCAACTCGAAATCCACTCAACTAGTTCCCAAATATATAGGGGAATATATCCACATGAGAAACTCATCATAGTCTAAGTACTGCTGAATAGAAATTGGGGAGTAGTGGAAGTTCAGTGGGGATACTATACACTAATATCAGAATGGTAAAATGGATAAAATCGATATTAAAAAATTTTGGAAGCACTGTGTAATTACAAATAAACAAAAAACCATGTAAGTGTAAATCAAATGAAATAATAAATAATAAGAAGATGATAATAATATGAATGACTACATAATAATATTAAAATGGAGCTTGAAATTTTAAATTACATGGAATATATGGAATTTTAATATAGAAGGGAATAGGGGAAAACTTATATAGTCATTCTATAAAAAAGTAAAAAAGGTAAAAATTAACTCCAATATAATCTCAAATGAATGATCACCCCTCTTCTCCTAGGATCCAACTATAATAAATTCATATTAATAAGCTGTAGAAAAGAGTATTCCCATATAAATATTTGTAGACACATAATCTTCATCAGTACCAAAGGAATCCCGGGTAGGGTGTGAATAAAAAAATATAGTAGTCCACCCCCAATGGTGTCTATGTGTAGTCCAAAAAGGGATCATAATGAAATAGTGGACATTCATTTGTAACTAATTAATAATTCATAATAAATAGGTAACCATCCTACATAGGTCCCTGAAGGACACATTGTGGGACTATTTATATTTTCTCATTGTCGGGAGGAATATCTTAACATTCACTAGAAATATACATAGTATTTATTCACATATAGTATTTTTTATATACATCACATCCACTTATATGAACCTAGTATGTGCAGATGTAAGTGGAAGTATACCTAGAATACTAGTGCAGGATGAAATGAGGCATAGCTCAGTCATCCATGACTACTCGAATGGGACTACATGCTCAAGAAATTGATTACATTCCCTACATCTAAATATGATGGTGAGATTTCATGAAACAAAACTCATTATGGTTTGTAGGACACCATTTCATCACATTAAACATGGACCGTGAAGCATAAATCAAGTCTCTTATATAATATCAATGGTGGGATATGCCATACTCTACACCCAATGTATGGGAATGTGTTTTTCTGCCACCATCAACAACCCTTACCATCATATCACCACATATAAAAATGTTTTCTCATAATTATAATTGTCATGGTGAATTACCTCCCATACAACTCACTTGTCCTACATATATATAAAAATAAAACATTATGAATAATCATAATTTAAAACATGATTCACTAACTATAATGTTCCATGGTATAGAAGTGTAATTACATACATGGGATTTAAATTTATAATCATCATATAATATTACATAAATAAAAGGAATGGATTAACTTCCTCTTAAAGTCATCTCATTCAAACCAATTGATTCATTTAAGGTAAAGTATCCATCGTGTATAATCCAATCCATATGATCAATTTTATTTATTAAAAAAAATTACATTCAATGTTGTATAACTCTCACCATTAAATTCATACAATTAAATAAAAAATGGATGTAAATTCCTATCCTGGGTTCAAAGTCATTTAAAAGGTGACAAGGTCATTAAAAAACACACCTATAGGGGAAATTCAAATTATAGGTTGGTAAAAAATAGGGGAGATACGATTTTTCTTCTATGAATTTACATTAAATGTTAAAAAAGCATTTTTAAACCAAAATGATAGTTGATTAAGTGTTTTGGGGATTTATTCCCATTTTCTATAATGGATAATTTGACTTGGCACACTCTTGTGGTTCCCATATAAAATAAAAGATACTCTAACTAAAAAAACAACAATCAACTGTTTTGTACTAAGGTGCAATTTTCAATTTGATATGTAAGAACCAAATAACATGAGGCTGTTGGAAGAATCTAGCGTGCGTCACAACAGAATGGCTATGAGATGGAAAAACTCAATGGGGTTATGATGTGACCACCTATGTTGAGGCCATAGATGATTCCTCACTCTATGTCCACCTCATATTGGAAATAGGTTGGGAGATAAATGAGTAATGGTCCAACTGAATAAAAATATGGAAAAATATATTGTACCTAAATACCAGGATAGATTTTAGTTAAATATGAAATATGATGTATGAGATTAGAGGACCTTATCGAGATATATTTGTTTCTTCAAAAATTGAAAACGGATTTCGTATGTGATATTTACATATATTCCTAGATCAAATGAGATTTTGGGATATGGGATTGGGGAGAATGTTTCATCTACTAGAGGATGAAATGGGAAATGAGAAAAGTGTTCATGTTATATTTTAGGGTATAATGGAAATTTCACCTTAAAATACATAGGATCATGGTTTGGCCAAATAGTTTGACCAAACCATGCACAAATTAGGAGTAGTTCAATACAATTTTGGTAACATCACACTGTTAGGTGAATCGTATTAATAACCATGCACATATCATGGAAAATGTATATATCCTATATCTGCAACCAGAAGCATGGCCATGTGCTATGAGTCTCATTATTGTAGAAAATCCATGCAGCCCAATCCCTTCTTCCCATTTCAGGGATCCGATCACTTAATGATCCTTGAATGCACTAGTGACCTTCATTTCTCAATTAGGACTCAATATTATGGCCATTTTAGAAATTCAATTTTATGAAATAATTATCCAAATCAAATTAAGAAGATGGTTCATAACAACCTCCCCCAATTAAAGAAACCTATCCCCGATTTGTTCTTCTGATGGTAAAAATGTATCTTCAACAAAGAGGTGGTTGGATTTGGACTATATGGCTTCTCACTTTTCCTTAAAGTGTTTTTAAAATAAATAAAGTAATTTTCTGTCAGTATCTTCAACAAAGAGATCATAGCACTGAGACCATACTTATGCTTCAAGTTCCCTACTCTCGTCCAATACTTAATAGTGCTACCATAACACCCATACCAAATAAACTACCATTCATCTGGTTGTCTTCACGCTTCGGTCAACAATATGAATGGGATAATTCTTGAAGGAGCATAAATATCACATTCAACCATTTTGGATGAATGTTTTTTTGTGGGTCTGGATATTATCAGCGATTCTAAGATACATGAAATACATCATGTATAGACATGACTATCTGAGGATGTTATACATGGTAATCCACTGGTCATATCCATTTCATTACCATGAAGGGTCCATAAAAGCCCAGTGAGTTTGTTCCCTTCCTCAGAATGAATCTATATCCCACCCAGGGTTGGAATCATAAGAAAAAATTGTCTCAATCATCAAAAATTAGTGTTCCCTAGAATCTATTGGCATATGATTACTATATGGACTACAATGCCATGTTGAACATCCTAACTAGTAATACCTGATCTATAGTCATTGTAGTGAGACATGATCAAAGAATTGTTGTCACCCCAACCTTTATCTAGTTTAAATTTTATTTTAAAGGCCTTCTATATATGGATTCATAAATATAATTCTCGATAGTATCCTGAATATTGTTATTCTTAATGAATTCAATGACCAGAATGTGATTCTCCAAGTAACTCCCAAATTCATGAAAACATGCATGGAGCATATCCCTTAAAAAATGAATCACACAATATATATTTCCATTAATCATAGGGTGAAATTTCATTCTCAGAAACAAAATATGTACCCAAGGCCTTATGTAACCCCTTCAATAACCATGATGTGTAGATATAATATCTATTACAAATGATAGAATGGGGAGGTCCATGCATACATATAACATATCTGACGTACAACCATCCATGTTTGACTACCAATAATGTTTTTCATACAATTATAAAGTGTACGGACATTGTCAAATGATACATGAAAACCAATTATGTATCATTACAATGGGTAAATATGGGAAGTCCACTCTCAAAATCCATCAAACAATTGACCCATTTCAAAATAGATAATTGATAAATAATGTAAAATCCATTCGAGATGCAAATATTTCACATTCACATATTGATATTTGGAACACCATGTGATGAATTCGTCATATTATGTTTCATACCATGACATAAAAACTATAATCATATAACTCAATAAATTTTGGTTCCACAGGGGAGAACTATCGATGAGTATGAATTGGAAATTCAAGTACTCGTAAAGACCATACATGATCTTAAAAAATGTGTGAGGTATTTTTAATGATCTGACATGCACATTATGATAGATAAATCATACATATATATTTTAAAATGACTTCCCTCCTAATATATGATAAAAGACATAATATATTTTAGGATGTGGATAATAGTCATAATCATGAGGTTATTTAAACCCCGGTAATCAATGGAAATACGTAGGGTAATATCCCCCTTCTGGAAAAAAGGCCAATGATCCTGAAAGAAGTGGTGTTTAGTGTATAAATACATTATCATTTAGATCATGTAACTTAATATTGATCTCTACATTATCTTCACATGACATACTATACGAAGAAATAGTCAATGGTGCTGCTCCTAGCCCATGATCAGTGGCGAATTCTACCACTCGCACTAGAGGTAGACCAGAGATGTCATCAACAAATGCATCCCCCAAATGCAGATCCGTGGGATGAAAGATAGATGTTTGTAACACCAATTCATATATAAAGAAACTAGATATATAAGATATCACATTACCCAATATCTGTTTCTTGGGTCTAGGTCTAGTTGCACTAACATCCCATTCTCCCTTATGTGCATTATTAACACCCTCTGGTGATGAAAACGACACCCTCCAACAATATATTTCAATATGGTCACAATATGGATCTAACTAATTCATCCTAATTATTGTGGAAAAGACAATTATTTCGATGTTGAATTGATTACACATGAAAATATATATTCCTATCTCACTGGGTTGTCCTTAAAACATCGAAAATACTCTAATATGATATTAAGCAAGCAGTCAAGTATTATAACCCCATAAAATTTCTCAATCATGATCCCCATACTCTCTGTGATTTTATATGATATAACTGATAGATATGCACCTATAGAAAATAATGTAAAAACTAATATGGACTTTGCTATAATAATACCTCAACTTGTAGAAGGGTTTTCACTCTTCTCTTCTAACGTTGGATGGTTTTCATTTAACTGTCATGTAATGTGTCCCTGGGTCAATACCTTACATCCCTTTGAAATCCCACTATTCTATTGATGATAGTAATAGGTTTCACAAAATATACCTCAGTCAACACCTTGGTCTGATCAGAAAGTGGTATTCTAACATCCCGCCTATGATAATGTTGGTGTCCCCACTCCTACCTGAGGAGTTGGTGAAGAATACTTTTCTCTAAGAAGTAAAGGGAATGTTCAAATAAAGCACTATATATGAATTATACCCCCACACCCTATGAACTCTACATGATCCCATTATCACTAAGGCTATGTGTTTCCCAACTTCACACATGAGTGTCAGATGATAAAAATATCAACACAATGATCTGGACTACTTCTAGCTCTACAAGTAGCATCAACATTGTTCTTCATCCTTGAAGAGATACCACTACCATATCTGAGTAACTTACCCCCTGACTCAAACCATTCCCTTCCAACAATTTATTCCTTGTAATAATTGACTATATGTTTATTTTAGAAATTGTAGTCAACCTGAACACATTAACATGCGATCAATATGAGAACAACCCTTTCTCAAATCTCCTAGAGGTCATAAGATCATCTCCGGCTATATTATAAGGGATTAATTGTATTTCTATAAAATTGGTTTATAATTCCGTAACATACATACTCATATACTAGAGGTTCGTGATTTATCTATCTTTATTATCCCCCATAGTTTGGGGAAATAATTAATCATAGTAGATCACCTACATGTTACCACAAAACAATTAATTATGTCGATCTATTCGGTTTATTAAATCACACAACCTCCTGGATGAATCACCAAACATATATTTAGCTAGTTTAATCCTCATATATGATTAAATATCGGAATCCTAAATATAGATATAATTTCATAAACACAATACTCTTCAACATGTGGTCATATGTACCCTCAAAATGTGGGAATATGTTTATTATAAAACTCACAAGTCAAATATTACATTCTTCTATCAAGATGAACTAATAATTTCATATAAAAACATATGAATTAATCCCTCTTGTAACTAGTAATCTATGTCCATATCATGAAGTGGGAGAGGATCCATAGATGTGTCTACTGGAGGAATAACTTGTGGATCATGGCCCCCAACACAAGAACATGATCGTAACCACTTTAAACTAGAAAGACATGAGGATGTTGTGGTGGAATAATGAAATAATTACAATCATACACCTCAAAATATATTTAAGGAAGTGAAAGGGTCGGATAAAAAAATTAATATTGTAATAAAGCCTCCTAATAAGAATGATCATGCCTCTCATCCTACTTCAAATTATTGTTTTAGATGGTATATGTGGATTTAACTATAGTACCCCTGGTTTCTGGTATGTAACCCTTGTTTTATGGTTTTTAAGTACATGAAGCATAGGAGAAATGGTTGGGAATTTTTGGAGACTTTTAAAGGGTGAAATAGAAAAAAGGTGGTGACACACGGGCATTGCATGAGTTTCCAAAACCGTGCGGAAGCCATATAAGTGGTGTCACCGTCGACAGAGGAGACCGCACAGTGTGTGCACGGTTTGGGAAAACTATTCAAGGAGGTTGTGCGGAGCGCCCCTTATATGTAGTGACGACTACATAGTTAGCGCACGATTTGACTAACCATGCGGACTAACCGTGCGCGAAGTCAACATAGATGCTATTTTTAAGGATCTAATTTGTTTTATCATTAAAACCACTTTTCTTCTCCTAGACGGCCCTAACATGGGATTTATCATTGGTGAATGTGGGAGAACACTTACCATGAATTTTGGAAGCGATCCAGAGGTTTTCCTTGGAGTTTAGAGGCCAGTTGATCAAGGTAAGTCTCGTTTCCTTGAGTTTTCTTAGATCTCCTTCTTCTCTATTGATGGATCCTTAGATCTACACCAATGTTGGGTATATCTAAAGTAGTGGATGACCTTGAAGTCAGGTTTTGGTCTTGTTCGTGATATGGGAAGGAATTTAAAAAGGATTCATGGTGTTTCAACCCGGTTCTTGGTTGGTTTTGCCTATTTGTTGATGTAGCTGGATTCACTCTTCACTCCACTTTTTAGAATTGATTGGATTAGTTTCAAATTGGTTTATTTGAATGGAATTGATTGTGAAAATCATGAAATAAATCTTATTTAGTGATGATTTATGGTTTTGATGGAATTGTGAAATCTTGGTTAATTCTTGTGTAAAGTGATTTGGCATTTTGAATTTAAAATGTCAATTTTAAATTATGGATTTGCTGGAATTATAAATGGTTTGATGAATGATTGGTTTTAAAAAAAGGGCGTCTTTTTTTGAAATGGTTTGAATTTGTTGAACACACTTGGTTTTTATAGAAATGGTTTTCAATAAAAGGTGTTTTATTGAAAGGATGGTTTTGGAAAGATTGTTGTGAATGTGTATTGTGTGTTCATGTTGCACAAACAAGGCTTTGTTGAAATAGGACCTTGTCCTCAGTGCGGAACATTTAATGGAACATGGGACTTTTAAGTACAGGTATTGGTTGAAATATGACATTGTTCTCGGTTCCAAGGGTGTAATGGAACATGGGAAACAATTGTCTTGTGACGACTTGGTAGATCGACGAGAAATAGCTCATGAGTATGGATCTGTCATAAAAAAGCGTGCATGGTTGATTTCACGAGTTTGTGAAATGGTTGAGTTTCCAAAAAGGGATTTTCTGTATTGTTTTGAAATCTTGTGTGGTAATTTTTTGGGAAAAAAATAACTTGTTGTAAATTGGTTTCAAATGAACCTGTATTTTTTGGATATGATTGGTTGTGGAAACTTGTTTATATCTTCTAATAAATTGTTTTGAGAATTTTTTTATATAAACTGTTTTATATAAATGTAGGCTAACTCTTCTATCCTAGTGGCTTGAGTAGGGAAGTCATTGGGGAAAACCTACTGAGATTTATACTCACCCCTTCTTTGGAACATTGTTGCTTTTTTATATTTCATCTTCTGGGACACTGGTAAAGGAAAATAATCTTATTGATAGTGGTTCGTGGTGATGCTTGGGAGATGTGGCGGTTCATGGAGCATGGAGCTCGGTGTGGAGCCTTGGAGTGTGTCTTGGCTTGTTTTGGGTCTTTGTTTAGTATTCCACTTGGTACTCTAATATTTTGTTCGTTATGTACTGGATTTGGAATAATGTAGTTCTCTTTTGGTAATACATGAGTTGGTTGTTTCTTTTGCAGGCATCATATAGTGGTTGTGAGTGATGTTTTGGTTTGTTTTACTCAAAGGGTAAATCATCCCCCACATGCATTGAAGACCTTCAACATTTATTGCCAGCCTTTGGCACCTTGGGGATTTCGCTTCAGGACAAGTAATGACTTGTCCTATTCTTAAGACAATGAGGATAAGCGGGTCATTACATATGGTATCAGCTTGCTCAATCCAAGCATAACAAGTGGTCATCGATGTTCTTGGTCATGGAGTTGCAATTAATTCTTGTCTATTCCTTGGGTCGAAATCTTAGACAGGAGTAGGATTTTTGGAACATGAAATTTATAGTATAAAAGGCCATAGCTAACCCGTTTATGATGAACATCAAGTTACAAGGGTGTTGGGTAAATAAGTGTTTTGAATAAACTTCTAGAATGTTAGAAATCTCATTGTCATGGGTTTAGCCAATGAGATGAGCATGACCTGAATTATAGAGGAATGATTTTCCACTAGGATTTCATATCTAATTATTAGGAATGAGTAAGGATTTTATGCAAGATGTGAATTTTTGAGAAATTTAGAAATTGTTTTTTAAGTGAATGATTTTGAAAACAGGGTATTCGGTGTATTTCAAAAATGGGTGGATTTTCAAAAAGCATGCTGAATGTTTTCAAAAATGATTGAAAATGGAAAAAAGGTTGTTTTGAGAACAATGTTGTGATTGATGATGTGATATAATTTGAATTCTAAGCCATTAGTTTCTTGAGAGTGAGATTTATGGAGGTTGTTGTTGGTTTAGAAAAAGGCACCCAGTAGGCATCGTCAGAGCCAACCCGAAGAAGCTATAGATAATGTGGTTGCACCTGAACCACGTGTGAACCAAGAGCTGGTTCATAGTATTGTCCAATATTTTCAAGATGTGGATACGGGGAACCAGAGGAGTGAACCAAGGCATGTGGATCATACCACCCAGTTCATGAAGTAGAATCCACCGACCTTTCGGGGTGATGCTGAACCCAAAAAGGCAGAGGTGTGGCTATGTAGGATAAATCATATCACCGATTTCATCAGCACACCATCAGAGCTCGAGGTCAAGTTGGAAATGTATATACTGGAGGATCTTACACGCTAGTGGTGGGAGCTAGTGGTGCAGGATATGGTGGATCAAGGCCTGGGCTGGGAGGAATTTGAGGAATTATTCCATAAAAAATTATATCCTCACATGTTAAAGATCCCAAGGAATACAGAATTTTTTACCCTGAAGTAGGAGAATCCCTTTTTCATAGAGTATGGGGCTAGATTCATGAATTTAGTGCACTTTTCACTGGAAGATGTTGTAAGTGCGTCGTTGAAGGCACATATCTTTGAATCAGGGTTGCGACAAGAGATTCTTTCGAAGATAGTTGTGCTCTATATTACGGATTATACAGAGATGGTAAATATAGAAATAGTAGTTGAGAGAGACATCTCGGGAGTAATGGGAGTAGGATGTATGATGATACCCATGGGAATGGGCATGAGCTCTAATGTTGGGACCAAGTGGATATGTGACACCTACTTCCAAGGTGGGAGTGTGAATCAGAATCAGACGGTTGGATCAATGAATCATTATCCATGACCCATGATGAAAGTTGGTTGTTTTCAATGTGGAACGATTGATCACATGAAATGAGAATGTACAGAACCACTGAGAGCATGCAACAATTGTAACAATATGGGGCACCTTCAGCGATATTGGCACAGTGCTCCACGGTCAGTTGTTACTGACACTTCTCTGGTGTCGCAAACATCTTATTCTTCGACAGGGCGAGGACAACAAAGATAGTCTCACCCAAAAAACATAGAAATACATGGTGATTCTAGGAATACCATGACTCTTACTTCCGGGCAATATCAACAAGGAAATAAGGAGAAAAGTGCAGCATAAAAGCAATTGTATGGAGAAGAATAGGTAATTGTGGATGACCAGTCTGGACCGTCTATGGCGAGAGATACAATGATTTTGAATTCTACCCTCATGGAAGTGTTGTTCGATACTGGTGCATCACATTATTTTCTTTCTTCTAATATTTCTGATTTTCTGAACTTAAAACATTAAATGATCCCTTCTTTGACAAAACTTCAAACTCCTCTCTGTGAAAGAGAATGTAGAGCCTTCGTGGGTAGAGCATGTGCTATAACTATTGATGGAGCTAAGTTAAAATGGGACTTCATGATGTTGGACATGGATGTCTATGATGTAATCTTGGGTATGGATTGGTTGACAATGTTTAAGGCTCCTATCGACTGTTATTGGAGAATAGTTAGCTTCACGACTGAGGATGACATCATCCATCTCTTCAGATCAGAGAGGATGGTAAAGAATGGTGCAAAGATCTTGTTGGAACCAATGGTGGGAACAATCTCTCACTATCTAGCAGTGTTCACTTTGGAATCAATGGAAGATATTGAGGAAAATATTTTTCCATCTATTTTGGATCAATTTCAAGATTCCTTTCCAAAGAATTTATTAGGGTTACTAGCTGTAAGAGAAGTGGAGTTTACGATTGATCTCCTTTTGGAGACCAGTCCTATCTCACATACATCTTATAAAATGGCACAAACAGAGTTATGGGAATTCAAAGTGCAGTTAGAGGAGCTGGAAAGAAAGGGGTTTTTTCAGCCAAGCGTGTCGTCATGGGCAGCACCGATTTTGTTTGTAAAGAAATTAGATGGAACATTAAGGTTATGCGTGGATTATCTTAAACTTAACCAAGTTACAATAAATAATAGATATCCACTACCATGCATTGATGACCTGTTTGATCAATTGAGGGGAGCTCAGGGGTTCTCTAAGATTGACTTGTGGTCAGGATATCACCAGTTTCGAGTTCTAAAGGAGGGTATTCCGAAGACATCTATCTGAAGCAGATATGGCCACTACGAATATGTAGTCATGCCTTTTGGTCTTACGAATTCACCAGTAGTCTTTATGGAATTGATGAATTGGATATTTCAACGATATCTGGATTATTTTTTTGTGGTGTTTGTGGATGAAAAATTTGTGTATTCAAGAACAAGGTCTGAGCATAAGAAACACTTGGAAATTGTGTTGGAAATCTTGAGAGACCATCCTTAGTATGCCAAATTATCAATGTGAAATTTTTCGATACAAGAGTTATGCTTGCGGGGCCATGTTGTTTCTGAGAATGGTGTTTCAGTGGATCCAGAAAAGATATAAGTTGTTCTTTATTGGAAACCGCCGAATAATTTCTTTGAAATACGAAGTTTTCTTGGTCAAGATGGTTATTACCGATGCTTTGTGAATGACTTCTCATGACTATCTTTGCCTATGAAAGCATTGAAAACAAAGAAAAGTGCATTTCAATGGACTAAGGAATGTCAGAGATCTTTTCAAGAGTTGAAAGTTCACCTTACATCAGCACCCATCTTGATTTTTCCGAAATCAGGACAGGGGTACGTGGTGTATAGTCACACTTCAGTATCTGGGTTGGGTTGTGTTCTCTTGCAAGGAGAACATGTTGTTGCTTATGGATCAAGACAATTGAGAGCGCATGAAAAGAACTACCCAATACATGATTTGGAGTTGGCTGCAGTCGTACATGATTTGAAAACCTGGCGACATTATCTCTTTGGTGAGAAATTCACTATATTTATGGATCAGAAGAGTTTGAAGCATATTTTTTCAGAAAGATATTTTAATATGAGGCAGAGTATATTGATGGAGTATCTTCAAATGTTCAACATTGACTTGATGTATACACCGGCTAAGGGAAATTCAGTGGTCGATGCATTAAGCAGAAAGTCGTATGCTCAGTTTGCGAAAGAAGCATTAGATGAGTGGCAGTTGATGTTAGTCCTAGTTGACATGCCTGTGTAATGTCAAGACTGAGGTGATGTTGTGGTTTTCTTTCAATTTTCACTTGTTCCTAATTTGGTGAAGTTAGTAAAGGTGGAACAGACATCCGATGTTGACTGTGTTGCAATGAGTTCAAAACTCAATGGTGAGAAGACCATTGAGGGAAGGAAGCTGGATGGGAGTTCAGTTTTTTGGTTTCTGATCAGATGGTTATACCTTTAATTGCTCAAGAACAACTTCTTCATGCTTACCACCATTCTAGATGGGTTGTTCATCCAGGAATACAGAAGATTTATAATACGATAAAGGCACAATTTTGGTGGAGTGGCATGAAACAGATTGTAGCTGAATTAGTTTCAAAGAATTTAACTTGTTAGCAGGTTAAAGTAGAACATCAGCAGTCAACAAGTATGTTGAAGTCTCTACAAATTTCAGTGTGGTAATGTGAGCAAAGAGATATGGATTTTGTTACAGGTCTCCCATGAACAGTTTGGAAGCACGATGCCATATGGTTGATAGTGGATCGGCTTGCCAAGACGTCCCATTTCATCCCTATTCATGAATCTAATATGGTAGAGGATCTGTCCAATGTCTATATCCGAGAAGTGGTAAAGAGACAAGACATACCAGTTTGAATTGTTTCAAACAGAGATCTGAGGTTCACATC
Source organism: Viscum album (assembly GCA_963277665.1). NCBI lineage: Eukaryota > Viridiplantae > Streptophyta > Magnoliopsida > Santalales > Viscaceae > Viscum > Viscum album. The sequence goes on from OY728160.1 coordinate 716,169,045, forward strand.
TCGTTTCTAGCAATCCTTACAGAAATAACTGGTAACTCAGTTGAATATGAGTACGGTGTATCATCCTCAGACTGATGTACAATCTGAAAGGACGATACAGACATTGGAAGACATGATGCGGGCTTGTATAATGGATTTTGGTGGCTTGTGGGAAGAGAATGTGCCTTTAGTGGAGTTCTTATATAACAACAATTATCAGGACCGATACACATGGCTACATTTCACGCATTGTATGGGCGTCCATGTCTTTCTCCATTTTGTTGGTTGGAAATAGGTGAGACTTCACTAATTGGGCCGATCCTTGTCTAAGAAACAATGGAGAAGATTCAGTTGATTAAAAAGAGGATAGAGATGGCACAGAGTCATCAGAAATCTTATGTGGATCATCGCAGAAGACCGTTGTTGTTTTCAGTGAGTGATCTTGTGTTTTTGAGAATCTCTCCAAGGCATGGACATCGTCATTTTGGGAAGCATGTAAAATTATCTCCTCGATATATAAACCCTTTAGAGATACTTGGATGGGTTAGAGAGTTGGTGTATCGGTTGGAATTACCACCACGATTCAGTGTAGTGCATAATGTGTTCCATGTATCTCAGTTGAAGAAGTATCAGCCGGATCCTGACCATGTGATCATATGGGATCACATTGAACTAGCGCTGGATGATTCATTGGAAAATATTCTAGTGTGAATTGTGGATAGGTAGGAGAAATTCTTTCATGTAAAAAGCATCGGCCTACTGTGTGTTTTTAGGAAACATGGTCAGATTCCGGAAGATACATGGGAACGTGAGAAAGAAATGAAAGAGCAGTGGCCAGAACTCTTTCAAGCGAGCGATGGTTTTCTACATTCTGGGGATGGAAAGGCCAATGGTGGGGAGAATGTATCACCACCGGTTTCTGGTATGTAACCCTTGATTTATGCTTTTTATGAACACGAAGCATATGAGAAATGGTTGGGAATGTTTGGAAACTTTTAAAGGGTAAAATATCATAAAGGTAGTGACGCATGGGCTTTGCAGGGGTTTCCCAAACCATGTGGAAGCAATGCATGTGGTCTCACCTTGGATAGAGGATACCGCACGGTGTGGGCACAGTTTTGGAAAACCGTGCGAGGAGGCCGTGCGGAGCACCCTGTCTAAGTAGTTTCTAATGCACGGTTAACACACGATTTGACTAACCGTGCAGGCTAACCATGCACAAAGTCAACTTAGATCCTATTTTTAAGGATCTAATCTATTTTGATCTTTAAACCCACTTGTTTTTTCTCCTAGACGGCCCTAACTCAGGATTTTTCACTAGTGAAGGTGGGAGAACACTTACCAATCATTTTGGAAGTGATCTGGAGGTTTGCCTTGGAGTTTAAGGGCTGGTTGATCAAGGTAAGTCTCATTTCCTTGGGTTTTCATAGATCTCCTTCTTCCTTCATGATGGATCCTTAGATCCACGCCCAAGGTGGGTAGATCTAAGGTAGTGTATGACCTTTATGTTGGGTTTTGGTGTTATTGGTGATAAGGGAAGGAATCTAAGGAGGTTTCATGGGGTTTCGACTCGGTTCTTGGTTGGTTTCTCCTATTTTTTAAGGTAGGTAGCTTCAATATTTACTCCTCTTGTTAGAATTTATTGGCTTAGTTTCAAATTGGTTTATTTGAATGGAATTTATTGTGAAAATAATGGAATAAATCTTCTTTAGTGATGTTTTACGGTTTTGATGTAATTGTGAAATCTTGGTGAATTTTTGTGTAAAGTGATTTGGATTTTTGAATTTAAAATGTCGATTTTAAATTATTGATTAACTGGAATGGTAAATGGTTTGATGAAATATGGGTTTTCAGTAAAAAAGTGTCTTTTATTGAAATGGTTTGAATTGGTTGAACACACTTGGTTTTGATGGAAATGGTTTTCAATAAAAGTTGTTTTGTTGAATGGAAGTTTTTGGATTGATTGTTGTGAATGTGTGGTTTGTGTTCATGTTGCATATACAAGGCTTGGTTGAAATTGTACCTTGTTCTTTGTTCCAATCATTTAATGACACATGGGAATTTTAAGTAAGATACTTGGTTGAAATATGACCTTGTGCTCGGTACCAAAGGTTTAATGTCACATGGGAAAAAATTACATTGTGATGTCTTGGTAGATCGATGAGAAACCACACATGAGTATGGAACTGTCATAACGATGCATGCATGGATGATTTCACAGGTTTTTGAAATGGTTGGGTTTCCATAAAGGGATATTGTGTAATGGTTTAAAATCTTGTTTGGTTATTTTTCTGGGAAAAGAATAACATGTTGGAAATTGGTTTCAAATGAACCTGGATGTTTTGGATATGATTGGTTGTGGAAGGTTGTTTATATCTTGTTATAAATTGTAATGAAAAATTGTTTTATATAAACTATTTTATATAAATGTTGGACAACTCTTCTATCCTAGTGTCCTGAGTAGGGAAGTCATTGGGGAAAACCTACTGAGTTATATACCCACTCCTACTTTGGATGTTTGGTGATTTTGCAGATGTCATCTTCTGATAAATGGGTAATGGAAAAGCATCTTATTGATAGTGGTTAATGGTTATGCTTGGGAGATGTGGTGGTTCTTGGTTCATGAAGCTCGGTGTGGAGACTTGGGGTGTGTCTTGGCTTGTTTTGGGTCTTTTTTTAGTCTTCCGCTTAGTACTCTGATATTTTTTTGGTTATGTACTAGTTGTGGAACAATTTAGTTATCTTTTGGTAATGCATGAGTTGGTTATTTCATTATCATGCATCATATTGTGGTTGCGAATGACGTTTTGGTTGGTGTTACTCAATGGGTAAATCATCCCCCACTTGTATTGAAACCCTTCGGCATTTATTGCCAACCTTTGGAAGCTTGGGGATGTCGCTTAAGGCCAAGTAATGACTTGTTGTATTCTCAATCCAATGAGGATAAGCGGGTCATTACATAAACATTCCATAAGAACATAAGAGATACCCTTGCCCACTACTAAGGTTGTGATCAGGTCTAAGTCTATATATTAGATATATATAAGGTGGTCATTCTCATTTTATAAGCCATATTCATTTTGAAATTATATTTTTTCAAGTATTTAAATTATATTAAATTGTTGAATCATATTTTTTACCATTTTCCAATATAAAAGGGCACATTCTTCTTATGAACCATAAAATATAATCCACTTGACCCACACCATAACATGTTCAGCCCCATGTGACCAATCATTCATTGCTCAATGTTCCATAAGTAACTGCTAATGGTGTATTCTTTAATCTATTAATTAATGAAATATTATATAATGGTAGAGACAATAAGTATCAATTATTATTTTTTAATACCTATAATAATTTATAGAAAAATTAAATACATATTCATGGGAACAATTATTTACAAAGGTAAAATGCAAGATGAAATAAATTTTACAAGGAAAATCTATGGAATATTGGTCTTATTATGCCTATAATGATGAATGGTCTAATACAGACCCCCCATATCATCAGTATACAGTAATAAAACAAATTAAACAATATAAAAATAATAAAATCACAACCCAAGTTGATCAACCGACAATGATGGCACATAAACTATAAATATCAAAATAAATAATTGAAAATACAAATCCCAAAAAATTTGTGTTTCCCCAGTACATGGGATTGATATATATATATATATATATGGAAAGGGGCCATTAAAACTTAATTAACAGCTTCTCTCCTTTATAATACACAAATAGTAATACCATGGAGAAAAATTATCCAATAAAAATTTGTAACATCCCAATCCAAGACTGACTTAACTCATTTCTCAATCAGGTGGTTCACATATCCCCAAGCATGAATCCTTTTATTCTAGAAGATACTGAATAGCATTGATGGTGTAAAGGTTTTTTAATGGAGAGAGTATACAAACTTATCATAACGTAATAATGAATACTATCGATAAAAACCAATATAGGAAGATCAATGTAATCAGATATAAACAAACAACATCGGATGTGTAAAACAACAAACATAATAAATTAGTAGACGAAGATAATAAATTAACCACTATAGAATAATATTAATATGCCACTAAGAAGTTTATAATACATGGAATTAATGCTTTGATAATTGAAAATGGAATAGGGGAATATGTATATAGTCATGATATAGAAAAAGTACAAAATGAAAAAATGATTCTCTAATCGAATATCAAGTAAATTTTTAGTTATCTGCTCGTAACTTCAAAATATATCCAAATCTTTTCATCAACCCATAGATGGTAGCTTTCCCTTATCAATACGTATAATCATATTATCTTCTCAGGTAACACAGGTTTCTCGAGTAGGGTGTAATATAAATATCTCATTAGGACACCACCAAGGGTATTTAAGTGTATTACAAGTAGTTCTGGTATATAAATAGTGTGTTAGAAATATTAATTAGTTAACAATGTAGAATAAATAAATAACCAATCGGGTCACTGATGGACACCAAGAGAGTCTTCCTACATAGGATCATTATTGGGAGGAATGCCTAAAATAGTATATATATACTTTGTTAATATATATATTTATAGTATAATTAGATATATCACATCCACTTATATGAACCGATTACTTGTGGGCATAAGTGACCATATTCCTGGAAGAGTAGTATTCTCTAGACTGAGGTTTATCTTTATCATACATGACTATTTTAATAAGCTTATTAGCTCAAGAAGTATGTTTTATTCCCTAAATCCCACAATGAATGTGAGATATCATGAAACAACACTCGAGATAATGATTGTGCCTTCCTTTCATCACTCTAATCGTGAAACATGGATGTGTAAAGACCAAATCCCATATAGTATAATTCTTGTGGGATTCCATACTCACCTCCCAATTTAAGGGTGTATTATTTTCCTCTATGATCAACATACCTTACCATCATATCACAACATTTATAAATGATTATTCATAATTATAATTGTCATGTTTAATTTCCTTCCATACAACCAACTTGTACTACACACACATATATATAAAAGGCATTCTTCATACTACTAATTTAAAACAATAGGCATTACATTTCATAATCTATGATAACCTGATTAAATTACATATATAGAATATTGTAATTTAATATAACATTAATATAAGCCACAACCTAAACATCCATTGATGTCATAACACTCATCTAAATTGATTCATTTACGATAAGTCATCTATAATGTATAATCCTTTAAATATAAACCATTTCATTTATTAAAAACCATTCCATATTGTATAATTGTCCAAATTCAATTCCCACCATTGAATAAACAATAGATGTAAAATATAGTCGTGGTTTTAAAGTAATTTAAATGGTGATATGGTCATTATAGGAATTTTATACATGGTAAATTCAATTTCTAGGTTTTCGAAACACATAGGAGATACCCTAGGTCAAAATATGACTTCAAATGATAATGGAAACCCCATTTTAAACTTATAATATAGCGAATTAAGAGTTTTTGGAATTTAGACCCATTATCCATAATGATCAATTCCACATGAGACACCCATGGGGAAACCATAAACAAGGAAACCAACCTATAACTACCAAAATAGGGATAATTTGGATTGTATTATACTGAAATGGTCAATTTAATATATATGAAAAAAATTAAATGAGACTCATTGGAAACTATAGTTTATGGAATAATGACGTAGCTGTGAGATGAGAAATTTCAAATGGGAAAACCATGACCACCTACATCAAGGCTGTAGACTGCTCCATTCCTAATATCAGTTTCATATTTGAATCAATTTGGGAGATATATCATAAACTATCTGACACCATAAAACATGGAAAACAAGAATACACCTTAATAGAACACTGGATTATAATGAAAACAAAAAATAAGAAGTAAGACACTAGAGTATCTTATTGATACGAATTCATTTATTCTAACAGATCGTGAAACATACTTCAGATGTGATAGATCAATGGATTCTAAGTTGAAAGGATATTTTGAGCCACGTCGTAGGAGATCATAATTTATCTTCTAGAAGAATAATGGTAAAGGGAGATATATGATTAACAATTTTTTTGGGGTGAGAAAATTTTCCATCAAAACACATACATGCATGGTTTTTCCGAACCATGTCCAAATTCAGCTCAATTAACTCATAATTTATGGGAAACCACATGGTTAGGTGGATTTTTTGACAAACCATGTGAAAAACCTAAAACGTTCTTTGTCTAATACATATATCTTGTTTCATAGTTGTGTGCCTTGGTCACACAGTTGTAGGAAAACTGTGTGGCCTAGTCCATTCTAATTACTTTGAGGATATATGCTCTGAACGTACCCAAAAAATACTGATGACCATAATCTCTTGTTTTTGAATCGATATTATGTATGTTTAAGAAATTAAATTTTGATAACTACTGATATATAAATTTGTGAAAATATGGTCCGTTACGTATATGTTGTTTTTCATGTGTAATGTAATTTATATAATTCATTAATCATTTTTTTTCTATATTCCTGTTTATCCTTCTTGTCGTTTTTGGAGGTATGGGTGGAGATTTTTATAGTGTGTTCCATTATTGGTCCAAAATGGATGGTTCTTCTAGATTCCTTGGTGAAAGAATAATAATGATTTTTTTTTTCAATTGGTAGGTATAACATAAATACCAACAGTTTTATTAAACTGTTGGATAATGGTAAATCATGGTGAAATATACCAATGGTTTCCTAGAGACCATTTTTATTTGGATATCCACACCATTAAACATTCGAGTGTTTAGGGAACTATTGGTATAGGTTATATAAGTAGTTCCCCAACCAATAAAAATTGTATAAAACCATTTCTATATTGTACATTTTTAGGAGTGTCTCTCCATATAACATATTCCACAAACACAAAAAAAAATTTCTTTAAATTTTTTCATATATATATATATATATATATCAAGCAATGTGTCTATCTATTATAAATATAGGTTTAAATAAATATATTTTTATAAAAAATTATTAACAAAAATTAACTAATCTATGTGTATATATTGATAATTGAATGTAAAAATAAATATGGTTATTATATTTTTTATATAAATAAATATTTATTTAATTATAAAGAACTATATATAATTTTGATAGTAACTATTTTTATTTAAAAATAATAATAATCATTAGATATAATGATAAGTAAATGAATATAAAAATTAATTAATTTATCAAATCACTTGTTTGTGAAGTAATATTTGTATTTTATTTTTCCAACATAATTTTAAATATAAAATAAATAATATAATTTCAAATAAAGGGATATATATATATATGTGTTATGAATACTCAAATAAATAAATATAATTTATAATAATGTATTAATTAGAAATTAGTTTAGAGGTATGTATTTTTTAATTAAAAAATATATAGTATATATATATATTATAATAAATATTAATATATATATATAATTTTATTTAACTAAAACACCGTATATAACATTATCAATGAATATTATCACCTAAAAATATCTAATATTTATTGAATAATTATAAAATGATATAAAAATATTCATTATTTAGATAATAAAACCCTATATGCCTAAAAATATATTTTCAAATTATTTTCCAAATTTTAAAAAATATATATATAATAAATAATTTGTTTAAAAATTATATATTATTTAAATATGGAGGGTAGTCTCAAGCCATTTGATGCTCTAACTCGGGACTACAGGAAGCCAAATTGTTTGATGCTCGATAGACCCATATCCTAAAATTTTAATATGATAAATATAAAAACCGAAATAATATTTTTCAACATTGTGCCCATTCATATTTAACATACTGATGGTTTTTCTGTGATATCCACAAATGAAAGAATCTTTAATAATACCCTAAATAGTGCCAATTATAATTATAATTATGATTTAATATACTAAATTGGTATTGACCAACAATTTATTAGTTTTATATTTTCATTGCCTTTTCTATTATATTATAATGAAAAGATTGAAATTTAATTTTATTACCTAGATTTATTGGCTGTAATAAAATATGGATACCACAATTTCAATTTGATGCATCTTGATTTACTAACCATAAAAATTACATAAATAACAAAAAATTTTGAGTTTGGGTACATAAAAACATCGTCGAAGGTAAATTGTTTTTATATTTAAATATTACATACATTTTAGAAAATCTTCACAATATTAAATATATATCTGAATAAATGTATTAAAATGTTTAAATATATAAATCGAAACACATTTATAGGATTTTATTAAAAATAACCATTAAAAAATAAATAGGGACACTTTTAGAAATTCCCTCCATGTGGATTTTAAGAAATATCTAAATCTCTAACACCACTTCAACATACTATCCCCAATACCTCCCACTAAATTCCACCAAAACTCTTCTTAAACAATTAACTTATCTTATAATTTTACACCTTTTGTAGCCTCATCCAACCTTGATAAATGATTTTAGTCATTACTTGCACCCAATCACTATTTCATCGACCCCAACCACCTTCTCTGTGATGGTGATCCCCAATCACTATATTGGATACCTCTAAAACCCTCCCTCCATATCATGAATGGGTAAATAGTCATCAAATCATCAAATTATGATCTAAAAATGTTTTATCTCACATTAGATACAAGAATATATGTAGGATCAATGAAAAAATCATAAAATCAGAGAGGAAATCATTTCAATGAAAAATTAATTTGATTATAGTTTTAGAAAATATTAATATTTTCAATATAATTTATTTTTTGTTTTTTCAATACAATATAGGGGAATAAATTTTATGAAGTTAATATAAATGATATTTGGTACAACTTCCTTTAAAAAATTTAATAAATAGATGGTATGTAGTATCCTTTAATAAAATATTTTTGAAAAAATTAAGAGATTGATTTTTAAATTTGATAAACTGATATTTTTTAATTCATGAATCTATTAACACAAGATTGTATGTTCATTTAATAGATATATCATTATTTTTTTCTTCTTCAAATGGTTGAAATTTTAGAATGATAATACTAAATTAAATTTTCAAATAATGTAAATTTTTATTTGGTAATTGTATTATATTTGTATTTTGTGTACCAATTCAATATGAACATTACATAAATTGGTAAAATTAATAAAATTAATATTAATATTTGAAGAAAAAATAAATATTTTGTTTTAAATTAAATTATATTTCATGAAATCAATGTCGAATTTTAAATATTGTTTTACATGTTACATTAATATCTGTAAAAAAATCATTTTTAATTTGTTTTAACGCATTTAAAAATGATTCATGGTTTTCTACTTTTAATTTTGTGTTTTGATAATTTGTTGGAAATTGGTTTTCTCAAATTAGTTATATTATAAAAATATAATTTAATCATGGGATTCCCAATGCCATGAAAAAAATAATTTGATCATACCCTAATCATTAGATTTATATTTACATTTTCTTAATATTTATATATCGGGTGAGGAGTGATAATATAATATATAGATTCTAGAATATATTTAAACATTAATAGATGGGGCCCTAAACTAATGAACATTGTATATTTGATTGCCCTTATATATGAATATACAATACTTATAACATTATTATTTTTCTGTTTCATAAAATAAATTTCATAATTCCTATATAATATTTTTCATATAAAATGTTTACATGAAATTTCCTAAAATTCTCAAAACATAGAAAATCTATAAAAATATATTGGATTTTTTTATCCTCTAGATAAATGTATCATGGGAAAACATTGATGTTTCCCTATTAGGGTATGATGGAACAATAGTACAGAGACTTCATCCCATTAAATTAAAACAAAATTCATCTCCGAGAAAGGGATGATGTGTATATAGACTTTCATATAGTAATTCAAAATGTTTTAGGTGTTGTTGGGTATTTATATTCACAATTTTTTATATTATACCTTAGACTTTAGATAATTAATAATTTGTATCATGATTTGATAATTTTATGAAATATTTAAAATCATAATGATATATACACATGGTGATGTTTTTTTTGTTAGATACAAGATATGTTATCTAAAATCAATTTAATAGTCAATAAAATATTCCATTGATTCACATTAATGGATAAAGATAACCCTGGATGTTTGATTAAAAATATATCATATGAAATCCATTGCCATAATAGATTAAATAGACTACCATTGTGGAAATTAAAATATATATCAAATTATAATAACAACTAATGAATCAATAATGAATATAGACTGATGATATATTAGTTAACAAAGGGTTTGTGATACACAATAACATTCATATTTAGGTTTTATAAGTGCAATGTGATCAAATTTTTTAATTTTCACCTTAACTAGTTTTTGAATTTTGTTATCAATCTTTATTAAAGTTCCCTAATTTAATTATCAGGTGTAATATTAAAGGGTTAAAAATTAAGAGTTCAAAAATATTGAAAAAGTTTCATAAATTTGTTTTTTTGAAAAAATTAGTTACCATATTTATGAAGTAAAAATTATACATGTAAATGTTGATCGTATATATTCAATCACAAGATATCGAACTCGAGAATATGTGAGTTTTTTTCCACATGTTTATTTATAATGTAATGAATGTAATTTTTATTTATTATCAAATTTCTTATAAATATTAAAATACATATTTATTCTATAAACATGAATATAAAATTAATAGAAATTTTTCAAATATAATATTTTTTATTGGATGTGGATCCTGTTTAATATTATGTTTATAATGATATATATTTTTTCTTTAATTTAGAAAAATATTATTTCATTTTCATAATAAATGAAATTACAAACACGTTTAATTGTTATATTAATATTTTAATTACTGTTAAATATTAATGTGGGGAAAAAGTGAGTTTAAATACTAAAAAATAACCTTTGTATAATTATCACTATTTAACATATGTTTATAATTAAATATATGTGTTTATTCAATATAGATAGAAGACATTATGGAAACAAAAAATATAAATCTATCTCAGTCCATACAGAGGAATCCTTCCTCCATCCCTAAAATTAATCTTTATATAAAAAATGATATCATTTTTATTACCAATAATGAATGACATGAACAAAAATTTTATTTGATGAGAGGGATTTAGGGGGAAACTTAAGTGGTTGACGTAGTATGAAATAATTTTTTCCATTAATTTATTATAATAAATCCTAAAAAAATTATTGTAGAAACCCCATGTGATTCCTGTAGAGGATCATTCTACATATAATAAATATATAGTTTACAAATAATAATTATATTTCCATTGAATTATTAGTTCACTAAATAATGTGGTTTATTTTATTTTCACACCATTATTTAGATAATGTTTCAACATTAGAACCCCTCTAGCTGTATCCACATGTGGTATAAACATATTTTGAACATATCTTGTGGAACACTAAGTGATAACATAAAGTAACCAATCATATTATGTCATTCATTATCAATAAAAATAGAAAGACCTTTTGAGTGAAATGATTATTCATTATTCACCTATTATAGCAATGGAGGAGGATGATTCAAATATATGTCTATCTCTCAGTAGAATTCATGATATAATTCTCATTACCCTTAAGAGAGATATATTGATATAATTTTTGACCAAAACTATTAACATAACCCTAAAATGATATAATTTATTTTGAATTAACATTTAATCAATATTCAAGTCATATATAATTCAATTTAAATAATGGTTGATTGAATTTGAACCACTGATATAACCTGAGTATGTATTTTCATTAGTCATGAAAAAAAATATATTCTATATTTAATTAAAATAAAAACAATAATTATTCATGATACAATTAGTTTGTGAACTTATTTTTATCATCCTCAGGGGAATTATGTGAGGTGTCTAAAAGTCCATGATTATTGTGTTTTAACGTTTCAATATACTCCATGATAAACGAATAAATTTCTCGAAGATAATCAAATCAGATTAATGAAAACAATATAATGTAATTCCTTTATTTTGTTAAATCATCAACCAGTTTTCATAGATGCTCCACAAATATATACAGTTGAATATAATTTTATGACTCCCTAAAATGAACTCATTAATAAAAATTCAAGGTCATATAATTATTCTCATAGTTCTATTTCACTCATTATACAAGGTATATAATCTTTTTTAATTGGTAAGTGAAAAATATATACTATATTATCCATTCCTTTTCATATCTCTTATGATGAATAAAAATTATCTAAATTCTCAATAAGCATATAAAAACATGGTACTGGATAAAAAATAAATTTTCAAAATTCATCATATTCATTAATAAAAACATCATGTACATGGACTAATACACACATTAACAAATTAAAATAACCAATGAAACAAATAATATATGGAATTCCAAAATATGGGTTAATCTAAATAACCTCCGATTAATGATATTATAATGTGAGAAACTTCATTAGTTGAATTTTCATCCTTTTTCAATCATTAATAACCTAATAGTATAAAAAATCTATTTCCTAATAGATTATTTCTATAATTTATGTTAATTAATAATTTCTTTTTTATTTTTTAGGTTTTCTAAATATTGGGGATGTTTTATGCCATTTAGACCAACCAAATACACTAAGTTCACAATCACAGTAATGTAATGTGAAAGAAAAAAAGAAATTATAATATTTTTACTAATATTTTTGAATTTTAATATATAGTAAATTTAATGTATAACTATAATTTTTTGTTGGGTCCCAACTCCATTAGAATACATCTTTCTATAGATCCTAACTATTAATTACTTTGTGTCATATAGATGTCACATGACGTTCATTCTTCAGCTGAGATCCACCATTAGTAAATGAGCCTTCTATTTTCTCTTATATGGGTTCTCTATGTATTATTGCTTGACCATTATGATAAATATCCAACAAGAGGTGATATATCAATTGTATCTGTTAAATACACTCATTTAACTGTGGATATTTGGTAATGAACACAATTTACATATTGTAAAAATATAGTGTGATGAATTCATCACCATAAAGAACAACCTATACCTTATAGATGATGAAATATATATAAAATGATTATTTTTCTTCATTATAAAACACAATATATTGGAAATATACTTTGGAATTGAAAAAATGTGTCCTCGTTTAGAAATTCTAGTTCACAAGACCTCTATTAAAGAAGAATAAGTACCCACCAATAGTGATCTCAGATAATTCTGATCTATCTGAAAACTATTATCTATATTTCCCATGGTGACTACTTCCTCATCTACTCTATAAAAAAGAAATATATCCATATAATAACTTAATGTCACATTGGTAGTCATAAAAAATAATTTCTATTCTGATAGGTTTGATGAATATATGGGTACCATACCCAAGGAATATGAAACATCATTCATGGTACATAGAATGGAATACATAACAAATCCTATCATTTACCTAAAATAAATCCCTACCATTGTCTTAAATTTCTCTTCAGTTTATGGGAACTTATTCTCTGATTGATATATATCATGTATCATTGGTAGAAATCCCATGATGAACTACTCATCAGTAAATATATTAATTATATTATCAATTTATATATACATAAATATTCTGAGTATAATCTTAGATCAATCATGATTAATATTAATCCTTAATATGTTTGATTTTTAACTAAATTCCTTATTCAATAAGAAATATGTCAGCCACATCCTAATAGGCTACAATAGTGGTACCTTATATTTTATCAATGATATATCATCATCATATTAATCTAGGAAAACAAATACACTCCCACTAATAATTTATTCAATCATATATTACATTAATTACATTTGAAACCAAATTCAGTTCTTATTTCATCAATAAAAATTATTTATGATATTGATTCTTAAATAACCCATTACACGAATCCCTGAAATATAAATTCCATATTTCCATCCTTTAGATTAAAAAACCATATATTTGTGTTATATAGAAGTCATCAATTTGGATCACATTATGTAATTATATTTTGACATCCATTTTAAAAATTTCATTGTCTTGGATAGAAGCTATAGAAATATTACTTTTATTTGTTTTATTATATATAATTTTCAATAGTTTTTATTTAAAGTCTATGACATAATTCTATTCAAACAAATTTAGCCAACCAAGACACAGAGATAAAAACATTAATATAAAATAAAATATCTTCTTGAATATGAATTTCAAATATGTATGAATCACTTAAATTTGAGGATCTACTTTAAACCAATGATGGATTTTATAGACTTACAAAATCAAAAAATACATAGTTTCATTCTACCATGAAATATATAAGCTTATTAAATTTCCATTTTATAATATTTGATCATAATTTTCATTTAATAATGAGTCACCATACTCAGTGAAAAAACAATATCTATTTAGTTAACATGCCACATTGGGAAACCAGTATAGTACTTATTTCTATGGATAAGCCACACTCAATATTCATTGTTCCTCATTTTCCAATGTAAAATCTTGTATATGTTTCTCCTCAACATCAAAAAGTTATATATTACTCCCACTCCAACTTTTTGTACATATTCTCCCTATAATGGAAGATAAATGCTTTTGTAACTATTTGGTTATTATTAAGGGTTCATATATATAACATCCCCTTGTTTACATGGTATGTTCTATACTGATGAAAATTATACCTCGCAGTAAATTCTTATTTCTATATGTATCTTTAACCAATTATTAACAACTCAGAACACATATTTTAGAAAACAAGGGTTTACTCCCTCAAAAAAATTCATATGAAATTCCTTTTTTTCTATCTAGAATATAATTTTGTGAAATAATTTATTTATTTAAAATTAGGATTTAATGTACCTAAAATTAATAAATGTTTAAATTTGGATATTTACATGGTTTAGTTTTTTATAATATGAATTCAAAGTATTTAAAAATGGATTTGGGCCACAGAGGTGATGTTTTGGTTTTTTGATGCCCTTATGTTAGTTGATTTATGAATATGATATATTGTTTAACTATCTTCTATATGATATCTAGTTTGTTTAATTATGTTCATTTCATTTTTAATTGACATTTGATTCATTCTTATTGAGTCCATTTATTTTTATATATTTTTAGGGGATCCAAATATATAAAAAACTGTAAATTATTTAATTTCAATTATCGCAATAATTGATTTTAATATGATGTATTTCTTTCTGGGATGTTTTGTAATATTATTAATGTAAATAAAGTCTCCCTATTAGAACAATCTTTAAATGGTTTTGTAAAATGTTCCATACCCTATTGTGAACCCCATAATACCTTGTTATGTGTTTTTATTTGGATTTTTTGAATGTTTTATTTATTCAGATATTATAGTGGGACTTTTCAATGGTGGGTGTTGGGGGGTCAAATGATGAGGTGTAATATCATTTTTTCCACATATTTAGTATACGATTTGTATGATATTTTTTTCAATAATACCATACATTTACTAAAGGTGAACTAAATAATATTTATTTTTAGTTAAGAGGTTGTTACTAAACAATCAAAATTAGATTTCAGTGACCCAATAAGAATAGAAATGTTCTAGGCCATATTGGAGTTCCATCAGATATGATTGGATATAGCATCCCGGGGGTAATATAATTAGTTTTAAATATAATTTATAAGATTGTTTTATCCAAGAATGTATAGAATCACCTAATGGAATTTATTTGACCTTACCATAATTAATTATTCAATATTTATTTTTATTATGAACATACACTTATTATTCATTCCAATGTTTCTCAAATTCATATCCTTTTATGCTCAAAATGTTTCAATTATAAATTCAGTTTATTACATATATACACCATTTAATATTTCATGACATTATTTATTGTTTTTATAGTAGCAATCCTGTTCTTATAGGGATATTATTACATTATTATTTTGTATCCCTATTCCATTAAAGATTCTATTTCTACTTAATTGAATTAATTTTAGTATTTATTTCTTGGGATTTCAATAATTGGATTTAAGAAGAGAGATTTCATATTAAGTACAAGAATTAAATGTTACCTTAAATAATCATTTGTGAATTATAAAGATGATTTTTTGAATGAAAAGTTGGGTTTTTTTAAAGCAAATGATAAACATTTGAACATTTATTTTGAAAGATATTATTTTGGTTTTTTTGAAAAGGATGTACATGAAATATCTCATGAGTACATATTGGTTTTTTATGTTCACAACCTACATTTTAAACATTGTCTTAGTTATCCTGAGTTTGTTATTTATGATATTTTCTACTCAGTGATTTCTCAAGTAGTGATATCAGTTTGATAATGGATGGTAACCATGGGGTAACATGTATTTCATGTTGGTTAAATTGGGATTTCAATATGTGTAGTGTGTGTACTATCCCTGGTGACCACATATTTTTGGGATGTACCCTATGTTATGCTACATTTTAAAATTTATGAGTTGTGATTTTTTTGGAAATTGTAATCTAGTTTTGTTATATTTGTTTTTTATTATTTCATATCTATTTATTTATGTTTTAAATTTTTCCTTGATATCTATAATTATAATTATGGAAATTTGTGTGGAAGATGTGTGTCTATTGTTAATTATTTTTTGAAATCATTCCGACATACTTATACTTGAAGTATTTATTCTTATTACTAGATTCATTCAATTGATATCACACATCGGATCATGTGATATGAGTAATTGGGCTCCCAATTTTGGGGTTTCCCACATTCATTCATGAAAAAATGGCTCATGAGCTAGGTTTTAAAGAGGTCATAGTTTTTTATGTGCCTTAATTGACACACCTCATATCCAAATTCCCAATCCCGAAGCTAAAATTCATTCTTTACATACTATATATGATACTAATTGAGAATAACCCTGTAGATCATACATATAATAATATTTTTAATTATAAATCTACAAATAGTCACACAATTCAAAAGAACCAATAGGTGTAGTGTATATAAATTTTATATTCTCTAAAAAATAATCTAAAATACATATTAAAAATAAATCAACATCGCACCACTATTAACATTTCATTAAATATATAATAAGGTATGATCATCCGCATAACCTATTTAATGGAAAATAAACCTTGGGTGGATATGAATCATTTTATAAGTGAAATATTTCAATGAACAATAATGTTTAGAACATATGCATTTAACACATAATGGAAAAATATATAAAAGTATGATATTAAAATCAAAGAATTATAAGACCATAGTAATGTCACCAAAGAGTAATAAAAATCATATCATATATTTAATTCAGATAAAATCATTCATGTATACTGTAAACAAGAATGTAATTTTGAGTATAATTAAAAATAATAAAAATATATAAATATTTAAAATAATAATTTATTAGGGTAGGACATAGAGAATGACTCTTATGTCATCATGGTCTCTATATTACAACATCTCTACCCTCTTTAGGAATGAGCTATAACTTTTCTTCCATTTTTGTCAATGTAATCAATAGTTGTACTTATTCTCGTTTTGGAAAAACAAATGTACCACATTATTATTTTGAAACCACTATTATACCACATTATTATTGGGACACAACACATGTATCTTATTAAAGTCAAGAAATATGTTACATATATCAATGCATTCGATGGAGATATAGAACCCCACCCATTAATCACACAAATAGACAAATATATATATATATATATGAATATTTCCATATGAAAAAAATCATTCATTAACCTAAAGAGCCTATATAAATAAAAATTGATTCACTTCATTTTTAGATTGTATCCTAAAAAATCCGACCACATGGAAAAAATCATTGAATAAAAAAATTAGTAATAAAAAGTAAGTATATTATAAGAAAATTTTAAGTGCGATTCATCGAAAATTAATTTCCAAGGACTTAATGGGTTTTATTTTAAAGACGATGATGGTTTAAAATGTATTATTTATTTTTTAGAATTGTTTTCACAAATGTAAAAGAAAAGGTTTTCAATCACATTCAAAAGTAATTTTTTAAATGTACATGTGAAGAAATGAAAACGATGTTATTAAAAAAATAATCAAAAACATTTCCATATGAATATTTGAATGTTCTCAAAAATAATTTTATGTATAATATAAATCTAGTTATTATGAAAATATGTAAAAAAATATTAATAAATTTGATTACCATTAGTTTAAACCCTTATCGAATATTGTGTAATAAAACCCAAATTTAAAAAAATTTAATGGGAAACATGATAATCAAAATGGTTAATAATGAATATGGTTTTATAATATCATTGTGGAACATTTTTTGAATGGTTAATCAATGATATGGGAGAGAATAATCACTTAAATAGTTTGATATTTATTCAAATAAAATTATAATTTTATGAATAATTAAATCCATCATGGAATGTGATTTTTATAAATCAATTTTTTCATAGTGAAATATATGATATAATATAATATGAATTTTAATATTTAATAAAATATATATCATAACAGAACTATGTTAAATATGTTACCATACAACACACGAAATGATGTTTTAGTTAAAAAATTACCTTATAGACTACAAAGTTCATGAAGAAAGAAACATTTTTAAGAGGATAATGTGATGATAATTAAAATTCTTATATGAAAATTACAAAATTAAAATCACACATTCGTATGATATAATGTACCCAATATATATATAATAAGTACAAGAATAACATTTTTAACTCAATGAATTTGAAATGAGTAAACAAAAAACCCTTACAACATAATGGGAATATAAATCAGAAATGTATTGAAAATAGATATTTAAATTAATCATAAATGTCCAAGAATAATAGGTATATGATAATTTTATTTCTCAATTATCCACTATATAAACAATGTAACACAAATTATTCTTATAAAAAAATATCCATCAAAGAGATTATTTTGAGTAGAAATTATATACCAAACATGGTCAATTCTATGAATGAACTATTTCCATCATCATAAAAACATAAATATAAAAATAACTTATTTTATGACTATATTCATACAAATAATAATTTATACAAATAATTTTAAATTAATATATACATGTCTATTAGTTATTTTCTATTGTTTCTCTCATATTAGTTGTTTATAACATTTATCTTTTCCACTAGTTTTGTAAGATATCTATTGATATTTATCAAAATTTTATAATTAATATATTTTTAAATATACTACAGTTTATTTTTTATAATTGTTTAAGATGTTTAAAATACAATTCATGTGGTTTTCTTCATTATCGTTGAATATAAAATTGATAACGAACATTTTTTTTATTCTTAACAAATGAATTCTGTTTTTTTAATTAAAGAGTTTTATATATACAAAATACTTCTAGAAAAATCAATCATTATTTTTTTATTCATATCATATTATAAATTAATTTTTCATATCCTAAATAACCCTGAAAAGTTTTATTTTCGTTGTTCAAGATGGTGATTTAACAAACCCAAACATGAATATTCCATTATTAAAAGATGATTATAAGTTAGTTTAGTTGTAACACTATAATAATAGAAGCATAATTATATACATCAATTTTAATTACTCTAATATATCATAATTTTAATGAAATAAAACAATATTATATATCATATAAGGGAATTACATAGAACAGAGAGATTGTTTTCCTCTTTGTATACTCTATTTATATAGTTAAATTTAGGATGGTCATTTAATTTTTATATCATTGATATTTTGTATAATTTATCATTATAAGATAATAAATATTTTATAAATACCATATATTACTTTTAAATATATATTTAAAACCATCTTTGAATGGTGGTATTGAAAACAAGAATGTACTACTCCCTGAGGCAGTGGTCTGTATGAGTGCATCGATGGTGTTTTTTTCTTCCAATAAATGATAGAGAAAAAATAATTCACCAACTATGAATATAAAATAAGATATAGATATCTTAATTATATCATAAGTTATATTTTTTTATATAGCCATGCAATATAGTGAATGAAAAAAACATGTTACTTCGAGTAGGTTGTAATCTTCAAACATATATGTTTCACATTATTTAATAATAGAATTTGGAAAATGTGGTTAATGATTTCACCAACATTATAATAAAATTTCAGTAAAAATTTTATACTTATTAATATCATTTAAGTATGGTTTAATTGAAAATGGTGAATATTCGTTGCATATAATGAAATAGAAATGAGAAATGTTTTGTTATAAATTAATACCTAACTACTTTTTTTATCTACATTGTAATGGTGGATAAACCATTGAGGAACTTATTTTGAGACCCAAATAAAATCATAAACGTTTATGTTAATTTCAATTGGAGTTTTGGGTAGTGTTATGGTTGAATAATAAGGATGGGGTGAGAGGGTATGTGAGGACAAGAGAGACACTTTTATAAGTAAAAAAATTGACCTATTTTTTACAAATACGCAAAATAATTAAAAATGGGATATCGTTATTAATGAATGTGGATAATAAATTTCGAAATATAGGATATATAATTTCTTTTTAAATATAAATACATCATCTATGTAATGCCTCATTATTTTAAAATAAGAACATTATATATAATAGCATGTCTGAAATGCAACACATATTGTAGAAAAATACATAACTTTTGAATTCTATAAGACATGTATATTTTTTAAGTAAATTCAATATATAAAATATATTTAATTACATGAAACACTATGTTTATATTGTGATAAAAATAACACCAATTTTAAGGAAAATCTATAATATTGTTAAAATATTATTGTTATTATTAAAAATAGATATAGCATATTAGTTATCTTAGATGTTATAAAAATTAATTAATAAATAAATAATATGTCAATATAGTGAATATAAATTAAATAAGAATCATTTATTAGATTAAAAAATGTTTTCTGAAAACAGTATTTTTCAAAAAAGGGGGTCTTGTCAGGGTTTTAAAACATAATCTAAAATTACAGTAACCACATTGAAAAAAAATTATATAATGAAATTAATTTTTTAAAGAATAATATACAAATTATGTTAGAGAGAGTTTTTTATTTTCTATAATGTTACATTTTTTGATGAATAGTGAAAAAACAAAATTTTGTATAAAAACTGCATTTACATTTATATTATTTATAATGATAAAATATATATTAAATTTTTTCTAAAATAAAATTATTTCAGTTTAATATATATATATATATTAATATACTTTTTAAAATTGTAATCATTTTACTATTTTATTTATATACCAATTCATTCTAATCTTTTGAAAATTTTAATTTAGAACCCCACTTTAAAGATGAATCACATAACATTTTATTATATTAAATTTTGACACTTATATGAATTGAATTTATAAAAATGTTTTTTAAATTTTTTAAAATAATACTATATATTTTTTAATAATGTAGACTTATGTTTTGAACTAAATTATTATAAAAACATTAAACATTAATTACTACTGTAAATGAAAAAATGGATGTATCAAGGTTAATTTAAGAAGATAAAGGTTAAAATTACCAACCAACATTAAGAAAACCTATTTTATTCACATTTATATAAATTATTTATTATGGGATTGATAATTTCCCATTTATGAGGATTTTTCAAGTTAAAAACGTTTGTATATTGAATCTATTAATAATATTAATTTTGTTTAGCTAAACAAATTTTTAAATGGAAACCCCTATTCTCTCTTCTTCACACATTAAAACACATTTTTATCATCCAATAAATACCCTAATAAAATTCATAATCCCCTATCCTTATCATATGTTACTTATTTATTAAAAAATAAAACCTAGGTGTAAATGTTGTGCTAGTTTAAGGTGCATACTCGATGTTGAGGTAACGTTCATCAACCAGTATTTTTATTTTATTTCATCATACAAATACTTCAATTTTATTTAAAATAATGTTATGTAATAAAAAATTTATATTAATTATATCGATATTTTTTTATAAAAAAGTTAATTACCTACATACATACCCACTTCCAACAAATGTGTTACGAAATCATTATTCGTGGGTACAACATACTGTCATCTTTTGAACCAATCTCATTAATTTTTCCATTACCTCCTTTAAAAAGTGGTTATCATGATAGATATAAATTATATATTCAATTTTTATAACATAAATATACCCCTAGATTTATTATTTCCCACTTATCTATTTATTTATTATTATGTGGGGGATACAATAATTTTTCACCTGTGTACAATAGACTACTGCCTCACAAATCGATGTGAATATACATTCACTAACAATTTACATGGAATTTAATTAGGATAATATTATTGAATATATGTGAGTACATATAAATTTTATTATATTCATGATATATTTATCTTTATACGAAAAAATATATCAGTTTCTTTTTTTCACAGAATATTTTAACATTGTACCTGTACTTGTGGACTACCACCTTAACTAAGAAATGTGACACTCTTTTAATCACTATAACACATTTATTATATATATAAGTATACATAATTTAAAATGGTATTTATGATATTATTCTAATTATATATATAAAAAATATGACATACCTCATTTCTAAAATTATCATAAAAAATTAGAAATGTTACCCATGCGTATGTATAACCAATTGTGTCCATGATCATAATATATTTAATTTATTAAAACCATATTTCATGATTTTTATTAAAAGCATAATTTAGGTATGTATATTATAAATATTTCATTGTTATTATTCATTATATTATGGAACGTCATTTTAAGGACCCGACATTAAACATTATGTAATATTGAATTAATTTAATAATTCACATCGAGGATCATTTCATGTTTTGAGCTATATAGAATTAGGTCATAAAATATACATAACTCTCATGAATATTACATGTAGAAACATCTACAAAGTACCCGTTTTTCTCTTAAAATAAAAAATCTAAAAAAAATATCCATGTCTAGTTCCATGTTTTAGAGATCATGGCCTTTCCTTGATCCCATCCTTGACTCTATTCATCATTATGTCTTGTCAAAAACATTTCAAAAAAACATGGGATGAGCATAAATAGATCAGTAAGGGTTAAATAAAATTAAGGAAAACATTATTCTATTTATACATACATGTCAATGAAATCATACATTTCAATCATTAACATACAAGACAAGATTATAAGATTTATTAATAACTAATGGAAATCATAAATCATAAAGGTAACTTATGGAATCTGTAACATGCATATGTTGTATCATTCATAGCTATATAAAGTGTTACATTTGGAATACCCATCATTATATATTCTCTAAATATATTAGGGGAAACATTAACATTTACCTCTTTCATGTTACCCGATGCATTGGAGAGCTATCTCGGGCTCACCCTCCCTAGTTTTATCATGAAAACACATGTATACGTAAACAATGCCCAAGAACCATAACATATTCAAAACACATAAAAACATAAATGAAAGATAACATTTCCACCTTGCAATCTCAATATATCATTTAAATATATAGTGATAATCATTCCATTATCAAAACCCTTTACAACACCAAAATAATTAAAAAGTGTATATGGTATGTATTTTCCTTTTGAAAAACATTACGAACTGTTATGGAATCCAAAAATCAAATAATTATTTTGGTGGTGGAAAGGACTTTGCCACCACGTACGGTAAAAAGAAACATTTTTTTTCATTTTTTAATAATCTTCATAGAAATGTATTTCGTTTGAATGAAATGAAAATTCAAACGTTCTTATACACCATATAATATAAAGCCCTGTATAAATCGAAATATGCCTCAATGAAATGATATTGAGACGAAGTCCCTTACAAAGATCATTTTATAAATAAAATAGATCATTAATTTGTAATAACTATTAGTACATACAGTAAAAGTATAAACACAATATAGGAAATAAAAATACACATCACAGATAGTCATATCATGACATAATCAAGAAGTGGAAAATTTACCCAATGAATTTTAATTGGGTTAAGAAATTCCCCTACCTCATGTCCAAAATGACATGTTTTTTCTTTAGTCTCCTGAATAATAAATTAATGGTATTTTATACATGCTTCATAACCTTTTTCAAGTTTATTATTATTTTTAAATCACCTATTACCATGTTATAAACATTGTATAATCATTTAATTTAATAACGGTCATTTTGTCGATATTTTGTACTTCAGTAAAAAATGAACTTCTTATAATTACAAGTTTTCCTTGTTGTAAAAATTCCATTATCACTAGAGTTATATTCAATATTTAGATATCATATATATAATATATATCGACTACATATATGTATTTATAATATTACTTTACATTTGGATATAATAAAGGAAATATACCGTTCATGGTGATGGTAAGTCGTTCGTACGCATGAACTCTACTGTCATTTCTATTTCATATTTAATTAAATGAGAAAATAATGATACATAGTTATATTATAATTCCAGTATAATGTCATATATAATTTCATTATCACCATCCTTTATACATACCACGTACGTGATGAACGTGTCATATCACTCCAAGGGGGCGGTACTGCGTACTTCCTCCAATGAAATTATCAAATTTACCCATAATGAAAATCCTAAATGTAAGACATAAATGAAAAATAAAGAATTATAGAGACAATATAAACATAATATATATATCATATAAATATATTTCCATCATAATTGAAACCATGATAGACGGTTGGAGATATTTTGACAATCATCTTTTCATGAGGCATTAGTTCACCGTCCACAAAAATTGTATGTTCGAATCCATTAGATAGAAGTGTGTAGAAGTTTAGTTCAAATAATTCTCATAAAAACAACCTATTATGTTTTGTATATTGTAGTTTTTGTGCAAAATAATAAAAAAAAGAGCATAGGGAATTGAGAATTAAAATAAAATAATAGAAGTTGAAGGAAGACAATTCCTTTAAATAGGGTAACTCCCTTTGGTATTAACCAAAATGATATCTTGAAGTTATTTCTCCCTAAGGTAAGGCTTCTAGGTGGATGAAGGGATTTTGGGAGCTTATTTACTCTGAATATGGGTGAGCTGTGGTTCTTGATAGGTGTGAGTAATGGGTTAGAGGTGAAGTCTTTTTATAAGGGGGAGAGGATCTTTAAGAAAGGATGAAAAAATTATTTTATTATAAACATATTTTCAGTTTCAAAAGGTCCAAAAATCATTAAATCATAATATAATATGTCTATTTTCGAAAAAAAATCATCCAATATATATTGGACAGGTTTTAGAATTTTTTTTAATTTAATAATCTCATTTAATTATATTCTTCATTAATAAGGTAATAATTGTATCATCATTGTGTCATAAATAATTTTACTTATATGATTTCTAAAAATTATATATAAAATACCATGATGTAGGAAATCCTTTTAGATTTACAATTATTATTTATAGTCAAATATATATCTAATATAACCCCATGTAAAAATTGATTTACTAAAAGATATATGTTTATGTCATTTTTGTCTATACCTTAAATTAATTAATATGATGTGTCATTATCACTCCTAAGTGGCTCCATGGGATCCCAAAATCGACCCAAGGATGCCCATAGTCGTACATGTATCAACCAATTGAATTTAGACACATGATAGTGTAATTTAATATTATTATAATATTTTTTTATGCTTATTTTCTAGATTTACATTTTAACATTCTTAAATAAAATATTTACCAAAATAAATATTCATAATGTCTAAAAATAAGAGTTACCTATTTACCCAATTTTTAGCTATTTATTCCAAATATGGAATCCATTTTTTCAAATTCAAAACACAGAAGTGGTAGAAATTAATTTAAAATTAATTCCTTTTGTCATAACAGAAAGCGTTTTTTAAGAAATAGTATCTATAAAAAGATTGAAACTGGTTTATATCCAATATCAAAGTGAAATTACATACAATGACCAACTGAGGATTAAATGGTTAAATAATAATCTAATTATCTTTTAAATACAATTAATAATATAATCTAACTATTTCATAACCCATCCCCCAGGTTCTGTGTCGTGACTACCCCAAACCCGCCTTCCATATGCCAGGGGCTGGCGACTAGCACTAGAAAAGAATACACCAAAAACTGTGAAGGCATTGACTTTAAACCTGTAAACTGACAAAAACCAATCACACCACACGATACAAGAAAAAAGTAAACTATAAAGTAAATAGGGTGTATACAGAATGTAAAGGGGGTCAGAATACAAGCCCAACTGGAATGTACAAGTAAAACTGGGAACAACTCCTATGAACGCCTGCTAAGGATCCTACCTAATGGGTAGGTACTTCTCTCAAACAGTAGTCTATGTAGATCATCTTATCTAATTCCCACCTCTGATTAGCCTTCATACCTTTTACCCTCGACCTCGATCAGTGTTTTCTTTCCTCTGCACAAGACACAGTATGGTGTGGGTGTAGCATGTGCAGGGGTGAGTATACTGATACTCAATATAGGCCTCGATACCCCCGAAGGACTCTCTGAATCCACAATGGATAAACCACAATGTATGACCACAATTATAAATCCTGAAGTAAAAAAATCAACCTTACATTTGTATATTCCCAAACATATAACTCATTTATCAAGTATACCCCTCTCCATCGTGAGGAAACACAAAGCCCAACTCTTTAGCCAAAAGTACAATTGTTCCATGAAGGAAGGAATACCACGAAGGTAAGTACCACAAAGGTAACGCCACACAGAAGTATACCACAATGGTATCACAACACAAGAATGAACCAAAAAGGTAACACCGCACAAAAGAATACCACAAAGGCATTGTCACATAGAAGTGTACCACAAAGGTAAGGACTCAGCTCCCACAAGGTATAACTTAATTACGAAAGTATATATGATTAGATGCATTACTAGATCATCTTAAATTGTCAAGAAGCTCTGTTTTTGACCCACATAGGATTGAAGATGACCCACAGTGGATATGAAGATTCCCCACATAGGATCTAAAGATGACCCACATAGGATCTGGAGATTACCCACATTGGATATAGAGATGCTAACCCACACAGGATACTAGGATGATTAACACGGGATCTAAAGACTCCTCAAGTATAGCTAGCCATAGTGTTCCCGCACTAAGGGCGCATGATTTTGGGAGGTTCTGCTCCTCAAGACATCAGTCAATACATTAAATTACATGGAGCATCACAGAAAAAGTATCACGGCGGTTGGTCATTTCATTTGGGACCCAACGTGATAGACATCTCATCAATCGGACTCCTGGTTCATCAGTTATTTGTGATTCCATTCTGAGGGCCCAGTTGGATTCTCGTTCAATCCATCCCAGTAATAATCCAACATTATCTAAAAATATTGTGGAGTATACCAAAAGTGAATTCTCGATCCAAGGATACTGGCACAACATATGGTTCATCAAACGGACGCCTGGTTCTCAAGATATGGCCAAAAATGCTTATTTGGACCCAGATACGATGGGGTCTGGTCTAACCTGGTTGGAAAGTCCCGGCCCGACACGGTTTGGGTCATCATGTCTCGACCCAGGTCTGGCCCAGCCCACTGCGCACAGCCTGATTGGAGCGGCCCACCCGGAGTGGCCCGCTTGGTCCACCCCGCCGGCGTGGCCCGTTGGAAGCCACCCGCACATTGCGGACTGCACAGCTGGGTGCGGTCCACCAGACTGGGTATGGTCTACCTGGCTGGGTCTGGTCAACCTTGGCAGGGCCCTCCATAGCCGCACAGGAGGGTAGGCTCTTCCCTTTATTCCGAACAATCAAAAAAACCATTAATCTTTTCCAACACAGTGTTGCCAAGTGGAACTGCCAGCTGTCAGGCGGCACCCATCGGAGTGGTCCCACTCGGTGTGACACAATCGGTCGGCTCTCCTCCCAGTGGTGTGACAATTCTACTATACTCCCTTGGTCGACCAGGTGTCGGCCACCCTCCGAGGGCACCACCATGGCTCAACAGCTGCGGTCACCTCCTCAACCGGCGACACGGATGCGCACCGCCCTACCTCCATGTGGTCCGCCGGCGTGCTGACCATCGTCCTCCTCTACCAAGGCCTATAGGCAAAGACCTCCTCTAGTGGATCAGTTGCACCTTAGCCACCATCATGGCCGATCAGAGTTCCAACCATTTCCTTGGGCTCTACCGGCATTGTTCACCAGCGACGTGGTCGGGTTCCGCTCAACCCGTCACTCCACCCGCGAAAAATACGTAAACAATGAAGTTTCGGAGGTATCAGATAGTTATTTTTGGCCTACACCCACCAAGTTAGATCAAAACCATGATGCACAAGCAGAATTATTCAACATAAAACCATGAGGAACGATTATAAACAAACCCCGCATCATTTTTTTGTTGGATGTGGTGTGAGGTAGATGAATAAATCAATAAAGGGGTACTGGTGTTCGTCACTCCCGCAACATGCTTCCAATTTGGGCTCGTGCTTTGGTTCCCCATTCTTCGTTGGGGGTGGTTCTTCGTTGGAGTATGATATTCCAAATGCTATCCCCAAGTTCTCCCTTTGGCAATGATTCCCCCAACATCGAGAGACGAGGAGGAATCAAAAATAAGGTTAAGTTAACTAATGTTGGAAGATCAATTTGAGGAATTGCAAGATTTACCTCACAATTAAGAATAGGTTTCAAAGTTGGGTGTTACCCATCACAATAATTCAAAATAGAGGTTTCAGGAATGAAAAATAAAAAGTTATTTTTTTCAACTCTCTTACCAAAATCTGAAAAACTAACTCCCACCCTCGACCTACAATGGGGGGGTGAAGGTCTCTTTAAATTAATATTGGTGCTGCGAGTTCAACAGTGTCCTCAGATTTCAATTCTGAGTGCTAGTACGAAAGTTACAAAATTCTGCTCACGTGTTTACTGAATGTACCTAAAAATGATCAGAAATTCATTATGGAAACTCCGACGTCAGAATCACATGCCATAAATTTTTGCGGACTCGTAATATTTTGATATAATTAAAAAATATATATGGAAAAATCAGGGCCATTGCATTATCCCCACCTTAGGGCTTTGCATCCGCAAAAGCCCCAACACAACCTAGGGAAACAAGTGGGGGTACTGTGCACGAATCTGAGCCTCCTGCCCCCATGTTCTCTCTTAAAGGTTCTCATGATGCCAACGAATGTGCACCATAGGTATCAATCACAAACATATGACTCTCTCCTATCAATCCTCAATCTCTACTGGATCCTCCGAAAAAGTTTCCCCATCGTTGATATCCAGCATGTCATGGTCAATGATGTGCGAAGTATCATGAACATATCTCCTCAGCTGGGATATGAGGAAAATGTTGTGCACCCGGTTTAACTGAGGTGGAATAGATATTCGATAAACCTCCTCGCCAACTCTATTGACGACACGAAAAAGTTCGATAAACCTCATAGATAACATGATTCCCCCACCAAATCATTACAAACCTCTTTAAGATGAGACCAGTAGAAAGACATAGTCACCATATTTTAACTCGAGAGATCTCCGTCTCATTTCAGTATAGGACTTATGATTGATCTGTGTAGTCTTCATCCGTTCTTGGATGACCTTTACATTTTCTGTGGTATCTCATACATATTTTGGACCCATAAGTGTTGACTCCCTTGGGTCATTCCAGCACAATGGTGATCTACAAGTTCAACCGTACAATGCCTTGAATTGTTCCATACCGATGGTGGAGTGATAACTATTTTTGTATGCAAACTCCACCAAAGTCTAGTGATCCCCCTGGATGCGGCCAAAAGAAAATGACACAAGCACGCAACATGTCCTTGAGGGTCTAAATGGTCCACTTTGTCTGACCATCCAGCTAAGGATGGAAGGAGGTTCTCAATCTAAGATGGGTCCCTAATGCATCCTACCACACCTTCCATAGCCGAGAAGTAAAATTTCCATCACGATGGAGAAAATAGTAGAGGGCACACCATGAGGCTGCAAAATCTCATGTACGTAGAGGCTTCCAAAGCCATCTACTGGCCCCTACTCTCTAATAGGTAGGAAGTGTTCCAACATGGTGAGTCAGTCAACAATCTCCCAGATAGAATCATGACCCTTGGATGTGTGTTAACGTCCTATCACAATGTCCATCAAAATTTCATCCCACATCAACTCTAGTACCTCATGTAGATGAACTAAGGATATTAGAACCTGATGCTCTACCATCACTTGCCAACAAGTGAGGCATCGTGAGACAAGCTCTACCACTGATTTCTTAATTCTTGGCCACCAGTGCTTATGCCAAAGGTCCCGGTACATCTTTTCCACTGAAGTATGTACCGCTAGAGAGGATGGATAGAAAACCCTCAACACATCCTCCCATAGCATCATCGATGCCATAGTATGTACTCTGAAAAGGATGGTGTGCTCCCCACCTTCATAAAATACATTAGGTGCTTGTCCTGTGGATATCTGAGCATGTCGAGCCTCATAGTAAGTGTCCCCAAGCTGCGCCTCCCAGACTCATAGAAGGAGTAGGGGACTGACTATCAGAGACTGATTATAAGCTTCTCCATTTTGATCCACATAGAATATCTGCAATGTATCTAGGTGCTATGTTGCCTTACTCAGAAACTGTATATTGGATCCCCTACTGAGTGCATCTGCTACTACGTTCCCCTTCCAAAGAGTATAGACTATCTTAAAGTCATATTCCTAGAGGAACTCAAACCAACGTTGTTGTCTCAGGTTCAGGTCCTTTTGATATAAGATATAACTGAGACTCTTGTGATTAGAGTAGACTAAAAAATGTTCACCAATAATGTATTGTCGCCACATAATCAAGGTGAAGGCCACTACTACTAACTCCAGTTCATGGGTAGTGTAGTTATTCTTGTGTTGTCTCAGCTATCGAGAGATGTAAGTGATCATTGGTCTCTCCTGCATTAGGACACATCCAATCCCAATCCATGATGCATCATAGTAGACTACATACCCAAGGCCTTCCTATGGTAGCCTCAAAATGGGGGCACTCATCATTCTCTGCTTAGCTCCTGGAAACTCTTCATGGAATCTCTCTGACCACACAAAGTGTTTCCACTTCTTTTCCAACACTCATAAGGGTACCACAACTCTGAAAAAGTCAGGCACAAACCGTTGGTACTAACTGGCCAAACCTAGGAAACTCTGCATCCCCAACACACTCTTGGGTAGCTCCTAAGCATGCACATCCCCAATCATCACTAGATCCACTGCAACTCCAGCCTCTGAGAAGACATGTCACCTCTAAAATCCAGAACTGGCAATTCGAGAGCATACCATAAAGATGGTTCCCTCAAAGTGTGTCCATAATGATCTTCAGATGATAGGCATGCTCCTCCTCTATAGCTGAGTATATCAAGAGTTCGCCAATGAAGACTACCACAATGTGATCATGGTACAGATGGAAGAACCTATTCATGAGTCCCATGAACAATGTTGTGGAGTTGTTCATGATGAATGGAATAAAAAAGAACTCATAATGGTGATAATGACATCTGAAGGTCATCTTATTCACATCCTCATATCGTTCCCTAAGCTAGCCTGATCTGAGGTCTAACTTCGAAAACCACCGTGCTCCCTTCAGCTAGTCAAAGAGATCATCAATCCTCGGTAGCGGGTACATGTTCAACATTGTCACCTGGTTCAGGCACTGATATTCAAAATAGAGTCTCAAACTCTCATATGCCTTCTTGGTGAACAAAATCGGGGATTCCTAAAAATAATCACAAGGCCTAAGGAACCGCTTCCTCTGCAATTCCTCCAAGTGAACTCACAGTTCTAGATGCTCCACAGGAGCCATCCGATATGCTAGTGTAGATATCGCTTCTATCCCAAGGTACAAGACAATATAAAAGTCCACCTCTCAATGATGAGGTAGACCCATAAAATCCTCAGGTAATACATCAGCATACTGGTCCACCACAATAGGATAGCTCAAACTCTCAACATAAACTTCTCCGAGGGTTAGGATAGCCAACAGATGTGTGATTGGATTCACCCTCCAGTGGGTAAGTTCATCATGTGCTACTAATATTCCCTTCATTCTAGTGAAGGAAAACCTGGTCCAATCCTCATGGACATACCACAATTGGCTTCTAATTCAATTGATTTGAGCATTGATTTTAGATAACTAGTCCATACCCACGATGACATCATGAGGCCTCGACGCCGCTACTAAAAGATCCCAGCCCAAGCTCTTGCCTCCTACAGTAAGATCACACTATTGAAACTAGTGTGTAATTGACAAACCCTCTCCAATAAGAGTCTCTAGACGTAAGGATCAAGCTAATGGCTCCACCGGATTCTTCGAGCGCTGAATGAGGTCCATGGCAAAGAATGAGAGACTAAAACTTCTGTCTATAAGTACTACAACTAAGGTGGAGTAGACAGAGATCATACCTCATATAATCTCTTGAGTGGCTTGGTCATAGGCCTTATCTTCCGGGAGCTGAGCTCATCCCTATACTCTTGCTCCCTATTGTTTTGGTGGACCACCTGGAAGTGGCAGTGGTAGAACCTCAAATCACTGTCCACTGCCCACTGCATGGCCAGATCCTCTGCCATTTCTACATTCTGCTTGCAGACCACCTCTATCAAATCATTGCTTCTTCCTAGGCAGTCCTTCGACCATCTGTTGGTCTTCTATACGACGGGTTGGGTAGTCATGAGCCATGTGACATTTCCCGCTTCCCGAGTAACACTTCCTTTTCCTCTCCTCTCCTACTCTATATTGAGAACCCCAAAAAACTGCCTCATATCCTATGGTTATCCACCTCTAGGTATATTCCTCTCAGTCCTCTATCTCATCTGTCTGCCTCCAGCTACAAACAACTCTGCTACGTGCTGTCTGGTGGTGGGTCTCGCTGCTGGTGACTGTTCAGCAAAGAAGTTCTCCACTAAGAGTGCTCGCTCTAAAACCCAAACCTCTTTCAGGATTATGAGGAAAAACATAAAATCTATAATCTCCCGTTTAAGCCCCTGATCAATGTTCTAGGCCCAGAAGAATGAGTCTTGCACCATGTCTGTTGAGTAGCGCAATAGATTATTGAACCTAGCTGAATACTGGGCCACAGTCATGCTGCCATGTGACATGTGGAGAATCTCCTGTATATGCACAGAGCATAATGTCAATGGGAAGAAGTCTTCCATGAATAGTCTCTCAAAGTACGCCTAGATGAGAGTTACCTCCTCATGAACCTTGACCGTCAAGCTCTACCATATTTCTTTTTTGGCCTAAAGAAGTCTGGAGGCAAGGATCACCATAAGATCAACTTGTATCCCAACCAATCGAAAAACACTAACCACAGCCTCCAGCCAGTCCTCAGCTGCATGTGGATCCATCGCTCCTCGGATCCTAGGTGGCCTCTAGAACTGAAACTCGTTTAACACGCTCAACTGGTGGGCACCCTCTACTACTGAAGCTGGTGGAATCGGCTACCAAAGTGGTGTTGGTGCTGCTGGTACACAACCCAATGGAATAATTGCCTAAAAAGGGTCCCTTCACCGAATCCTCATTGCTCGGTGGGCTATCATCGCATACTCTACCTAGAACCCTGGTAGGTTGTTTGCGTGGAGGCATCCAAAAAAAATAGGTGTGCCACTATTAATAAGTTATACCTAGTGAGATAACTCCAAAAGACCAAATAGAAAAATTTTCATAATCACACATGCAATCACTTTTTTCATGAACTTAGTCGGATATCAGACGTTAGGATCCTGGTGTATGGATACGTCGACCACCGCACCAACACTAGATTTCCCAAACTCAAAACCACACTCATAACACTTAACATTATTACCTGTCAAACATATCAGAGTCCATGTTCTTCGGTATAACTGACTCCTCCAATAACAATTTGTCACAACCTATCCCCCGGGGCTCGTGTCGTGACTACCCCAAGCCCCCCTTACATAGGCCAGGGGATGGAGACTAGCACCATGAAGGCATATCCATAAAATTGGGAAGTCATTTCCTTTAAACCTATAAATTCACACAACAAGATACAATCCCAAAAAAACTATATAGTAAAACTTGTGTATACAGAATGTAAAGTGGGCTAGAATACATGCCCAACTGGAAAGTACAAGTAAAACATGAAATAGCTCCTACAAACACCTTCCAAGGATCCTACATGATGGGAACATACAGCTCTCGAATGGTCCTCTCTGCAGATCATCTCATATAATGTCCAACATTGATTAGCCACTAGACCTAGTACACTCAACCTCGGTCTGCTCTGTTCATCGTCTGAAGAAGACACAATATGCTTTGGGCGTATCCCATATAGGGGGAGTATAAACATACTCAGTAGGGACCTCAAGTCCCCTGAATATCTCTATGAATCCATAAAGGATAAACCATAATGTAAGACAACTATTACAAAGCGTGAAGCAACAATAAACCCTACTTTGGTATATTACCATACATATACCTAAGTTATCAAGTATACCCATCTCAATCATGAGGAATCACAAATCCCAACTCTTTATCCAAAAGTAAAATTGTTCCATGAAGGAAGAAATACCCCAAAGGTAAGTATCACAAAGCTAACCCCACATAGAAGAATACCACAAAGTTATATCCACAAAGGAGTGTAACTCAAAGGTATGTAAAATAAAGGTAAAACCTGAAAGCAAATTACCACAAAGGCATCATCACAAAAAATTGTACCACAAATGTAAGGACACAGCTCATAAAATGAATAACTTAAGTACGTAAGTATATTTGATTAGCTGTATTGACAGATCATCCTACTTCATCAAGAAGCTCTATTGTTGACCCTCACTGAATTGAAGATGACCCACACAGGATCTGAAGATGACCCACATAGGATCTGAAGGTAACCCACAGTAGATCTGGAGATGACCCACACCAGATCTGAAGATGTAGACCCACACAGGATCCAAGGATGACCCACACCGGATCTAAAGACTCCTAAAGTACAGCCAGTGACTGGGTTCTCACACTAAGCATGCTTGATTCCAGGAGGTTTCGCTACTCAATCCATCATTAAATACTTCAAATTCCACAAATTCCCTAGAAGATTTATCCCAAAGGTCCATAATTTCATATGGGACACAATGAGATAGACAGCGTGTCAACCCAATTTCTGGTCTACGAGTTATTAGCATTTCCGTTCAAAGGGCCCAGTTGAATTCGAGATCGATCCATCCCGGTCGTACTCCAACTTTATCCAAAAATTGAGTGGAGTATACCAAAAGGACTTTCTTGATCCAAGGATTCTGGCACCGTAGACGGTTCATCAAACAGACACCTGGTTCTCAAGATATGGTTAAAAAGGTATATATGGGTCCATATAGGCCCGGGTCCGGCTTGGCCCACAAAGGGGGCGGCCCATCCAACTAGGCACGACCCTATTTGCTTGGTGTGGTCCCCCTGCCAGGTGTGGTCTGCCTGGCTTGGTACAGTCTGTCAAGGTGGGGCCCGCCCTAGCCGCATCAGGGGCAAGGTCCCCCGGTTTTCAGAAAGCTCCAATGGACCGTTCGGCATGGCCCACCTGGCGGCACTATGTGGAACCACCTACTGGAATGTGGGACCCACCAGAGAGGTCTCGCTCGGTGTGATGCAGCCGACATGTGGTTCCAACCATCTCACCTTCCAGTGGTGTGATGATGCCGCTGCCCTCCCGCGGTCGGCCGGGTGTCGGCCACCCTCCGGGTGCACCGTCGGGGCTCAGCCGCCACGACCTCCTCTTATACTTGTGGTGAAAATGTGCGCCACCCTGCCTCCATGCAGTTGACTAGCGTGGAGGCCACCATCTTCTTTCGCTGCCACCATCACGGCCGACAGGAGTCCTGGTCATTGCCTTGTGCCCTATCAGTGTCGGTCGCCAGTGACATGGTCTGGTTTCATTCAAGCCATCGCTCTGCCCGCAACGAATACATCAACAGTGAATTTTTTGAGGGATCAAGACATTTTTTTCCCACACCCTCTGCGTTTGATCGAAACAATGCGGCACAAGAAGAATGATTCAACATAAACCATGATGAACAATTATAAACAAACCCTATTTCATTTGTTCATTGGAGGTGGCGTGAGGTAGAAGATGAAATCAATGAAGGGGGCGTCAAAATTCATCACTCATGAAACACGCTTCCAATCCAAGCTCGAGTGTCAGTTCC
The DNA here is from genome assembly GCA_963277665.1 of Viscum album. NCBI lineage: Eukaryota > Viridiplantae > Streptophyta > Magnoliopsida > Santalales > Viscaceae > Viscum > Viscum album. The sequence goes on from OY728160.1 coordinate 716,205,086, forward strand.
TCGTTCTTCGTTGGGGTGGTTCTTTGTTGGAGGATGGTCTTCCAAAGGCTATCTCCATGTTCTCCCTTTGACAGCGATTCCCACAAACTCAAAAGATGAGGAGGCAACTTAATTAAGGTTAAGTAAATTAATGTTGGCACATCAATTGGGGTATTTTCAAGAGTTACCTCAAAATAAAGAATAGGTTTCAACGTCGGGTGGTTCCCACCACGAAGATTTAAAATGGAGGTTTCATAAAAGAAAAATAAAAAGTTGTTTATTTTATTTTTCAATTCTCCCACAAAAATATGAAAAACTAACATCCACCCTCGGCCTACTGTAGTTGAGGTGAAGATCTCCTTAAGTGAATATCGGCGTTGCGAGTTCAACAGTACCCCCAAATTCCAATTTCGATCTCTGGTTCAAAAGTTAAAAAATGACGCTCGTGTGTTTATTGAACGTACCTAAAGAAAGTTATGAAATTCATTTCGGGCACTCTGGTGCCTCAGAATCACACGCAACCAATTTTCTTGGACTCTTAATATTATCATAAAATTAATAAAAATTACATGGACTAATCTGGTTCATTACAAACCATATAAATAAATTATATTAAAATTCTGTTTTCAATTAAAATTAAGTATTTTTCACTATTTCATTACAAAAAAATCATTGTCCGAAAAACACTTAAATTTCATCCAAATAATATTTTGATGTCTCAATTATAAAGAATAATATTATTTGGTCAAATAAAACATATAAAAGTGACCAAAACTAGATTTAAAAAGGGTTCTCAAACAAAAGACAGTAAATTTACCTTTTAAAAAAATTATAGTGTTTCTTTTAAAATTGGATTTAGTTACATTTTAATCTTCTATCTGTTATTGGATAAATGTAAAAAATTTAACAAACATGTATAATCATATTGTTTTTAGTCATTTTCATTCTCTCCAATACAATGACTATGTGTTAACTATCATTTAAAACAATATTATATTATTATTTTTCTGTATGACTTAGCATTGTGTGCAATATGATATTTCAAAGAAACCCATTATTACGTGTCGGGTACGCCATCGAACATAGAATCCCTTAAAAATGAAACTAATATTTAATTAATAAATATGAAAATTTCATATTATTTATTTACCTAGGATGTTACATCCTTCCCCCCTTTTGTAAATTCTGTCATCGTAATTTTATTCGCTTATCAAATAAATGGTGGTATTTATCCCTCAAGGAAGTCTCAGATTCCCAAGTTGCCTCTTCAACCATATAGTTTTTTCACAAAAATTTAACATGATTAATTACCTTATTCTGCAACACATTATCTCATAGATCATGAATCTGGACTGGTTGATCCTTATATGAAATATTCTCTTCCAACTGAACTACCTTTGGGATCAAAACTTAAGATGAATCTGGAAAGTAATTTATCAACATAGAAACATGAAAAAAAATTGTACCTTGAATAAAAATGAATGTAAACTAACTCTTTAGGAAACTAATCCAACCATCTATAAAATTTAAAAGGGTCCAATGAACCATTAACTTAGCTTTCCGTTGTTACCAAAACCCATCATAGTTTTCCATGGAGAATCTTTGAGTGAAAGGAATGATCACATACCTAAAAAGGAATATCTTTCCTCTGGTTATCCACATATCATTTTTTGTTTCTCTAAATTTTTATCAATTTATTCTGAATCAACTGAAATTTTAATTCCATCTCTTCTACCAATTCTGGTTCCATCAGTTTCCTTCCACCCGCTTCATCCAAAAAAGCTGGAGTTTGACACCACTTCCAGAATAATTCATCAAATGGAGCCATCTATATAATAGAATGAAAACTGTAATAATAATAAAATTCCAACAAAGAATGATTTTGGTCCCAAATTCCCTTGTAATTCATTGAGAAAGCACATATCATATCATTCAATGTCTAAATTGTTCGTTCTGACATCCCATATGATTGAAGATGAAAAGCTGTACTAAAATTTAATTCTGTACCCAACGCCTTTGGAAGGCATTTCAAAAACTTATAAGTAAACATGGGATCATGATTAGATAAATTGGGGTGGGGAACTCCATGAAATCTGACTATCTCAATAACATTCATTAAAAAAAGTTTATCTAATGGCCAAGTATCTCAAATAAGAAGAAAATGAGCAAATTTAGTCAACCAATCAAAAATAACACAAATAGAATTATTACCTTGAGATGTTTATGGTAATCCTACAATGAAGTCCATGGATATGTTTTCCCATTTCCATTATAGCACCGGTAAAAACTGAAGCATCCCTTTTGAGTAACATTCATTATTCATTAACCTATTGAAAAGTCAAACATGTCATAGTAATGTAAGAAATATCTCTTTTAATTACATCCCACTTGTAATACTCCAAAAGATCTCTATACATATTAGTAATTCCACGATGAACAGAATACAAAGCACAATGAGCTTCACATAAAAACTATTTCTTTACCAATGAATCACCAGGCACACATAATCTCTTCCCAAATCTCAAAATATAATTATTATCAATGTTAAAATCAGGAAACTCACCCATCCAAACCAACTATAATTTTTTTGTAACTCAATATCGTTTTTCTAAGATTTCTTTATTCTATCTTCTAGGGATGATTTCACTGACACCTGAATCAAAACCGAGTAATTCCCTGTACCTACAACTTTTATACCCATTTTCATAAAATCTTTATTCAATGGATCTTGTTCCAAATGTAAAATGGTTAATGTAGCATAATTTGTTCAACTTAATGCACCAGCCACATTATTTTTTTCCTTGATGGTAATGAATCCTGAAATTGGAATCATTGATTAATTCCAACCATCCCCTCTGTATCATGATTAATACTTTCTGAGTGAATATATACTTTGAAGTTTTTTCATCAGTATATATTTCACAATATACAACCTAAAAATAATGCTTCCATATTATTAAATAAACAATAGTAGCATCTAATTCCAAATCATGTTTAGGGTAATTTAACTCATGAGGTTTCAATTGACATGAAGCATAAGCAATTACCTGACCATTCTGCATTAGGACGCAACCATGTCCTTTCAATGAAGCATCATAGTTGATCACAAAATACCATTTCTGGAAGGCAGTAATGAAACTGATAAATTCACTAAGCATCTTTTCAATTCCTGGAAACAATCATTACATTATTTTATCCAAATTAACATAATAACTTTTGGATTTAACATATTCATTGGGTCATATAACCGTGAATTTTTTTTAACCAACCTCCAGTAATAACCTTTTAAACTGAGAAAATTACAGATCTTAGTAATATTTTTGGGTCTTGGCCATTCTTCAACAACTATTGTTTTAGTAAGATCAACATTTATGCAATTTTTTGAAACAATTTGTCCATGGAATGAAAACTTTTTTAACCAAATCTCACACTTTATGAATTTCCCATTCTATTTAATTCCTTTTAAGGTTTGAAATTCAATCCTTAAATAACTCACATGATCCTATTTACTTTTGGAATAATGAAAAATATCATCGATGAACATATCCAAAAAATTATCAAAGAACTCATGGAAACATATATTCAAAAGATAAATGAATACATCAGGTTCATTTGTTAATCCTGAAGGCATAACCAAAAAATTTTAATGGCCATATCTAGTTCGAAATAAGGTATTCAGAAGGTCTGATTCCTTTACATTCAACTAATGGTACCCCATCCTCATGTAAATCATTGAAAACTATTGTGCTCCCTAGAGCTGATACAACTGCATTCGATAACCCAACATGTACGAAAGTAGTTGAAAAAGGTTTCACCACCCCTTTCAGCTTGAATTCCGTCAGCGTTCACTATGTTGGGTTTTTCATTGGACACTCATTTCTATAATGAAAAATTAAATTGAACATAATACATTTTAAAAACTTTAAATCAGATTTTGTCTTACCATTACCCAGATCTTTTTCAGATAAATTATGAACCTTATGCACCATTTTACCACATTAGTTGCACTTACCAGAATTCAAAACATATTACCTAGCAGTCATTTTACCACATCTTTTACAAACTATAAACAAAAGCTTCTTACCATCATATATTTTTTGAAGAGTTCATTCCTTTCCTCTTCCTCTTCGACCTCTTATTATGTTGTTTCTAAATGAAAACCTGATCAATTTCAAACTCCATTTACACCTTCTCCACACATAGGACATGTTTTTCAGAACTTTCGAACTCATGAGAAGAAATATCACTTCGATACTTTGTCTCTAATCCGGAGTAAAAACTATACATTTTACTATCAAGATCCCATATGTATTTGTAGCATACCTGCCAGTCGAGTGATTTTTTCTTTATAAGTAGACATCGAGTCATCTTCCTTCCCCAATTGTAGTAATTTTTTTCCATACTAAGATGAACAACCTTAGAAAAATATTTCTTAAGAAACATTCCTTTGGATTTGTCCCAATAAAGAGCATCAATCTCTTTACTATCCATGATATTTTTCACCATCAGCCATGACTGATTTTCATCACCTTCAATATGGTAAACAAAAATACTAAACTTTTAATGTGATTAACACCCCATGAAATTAAAAATTATGTCCAATACATTAATCCACCATTCAGTTATCATAGGTTTTGATGATCCCTTGAATGATGGGGGATGTTGCCTCATGAAATTCTCTACTACTTACATGTTCCATTGTAGTTGATATGGGTGATCTCATGCATGGATACCACCACCATTTATATCCTGAGTCAATAGTTCCATCACTGCAACCAATTGTTCAGTTCCAATTTCAACCATCTCAGGTTTATGATTTGAAAGGTTTTCTTACTCTTGATGTTGTCCCATCATTACTACCCTATTACCACTATGGAATTCCATTCTAAACCCAGAAATATATAAGGCCAAGACACCTGGTAATCTATAAATTATATATCATTTAAATTTGACCATATATTAATTTATGGAAATTAACTTAACAATATTCTGACTCCTAAAGTTTTATAAACCAACCTCTGATACCAACTATAAGGTCATATCCATAAACATTACATAATATTGAGTTAAGTTAATAATTCACATCTAGTATCTTTTAATATTTATAGAATTAAATAATTATTTCATAACATATACATAACAATTTTCAACATTACATGTAGACACTTCTACATATAATATATTTTTTCATTTAATAAAAAATCTTAATAAATGAGTAATGTCAAGTTCCATGTTTTAGACAACATGAATTTTACTTGATCCCAACCTTGACCCTATTCAGCTTTAAGTCATGTGAGAAACATTTCAAAAAAACATGGGATGAGCATAAAAATCTATGTAATGGTTATCAAACAAGGAAAGAAAACATTAGTCCATTAATACATACAAGTCAATGAAATCATACTTTTCAATATTTAACATAACACACAAGAGCATAATATTTTTGAATAACAAATGGAAATCAAAATTCATAAAGGTAACTAGTGGAATCCATAACATACATATGGTGTAGCTTTCACAGCTATGTAGGGAGTAACAATTGGAATACCCATCACACTATATTCCTTAAATCTCTTAATAAAAACATTAACATTTACCTTCATCACATTACCCAATGCATTGGAGAGCTATCTCGAGCTCACCAGACCTAGGTTTTTCACATAACCACCCATATACGTATTCAATGCCCAAGAACCATAATATATTCACAACACATAATAAACATAAAGGAATGATAACCTTTCCATATTTCAATCACATTATATCATTTAACTATATTGACATAATAAATCCATTTTCAATACCATTTTCAGTAATAAAATATGTAGAAATAGTATATGGTATTTATTCTCCATTTGAGAAACATTACAACTTGTTAAGGAATCCAAAAATCAAATAATTCTTGTGGCATTGTAAAGGTTACTGTCACTGCCTACGTTAAAAATAAACATTCATTTTGTCGATATTGGGACAAAGTCCTTTAGAAAGATCATTTTATAAATAAAATAGATCGATAATTTTTAATTACTATAAGTACATATAAATAATTAATAAATACAGGAAATTATATCAAAATTCATTTCACACATATTCATATCATGACATAATCAAAAAGTACAAAATTAATCCAATGAATGGAAATTAGGTTAAGAATATCCCATACCTCGTGTCTGACTTGACCTGTTTATCCTTTAATCTTCTTAATAATAAATTAAAGTTAATATATAAATTATTAAGAACCTAATTCATGATTATTATTCCTTGTATATCACTTATTACAACATTATAAACATTATATAATCATTTAAGTTAATAACGGTCATTTTGTCGATATTTGGTACTTGAGTAAAAAATATACTTCTTATAATTACATGTTCTTATTGTGGTAAAAATTCAATTATATATAAAATTATATTCATGATTTTGATATCATATATATCATATATATATATCCAGTATATATATATATATATTTATATTTATAATAATACATAACATTTGGATATAAGAAATGAAATTCACCGTTAATGGAGATGGTAAGCCGTATGTACGCTTGAACTCTAGTTTCATTTATATTTCAAATTTAATGGAATTAAAACATAATGATACATAAGTATATTATAACTCAAGTATAATATAATATATAATTTCATTAACTCATCCTTTATACATCCCATGTATGTCATTAACGAGTCATATCACATGGAGGGGGCAGTAGTCCGCAATTTCTCAAATTAAATTATCGTATTTATCCATTATGGAAACCATTAAGGTATGATATAAAAGAAAAATACTTAATTATAGAGACAATAAAAATATAATATATATCACATATATAGTCAGTTCCATCATAATGTCCACCATGATAGGTGGTTGGATATATTTGAACAGGAATTATTTTCTGAGGCATTAATTTACCATCCAGAGAAACAATATGTTTGTGTCCATTAATTGGAGGTTTGTTGAAGTTTAGTTTGAATAATTCTCATAAAAAACTAATCTATTGTATACACTGGTGATGTTATGTAAACAATGAGTAAAAAGTGCATTGGGAGTGGTGAATTAAAATCTAAGAATATAACATGAAGGAAGGCATTATCTTTAAATCGGGAAACTCCATCTGGTTTGAAACAAAATGCTTTCTCGAAGTGATTTATGCCCAAGGTAAATATACTAATTGGAAGAGGGAGTTGTTGGGGGATTATTTAGGTATGGAATGGATAATACAATGGGATTTTTTGGTTCGATTAATGGGTTAGATGTGAAGTATTTTTATAAGGGGGAGGAGGGGCTCCTTATGAATGTTTGAAAAAAGTATTTTATTATAAATAGATTTTCATTTTCAAAAGGTCCAAAACTCATTAAATTAGAATATAATACAAATACTGTTCTAAATAAAATCATCCTTTAATGATTGGACAGGTTTTGGATATATTTAATATTTTTATAATTTCATTTAATAAAATCATTTGTTAGTAAGGAAATCTATGCATCATTATTGTGTAATAAATAATTTTATTTATATGATTTTAATAAATTATTAATAAAATACCATGATGTAGGAAATATTATTATATTTAAAATGAATATTTATAGTTGAATCGATAACTTATATGACACAATGTAAAAATTAATTTACTCAAATATATTAGTTTAGGTCATTTTTGTCATTACTTTAAATTAATTAAGATAATGTGACATTATCACTCATAAGTGGCTCCATGGGGTCCCAAAACTGACCCAAGGACACCCATGGTAAGACATGTATCACTCTATAATATCAGGAAACATGTTATGGTAATTTATTATTATTAAAATTTTATTTTTTACCGTTATTTCCTAGATTTAACTTTTAACCATGGTACATAAAATATTTACCAAAGTTAATATTAATAATGTATAAAAATAAAAGTTATCTATTTACACAATTTGGACCTCGTGATTCTAAAAAAGGAATCTGTTTTTCCAAATTCAAAACACAGATGTGGAATAAATTAGTTGTTAAAAAAATCATGTTTTAATGAAATAATAAATATCAAAGGATTGACACTTGTTTATGTCCAATTTCAAAGTGAAATTACATAAAAAGACCAACATTAGATTAGATGGAAAAAATATAATCTAATTACCCTTTCAAACAAAATAAAATGAAAATATATACATATAAATAAATTATAATAAATGGATGTTTTGAATTAAAATACAGTATTCTTCACTATTTAATTAAAAATCGATCATTATATGAAAAATACCAAAATTTCATACAAAGTAACTTTTGATGTCCTAATTCTAAATAAGAATATTATTTTGTCAAATATAACATATAAAAGTGAAAAAAATATATTTTAAAAGGTTTCAACATCAAAAGGTGGTAAATCGACCTTTAAAAAAATATTAGAGTGTTTACGGTTACAATTGGATTCATTCACATTCTATGATTCAAACTATTATAGGATAAATATGAAAACATTTAACAAAAATGTATAATCATATTGTAGTTAGTCCTATTAATTTCCACTTATACGATGAATATTCATTAACTATCAATTAAAATCTTATTAAATTATCAAATTTTAGTATGACTCATCATTGTGTGCAATGTGAGATTTCAAAGAAACTGGTTATTTTCTATCAGGTATGCCATCAAACAAAGAATTAACTTTAATGTTAAATTAATATTTAATTAATAAAAAATTCATATTATTTATTTACCTTTAATGTGACATACATAATATTCACACAAAAAAAATAACAACATTGAAAAAAAAATATTGAATGAGAAAACAAGAAAAAACACACGATCCAATGAAGATTATGAAAGCTTATTAATGAAGGGGTGATAAGATATTATAAAATAATAATATATAACATTATAAATATTTATATGTATTTGGTAAAAGTTAATAACATGATTAAAACCACTATACCGGAGGATAAATTAGGTTCAATAAAAGGGAACAATAATGTAAGGGACTCTATCTCAATTTCCCTTCACTAAGGCATATCATAATGTCATTCACCTAATATCACTTTTATGGTTTATATAATTCCCCTATATAAATTTACTATAATTATTCATTAATAATTAATGGTAGTTTATGTTTCAATTGTAATTATTTCTTATAAGGTTATTTTATATTTAACAAATCAGGTAGAAAATAATTTCAAAACTCAATTTCATGTCATTGGGTTATATCTATTCATCTTTTTCATTTGATAATATATATAAATGTGTTAAATAAATTTTTATTTTCATATGATTTATTTCAACCTGATTCATTTATATTTATATTTTATAAAAATAAAATAATAATTTAATTAATTCTCACTTCAGCTTTATTATAATATTAAGGGTTTATTTCAAAATCACAGCGTATTCGAGATTGTATATTAATGAATTTAATTTTAATGAAATTATACAAATGTTTTACAATATAGAAATTTAAATTTAACATCATATATTTATTCATGATTATTTATTGTAATAGTATCATTACCCCACTCTTTGGTATATAAAATTTAATGAAAATGTTTTTTTCCAAAACTCTGACATCATTTCAATCAACAGCCAGAAATTTATTTTCTTCCAAATAAATTTTTTTTTAAAAAAATCTTCATAAAAGTTATAAAAAATATAAAAATTATTTATTAAATACTTTATTGTCCTTTATAATTCTTCATAAAAAATATATTTTATGAAATCTTATTGTCGTTTTCAAAAAAAATCCCATTTAGATTTTATAAAAAAGGTGGAAGGAATAATAATTTTATCATACACATAAGGTATAAAATTTCATATCATTATGAACACACAATATTTTCATGGAACTTTATAAATATAGAAGTATAATAATGGTATATTCAATTATTTTTGTGATGAATTAGTTTTAATTTTTTTTATTAAATGAAAATTATATTTTCCAAAAAAAATATTAAAGATAATTTTATGTTTTTTCTCTTCGTCAACAGTATCAACCATTTTTTATCATATATTCAGTATGTGATATTTTTTATTGATTCCATCCATATTCTTATTAGGTATGGTTTATTATTAGTTTGTACTAGGAATTTATTGATATTTGTTTCGTTGATTTTTTTGTCGATAATATTCTCTTAAAATGTTCACTTTTCCAGGATCATTGGATATTAAATTTCCTTACCATAACGATATTATTTATCATGCATATGTTTATTTTTTAAATTGTATTTAAATTATACACATGGTGTTCTGTATTTAAATTCAATTACATATCCAGAGAAATATTGATAAATCCGTATTCTATATTGAATATCTATATTTGATGAAAATAAATGTTTTTTATGAAATAAATCAATGATTCAATACATGATGAATGTTTCATGAATTAATGAAATTGTTGGGTACCCTTTATGGATTTCCCATTGATGCATCTGTTTTCTCGTGGGATGAATTAGTTTTCTATCTATAGATAAATAGGATTCTACACATCCATTTTAAACATTCTTAATTATAGTTCATAATGATAACAATGCCAGGTTTCTACAAAACATGACATTAAATAAATAACCATTTAATTAATTTCAATTCATTTATTAATATTCATGATATTTCCCTTATGTTTTTATGTTTGGATTCATTTCAATATTAATTTTTTTTGACCAAATGACAAGTGTTTTTATTTATATTAATTCCACAATTGATTATTCAATATCTAGATATGATTGTAATGTTATTTATTAAATGGAATGAATTTTTAGTAGTTTATCATTCCATTTTTTTTATTCAAGAAAAAATTTATAAATGAAATTTTTTTCAATTACTTAACTTTCCATATTGATTATTATCGTTGATTCATGATAGAATCGTATGTACATAACACTTACTAGGAATTTGAGATCCCCATTATTTTGTTTCCTTCTGTAAGAATCCATGAAGTATATAATGAATGTTATGAAATAATATTAAAGAGGGAATAATGATATTATAAAAAATGTAATTTTATATTTAAATCTGGTAGATATCTTGTATACCAAGACTACTAAACTATTAAATCCATCATGTTGTGATTCATTGTATCCCATGACAATGTAATAATTTAAACAATGGCTCTGTCCTACTAGGGTTGGTGCTTATAAAATTTGTATCATAGGAATTTAGAATACACCATAGGAACTAGGTTTAGGAAACAATTGATTAGGGACCATAACTATCTGATAAACCCTAATAATATGCTTATAAACATCATAATTTTTTATTAAGAATTTGATTATGAGATTTTCCCTAATAATACCACCAATTATGGATTAAAAAACTAGATTTCGATTAGGAAAAGAAATACCTAGGTGTAATAACATTGAAAATGGTTCATTGGGCATGAGACAATCATAACCTAGTGCACAATAATGGGGATTACCGGGATCCTATTTTTACACACAGGATAGATATTCCTAGAATAATTCATATTTTTTTTTCAAACCATTACAAGGGATTAGAATCAATGATAATAGTGAACGACTTAGGTCAAACCAATTTTGTTTAATATTATAAATTTTGATTCATGTTTTAGACATCTTATAAATGATTTAACAGGTTTTTCTGTTATATTTTTTTCTCACACTATTATTTTTTATTAGTGAGTGGCAGAAACCCAAATGGATCCTCTTAAAATTGAACACGAATAAAATTAGGGTGACTAGTTGTAACCAAATTGGATGATGATATAAATGAATGATATCATGATTAAGGGTAGTATGTAATCCTGAAATATTATAAAAACTATACATTAACCACCTCATGAACTCACCAAATAAGAAAAAGATGATTTTTTAAGAACTCAAGTAGTATAAACCATATATGAAATAAGGCTCCATATACATCATGTTAGGAAATTGGAATTCCAAACATAGGAGATTGTATCAAATGAATGGAAAAATTAATTATGTGTGGAAATGAATTTTATAGAACAAACAATATTAAATGAAAAATGAATAGTATGATGGATGAAAATGAATCTCGTCTTATGAATCCATTAATAGTTTCTTATCGTAAATGCGGGGGGTAAGTCCATTATTTGAATCAATGAATTATTATAAATGTTATAAACTATACACTAATGGGACTATGTTGAAATAATATGTATGAATTGTTTATGTAAGAGGAATAAATAAATTTAATTTTGGAATAATTTTTACTAATGGTATTTTGGTAATAAAATTATAAATAATTCTTGTCTTATGATTATTTTCGTAAGCATATGTGTATTAATTAACTTAGGATTTATGGATACCATTGAGGAATATGATTTTACTCTTGGACATATGTATAATATATTAATTATTCATTTTTTTTATATAATGAGATCCCATTAAAAGTACATGTATTTTTAAAAAAAACATTTTAAGGAATAACTACATTACATATTATAAACAAAATTTTAATTGGATTTATAGAATATAGTGTGAATATGAATATTTATAAAGTATTAATAATAGTTAAATATATTTATTATACCTTGTCTCCAGAAATTATATTCGAAAAACTAATAAAAAGAATGTTTACTAGTTAAATATTTTCTTAGGTTAAACATCATATTATTTTGAGAATGTTATATTTTTTATATAATTATAGTATTGAAAAAGGAAATCCCATATTAAGAAAGATTAATAGACACATATAGAAGGGATGTTGTGTATAAATTTGTTACTGAATGATGATTAGGGTTTAACAACTACCACTAGCGTACATGATATATTGGTTAGTATGTTATTATTTGTAGTCAAATTTTTTTAAATAAAATATTAATGATGAAGCATAGGTTTTATGTTTGTGGATTAATATATTATTTCCTTATATTGGGAATCTTCTACTAAACATATTGGTTTTGTAAATAGTTATAAATAGATGGAAATACATTTCACATATTTTATATTTGAATTTTTGTTCTTGGGCTTAAAAAATTTAATTTTTGGTTATAAATTATTAGATTATAGAATTAATTGCAAATATATCAAACAAAATCCTTGGTATGAAATTGATCTTATTAAATAGATAGATATGAAGTATGTATATTTCATTATATTCTTATATTTTAAAATAATTCCACAATTTTAGAAAAAGGGTCATGAAACAAAAAGGGTATCCCATTATATTCATATTTGATGAATCATATGGAATTTTAAAGCATCAATAATTTGTGGATTTTAGGCCCTTAACATTCCATAGATCATTCATTTTTTTGTGACAGATAACCTTAGTCACTCTCTATAATTATTTACACTTTTCTTTCATGTCCTTATCATCCCTTTCTGCGAATGTTCTTTTACGTAGATTCCTAGTTATGTATTATTCTATATGACCATTCCACATCCCATTATAACATATTATGAGGATATTTTATTAATCCTATTTAATATGTTGGTTTTTTAATAATGGTATTAACAAATTTCAATCCATGGATTACAAATTTCTAGTTTAAATTGTGGGGCTGGAATTTATTTAAGGTGGTAAGAATGTAACACCCTAAAATTATAATATAAGAACATTATAATAAATATTGTATATGATATAAAACACTGATATTAGAAGGACATATAACACCCTTTGAATCAGTGATATATCTATTTTCCAATAAATTCAATCTTTTAAAAAACATTGATTACAATGAACACAAATGTTAACTTGGATTCCATACAAAACTTGTTTTAAATGAAATTCACAATATAATTAAAATATTTTTTTTTTATTTTACTATTTTGACTATGAATTTTATTGTATCATAGATTAATAAAATAAAAAATATTGAATATTAATGTAATCTATTTTTTAGTAATAAAATAAATATCATTTTGAGGAAATCTAAAGATTTTTTTAAAAACGTTATTTTTCTTAAAAGACAGTTCAGTCATGCTTTCCAGACACAATATAAATTTATTTTCACATATTTTATAAAGTTTATTAAATAAATATAGCATAATTTTAGAAATAATATTATAAAAATTATCCCAGGCTATATTTTTTTGATTTTTCTAAATTGTATCTCATTTTATGAATTTTTAGAAAATATATAATTTTAATTGAAATAACATTTTCCATTAAATTATTTATACTTATAATTTATATTTCAAATTGGATTTAATGTAACTATTGTTTAATTAAAATTATATAAATCCAATTTAAGTAATTTTAATCATTATTAAACAAAATTTTTAAATAAAAACTTTGTAATAATATAAATGTTTTCTTTAAAAACCTTATTTCTTATTACATCCACATGATTAATTTTAAATTAATAATTTTCCCATAAATGAATGTAATTTAAAATCATGGATTACATATTTTGAATCAAAATAATATTATTTTTATAATAATTTATAAATAATTATTCATTAAATTGATTATAGAAAATGGTAAAAATTATTTACCGTGGTCAATGTTAAAATGGATTTAATATGGGTCAAACTAAAAAGATAAGGATTAAAAATGACCGACCAACATGTATAAAACCAACTGGATTTAAATATATACACATTATCTCTTCTAGTATTGATAATATCTCAAATTGGAGTCTTTTGGAATGATATAAACTTTGTAATTATTGAACATGTTCAAAAATTTACAAGTGTCCCACTAACCACACTTTTAAGAGCCCCCATATTCTCTCTTCATAAAACCTTCCAACCATTATTTTTTAGCGATAACCATCCAAAATAATATTCCAAAATCCCTTAACTTGTACCATAATACTTGTTGTTTTTATAAATTCATCATAATAATTCCTTTGATGAAAAGCTAAGGAGGATACCCGAAGAAGAGGTAACATTTTTCAAAGAATATTTAAAATTTATGTCTTCCTCCAACTCAATAAATTTTTAGTAAACCATTCTAGTATAAAAACCTATGTACCTGCATTATTATTATAGGATTTTAAATAAATTTAGTTTCCTAAATCCATACCAACATCCATTATCTGGGTTATTAAATCATCATTCATGACTAAGGTAGACCATAGGATTAGGAATTAATGACATTCACTTTTACATTACCAACAATTATGGTTGGGTATTATGATGAATATAAATTATATATATTATATTGGTAAAATAATTAAACTTTTAATTTCATTAAATTATATATATATTTCTACTTTCAATTCTATATTAAATATGATAACATCACTCATGTATAATGAGGACTACCTCTTTGTGAATAAATCTGAAACCTATTTCACTAATCCTTTACATGGAATGTAATAAGTTTATTTTTAAGGAATATATTTGATATATCTGATCAAAATATTTTGTTGATGACATATTTTTCATTCTCAAAGGATAATATATCTTTTTAAATTTTTACACTTAATGATCACAACATCTTTTATTAATGTGTGGACTATCACTTTCACAAAGTGGGGTGGCTATATTATAATTACTACGCCACTATGATGATATATATAAATATAAATAAACAAATGACATTGTATTAATGATATAATGATAATATAAGAATGTAATAAACCAACATGTAATACAATATAAAAGGATTTCTGAGTAGAATCTACACTAACCCGAAGAGCGTTCATAATCTCCAAATAAATGAAACTAGAACCTGGGCATTAAAAAAACTCTTGCGGAGGATTTTACCCTAAAAATATTACATAACTAGTGTAAAATGTGGAAAAATAATCTGATATAAATAAATCAATACATACATATCACAGTACAAAGATACACTAATATAACAGATTGCGGAACACAACCATTGAATCATGTCTCATAGTGGTCCATGACCACCCACAATATCCCAAGTCACCCACCCTTAGTCACCCGCGCATGAACCCACAACATAATTTGATGCCACAAATACATAATATTAGATATTAAATGCTTAAAACACCAAAAGGTACAACCAGGGTGTGAGATAAAGAGCCCAGTTGGATTACATGAAAGATTATATGCAGTTACTTTATAAGATTACTCAAATGTTCTAAAAAAGAATTCAATATATGATAATTAGAGGATTAGTTTAAAATAAGAGTTTCAAACATTCTAAATCATTTATTAAACTAATCATGTAAAACATTCCATTTGGAAACTAAACATTTTCTTGAAAAGTTTTGAAAAATATTCCACAAGATAAAGTCAGAAAATCAAGAAATGATAAGAATATTACCATTATATAGACTGATGAACAAGAGTAAATACAATATATTCAAAAATCATTATAACAATAAATAATGAAATCAAGGAAAATATTTCACAACAAAATGTAAAATAATGGTTTCATGTATTAAGATCAAGTATTTGGATGTCATGGTTTCATAGTAGGTAAGATTGTGATTCCACCTCTAAAGAGCTAATCAAATACACCATGACAGATTATCATGATTACATATAGTCACATAGCTCTAAATAAAACTAGATCAATGCACAACCATTTTCCTATACCCATTTCCATAGTAAGAACCTTTAACATTTTCTATGTATACACTAGAGTGGTTTTAGTTTTCTATTTAATCATATATCTAGCTATTATCATATAACTATACCGGTTCCCATAACTAGTAAAAGTAGGTGAGTGGGGTAATCATGTTTCCAGGATCACATGGGGATCCTTATCAGACAAGGGAACTATACATAATAACACATCTCACTCTGACCACCAATTATCTCAATATAAATAATGCCTTTTCCAACATCCAACATTGGGAAGTACAAGAAGAAAGTAACATTGAGGGATTACTATAAGAGAGGATCACCATAAAGTGCCAACTTGGCCATCAAAAATCAATAATTAAATTCAAATCCTTTTAATCCTTTTCATATACCAATATTGTATCCATACCTGCTTCCTATCACAATTCATAATTAAAATTACAAATGGTCCATTAAAACAATAATAAATTCATTCTGAACCCTTTTAAATAAAAGAATATTCAAAAAGAGAAAAAATACACATTTCATTTCACAATTTTTAATAAAATATGTATAATGAGACTATTAAATAATCATTTATTATAAACTATCCAAAAAAATTTATTGAAATTATTACAATTTTAATATAATGGAATTCATTTTAAAAAATGGGTATACTACTAGTTTCTATGTGAATAAATCATTTATTTCCAATTAATAAAGAACAAATAATTCTAGAACAAGTGTAAAATCATTCAAATGGAGTTCTTGGTCACTTAATAAATACAATCATTTAATTTTTTAATTTTTTTAAATTCATTTAATTAAAGTCATGGAATTTCATTTGGTAAATCAAATCCTTAGCCAATTCCGTCAATTTTATAAAAAATCCCATTTAAAAGTTCATTGGAAAGAAATCCAAAAAAACATGAAAATTAAATAGTTATCAAAAATGTTTTGAAGAATAAGATATTATACATTGAATTAATGCCATAATGAATTCAAATAGAAAAGGGTCAAATAAGAATTTTTAAAGAAGGCAGTGCATTAATTTCATAGAACGATAATTAAAAATTATGAAATAGGTATCTATGAATTAATCTTGTAATAATGTATCACAAAATGGTAAAAAAACAAAGAAATTCCTACTTCTAAATTAAGGAATCCAACCACAATAATATGACGTATGTTTCCATAGATAGAGATAATTAGATCTAAGAAAGTATGTCCTAAAAGAAGAGAGAGGATATCCTCGATGTAAAATTACACATCCATAAATAAATATATAACAAAAATAATTTCTATAATAACAATTGGGATGAAGGAAGAACAAGGAGAATTGATATCCAAGAAAAAAGGTATTAAATCAAGGAAAGGGATGTTATCTTCTTCGATTTGTGCTCTAATCTGGAAAAAATGATGTTTGTGGATCCAAAACGCCATTAAATGGATCTAAAAATCCTATGTATAAGATATTTATCAAGTTAAAGGAAATAGTTTTCATTACATGGTTTCAAGAATTTAATTATTATTCTCATCACTTTAATTTCTATATGCATGGTTTCCTGGGTTATTTTCCCAGTTTACATGAACCATGTTAATACTATGTGCCTAGAACAGAACAACTTGAAGTGTTTCATGGTTTCGTTATTCACTTTTTTAAACAGTGTGCCAACCGTAGGACCCCCTTTGGTTAAGAAAACCCAATTTTTCAATTGAAGCTCAAATCGTGCACGAACCATGAACTTTCCCAGAAACCTTTAGAAAATGTAGAAAAACTCCATAACCGACCATCGAAGATACCGAATAATTAAGTAATAAAATAATTGTGTCAAAAAACATATAAATAGGTAACATTATGTTATAACCACCCCATCATATGAATTTATATCCAAAAAATCATTGGGTTTTAGTGATATAACCTGATGATAAAACAAGAACCCCTTTACTTGTAATGTGAGGTGAATAGTCCATGTTTAAGAAGAGAGAATCACCCAAAGGATAACACCACACACAAATTCACATTCAAAAACCCTATATCATCACCCATCTCCAAACAAGAGAATTACTAGAGACCTATCATAGCTCTCCCCACAATATAATGATTACCCATAATGGTGTTACCTAGGAATAAAACATCACCTATTCCCAAACATGAAATATCAACTTCTCGCTAAGGAGAAACATAAAAAATTAAGCATCCATAAGAAATGTTAAGAGAATAAGAGTATTTATACTGGGTTTTACTACTCAATGGAATCCTAGGAATTTTCAAACTGACCCGCATACCTCAATTAGTTCATTAAAACAAATTCCAGCACCACCATGGGACTAGTATATCAAAAATCCAAATCATCCTAGTTACATATGTTCATTCCCATGGTGTATCCAAGTCCAACCTAAAATAGATCAAACATTCAGGCAAGTTTACAATATGGGACTACTCTTTCACAAAGGAGATCATAAAATATATCAAAATTGATCTCTGAATATGAAATCAAAACAAGAAGACACCAATAAAAATACAAGATATCATGAAAATAAATCATCATTACATCACAAATACAAAAATGACCCAAACCATGTTCGAGAAGATAACATAAAAAACATCACATCACAAATGTTTTTTAAAATATAAATACATACAAATAAAAAATCAAGTAGTTTCTTCTTCGACATCAAAAAAAAGCTTGATAAACATTAACCACATTTGTAGAACACCAATCAGAATCCAAAATCTCCTCCACTATGTGAAAAGATTCACATCGAGTCCTATGGATGGAGCCTTATTGTCAAGAATTATCTAATACCCCATATTTTGGCGCTCATAATCCTCAATGATTTTTTTTCTAATAAACCGTTTTATAGTACCCCAAAAGGTGAACTATGTGTCCACACCTTTTAAAAATTCTCACAACATTTAAATATAACTTCTGGTAATGACCTTGTGTTCTAAACTGGAAACATGTGGTAGTCCTCCTTATTTCTCAAGGAGGCGAATGATTCCAAATTTGGAATGTTTCATTAAGCCATTCCTATTATTTTTCTACTTCCAATTTATCTACAAATGACCATTTTGGAATATTTCGATAAAAAATATATCATTCCACTTGCATAGTGACAACAAGGTATGGGTGAAGAACTTTTCTAAAAGAGACAACCTTTCTAAATTCATCCCCAACAAGACTCGGTATGAAACATTTCAAGGGTTAGAACTTATTTTCATAGTTATAAATTAGTATATCATCTTGAATAAAACTCTGAAAAAAGACATTATTCTTGTTCACATCCCCAAGATACTCTATTTAATGAAGACTGGATTAAATAATTCCCATGGAAATATTTCATACATACTATAGGTAATCAAAATCTGCCACCACTCCTAAAAAGGTACCTCAAAAAGGCAAGGATATACATAACGTTTAGATATTCAAGATCCTTGATATGATTGATGATCCCATAAACATCATCAATTCACTACACTGCCTTAGTATATCCTCATTCACCATTATAGGAATGTGGATGAAAACATAGGAATTCATGGATGTGGTTCAAAGGCAGTATATAAACATTCTCCCACACTCGATATGGCATCTCAGTAGAGTCATTGATAAGGGCTTCAACTTCTATTGAACGTGTGGATATACCAAGAAGATGAGACCAGTGGACCAAAATTCTACCTGTATTTAAGGACATTCTCTGAGTCATTTCTAAACATCACAAAAAACAATTATTCCAACTCAAGCATCAAGGAACACTAAAAAATAACTGAATTGTTTAAAAAATTTCACACAATTTTTTTAATAAAATCATTATTAATTTCAAATAATACAAGATTTAACAATTTAAAAAAATCATTCATTTCAGAATGATATATCTTATTACAAATTAATTTTAGTTAAAAAACCATTTACCATCTCATGTAAATTATTCCATGGTTTAAAAAATCATTAATAACATTTTACAACAATCAAATATGTTTCCATTAAAATAAATTATAAACCAACATTCCTTCTTAAAACATTGTTTTACCACATCACATAATAGTCTTTGATAATTATTTTTCAGAAATAAAATTTAATAAAAATAATTTTACTTTCATTGAAAATATTTATCAGGGAACATAAACAAACTAGTCTTATAAAACAATTTATTTTTCACAAGTTAACTAAAATTATTAAAAATATTTATAAATTTTAGAAACCAAACAAGTTTATAAAACATCCTACATTCATAACTCATATAACAAACAACATATAAGTGAATTCACTGATATGATAATGGATAAGGTTTCATGTTTAAAACCATGTTAAAACTCTAAAAGGCTTGGTATTATAGGCTAGTGAGACACTCAACAACCTGAAAAATATTCATGGTTGGATTTCGATATAAGTCACACTAATTCATCATAGTCTACCAGACAATGAAAACAAGGTGAAAGATTTGAAATCCTTCCATTCGGGTTAAAACACATAATATATTATGCTCATACAATAGATTTTAAATTTGGAATCTAAAAATAATTTATCACCATAAACTAATAAATCAAAATAAATAATCAAGTACGAACATACCTTATAATGTTAGAATCACCAGGAAGGGGTGGTGATCAAGAACCCACTCACAAACTACCTATTGAGTACCAAAACATTCACAATATCCATTCTACCATGACATTACTTAAATAAAAAAGGCTTTTAATTTCAAGTTTCATCCATTTAGGGAAAGGGCTCCATTGATTCAATTTTTAATGAACCAACCTCGAATACCATCTAAACCAATTTTTATGCCAACTAACCACTATCCAAAAAAAATTGCTGATCTAAATGGGTAATGGAATTGCCGCTTCAAATTAAATGATAACTATTGGGAAATATTTTTCCCTCATTGTATTCCAATTAGAGTGTAAAATTAAGAATCAACATCAGATATATATCAATCGATATATGAATATCATAGTACCTGGAGACACAATGAAAACACAACGTTGTACAAAAACCACATAAACCTATTTCCTAGTGGTCCATGACCACCAACCATGTCCCAAGACACCCTCCCATTGTCTCCCATGAAAGAACCCACAATGAAAGGTAAGAGATCTAGAAACATCTATAAGCAAATAATGGATGCAAACATGAAAAGGTACATGAAGGGTGTGAGCTAATGATAATAGTATGATTACACCGAATATTATATTTAGTTACATCATAAGATAATTAAAATATTTTAAATTAATAGTACAAATGGGATAAGGATATAATTTTTTTAAAGAGGAGTTCTAAAAATATTAAAATTCATTTATTAAACATAACATGTAAAACATGGCATTTTTTCATTTTAAAACTAAAAATTTTCATGAAATGTTTTCTAAACATTTTCACAATAAAAAGGCATGAAAATCAAGAAATGATAATAATATTCACTTGATATGGGAATACAAACAATATTCATTCATTAGAGTGAATGTTCATAATAGAAATAAATGAATAAAGTAAGGAAACACCAATGCCAAATAGTGAAAATGAATAATTTCATGTTTAAAAATATAATAGATCTATCATTCCACAACAATCAATCAAGATCCAATAAAAATATAATCCATCATAATCTTTAGGAATATATATTAATGAAAATAAGGGAGATACAAGAAACAAAGATAATAACTCATTGAAAGAGTTGATCTAAACTTTGATTGGTACTTCTATGATGACACTTCATAGAGTTCCATGTGTCAAGACTACCTAAGATCATCTCCAATTGGATAGAGAATGGTGACTAGCACCGAGAAGGCATACCACTAACATTGGAGGAATTGCCTATGTACCTGTACACATACACACATTTCCAAACCCCCAAAACCCTGAAATGTAAAACCCACTTAGAATCCAATGCATGCATACATCTATATCCAATAACTAGAGTATGAAAATATGTAATGTAATGTAAAAAAGGAAAAATATATTCTCACTAAAAATAGTCTATTGCACAAGTCCAACCAGTATTGGAAGGGTACTAGGATTCATCTCTAAAAGTCGTAGGAACAAAACTCAATCTGTCTAGTCTCACTAAGGATCATATGGTCTTGGTCTACGTAGGAATCTATCAAATTGATGATTATATAGAGAAGAAAAGACACATCCGAGAAAATCTCAAACAATAGGGAGCTTAAAAATACTCAGTTTGACACCATGAAACCATAAAATATTATAAAAAATTATTGTATATTCCACTCTACAAAATTATATGTCTATAAAACATATAACAAGAATATATAGATATAATCAACCCAAGACACATACTCTAGGTGTAATCCAGAACCTTAGTATATTGGCCTAGGATCTATAGGAAGGTTCCACAATGCAATCATGTTGGAGAAAACACTACACTGTGAGATGGCACTGAGATTTCCGTACAAGAGTTACTACTCATCGATTCCGATAATGAAAAGAAAACATTGATATTCCAAAGATAATATCATTAAATAGATTAGGATTAGAGTAATATCCATGTGTATATTCCAACAACTGCATCTTTATTAACCTTATATGTAAAAGATTGGTTCCCTGTTGGATTGTTTATGTAGAAACCACAAACTCCTCCTTAAACCTGGAGATGAATAGGGGATCCCACTTCAAGAATATCAAGGTAGTCCAACAACTATTTCCTGAAAAAATGTGAAAGGGATCATAGTTATTGGAGTATGAAATGGTAATATACTTACCTTTTTGGAATGGATAAGTGGAATAAAACCTAACGAAACATTTACAATAAATTGATAATAACATATATAAGCTACGTAGAAATGATTAAAAGTAATGTAGAGGGTTACATGAATAGTACTTTGACCTTAGGTTCTTCCCATATAAAAAAGTGTCTTTCAATCCATATTTGTGTAGTACCACATGTAATGTTTCAAAACCCATGTAGTATAACAATTTTATAGTACATGACCCCAACCATTGTACATATTCTTGTCTACCATTACATGACATAGAATGTGTACCAGTACATGGATTAACACATGTACCTGGTTTAGTTCATGTTAATTTGGGAGAGTAATGGCTATGTTGGCGTGACATGTAGTCCACCGCTTGACTGTTTACTTCCCAAGTAAACACTGATGTCCCCATGATAGAACACAAATTTCATAATGTTAGAATGATGTTGTGTGATGCATTATTTTAACCCAAAACCTAATCTTTCACAAAGGGGGCCCCACACACTACGTAATCTCGGATTTCACACCATGTAATGTGGGAATTTGAAAAAAAATTATTCTTCCTATGTGGATCTCGGTCGATTATCCGTAATTTGATCCATTGGTCACCTTGATGTGAATCTGAATATCTATCCTCATCAAGTCATTCGATATCCAAAACAATGTGTTTCACCCTCATATCTACTCACAATATAGATCAAATGTTTTTTCTTAGTTTGACACTGCAGAAGGCCGAAAAACTAAAAATCGCTTATCATCCAATTTTTGATTCACTATTTATCCATCGCTCACCTTCTTCATGTCATGAAAATACCAGATCTATGATTTTGGATCAGTGTTCCATGAATCAAGTACACAATGATCGATTGATCAGTATGTGTTGACTCATGGTCCAAATGATGAATAGTGATGGAAAATGATGAACTGTGGGAGAAAATAACAATTACCATAGTGATTTATGAACCTAGATTGATATTCGTGTTGATCTCAATATTACACCACTAGAATGATAATCTAATAAACCAATAATAACATTGATTACACCCCCATAAAACCCCAAAAATATAATCCCATGTCATAATATGCACAATTTTTTAATCAATCAGTTTTTTGATCGATTCATGTTCATCATATAAATAATGAAAATGGATGAGATCCAAATAAAACACATTCTCTACCTCAATGCGATTCAGTCACTACTGAATAACAAGTGTGGTCATTGTTGTTGTCAAGATACATCCAATCAGTTGTGTTTTAATCATCGATCAATGATTATGTGACCATTCACTTGAATGGATTCTCCAAGGCTCTCGCCAATGATCATGCACAAGTTCCAGGGTTTTGCTTATAAACATGAATTTTCAGTATAAGGATCTATTTAAAAACATTCAACCACAGTGTCAACAAACATGGAATAAAATAACTTATTCCAATTATTTTATCCACCTCTTCAAATGAGGTGAATTTTCCCAAAATGACTCACACATACTAATGTTAATTCATTCCTGTGGTAAAATTTCAATTGAAAACCCAATGGTGCCCTTATATTTATGATCTTCTCACCTATTTAGAATTTATTACAATTTTCAGATAAATTATTAGTGGGTTCTTTTAAATATATTTAATATATTTCTCAAATTTATTCCAAGAACACCATGCCTTTGAATCACATACAATTTCACCACATGGAATTGAAATTATTTTATATAATATCCAAAAAATACAAGGAAATGTGAGATATTTCTTTCTCTCAACCTTGGGGATTTATGTCCCTAAAAGTACAAAACAAGGGAGACTCAAAATGATTTATATACTGATCCTGAATATGGGCATCTCACTCCCATATTCTCTCCTAGATAATCCTAACCTGTAACCAAACACAAAATAAGGTAAGCATTCTTCTATGATGGATCCTCCCAAATACATCCAACATCTATCAAGAAACCTCATATATTGTCCTCAAGAACCAGAATTGTCCACTAAATATGGCCATCAATTTGTATGTGGAACTCTGTGATCCAGCATAACCGGATACCAAATGCATCATGAAATCCCTTCTAATACATGGATGTAAAGAGAGAATCACAATCACAATCAATATTCAATAAAAATCCAGTGACTCGGAATATCTTCTTGAATATATAGGAATCCCATGATATCACTAATGTCTATTGCCCAATAGCTAGGATTTTGGTAAACATGGTGAGTCATTATGTGATCACCTAGATGGTATCGTGTCCCCTGAAAATACATTGTAATACCTTCATGATGTCCATATATATATTATCCCACATCCATTATGGCACCTCAAGGGCTATATCTAAACCCACTGGAACATGGTAATATGTCGTCACATGTTGACAAATAATTCATTGAAAGACCATCATTCCAACTCCTTTTTTCACACATGGACACCAAAACTAATGTCGTAGGTTCTAGTACATCTTTTACTCAATTGTATGTACCTCCAATGAATATGTATGAAACTCTATTAGAACCTCCTCCTGCAAAATCATGGGTACCGTCATGTGTTCTCTAAAAAAATACATTCTCCCCACCTTTAGAAAAACCCATGAGGAGAATTACCTATGGATATATAATCACATGGGGTCTTATAGTATGTTTCCCCATGACGTGACTCACTAACTATATATAAGATAGGAGGGGTGACCACTATCTACTGCAGGTAACCTGCTCTGTCTCCATCAACAAAAGATAACTAAAACTAGGCTAACTTCTCCAACACCTCGTTCAATAATGATGAAAATGATATTCTACCAAGAGCATCTTCTACTATACTACCCTTCCCAGGAATATATAAAAACTCCAATTCAAAATCCTAGAGGAAAACTACTCATCAGTTCTATCTCAAGTTCATATCCTTGTGAGATAATATATACTTGAAAATCATGTGGTCATAGTATATGATAAAATGTTCTCCAATCAAGTAGTATTGCCACATCTATAAAGAGAATATTACCACTGCTAAATCAATATATTGGGTCACATATTTATTCTCATGTGGTCTCAACTAGCTCAAACCACATGCAATAACCTCTTACCTATAATCAGAAGAAAACCAAACCAATTTTCTGATGCATTGTGAAACACTACATATTCAACAACCTCCTCTAGTAACCTCAATATTGAAGAAATCAAAAAAATATTCATCAACTACTAAAAAGACAACATTAAAATCTCTATACACATGAAAGGATTCCAATTTGAGTCAAATATATGATGGGAGATGATATCCTGGAGGAATCAGGTATGAATCTTTAGTAATTTATTGCAACCCAAGAATGCTTTTCACCTCCATAACACTCTTAAGTGTCCGTCATTCTAACACCACCTTGACCTTGGTTGGATCCACTTCCACTCCATCTACTAAGATAACATGTCCCAGAATGTACACTACATATAGCTATATCTAATAGTTTGAGATATTTCAACAAATATTGTGCCCCCAGGGTGTATCCAAAACTATTCTTATGTGTATTGTGTGCTCCTCCTAAAATGTAGAGTACATAAGTATATCATCAATAAATAACACTGCAAAACTATCCATGTAAGGATGGTAGAACCGTTTCCTGAGTCTCATGAAAAATATTGGTCAATAGACATGCCAAATGGAATCACCAAGTACACATTGTTACCGTAGCTATATCTTAATGTCATCTTCAATATATCCTTATTCATTAATCATAGCTGGATATAACATGATGTGAGGTCAACTGTTCTAAAACATCATGACCCTCTAAACTAATCCATGTGTTAATCTATAATTATTATTGGATACCTATTCTTCACAGTGACATGGTTCTTGTTCTAGTAGTCCACAAAAATCCTCAACATTTTATCTATTTTTTCAGAAATCAAAACTAGGGTTTAATAGGGCGAAGCATTGGGTGTTATGAAGCCTTTCCTCCCCAAATCATTCCACTACACCCTTTGCTCATAAGGATCTATTTGAGCTATCCGACATGTAGTTGTAGATGTTTTCGTATTATCAAGGATTCGATCAATGAATAAGTCTTTCTCTCAGTGGGATGGTGAACCTTGTGCATTTTAAGGAAAGACATACTCAAAATTTTCCAACACTACAGAAAACTATAGACTCATAAAATACCTAACACCATGGGTTAGTCTATAAATATGATGAGTATTTGGATTCACCCTCCCATGAATGATTCTATCTTGCATTGCATTTCTAGGGTATCTATTTCACCAAAAATGGAAAACCGGTTTCCATCACAGTGGACATACCGCACCCTTATCCTAATATAGTAAATTGTGAAATTAGTCAATATAAAAGGAATCGTTGTAGCTACCAAAATATACTAACTGAAACTCTCACCTCCAAGGGTCATGTCACACAATCAGAAAAATTTCTTGGTCTCTGAGTCATCTTTGTTTTGAGTCTCCAAGTGCATGGGTCGAGCCAATGGCACAGGTGGAATATTTATGTCTTGAAAAAAAATTGGAATGAAATGAATGACTAGATTCTAATTCTATTAATACTGATACTAAGGTATTAATCTTAAAGATCATATAGTGAATCATTCTCGGATCCTCTGGGTCATATTCTTCGACCACCTCCTTCAGGCCGATGTGGACCACATGGGGATGGGGGTGGTAACATGTAGAAACTTATAATTCCAATCACTACTCTCTCACCTCCTCTTCCACATCCATATCCCTAGGAATCTTCCTTACCCTGTCACTATATTTTCCTCTATATCCCATCAACAATCGCCCTATTAGATGTATTTCAAGTCAAAAAATCTCGAGTGAGACGTCTAATTCCATCACATGAGTGACACTGACTATCAATAGGATGACTGAAACCACTGTGTGAACCACGAACAAAATATACTCTATCCTGGGACCTCCACTTAAAATGTATCACATGTCTGGGTCCCTGAAGCTAGCATCGTCTCCCTGCTATCGAGGCAATATCTCTTTATTACCGCTACTGGTAGTCACTGGTGGTGTCATCTTAGCCAATAATCTTTCAACAACCGAAGCACACTCAAGCACATCCCCAACTGTAGTAATGAGAAAACATTAACTATGGATCATATGTCTCTATACAAACCTCGTTTGAAGGTCTAAGTCCAACAGATGTGATCTCTAACCAAATACATTGTGTACCTGGAAATGATGGTAATCATCGATGAATATGTAGCCATAGTCATTAAGCCCTATTAGAGCTATAGAAGCTCTGAGATCTGCAAAACCCACAGTGTATAAGGTGACACCTCCTATCTAAAAAAGTTATTAAACTATACCCACAAAATAATTGCTTTTTCATATGAATGGTTTACTAAAACCCACAATCACAATGACGATCCATGGTGAAGGCTCCGTTCCAGGACCACCATCTAATATATCAGTGTCCAGAAAAGATGAAAAACATAGTTCAACACCTCCTGATAGTCTGCAGCAGCCAATGAATATGGATTTACTCAGAACATAAGGGGCCTATGTGACTAAATCTCATGAGGCATGCTCAGACTTCACACTTCATCTGTTGGTACATTGGGTTCCATGGTCAACTCTACAGGTGGTGGTATGGGTGGTGCATCACCCAGAGGTATCCTATCAAGAAATACTCCATATATTTAAGCCTCATTACTAGGTTGGTCATCCCTGTGATTAGGATTATGAATCCATGTTGATATTTTCCTTATAGGAATCCTTAAAGTAAACAATATGTACTATAGTCAATGAGTATATCTAGAGATAT
Organism: Viscum album; assembly: GCA_963277665.1. Lineage (NCBI taxonomy): Eukaryota > Viridiplantae > Streptophyta > Magnoliopsida > Santalales > Viscaceae > Viscum > Viscum album. Next base: position 716,233,921 of record OY728160.1, read on the forward strand.
GGATCAATAAGGACATATAATCCACAACAAATTCTTATATGATTGATGTACCATTGTTTTCTTGAAAACTTTTGTTCTCATGTATAGAGTTGAAAATCATGTAATTAGAGTCATGTTGGGTGGATTCCTAGCCAGCCACAGTAAAACTCGAGTCCAATTCTAGATCTCCAAACTCCATACACATAACAATGTTTCCACAAACAAGACTTACAAGCTCCTAAAACTAATGTAGAACTGAACCCCTCTGATACCACTATATCCCGACCTATCTCAGTGGGTCCTATGCCATGGCTCCCCATGCCACCCTCCAATAAGCCAAGGGATACTGACTATCATGGAGTTGGAATATCACTAACTTGAGATGAATTTCCAATCTAGAAATACAAATGCACACTTTTCCACAGTGACAAAATGTTGAAATATAAAAACCACTAAGAATCCAATGCATGAATATATCTATATCTTGCAAACATAGTGTTATATGATGTAAAGTAAAGTAAACTGGTCAAAATATTATCCCACCATAAAAGATTTTTTATCACATGTTTAACCTATAAAAAATGTTATGGTCCAACCATTTGAATGCCACAAGAACACACCTCAGTTTATTCTATCTCACTATGCACTCTCTGGTCCAAGATTTCTTAGTAATCTGTCAAAAGTTTGTACATCTTCATAATACATCACACATTCGGGAAAATCTTATGTAGGGGTGAGTTTAGAAATACTCATAATGACACCCTAAACCATAAGAAAAATACAAAAAATTAATGTATATTCATTTCTATACGACAATTTTACTAAAACACATAAAACATGAATAATAATATATATTCAATCCATGACACATCTTCTAGAGGTGAGTCACAACAGTAGTGTACCATCCTAGTATTCTAGAATGAAGGATCCATGAATCACTCATCCATGAGAACACACTCTTCAGTATCATAGCACTAATGAAATCCATCCATATTTACTGCTCGTTATGTACCATAATGAAATGGATATGCTGATATTCTGAAGAGAATATGATACAATAGATTAAGATCATCGTTAAGGCCATGGCATGATATCAAAAACATGATTTTGATTAACCCGCTCTGTAGAGAATAATTTCATGGTTGTATTGTTCATATAGATACCAATAACCAAACCTAGGGAATTATGAGGAATAGATGATCCCACTTCGGGCCTCTTGGGGGATTCCAACAACTATATCTTGGAAGTCCTACTGATGCAATTGTATTCCTTATATTAGGAAAAGATAATATACCTACTATTAGGGAATGGATAAATTGAACAAACACTAATGAAACATGTCAATGTTATGTAGAAAAATTAATAATATCCATTTATGATATTGTACATGACATGTAAAGGGGTTACATGTTTTCTCCCTTGACCCTAGGTTCAACCCGTATAAATGGCCAGTGTCATTTAAATAGTGCCTCTATAGTACTATAGAACAGATAAGCAACCCGAGTAGTCTACTGATGTACCAATACATGGATCCAACCACTGTACATATTCCAATGAAATAGTACATGGAATATCACATGTACCTATTCTAATTTGTGTCTTTGTGGGGGTAAAAATCGTGTATATTGGTCGTGTAGTCTACCACATGTCAATGTACTTCCCAGTACACACCAATGTCACCCAGGTGGGACGACCTACCATGTAGGCCTCACCACAAATTGTGTGATACCTTATTCATAACCAAAATCTTATCCTCTACAAAGGGGTCCCCACATATCATGTAAACTTGTAGTCCATGTCGTGTTTTACCAAAATTTCCATTACTATCGCTCTCCCCCAATGTATCTTGGCATATTCTCTAGCCATCTATCCAGTGGTTGCCTTACCATGAAACTGAATATCCATGGTCATCAAGATTTTCCATATCCAAAACTATGTTTTTCGTCTTCTTATATTCCAAAAATATATCAATTCTTCATTCTACATTACATGTTGAACAATGTCGAAAAACAAAAAATTGGGTATCAATAATCGTCTGATTCACTCTGTCTTCGTCATCAAACCTACACTATGCCAATCCCATATATGTGTTACTGTATCCTTACAGCAAGAGTCATTTTATAAATGAAATATTTATTATGATATGCCGAGTCACATGCCAAATAGTGAACTCTCACATAAAATGATTAATTTGTGGAGAAAATCATAATAACCAAAGAGAGGAACGTACCTTGATGAATGTTCTTAACGGTGTCAATTAATCCCCATTAGAACAATAATTGAATAAAAAAATAATAAGAAATATTAATATCACATAAAAAACATAAAAAAATTCCTAACTAGCAATACACATGATCCCTGAATCAATTCGTTCATCAATTGAGTCATGTTCATCATAGAAATAAAGAATGAGGATGAAATCAAAATAAACCACTTTACCTACCTTGATTTGTATCGAACACTGATGAATAATGACCATCATCATCACCATTGTTATGATCCATCAAATTAGTTGTGTGTCAACATTAATTCCATGATTCTATAGTCTTTCACCATATAATATTCTCCATGGATCTATCCAATGATCATCCAATGGTTTTAGGGTTATGCAGCTATCCATAGATTTCAAACATAAGAATATTTTTAAAAACATTTAACCAATACATACAAATAATTAGAATAAAATAATTTATTCAACTTATTTTATCTACCTTTTCAACCATGATGACTTTTCCACAAATATATCAGGCCTTATAATATTCAGTTGTGCCTTGGAAAAAAATTCCATTATGACCTCCATGATGCCCTCAGATTTTAGATCCATAAACCCAATTAGATGTTATTACACTTTTTCAGAAAAACCACATGTTCATTATAAAAATATATTTAATATATTTAATAAATTTATGATGGGCCCACTATGACTTATAATAGCACACATTTTAAATTCATGGCCTCTAAATTATTCCATATAATATCTACAAATAATACACACTATATCCAAGACATTAAAACCTCAATCTACTGAGAAATTAATTTTGGGGAGTCAAAATGAATTAGGACGGAACCATAAATCCTATGAATCGAATAATGACTGATTGGGAGTATTTTAGAAATGATTAGGTGGGTTTATATATTTTAATTAATATTTTCATGACATTAATTTACAGCTAAATTGTTTGTTTGGTTACATCACATCACTTGCACTAAAGATGTAACAACTATGTTCCTAGAATAGAGCCATAAGAAATGTTTTGGATTTTTTCAAAAAACCTTTTCAAACCATTTTCCAATCATGTGACCCCATGCTATCCAGGATGCACACTTTTTCAAACCATTCACAAACCTCATACAAATAATTCAAATGCCAATAAAACATCAATAAATTATGGAAACAACTCCAGAAATGACATGAAAAGGAACATAATCATTGGGTTAATTAAAATCATAATAAGTAATAGGATATTATGGGTATGGTAAAAGTATTTCTAATCTCCAATCCATAATGATCACCAAAAATGGAAACATTTCTCACACATATATTCAACCAACCATGTCTATGATCGTAATATACTTTATTTTTTGGAAAAATTATTCATTATTGGTCATAAAGGTATAATCGATGTATAAATATGATAAATATTTCATTATTACTATTCAAGAGATTATTTAACTATATAATTTTCAAAAAATCTATATCTTTCATAACAATTCTTGAATAAAAAAAATAAGACAATTAACATGGGAAACAATGAAGATAAGGAATGATTATTAATGAAATGTTGATAATAATTTTAAAAAGATCCTACATGATATTATAACAACTAATATATTTCTTTAATAACATAATAACTTGTTTAAAACAACTAAAAATGATGTTAGTGCACCATTAATCAAAAGTAATTGTGAGAAAATGGACATTAACTCAATTATACGTCATTGAGGAACATTATAATGTTATAACTTTGATTTCCTTTAAATGGGGTATGTAGTTCCCCTTATGAAATTAAATATCATGATTCATTATTTATTTATGGTAATTTATGTTTTAATTTTATTTATTTCGTCCATGGGGATTTTACATGAATGTTACCAAGTGGAAAGGAATTTCAAAACTCAATTTTTTAGTTGGTTATAAAACTACTTCATTTTACATAGAAAGTATAATATTATGTGAATAAAGAGTTATGATTATATAATGTTGTATTTTCAATTATTTATGTTCATTTATAGCTAATATATATAATTTCATCATTTTTTTTAATTCTTATTTCAAAATTATTATCATTTTAAGGGGTTATTTCAACATCTCATTCTAAACGAGATTTGTTTTTCATTAATTTCAGTTAAATGAAATTATTTAACTATTTACTAATGAACCCATTAAATTTTTTTTCACCAGTTATTTATGATAAATATAGGTAGAAGTACCATTTATTACACTATATGGTACAAAAAATGTCTTATAATATGTTTCTATAAAAATTATACTTCAATTATCTTTTTTAGGAGAAATATATTTTCCCCTAAAACCACAATATTTAAATATGTTTCTTAAAAAGTTTTCAACCATTATCCAAATGATATTTTTAACAATTATTACTTTTAATAAAAAAAATTGAATTGAATCTTCAATCCCATTCATGATAATTTAGGATTGTAATTTATATAAAATTTGAATGGAATCTTATTTTATCTTACTCTCCATGTTATTAATTTCCATCCATCATGACCACATAATGTTTTAAATCATAATTTTTAAATTTTAATGGTTATTTTGAAATAAAATTATTTCATGTTTGTTTTATGAAGTTATATTTTTAAATATATATATTCAAAATAAAACATATTTTTTTCCCCAAAGAATGTTTTTAAAGAAATTTTTATGGTATTTATATTCATCAATTAGAGTAAGCCATTATTTTTCATATACTAATAGATTAATATGTTGTATTTATAGCTTCCTTATTATTATTTTTGATAATTTATTATTATTTTTGACTAATTATATTTTTATGATTCACTACCTAGAATCATTTTTTATTCAATTATATCACCTTGTAATGTTATCTTTCTTATGACCAGTGGACTTTAAATTTCCCCTAAATATAAATTTTATTAATGATAAATAACATTATTTATTAACCCATATATCATTTAAACATATGATTTATCAAAATTAATTTCATTTTTATATCTATGGAAATATTGATAAATTTATATTCTTTACTCAATAAGCATAATTTAGGATATGGACATTTTTTATGAATTTAAATTGATTATTTGTTGTTTGGGAAATTATATTTTCATGAATGATATGGGTGGGGCCATGATATAGATGTCCCCATAATTCATCACTAATTTCATGAGAAACATTAGTTGTCTAACATTAGTTCAATATATTTCTACGCATTAATTTTAAAATATCCAAGGGATTTACCATGATGGTAAAAGAATCATGTTCCTAAGAAAGGTGAAATACATTAATTAAGCATTTCCATTTTTCATAATTTAGTTATTATAATCTAGAGGATTTTCTCTTCAACAATATAATTGTATTAATATCATTCACATTTTATTGATTAAATCGAATGTGTTTTCATTTATTTAAATTTATATATTGATTTTGTATTATCCAATAATGATAGTGATTTTATTGATTAAATTGAATGTGTCAAAAAATTTTAACATGTCATATTGACTATTCTAGTCAAATTTATTAAATGGAGTGTGAGATAAATTATTTACCTTTTCATATTGATTTTTATAATTGATTCCTAATATCTTCAATTATACTAAACCCTTACTGATCATTCATGATCACCCTTATTTTTTCCATTTACCAGTAGTCCAGGATGTGTACAATAAAACATGTGAATGAATATTCGATAGTGAATATTGATAATCTAAAAAAAATTATGTTTTATGTTTTGTATTTTAATGTAATACGGGAAATTTTTACGAATAATTTCATTGGATTTCGATCTTATATGTTGAAATATGTTTGTAATGATTGTTTGATATTTTTTTTATATTTGAAGGAAATAACATTAAATTATTGCATCAGTGATTGAATGGTAATATTAATAGAATCTACATATACTAAAAATATTGCAGTGTTTTTATAAGAAAGTCTATTTTTTTTATTTTCTGATATGAAGTCATTTTCTTAAAGAATATGGGTTTTAAACTCATCTTTTATCTAGAAAGAATATTTTTATTGTTTTGAAAAAATGTATCAAAGTATGAATGTATCCCTATATAATAGAATGATTCTTTTCTAATATTTGATATCTCTTAAATCATATTTAACTGGATATTATTTTTATCCAAACATTATGATAAAAAGGGAGAAAAATTTTACAATTGGATTGAGTACTCTTTGGAAGGAAGGAAGATGATAGAATACTAGGAATTCATAAAAATTTATCGTTTAAGCCAGTTGATTCTTTATCAATCCTTATGTTCTCAATGTTTTTAATAATTCATGATACATACCAATGTCTATTTAATAATAAATAGTAGGATATTAAATGTTTTTTGAAGTGCTTATACTAGCCCATCAGAAGCGATGTTCCACTAATTAATTGGAAGGAGATATTAATTGTTCTAATATATTAAGAACAATAAGTAAATAGATGATGTTGGGACAAACTAACTTGTATGAAATATTTTTTTGGATGGATCCCCCATCTAATTATTAATAATGTGTTATTTTGGTTTATGAATGAGGGGTAAACCCCATAATACGGTATCCAAATGGCTAGGGGTTAAATACTAGAAACCCCCTTTGTGAATTTTCAAAACAAATGGTGACACAATCATGATGAAGACCTAGGGTGGTTTTTTGTATGATGATGACATGATGATGCACTAGGCCTATGTGCAATACCGATTGGGCCACTTTTATGTGGGAATGCATTCTTTGTAAATGGTATATCTATACTCATATAGAAATAAGTATTTTTATTCAAAATAAAATATTATATGGGAATTTTTTATTAAAAAAGTTAATCAATGTAGTCACTAATTATAGTAAAACAAAATAAAAGTTTTTTTAATGTTTTATTTACAATTGGGTCAATATAAAAAAAACTTATTCTTTGTTTTCTAAATGAATCAATATTTATCAGACAGTTAATTAATCAAATAAATTAGAGTGATGAAGATAGTGATAAATTAAATGAATTGTGTGTCTAATTATTCATCCGACCCTTGACATCATCAGACACATCATGTGGAATATTTATACAATTGAAGAAAATGATAAATAATTTGACCATATTTTAGATTTTTTATCTAAGTGGTTTTTGTTTCTAATGTTTTTCTAAATGGAGTGATGGTATCATTAGAAATTTCATCATTGTTTATTGATAAATAAATGAGGTATCAGTATACTGATTTTTAGACAATGTTTATAGAATTATGATTTTAATGTTTTTAATATTTTTTTAATTGATACAGCGCATTGTAATGAGTAGTTTTCTTTCTATATTGGTCGGATCATTAAGGTAAAAAATTTTAGTCTGACATGTGTTTTTATTGTAATTAGTACTGAATCAGATCAAAAAAATGATATAAAGATAATTTTTTGTTAGAGGGTTTGATGCTGGATGATGTTGTGATAAGATTCCGAGAGGATTAAGAAGATTTTAGAAGAATTAAAAGTTCCTAAGTTTAAGGAGAACTAAATTAAGAATTTATGCATAAAAAATTGGTTGTGTGAGGAAAAATATTCAAATTCTTTCCAAATACAACTTTACTCTGCAAAATATTAGTGTAAGTGAATTTTACTTTTGGAAAATGATGTACCTATTAAATGGAAATAAAGAGTGAAAAGTGTGGAATGTTTTGTTCTATATATTTTTTTGGACAATGCATTCCTGATGATGTTTCAGAACTGAAGAGAAATCAGAAAAAAAATCTAATGTTATTGTATTAGATTGGGTCATCTGACTAACATGTTCAAATTAATAATAATTTTTTCAAAATTGATTCTGATATATTATTTAATTTTTATTTTCGGAACATAGTAATCAGATAGAAGAATTGTACTGATCCATGAAAATGAGTTTCCATAACAATAAAGAGAAGGTTTTTTATACCGTCTAATTATTAAGAAAGTGAAAACTTTTATTTTGAAACTACTCAAGTGAATGTCGATAAGGCATCACTATAAATTTCTTAAACTAACTGGTGAATTTTTCATAACTTGTTACATAATAAGGTTGTACATCATTTGTTCTATAATCATAACATGCCCTCTTTTATTGAACAGTGTTCCTAAAATGTGTAAGAGTAAATCATACTTTCTATTTTCATAAAAAAGATTTTTTTTTCATAAATATTTTGTGGTAATAGATTGTTTCCAAACCATGGAAAGGATGTTGGTACTCTTTTTGAGTAGTGATGTTTGTAAAAAAAATTGTTCATGTGTATATGTGATTTTTTTGTTTTCAGCGAAGTGATAAATAATAAATAGGAAGTGAAGGTAGTTTCAAAAGAAATTATTCAAAAAGAGAAATAGAAATAATTTATTCACCCCATCACACTGTAATTTATACATTGATCCCATGAAGGAATCATCAATTTTTATCAGAGTAATGGATCCCTTCATTTACAGTTTTTTGATGTTTCTGATAAAACATTGTTATGGAGAATTTCAATTATCTAAACAATAAGGGGGTTCCTATAATAAATTAATAGAACTATAAAAAATATAAATATAGAAGTCATTTATATATTATATCACTTGGATATGATGTTTTTTACACTACAATAGATGGATTTTTTCCTCATATTAAGAACACTCTCATTATTTTGTCTGAAAAGAAAAACATGAAGAATAATGTAAGAGATAAAAATGAATTACGCTCATCTCTATAAAAAATTATGTTTTTTAGATTAATTGGATTTTAAAATATGAAAGTTATATTTGGTATATTTAAAGAACATTTATAATGTAAATACACATATAAATAAGGAAAGTATACAACTCTAGAGGTTGAATTATGATGATATGAAAACGTGTGAGTATGAATATGTTTCTCACTTTTTTAAAGTGGTGAATGATTTTTTTAATACCATAAGATGTCTTGGTGAAAGGTTTATGGACACAATTGTTTTTCACAATATATTTATAATTCCTCTTTATAATTTTGATTCCAACGATTCATGTTTGGAATATAGAGATCCTAAAATTCAATCTTGGAATTATCCACATAAAATTTGGCATACATATGAAATGAGAGAAGGTAATGTTATGAAATTTAAATGTAATGTTGATATTGAAATATATTTCAATGATATTAATAACGAAATGTATAATAATATTCTCAAAGATGATTATTTAGCTAACTTTGATTTTTAAAATGAATTATGTAATAATCTTTAATATTTTATATCATTTTTCTAAAAATATTAAAAGTCGAATGGAAAATTAGTAATGAAAACATTCCTTAAAATGTTTTTTATGTGGATCCATTAGTCACTATATTAAAATTTTCTTCATTGAGGGGATAAGGAAGAGAGTGACAAAGAAGAAAGTGATAAAGAAGAAGGACAAGAAGATCTCGAAAGAAACGTGTTGACACATCATAATCCAAAGGAAAGGATAATATGATCCCCAAAACTAGAAGGAGATAATTATTTGTTCAAAATGATTATATTGATGTTGAAAATGATGTGCTCACTAATGTTTCTCAAGAATGCAAGTTTGTTTCAATAGTTACTACTGAATTTTTTTCTAATAATGAATGTCTTTGTAATATCCCAAAATTCTATCAAGGAAATTTACCTTCTTATTATTAGACCATATAATATAAATAACATAATCTCACATAGATAATAGAATAAAATACATTTTAAATAATAAAAAAACTAAAATAAGTTGTATTCATATAAATTAAGGCATATATATCAATGGAAGAGTAACTTGACCATTGGAATTATATTTTGACCATTAGGAATATTAAAACATCCAATAGAATAGTAATCTCATCTATGATTTTATATTTAAATGTTTGGTTATATTATATATGAAATTACGAAATATTTAAATTTTTAAAAAAGTAAATAAATGTTTAAAAAAATGAAAAATTAAGTGATTATATTTTTTAAACTTAAATGTTTAATAAAAATATTATAATTAATAAAATGAATTGAAGAAAATTATTTTCATAAAATATATTCAAAATTTAATATTTTGTAGTCACCATATTATAAGGTAATTTTTTGGGAACTTAGTTAATTTTTCAATGTCCTATAAAATCATTAATAGTTTTGAAATAGTTTTTTTAATGACACTTATTTAGAAATAAAATATCTACTAATTATAATATTTTTTTTAATAAAATGGAATACATTTTATAAATCTACACATCGAAAAATGGTTGGGGTGAATTTTTAGAAATTTTCTAAAAAATATGATTATTTATTCTATAGTATAATACGATAATTTTTTGTCTAAGAAAAATATTTAAATTTTTTATTAATAGAGTATTAATGGATGAGTTAAGAACCATTTATTTTAAATCACATGACCTAGTTACAATATTTAGTCATAATAATCAACACTATTCATATTATTAATAAAAAAAATAATAAAATGAATAAAATAATAAAAAACATCTCTCCCATCCCCAAAAAATACCACCCATCACCACATATTGTCCTCACACATTCTTGGCCTTAGACATTGCTAATATTCTACCAAATTCCACTCTTAAACCTATCGCACATATTTTGGTCTTTCTGGTATCACAAAAAGACTATTTCTATATCCTAAAAGGAAGTTCTCAAGGAGACGCCACTAAAAAGGTAAAACCTTATCACTCTCTTAAATTTTATTCCTCTCATGTCCTCCCATCACCACCCATTTCCAAAATGAAATGATAACTCATGTATCCTAAATATAGAAGAATTTTATTTTGTTAATTATATATCTGTAGAAACCTAAACATTTATCAATGGAATTGTTTTCATTATTATAATTATGTTGTGTAGTATTAAATGCATAAATATCATTAACATCCCTATAAAAACAACATTCTCATTAATAATGAAGGATATATGAAATATTTTAAAATTTTAATTAACCAATACTGATGGAATAGTAAAATGACCCCTGAAATAGTAAAATGGCCATTAGGAACAACAACTTTCCCAAAATAATTGTAAACTCATCTATGAAAGTATAAATAAAATTTATTCTTCTTATCAATGATAATATGATAAAATTTTATAATTTTATAAGAAAATAATTTTTTTAAAATTATAAATTATGTGTTTGTATTTTTTCCAAAAAAAGAGTTTATTTAGAGTTTCAAATTTATTTTTATTATTTTAATGAAATTTGTTTTCATAAATAGATTCAAATATTGATATATATATTTTCTTTTGATTATAACATAATTTTACGAGGCCATATTTAATTTTTCAAATTGTCATAACATTAGATATAATTTTAAAATCATATTTTTTGACTAAATGATGATTTTAATTAAAAATAATATCTATAATGTTTATAAAATGATTTTCCAAAAATGGATTTTATTTTGAAATCTACATAACAAATAAAATTGGGTGTTTTTTGGTGAATTTTATAAAATAGTTGAAATTATAGTGAATTGTGAAATAATTTAATTTATAATATATAAAAAATAAATCAATTATTGATTCATATATGATGTATGGCTGATAAAATTTTATAATATAGAAAAATATTTCTTTTATTTAATATATTTTGATATAAGGATCAAACTATTTATAGTCTTGATCAAAAATAATAAAATAATAAAACAAATAGTTAAAACCCCAATCTTATCCTCTATAAATTCATTCCATCAATACCTCTTCTCCTCACATCTCCATTGCATTGAATATTGACCATATCCTCCCCAATCCTATTCCCAAGCCTCTTCCCCATAATTAAGAGTCTTTGGTCTCAACAAAATAAAATCCCAATTTCCATATTGATGTTTTCAATTAAAAAATGATCAAGAGGTTTAATCTACATCCATTTTCTATTAATTCATTATCAAGTTGATTTTTTTCTTATTGTCTCATAACATCCCGTTATCCAAGGGGCATGACAAATCCATTAACTTCTATATATATTAGAATTATATTATTTTAACATAATAATATCTCATCATACCTCTTCTCTTCCCTCTTTTATTCTAAAAATAACAATAACGTTAGGGAGGTGTTCATTTATCACCTTCGTGGGAAAAAAGTTTTCTTTCACTGATTTTGATTTTCTGTCTCCTGGGAAAGTGATCAGAAAGGGGAAGGTGGCTCATGTTGCAGCAAATCAAAATTCTGTTGAATAAATGATAAGTTTATGCAAATTTTCAATCATCGCACAGGTTTTGACCCATAAAGGTGAGAAATTATAGAACCTCACTGATCTGACGAAGATAATTGCAGAGTAATGGGGTTTTTATGACTGGAGGATGACATCGATGGGTAGAGGATACTATCATGTAGTGTTTTTCTATGATGAATGAAAGCAGTGTGTTTTGGAGTATGGGATAAATTCCATTGAAGGCTGGACTTTTATGCATACAAGAGTGGGACAGAAACATTGATCCCACTGATGTTCGTAATACACATTCTGATATATTGATATGGATCAATAAGCTCAATTGTTTGTATAGGCACCCAAGGATTTTTTGGGATATTTCTTACTCAGTGGGGAACCCAATTAGATTGGATAGGAAAACAAAAAATCCTCGATTTGGACACTACCCTAGAGTATTGATGGAGGTGGATATGGCTGCCACACTGGTTGAGGAAGATGTGTTGACAATATGTGATGACAGTAGGAGACTTCAAATTCACCATGAGAGGAGGCCTATATTCTATTCTAGTTGTAAAAATTTGGGCAGCTTATAGAAGATTGTAACAGAGAAAACGAATGTGGACTTTGTAAGGTCACGGGACATGACAATGCCTCATGTCGAAGGAGAAAGGGGAAGGATGTCTTCTTGGGACCATTGAAGGTGTGGAATCTTGATAAAGGTGGGGATGTGTCATGTATAGAGGTGATGGAAGATGGTAGAACACCCACTGATGTTTTTCATAGGGACCTGGTGGTACCTGAGGTGCAAGCTATTGTGTATCTAGTTCCTCCTACTGCAGATACAAATGTTGGTGTTGTTTCCAGCCCTACTCAGGTTGATGAATTGGTCTCACAGGGGTGTGAAAATGTACTCCATGGTGATGATATGATTAATCCAGATAAGGGAATGAAGGTTTCATCAGCTAGAAAAGAAACTTATATTGGAGATCCCAGTGAGGACAACTTCCTTCTTGTTCCTCATTCAAAGGCTTCCCAAAGAAATGCTTCTGATGGGAGTCCTCGAGAGAATCTTAATGCAAGAAATAAGTTCACTCCTTTAAATTTAATATTTTGGTCAAATGATCCTAAGATTTCCCAAGACTCTATAAGTGAGGGAAGTCCTACAAACCATGATGATTACCAAGTCAGTTTTGCAATAGTTGAATTGGTCAAAGACACAAACGATTTGAAGGTTGGTATGGAAATCCAATGCAAGAAGAGGGGAGGGGGGAAGAAAGGAAAAGGGAATGAAGGTGGAGTGAAAGGAGAGGGTGGGGGCCTTGGACATAGAGAAAGACTCCCCCAACTCAATAAAGATACTATATTGGAACTATCAAGGGTTGGGAAACCCCCCCCCCCCAATGGCCGGAGCCCTGAGACATTTTATTATGGACAAAAAGCCAATGCTTATTGATATAGCAAAACCCAAAATGATCATTAAGAATTGGAAATGATATAAATGGTCCTCTCTTGGTTATATCCTGGTCCCACGCAACCTGCATGAAATCCATAAGGATCATCTATGGGTGTTAAAGCACAATATTATACTGGTTTCTACAGCTCGTGCTAAATAATAGTGTATTTCGGTCTCTCTTGATGAGCAAGGTGTTAATATTATGATTACGTTTGTTTGTGCTGCTACTTCTTACATTCGATGGAGTGATTTCAGTGAAGATCATGGTGATATCCCAGGTACGATTAGATACAAATGGATGATTATGGGTGATTTTAATGTTGTTTTACAGCCTGAGGAGAAAACTAGAATAAATTTCAACCATTTTTCATCTACTGAATTTTCTTCATGTATTGATCAATGTAGTATTGTTGAAGAACCAATTGTAGGTGTTAAAATCACATGGTGTAGATACACTTTATGTGGAAGATAGACTAGTAAGCTCGACAATACATGGATGATATGAATGAGGTTACTGAAATATTGGGTCACAGGCTTCCAAATTATCATTCAGTCCATAATATATTACTTGTGGACGTAACTACCTCCACTGCAAGGTTAACCCCATTACCCATTGACTTCAACAATGGGTGGCTCAATATAGAAAGATGTAGGGAAATTATTGAGTTATCCTGGAAATTGATCATTGTTTGCAGCCCAATGATTATTCTAGCTGACAATCTGCAGAATGTTAAGGTTCTCTTGATGTCTTGGAGTTAGAATTCCTTTTCCAATCTTGATTGTGAGATCAAGCTTACTAAAGAAGAGCTTGCTGACTTCCAATCCAGCAACCAGTCTAATGATAGCCCATCCAGGTAGGATACACAAGCTCTTGCAAAGCTTGATGATCTACTGATTGTCAAGGAGAGGTTTGACTACTCTAGATTGAATGTCAGATGGTTAATGGAGGGTGATCAGAACTCAAAGTTCTTCCATATACTACATAAGGAAAAAACTGTTCGGTCAGGTATGAAGGTTTTTCATGTCAAAGGGTGTATCAACACCCTGGAAAGTGAAATCTCAAGTGAAGTGGTTTCTTATTTTGAGTCCCTTTATTATGGTGATAGGGTTTACATGACCTATAAAATGGTTCATAGTATTGTCCCTTGTATTGAAGAACACCAAAATATTCTTCGTACAAGGGTTCCTTTGATGGGGGAAATCAAGGTAGCATTGTTCCCTCTAAACATGGATAGTGCTACTGGCCTAGATGGGTTCCCCAATAAATTCTTCATGTTCTACTAGGATATCCTGAAGGATTACATGGTCAAGGTGATTCGGGAATTTTTTTCCACACCTCCACCCCTCATAGATGTAACTCAAAATTCATTTCCCTCATACCAAAAAAATAAAATACGGTTGATATTAGGGATTTTATCATAGTTGAACTTGGAAATACCATTACAAAAGTCATTAGCAAGGTCATGATAACTCTTTTGTGTGGGATTATCAAATATTTTATTTCCACAAATCAGTTTGGATTTGTTCTAGGTAGATGTATCTAGAATTGTCTATTCACTGATTCTGAGAGTATTAATTCCATGAAGAAGAAATCATAGAATTGGATTTTTCCCTCAATATTGATATATCTAAGGCATTTAACACTATCAAATGGATTTTTATTTTTCATTTTATCATATGGAATGGATTTTCTAGAGATTTCATCAAGTTGATTTTCACCATTCTCAATTCTGTGAGGCTGCCCATTCTATTCGAAAGATCACCTAGGGGCTATTTCAATTGTACTAGGGGTGTTCGTTAAGGAGATCCCCTATTATAGATCTTATTTTCTCATGTAGAGGACTAAATTAGTAGGTGCATTATTGAACTCACCCCACTAGGAATTTATAAACAAATGTAGGTTTGTCTGAATAATCTCATTCTTTCTCACCTTCTTTATGATAATGATATTATTTTATTTGGGAACCCTTCAAAGCATACCATTAGTGCCATTAAATCCATGTTCAGACATTAAGAATAGGTGGCTGGTTAGATAATTATCTGGAATAAATCCTTCATCATTTTGGGAATGAGATCATTTTTGGAAGACAAAATAGAATTTCTAGGATACATTGTGTGCGAAAAGTATCTCTTCATTACACATACCTTGGGATACCTTTATTCTAGAGTAGAGTTAAATGAAAATTCCTTGAGGAAATTTCATCTTGAATTATAAATCATCATTCTGGTTGGAAGGGATAGACCATGTCGCAGGCCAGAAGGGTTTTCCTTATCAACTCGGTGATTACCTCTATGTTTGTGTATTACTTTTCTCTATACCGTTGGCCATAGAGTATGTTGAATGACATCGAGAGAATGATTAGAAATTTTTTCTGGACCAGCGCAGTTCATGAAAGGAATCTTATTATAGTGTCTTGGAGGGAGTTTATTAAACCCATTGAGATGGGAGGTATTGGGCTCAAGGATATGAAAGTTTTTTATGATAGCTTGATCTATAAATTCACATGGAATATTTTGGTATCCAATGACCCATCAGTTGATTTTTTGTCTAGAAGGTTCAAGCAGTGGCTCCTATGTGGGTACCCCCACTATTTTATGTTCTCTTTATGGACATCTATTATGAACTCATTTAAGGAAATCATGATGAACTCAAAATGGCTGGTTAGCTATGAATAAAACATCAACTATTGGAGGAGTAATTGGCTGGAAAGCCCCATTGAAAACAACTTTCTCCCTCCATATGTATCCTGAATCTCTATTGCTAATGCAATGCAACACATTGATGATCTGGTTGGAATTATCACACAACACTAAGTGCTAAAAATACAGATGTATGTGTGTATGGACAAGGACACCTTGGTTTGGAAACCCAATTACAATGGGCTCTTCACCACAAAGGACTGTTATTTTTTGAAATGTCTAGGCTCTTGCAGGGAACCTAGATGGTTAGTCCAATTTAATGTTCCTCATGTTCAACCATTCAGATTCACTCTTGTTTGGAGGATCTGGTGGAACTGCCTCCCGACGTATGCTCAATTGCAGAAAGTAGGATATATTCTTGCTTCTGCTTCCCATCTATGTATGCGGGATGCTGACTCCGCAACACACCTTTTCATGGACTACACATATGCTAGGAAAATATGAAATTATATTGGTTATGTTCTCTACTTTGATTTTTCATGTTTCAAGTCTATTGAGGAGCTCCAGCTCTGGTTATGTGATAATGGGGAAATCATACAAGTGCACAATCTACTTGTTACTGTTGTATCATCGCCTATTTTCTTCATATGGTCTGCATGGAACAAGGTGATTTTCTATGAACATTATTCTTGCTTTCAGGTGGACTGCATTTCCATTCACAAAGACATTCATGTTTCCACTGCTATCCAGTAAGGTGTGATGCAGAATACTTTTGATGATCTATTTATTCTCTAGGAGATTAGGGTTGCTGGGGGACCGAAGCATCCTCTCATTCTTTGATTTGTTATATGGATTAATAATGATGGAGCTGCCTCTGGATCACCTGGACAAACGGGATATGGGGGCGTGTTTTGAACCTATCGAGGCTTTGTTAAAGGATAATTTCACCACTTCATCGGACAAGGTAATGCTTGTGAGGCTGAGCTCTGGGATTTCATCAATGCAGTCAAGTATTCCATTCAATTTGAATGGTCATTGTTATGGACTGAATCATATTCTCAATTGGTGGTGAAATCGTTCAAATCACGATCCAGAAATGTTCCGCAAAAAATTCTCCCATATTGGATCGCATGTCTAAATCAGGCACCCCATATTTAAATATCCATATCCCATGTCTACAGGGAAGAGAACCTAGTTGTTGACACCCTTACAAAGCGGGCTCATGTAGAGTCAAGCACCATGTGGTCTTTCAGGCAGCCTGACTTCTTCTTTAGTATGGCGAATGATGATAAGTGGGGTGTGGTGTATTCAAGATCTTGTAATACCCCTTGTAATGCATGACAATCTGTACTTTTTTCGTCTTTAATAATTTTAGGACCGACCTTCTTGGACCCTTGATTTTCTTGACTAATCTCCTTTTACATGATCATCAATACATATATAAATGTGAACCAATGATGAAGGCCCAAAAAATGAACACTACAAAACAATGAAATTGAAATATAAAAATAATAAAATGGATACATAATATCTAAATAAAATTATAATTAATCTACTACTTACATAAGAAGTTTTGGAATTATAAGACAATGAATCAAATTTTCTTATCCATGATAGTAAATTGAAGAAATATTTCATACATAATGTAACGGAATTCTTGATCCCAGATTCCTTTTTGTGGTTTATTAATTTTTAAATCGAATTTCAGTATGGATGTTATTTTAATATTACTAAAATATAATTTCATTTTTCTTATTTTTTTTATTTCTTGGATACTCATTCACCCAATCTATTTTAATGAAAAATTCAATGATTTTTCCACAAAATAACTCTTCTTTCTAGTTTTTTATCTTCACTTCATATTTTTAAACCTTCACTCAATACTGATGATTCATATAACATGTCTGTTGTTACCTTTTTCTTTTGGGAACACATTGTTTATTCATGAATTTATTCTTTGTGAATTTATCATTAATTCAATTTTATTTCCAATAATTTTTTTATTCCAATTATTTATATAAATTTTATGTGGAATGCATTATAGTGTACATGTTATTATGCGATGGGTATTCCTAAAATTATATAGGGATCCAATTAATTGAGTAATAGTATATATCTCTATATATAATATGTAATATGAAACATCATGATACAATATTCATTACCAATGATGATGTTGGGATTACACACATAAGTTATTCATGGGCATGACACAAGCATTGTTCAAAAATATGGGTGGTATTTTACCACAAAGACAAGCTATTTTATTTATTTACATTTCTACATTCGATGACATTATCTAATTCTTCCTCTCATGATTATGATGATGATTCTATTATTACGATATGATGATGATGATTATACTCACCCCATGTTATATTAATTAAAGTTCATATACATCAACATACTGTGATTCTACCTCACATATTTCATTAATGTATACCCTTAGGTGATAAAATTTACTAAATAGAAAATGAGGGCCTCTAAGAAGATATAGAATAAGTAAAAATAATATTTATGTTTTATTATATTAATTTTTTTGTATTAATTTTTCCAAGGCACTAAACCTTTGGATCATATTTTTGTAATTTTTTAGGCTATTTACCATTAAAATGATGTAACGTTTGGTTGTCTTCTAATTATAAGATAATTTTATTATAACTTAATTAATATTTGATAGAGTTATAAAATATATTATAATTTTAAAATATTTATTTTCAATGTAAATGAAGAATTTAATTAAACATTAAAATTTTCATATTTAGAATATTATTTTCATAAAATGGATATCATTTTTTTAGTTATAAATGTTAAAAATGATTAGGTTGTATTTTTTGGTATATTTATAAAATAATATATGTTCTGATTAATAGTGAAATACAATAATTTACATTATTTAACAAATACATAATTTCTTTTCAGGTATGATGTATGGATGATATAATCACCATAATCATGAACAGTTTCTCTAGCTTAAATATATTTCTATATTTTAATAATAACTATTCATATTCGTGAGCCAAAATAATAAAATGATAAATAAAATAAAAAAGCAATACTACTCTCCTCCCCTTTAAATACCACTCCTCTCCATACCTTCTCCTCACACCTTCTAAGCCTTTAAGATTGACCAATATCTAACGAATAATTTTCCAATCCCCACACCCACATCCAAAAGAAAATTCTCTCAACAAAAGTAAAAATATAATTTCCTTAAAGGGGATCTCAAAGAGATAAATTTCAAGAGGCCAAATCCTTATCCCCTTTCTTTTAATTTTTTTTAAACTTATATTGTTTCTTTATTCTCTCCTCACCTAAAATTATCCAATTGGAATGATAGATATAGTATCATATATATATATATATATATATATTAGAATATTATTATTTTCATGGAATAATCTATCAAGAAAACTATTATCTTCTCCCTTTTATTCTGAAAATTATAACATCATACCTGTCATATTTATTTATCACCTTCGAGGATTAAATGTTTTAATTTTTCATTACATCATTAAATGACGGTCATAAATCCATTATAATACTTGGAATATATTTTAAATGAAATAGGAATTTTTTATTTACATAATCTAAGAACTATACATAATATTAAATAGTAAAACAAAAAGTGTTCATTTTGAAGGAAAACCCAAAAAATTATTCTAAATTATTATCATTTAATTCTTCTCTAATGAGTTATCCTGATATATGAAAAATAACATATAGGACCAGCTATACATCAGGAAGTTCAATAATAACATATAATTCAATTATGGATAGTAATTATCATTTTACATGGTCTACTATAAATATATCGAAGTGAACCAATCCTAAAGACCCAGAAAATAAACCCCCAAAACCATAAAATTGAACTCTATTACTCATCAAAAGGGACAAAAATGATCATAATAAAATTATAATGTATCTAAAAATTTTCGATGAGGTTAATTATTTAGTAATTTATGAATATATTTTTAACTTCTAATAGATTAATGTGATTATAACATTCAAATATAAGTTAAGGGGATTATAGAACCAAATTTTCTTTTCTTTGTGATATTCATCATCCATTTTATATTTTTGTAAGGTTGTTCATTCAATATTCCTATAATAAATTTTCATTACTGTTACCTATTCATTAATTGGATATACATTCTTCAATTTTTATTTTATGAAAAATGAAAATCTTTTTCCTAAATATCAATTCATTATAAAAAACACATGTTTTACTTCTCTTGTGATTGTTTCTTCTTCCCTCAAGGATAATGATTCTTATAAAAAGTAATTTATTATCCTTTTATATAGGAAAGTAGTTTTTATAGTTCGGAATGTTTTCATTCTGAAATTCTCATAAAACAAATTTCCCTTTGTGTATGGTATTTTATGTATGACATTGATATACATTCTATGCGGGATGTATTATTATGAAAATTTTATGATGTGACTGGGGCACTAAAAGTTATATATATCTCTATCGATTTGGTTAATCTGATGTATCTCATGAGATAATGTGAAATATGTATGAACATGATGTTGGGTTTGTTTTTAATGATAATGTTATGATTATGCACATATTTTATGTGCTTAAATGATGCTAGCTTTGTTAAAGAATATATGTGGTATTTAACCACAAATACATGAGGTTTCATTTTTAGGTGTTCTCACATTACATGACTTTATCCAATTCTTCCTCTCATGATTATTATTATGATCATATTATTATATTATCAGGATGATAATTATGGCCACCCCATGTTATATTGATTCTTGTTCATATGTATCATATTAATATGCATTCAACTCATACCTTTTATTGATATATATCCTCTATGATTTGTTTTAAGATATAGAAAATTTGGTCCAATAAGAATCTATATACGAATGAGTTATGTTAATGTTTATGGTTTTTTTAATGTTATGTATGGTCCAAATTTTTCCCAGACTCTAAAAAATTGGATCCATGTATTATAACGCTTTGATACTATTTAACATTAAAATGATGTAAAAATATTTTATGAAATGTATTGTCTCTATAGTTGGTATGAGAGAAAGGTTTAGTTAATTTAAATATTAGCGTTTCATATCATTAGTAAAACCCCTTATGTATGAGTATATGTATATGTAGTCACCAAAGTATATTATTAATAGAAATAATAAACATATGGATCCCACATTATATGGCTTTAGAGTTTATTTAACAATGGAATAAATTATTTAATAATATATTGTTAATATTTTTTATCCTAAAAACATTTTGATTTTATAATATGGTTGGAACTGGGATATACAAGGCCAATAACCCATTAGAGGAAAAAGGATGTGATTTACCGGATGAAATTCCTAATGCTTTGGGAGGTGGAGTTCAAAATTTCATATTGATGGTTACCATGATGTCTCATTCTATGAACAATAAAATAAATAATTTGGAATGTCCATTTACCACTGAGAGGGTGTAACAAACTATCAAATCATTTTTGTATAAATAAAAACTAAAATTTAATGGATGTTCTGATCCACTAGTCGTAGACTAGTGTGTCTACTGAATAGAAAAGTTACATTTTTTTATATGTTATAGATAAGATTATTTTGTACATTTATCTTTTAGAGAAATAGTCTGACCCATGGTGGGAGTTGATTTAGAACACCATGGAGAATGATTAAATTGAAGGGATGCAGTGGATAGGCTTGATGATAATATTTCATAATATGTTTTTCCCTCTAACTCTTTGTAAAAATATGTTGAGAAAATACATAGAGCTAAAGAAAAATTAAGGAGAATCGATCATGGATTATGATGAAAATTTCCTAAGTCATTCATGTTAATCATTGTGTTTTTTATCAAAAATGTTTGAAAAATAAGTAGATTCCATAGTGGTTTAAACCCACACCCCTGAAAGGTTTTTGAAATTAGTGAATTCTTGAGTTATGAAGATGTTCTTCTCTGTGATCTCAATATGGAGACGAAGTTTAAAGAACGATCCTGTTTATATAGAGATATGAAATGAATGATGGATTTTAATGATAGATTATTTAATAAAAATGATCGAAGGAAAACCCAACCACACACATGTAAAAAATGAGGGAAGAAGCATAATTGGAATTGAATTAACGGGATTGGGAAGTTATTCAAGTATAGGAGAGAAGTACATCATGCTCAAAAATGATGAAGATACCTAATGAAGATGGAAAATTTTGTAGAGTAATAGAAACCGCCTCCCACAATTCATTGATTCAAGAGGATAGATCAGGGGAACAATGAAAGACAGTGCACATAACCATGACTCCTTAAGGGTAATAAGTATCAACAGTCACCAAATATGAAAGAGAAAAGAAAATTTGATTCCATCACTACCAATGAAGTCAATCCAGAAAATGATGTGGTGTTGTGTACACTATTTATTCATTCATGAATATCAAACATATAATTTTATTCTGGTTCTACGCATTCTTCCATATCATGAATATTTATTTGATCTTTTCAAACACAGCATCAAAATAAAATTGTTTTGTGATTTGGGAAAATATAAAATGGGCAAATTATTATATCAAACGTATGTAACTCCTCCATTGTTAATTTTTTTACTAATAACCTAAAAAATGTGTATTACATTATTTGGTGGAGTTTTACGAGATATTTGGAATGCAGTAGATATCATTATAAAATGAAAACATCAACAATCTAGAAACGGATATCACTCTTTAAATACTGAGGTATCCTCCAGTTACGCACATGTGTAAGGAGGAGGATGAATATCTTTTTTACTTAATTCTTCAATTTCGGATATTATTTTCCTTTGACCAAAAATATGTAGCTCAAATTTTTGAGACAAACGAAATAATCATGATCTCGACATGCCCATTGTGAGGGACTACAATGATGTGTTCCCTAATGAATTGCCTTGTATTCCTCATAACTAAGATGTTGAGGTCTCCATTGAAAATATTCCATGATATATGAATATATCAAGGAAACCATATATAATGGAAACTATTGAGTGGGAGGAATTAAATATTAAGTTGCATCTGGATCTGGAAAAGGGTATTATATGCTCAAGTGTTTCACATTGGGGTGAACCAGTCATATTCTTCAATAATAATAATAGATCCATGTGACTCTTTCATGATTACTATGATCTTATGAATGTCTTAATAATGAAAAATTATCCCTTTAAATATATAGATTAATTTTTCAATCAACTATTTGGTGCCATTTATTTCCCTAAGGTTGAAATTTCATAGGGGTATCATTAATTAATGGTTTATAAGAAATATATTCTTAAGAATTCATTTTGATTGTGGTATAGATACAATAAGTTCATAGTGGTTCCCTTAAGACTCACTAATTCTCTATCTATATTCATGTGCAGAATGAATATTATTTTTAATGATTATGAAGAAAAATTGGTGGTAGCCACTATTTATGATATCTTGATGTCCTTTAAGAGAATGGGTGAATATGAAGAGAAAATGAATACTATGATCAAAACGGTGTGAAGAGAGAACATTTATGAAATGTATAGTAAATGTGAGTTCTGGATGGAGGATTTATCACTCTTGGGGAATGTTATCATAAGAAATGAAAAATATTTGGACCCTTCTTAGACAATTGAAATCAACGAGACGAATAAGAAAACATTTATAAAGGATATATGTAGTTTCCATGGTATAGATTGGTATTAATAATTATTTCTGATAAACATATCATGATTTTCGAACACAATAACCAAGACTACTGAGAACAAAAAAAAGCTTGTCTAGACTAGTGAATGTTAGGACTTGTTCAGATAGTTAAAAAAGAGGCTTATCACCATCCTAGTACAAACACTTTTAACAAGTGGGGAAGTATTTTTAGTATACAATGGTTCTTAAAATAATTTATTGGGATGTGTACTGATGAAAAATTATGAATTCATAGAATATTCCTCATGTATGTAGAAAATTCATGAGAAAAAAAATCTGACGCCTGATCTGGAGTTGGGTTTTGTGATCATCACATTGAAAATCTAGTGGAATTATCTCTATGTTATTTGGTGATATATATATACTTATCACAAAAACATAAAATAGGTATTCACATAGAATGATATTAATATGTGGAATCCAATATGGGCAGAGCCCCTTAATTATTATTACTTCTAAATCCACTATCATCCGGGAAAAGATAATAATTTGGTGGATTCTCTAAGTAAAAATGATCCTGCAAAATTATCAATGTTGATTATGGAGAAGGATCCAATATTCACATATTACAAAATCATGGAAATGGGAATTATTAAGCAAGGAACATCATCAATAATTTCTCAAATTATTTTTGAACCATCCCCCATGAAAAAAATAATTCTCCAAAAAATGATGTGGAAATTATTATGAAGGGTGAGACCTATAGAAAGGGTAAATCATTAGATGTCAAAATTAATGAGGAATAATTTATTATATTTTGGTCATGAATATGTGTAAAATATAATCTTGAGATAAATAATATATTCTAAGGGAATCACATAGCTCATTCTTTTCTATACACAGAGGGGGAACAAATATGTATCGAGAAACAATTCTATAGGGGTTTTCGTGGATCTTCTTACAAATAAAGCAAACATTATTTCATTGTGAGTGGACATATCACTATGACAAACTATTAAAATATAACTCTGATAAGTGGTAAGAATTCATGGAGTACGACTATAAATTATATCCGATCGAGATTTGAGATTCACCTTAATGTTCTTGAAAAGTATGAAATGTACTCAAAAACTATTACATGGACATTTTAATGAATTATCATCCATAACTAAATTGAAAAATAAATAGAGCTACATAAAAACATGAAGACATAATTGAAGATTATTCTATGGACTTCTAAGGAGAAAGAGACCAACATATACCTATAGCTGAGTTCTCTTACAACAAATTTTTCCACTCAAGAATGAAAATTTATTCATATGAATACCTTTATGGAAAAAGATGCAGAACGTTAGAATTCATGGATGAAATTAGAAAATGTAACCTACTATGACCTGAAATGGTCAATGAGATGGTGGAAATGGTTAAAAATATTTAACAGCACATCGAGGTAGCCCATAGTTGACAGAAGTGGTATGTTGAAATCGTTGAAGGGACCTAGATATTTAGGTTATAGATTTGGTATTCCTTCATATATATCCATTGAATAGGATCATGATATTTGGGATGAAGGTAAATCTAATTCCATGGTAAATTAACCCCATTTATATTATTGACTATGTCGAAGTTATGTACTATTAACTATAACTTACATGAACCATGTCTTGATTACATGATGTAAACCCTGAATCCTTCTTGGGGAAGTGTATACTATATCCCTCATATGTACATATTCTAGAGGTGTTATAGTTGAAATATGATCTTGATTACAAGGAGCGTCCATTAGATATGTTGTACCATATATATGATGTTCTATGATATATGACTTCTCACCTAGTGATTGTACTATAGAGGAGTGATAAGTATGAAGAAAAAGTATACGAACTACAGGAACCCTTGATAGGGAAATACCCTAACATTTAAAAAAACTCATTGTAGAATTTCAAAAGGGGGTAGAATGTAATAACCCAAAAATTTATGAATGGATTTGTTTCTCTTATTATTATTATGTTATATATTATAAAACACATTCAATTCATGGAGATCATAATAAAAACATCATT
Organism: Viscum album; assembly: GCA_963277665.1. NCBI lineage: Eukaryota > Viridiplantae > Streptophyta > Magnoliopsida > Santalales > Viscaceae > Viscum > Viscum album. The sequence goes on from OY728160.1 coordinate 716,259,980, forward strand.
CACCAAAATGAATAATGAAAAATTTAATATTTAAATAAACTAAGGAATCTATCCTGATGGAATAATAAATTAACCCTTGGAATAGTAACATGATCATTATGAATAGTAACTCAGCGAATAGAATAGTAACCTCATCTATGAATCTATAAAAAAATTAGGCTTCTTATAGAAGATAATATGATATATTTATATCATATTATAAATAAATAAATGGTAGCAGGAGTTTGTTTTAGTTGTAAGCACCCCCTAATTTAGTATCTACAGTTCGGGGGTTTAAATCCCACGAAGAGTTACGACTGGAGTAGTGGTGGGTATTGTAGCAATGATGATACTATAGTAGAACTAAAACAGTGCTATCCATGACTGTAGTAGTGATGTGTGCATTAGTGAGTAGTTAAGGGGTGGTGGCACTATAGTAGCACAAGTATTATAGTAGTAATATTCCAAGAAATTTCCATTCTTCCAAAATTTTTAATATACAGACCATGTAATAAGGGTCAATTCCCACCAATCCATTGACCCAATTTTTTAATTTAGTAAATCAGGTGGTTTGGTGGGTTTTACATTGGGGGTCTATGACTTTCCTTTCATTCTTATGTATGTATAGTGTGTTTGTGTAGATATTCCGTTTTTCCTTGCAAAAGTTTAGAATATTCTTATATATATTACCAGAGTTAGGCACTATGACGTCATGCAGTTCTGAGGTCTGGTGTGCCTAAAATAAATTATACAAAAATATTAAGTGTTTTTGTACAATTGAAGTGAAATAAATATATATCCACTAAATGGTTGATTAGATGAGAAATATGATACCATGGTTGGGTTCGAAACATGGTTTTTACCCTTGGTGCGACATAAATTATGTTAGCGCGGGATTTTATGACCTGATGCTCATTAGTGATACATTAAATAATTTAAATAAATAACTAATTCATGAATTTAATAACTAAAACACAAATTTGACTCAAATTTTAGCTAAGATTGGAAATATGAGGCAACAATTATGTCTGGAACGTGCCCTTTATCATAGGAGGGGTATAACTTTTGTCATCATAGGCCTTCGGTAGAAAAAGTACGAGAGGGAAACCCCATAAATAAAATACATTAATGTAATTATTTTATTTGAATCAAAACTTAGAATAAATTACGAACAAAGACACAGATTAGGAATCCATGATCATCGTAGAGTTCGTAGTGCGATGTTTTCCTTAGCAGTGACCTCAGTCGAGAGTGTGTGAGAAATTTGGATTTCTTGACCGCTAACAGATTCCTTTAAATAGGGGTTTTGATAAATGAACTAGAGTTATCTCATTTCCCTCTTGAACATCAAAGATATAGCCAACGGTGTTTCAATAATGGAATTGCATCGAATCCTAGAAAAAATACATGTGCTAGTAGATTGAAGCACATCAGACACAACTACATATCCAAATTCGACGAAGGAATTATATTTTAGACTCTATAGGCCCTCAATTAAACCCATATTTCTCATTTTCAATTTCTATTGATATTCGTAGCTTTAAAATACCTTTTTGACAGCCTAACTAACAATGAACATAATTTGTTTTTATTCTGGATCACCTTGTATTCCCTGTTCTTCACCATTATTCGATGATAAACATTTATCCTTGATCAAAAAACCTATGATCTTGGAGAGAGGCTCCAATATTTGAATATATATACCTATGGGGTCCCAATATATCATTAGATTAGATTTTCTCATACTGGAGGAAGCGCATTGGTGAGCAAAAGAGGCATTTAATTTTTACCCTCCAAAAACTTCGACAGATCCTCATGCATAGGTTGGCACATGGAAGGTCCTCTCTCGAGGAGTCCAAATCATGTCCCTAATCGATATTTTGATCAATTTAGTGATTTTAGTGTTCCAGGAATGATTTTCTGGCAAATTTTCTAGCAAGGGTGGAAGATGGAGGCGGCGTAGGCAAGTGGTGGTAGTGTAGGGCCCAGGCTGGTGGTTGGGTGGCTTGGCGAGCCGGATCGGCCGGTTCAGGATGGTCCAGTTGGATCGGAGTAAGGTTTTATTAAAAATACCATATCTCTCAATCCTATATTTTGTTTCATGTGCCTTATATGTCCACATGACCCCTGATTATATTTATACATTTTGATGCTATTTTGAGGAATTTTACCCCGGGATCGATGCCCAGTGGCACAAATCTTCTGATTTTAATAAAAATAATATAATTATTATCATTCGGAAAACATGCATTGGTACATACATCTATATACGATGTCCAAATAATGCACTATTAGAGTATTTGTGACCCTAGAGTTGGGGAATACATTTGAAGACTAATTTCGGAATCCTAAATTGAATTTTGGGTTTTGGGCTCCACCTACACAATTTTGCGCATTTGTTGTGAAATTTCAATTCTTCACCTAGTGTCTGTTTTGGATGATGGAAAATCCAATTCTGTGTATCTTTATAATAGGGTCACAATGTTGTGACCCATTTGATGTGGTTCTGGATCATGGCATGGGCCCCATGGGGAACTATTTGTCCACAGCATGGTGGAATATAGTTTCTTCACTGGGAGTTTGTTTGGGATGAATGAATATCCAATCCCATGTGCTTTTTCGAGAGGATCTCTATGACACAATACATTTGATTTCTTTTCAAAATGGTGGTGTGGGTACCACAAAGCACCATTTGATTGCAATATATCTAAATGTATTATTTTCCTCAGGAGTCTGATTCAATTGAATGAATAGCCGATACTGTCTGTTTTCTATGAGGATCATCTAGGTGTGATCTATTTTTTATCTGAATCTGTTTCTAAGAGGCATGTTGGTAGAATTATGTTTTCACCATTCAGATCAGTAATGAAAAATGTGCACTCGGTAGCCTTTTGTCTAAAAGATCCACGTACTTTGGGAGTATGATGGAATTCCTTATGGGAACTACTTCATAGTTTTGTACACAAATATGTCTAGGAACAGGGTAGGGTGATGAGGTGGTGTCACACTTTATTTGGACCCCACATGTGTTCTGTACTACTCTATGAATATTTTACATATCGTATCTATTTTAGTTGAAAACATATTTTGTCATGCATACAGAAAATCCTGAGTGTTTTTAGCATATAATGTGATGGTTCCCTCCATGATGGATTTTGAGATGCGATGAGAGATGATATAAGTGATATTACTATCTAAGTTGATGATCAATATTCTAAGAATGATTCTTATTCAAGGTGATTCTTGATGAAAGTCGTGATATGGAAGAATCACTCGAGTAGTACTGGGCATACCCTCTAGTGGGACTGAGTTTTGGCATTCGTGATGTTCATTATGAGGTACCATCCTCAGGGGATGAATAATGTATTTCCATGACGTTTTTAGTGTGGAACCCTACTATCAGGCTTGTTATGGGTCCTGAACAACACTATAGTGAATCCTCCAGCCTCTATGGGGATGGGTCCTCAACAAAAATATAGTGGAACCTTCCATCCAGGCAGTGGATTCATCCCTATCCACACAAGAGTGGAACCCTCTTATTGTGATGGGCATGGTACCTCAATCTATTTTGAGTTTAACCCTTCAGTCTTGTTAGAGAAGGGTCCTTGATGACAATAGAGTGGAACCCTCCAGCCGGGATAAGCATGGGTCCTTGACCTTGTGGCATGATCTCTTGACTGTGAAACACAATTACAAGACACGATTTGATTTGACATTGGACATTCTATGAAGAGGGGCTCTATTATTACCAAGACGTGTGCTTGTGATGCCAAAAAACCAAGTGGGCTAGACAGGCCTTCCCAAAGCGGATAATATAAATGTTTGGTGATTGATTCCCTTTGACATGCAGTTTAGAGAATACTTGCTTGATGTTGGGAATCGATGGTGGTTACATCATGAAATGTTGGGTGCACTTTTTTCCGAGGTTGACCTATAGAAATGGAGATACCCTCACTCCCTTGATTTGGATTCATTGGTTGAGAATATATTTATCCTAATTTTTGTACCCACTCCTTGGGTTTAGAAAACACTCTTTCCAGGAGAGGTAATGATGTGTGAGGCATGCCAGGTGATTTCTGTTTCTATCTTATAATGGTCTGATGAGTCACAATCCAGATATATGTAAAGAATACTTGGTGAGAAATTTATCTTTTCACTACTTCTAGCTCCTTTTTCTTGGATGATCTTACCTTACTGTCTCGTTTAGTTGAGATAAACTCCTATATTGTACCATGTTCAATATACTGGTCCCCTATTAAGTATATCCTTTGCTGCTCCCCTATCCTTTGAGGCTTCGGACTGTGTATTTTTATCCTCACCCAATCTTGGGAATTTTCGTCACTTTGTGTACACTTATAGATGACATGCATGGTGATCGTGACTTTAGAGGATCTTAGGGATATGGGGTGCATGGAAAAAATGCAGTGGTAATATCTTGGGATTCGGGAGTGGGACTCTTGCAGATGATTTACATTATCAACATGTTGTTGCATTGTCACACTTTTTTGTTTAGGCATACATTTTTTCCATTTCCCTATCAATTTACTATTCTATAATTATTCTATTTAGAGGTCAATTCTTTTTTAAGGTTTATATATAGCAGTTTTTTATCTTTTTTTATTTACCGTATGAACTTTATCTTTGAGTTTGTTGTGTGTGTGTGTGTAAGTTCTTAGGAAAATACCTCCCTGATTTTTTGTGACTTCATTTTTGTCGCTTGCCCCTGGCCTATAGAGGCGGGCATGGGGTAGTTGAAGCTCAAGACCTGGAAAGTTTCTAGTTGTGAAAAAGTGGTATCAGAGGTGGTTCGACAATTAGGATGTTGTTCTGAGGTTTCCTTAAAAAGGACTTCATTGGGTTTAAAGAAACAGAGACAACATGTCTCGAGAGCAACTCTCAGGCTAGGTAGTCCAACAGTGGTGTGGTGGAAACTATATCCATTCACTAGGACAATGATTACCTACCTGTTGACCCAGCATGCTGAGATACTTCTTGCAGGGACCAACAGTACATGCATCATATAGGATTGGGTCTTTGACTATTCTTCTTGAATCTTCTCCCCATTATAGCTAAGATATATGTGTGTGTGTGTCCTTATTTGACCATGATACTCCTTAATCAAATTCAAGATACCTCTGTGACGATAACCATCCAGGATATGATCTTTGGTTTGTGATGATTATTCCTTGAGAGACGAGGCCTTGGTTTGGGATCCAACATATGATTCCCCTTTCACCAGGTGTGCAGTTAGAAGAACCTCCACCTGTAAAGAAGTAGTTAGTACCAGCAGCATAGGCCTATTAAAAGTGCAGGATGAGCATGATTCATGAGTTCTAAGGACCGAGACTACTGAGGTTATTTGGTAATATATTCCTTATGATAATAGAGGTTTGGTAAGATAATGTGGTTTTCATTTTCGTGATTGTGTGGAAACTATTAGATTAGATGTTTTCTTTGGCAACCGACCATCTTCTATGGAGCATCTTGGCATTGGTAGAGTTGGGTCATTCTGATGCATGATGATTCAATACTCTCATGGGAAGACATCAAGTTGTTGTTTTGTGAGTAATACTACCCCTCTTACATGCGTTCCATTTGAGTTCAAGAGCTCATGCAGTTTTTACAGGGAGGGATGAATGTAACTGTGTATGCTAGTGGGATCACATACATTACACACTAATCCAAACATGGGACATGATTGCTTGTTTCAAGCATAGAGGTTCGAGCAGGGAATCTGTGGAGTGATCTATGTTCACAGAGTGCTCTTGTGCATCCTCACCTTCCTTGGGTTTAAAAAGTAGCTAATTATGGAAAAGAACATTATGTCAGAGGGGCACTAGTTAACTAGTTTTCGCAGTGGGCATAACAGAGATGGGATGTTGGCCACTACTTGTAGACGTCAGTTAAAAAGGCCTCAGTGTAGGAGGACTCCACTTGAAAAAAATCATGAACATGGTCAGGGATAACCTAGATCACTAAGACAACACTGGGATGACTATTACATACTTGTGATGTGTGAGTTCACATGGAATGGGAATAACTAACTACATGTATTGAAATTTCTAGGTAGTTGGTAGATGCATCTCAACGATAGAGGAAATTTCATGATTAAGGATCTCCCAGGTGAGCACATAGTGTTACCCAAGGAAGCAGTTTTGGCAGAATCATAGGAAGAACTATTGTTAGTGGATGACATTTCAAGGACCTTCCACCACCACTAGTCAGCCCACATCTGGCGTAGGGAGCTATCTGTTGGTGCCCCCAGTAGTTTCATGCTATGGTTGTTTATAATTCTGCAACACACTAGCTAATAAGAGGTTTGCCTTATTCATTTTCTACATTTTTAGAATAACTTGATTGATTCCACGTGAGGTAATCTTTTCTTCCAACTCCTTCTCTAGGTGTTACTAGGGTGACATGGGACATTGGCTAACCTTGTGTTGGTGCAATGAATGGATGAGGAAGTGGGGTTCTTCCCCCAACAAGACACTTTTTTTAAGAAAGAAAAACTGCGAGGGTGAGTCATTTTCACCAAATGTAGATAGTATCGAGGTGCATTGGATGAGTCCTTATGATTTGTGCATTTGGGAGGAGTTGTGCAGTGGAGTTTCATAGTAGGTCCTGGATTTTCCATTGGAGTTTTTATACTTCACCTCCTTTTTTCTGGTAATTCCAATAGTGGTATTAGAAAAGTTCTTGTTTTAGTTATTACTCACCTTTCAAGAGGTTAAAGGACACTCGGGGTATTCCACATGCTTTCCATGTCTATCCTCTAGCGGTAGGATGAGTTTACTCAACTACCCTATATGTTAGTAATGTAGGTTCTCAACGTGAAGTTGTGATACAATAGTTATCAAGTACTATTTAAGGTGATAGAGGCCCCATGAACAACACTATGTGACTCCTTATCTGGTGTCGGTAGTGGAAGTCTTCACCTAGAGGATGTGAAGATGTTTCCTTATGGGAGTTTTCTTTTTCATTTGTTTAGAACAAAAGTGTATTAAGTACGTCTTCACACAGAGAGACATGAATCTAAGGTGGTGATATTGGTTGAAATATATGTAGTAATACGACCTTTAGGTAGTATATAATCTAGAAAAATGAAGTTTTGATACTGATTTCCTTAGTAGGATATCGCAGGCTTGCAAAATTCTAGATGTTTCAGAGAATTTAGCTTCCCTAAAACTGAAACTGGTGGCGTAGGAGGGTACAGTTTTCATCAGTTGATGGTGTAGAATCCTTTTCCCCTTGAGTGTATACGAGGTTCTAGGTTTTAAGACATCATATTATAAATCTATTGTGAACATATATCCTTAATTGTTTTACCAGATCAATATTCTAAATGAGGGAATCAAAACACCCTATTATAGGTAAAAGTTGTGATTCTAGTTGTGATATGGGATGTTGAGGTTAGACAGGGGTGTAAAACTATCCCTTGAGTTTTATCAGTCCATTCAAGACCTTGTAAATATATGGCGAGGTTTCATATCTCCTTGACCAACACAAATAGATGGAGTGGCCACAAGACATCCCACACATGTCACAGCTGGGGAGATTCGAGAATTATTTCTTCTAATGTCATCAGTAAGAGAGAACCTTATAAGGATGAACCATTACTTTGGTTTCTGTGTTGTGGTAGAATGGAAACATGCAGTTTTTCCTAGGAATGGGATATCCATGGGTGATCAGAGTATCCCGAGTTGTTTCTATTGTTTTTCTTTACGGGGAAGAACAACATAAATGAGGCAATGATGTAGAGACCCAGTTTTTTCTTTGTTATACTTTAGAATATTCCAACATATATTACCATATCTTGGTATTGAGATGGTGTACATTTCCTAGGATCAGTGTGCCCTGAATAAATTACACCAAAATATTAATTTTTTTATACTATTCTTATGATTGAAATGGGATATCTCTTAAATATTTCATTAGATCATAAACCTGAGACAACAGTTGGGCCCAAAACACAGTTTTTACACTTGGTGTGATATAAAATAATTCATCACATGAAGTTCAAACCCCTTGGTCATTAGTGATATATTAAAATATATAATTAATTTATTAATACATTGATTTAATAGTCCAATCCCAAATAACTCTCATATGGAATCTAGGATCAGAAATATGAGACCATGGTTGAGTTTGGAGAATTTCATTTACCCAATGGGGGGTGTAAGCTTGGTCGACCCATGCCTTCTGTAGAAAAAGTACTGGAGAAAAAAACCACACAAAATTTATTAAATAAAATTGGTTTATTTTAATTTATATTTCAATTAACTTTTAAATGTGGACATAGAATAAATATCTGACACCACTGTTGAGTTTTTTGTATGGTGTTTCCCCTAGTGGCGACCTCGGTTGAGAGCGTGCATGAGATTCAAATTTCATGACCATGTATTTTTTCTTATAAATATGGGATTTGATAATTGAGATAGATTTCTCTCATTTCTCTCTCGGGCAATGGATCTATGGCCACCCACAACTCGACATCTGATCTTCATTAGATCATGATGAAAATGCAGGCGATAGTAGATCAAAGAACATTAGACACAACAGTGGATCCAATTTCGAGGTAGGATTTCTATTTTGTATTCTTTAGCCCCCCAACAGAATCATTTTCTGTCATTTTATTTTTTAGATTATGTTTTATGTTTTAAAATTCATTGTTGATGGTCAAACTAACAACGACCATCGTCTGTTTTGATTTGGGATCACCTGTTCATCGCGATATCTATTTTTTCCATCCTTCTTCAATGATAAAAATTTATCCATGGACAAAAGACCTCCAATCATGGAACTAGATGCTTATATTTGATGCTATTGACCCAATGGGATATGATCACTTCCTGGATTCGAGTTTCGGGAATCATAGGAAGTGCAACGGAGAACAGAAGAGAAAATTACTTTTCACCACACCAAAATGTAGACGGATAGTCAAGCGGTGGTTGGAACAGTGCATGTCTCATCCCATGGAGTTAAGATCTGATCCCAAATTGAAATTTGGTTCACCAGTGTGTTGTAGTGGTCCGCATAAGTTTTTACAGCACAGTTTCTTGCAAGGGAGGTGGAAAATGTTTGCGTGATAGCTGAGCATAGAAACAGGCAGCGGCACAGATATGGGCTTAGCGATAGGTAGTGACATAGCGGCTATCAGCATCATGATGGCCACATGCATCGAAAATAGGGGCATGGGCAGGTGATGGTGGTGTGGTGTGCTAACTAGCAGTGTGCCAGCTAGGTGATCTAAACTGGCCATTCTGGGCCGGTCTATGGCTTCGGACCGATGTTTTTTTATTAAAAACCCCATATCTCTCAAACAGAGGTCCTGTTTTACTTGATATTTTCGGTCACGCAACCCTATATTCAAGGAGGAACTTTGGAGTCCACATTTAGTGAATTTATCCCACAGTTTATGATTTAGGATACAAAACATATGATTTTATCATAAATTATACATTTATTACTATTCGGAAAACTTGCATCGAACCGTACGTCTGCATAAGATGTCTGATTGATGTGTCGTCAATAGTGTTGTGACCCTGAAGTTAAGGTGGACATATGAAGACTAATATTTTATGCTTAAACAAAATTTTGGGGTGTAGGCCCAATGAACCCTATTTTGGGTGTTTGTGGTGAAATGTCACTTTTTCACTAGGTGTCTATTTGGGATGAATGAATTGTTGATCCCGTGTGGTTTCTGAGGTGTCAGACTAGTTTGATCCATTTATGTGTTTAGTGATCAAGGCGTGGGCCCCATGAGACACTATTTTTGCACAACACAATGGAGTGATGTTTCTTCACCAAGAGTTCATTTGGTATGAAAAAATATCAAATGTTGTGTGCTTTTCTATGTGTATTTTCAATGAAACATTCCATTTTATGTGTTTCGGAATCGTGGCATGGGCCCCATGAAGCACTATTTTTGCACAATATTTCTAAATGTAATTTTGTCATTGGGGGTCTGATTCTACCAAATGAGTTGTCGATCATGCTAATTTTTTTGAAAGGACCATGATGGTGTGAAATTTTTGGTTATCAGTGTCCATTTCTAAGAGTCAGGTTAGAAGAATTACGTTTTTCCCTTCGAATGAGTAATGAGAAATGTGCACTTGTCAGCCATTTGGCTAAAGGTTCCATGACCTATAGAAGTACACTATCAGGCATTTTAGGTACCAGTTCAATGTTTACTACCCGAATATGGATTGGTACACATCTGGGCATTGAGGTGGGGTCACACGTCATGTGGACCCAACATGCACCTTATACTACTCTACTATGATTCTACCTCTCATATCTACTTCTGTTTGACTCAAATTTTGGCATGCGTGTAGCCTATCCAATGTGTTTTTGGGTTAGAACATGATGGTTCCTGTCATAGTGGATTTTTTCATGGAATGGGAGATCTCTTAATGTCATGCCTATCTGAGGTGATGCTTGATGTTCTAAGAATGACGCCTATTTGAGGAAAATCATGATGATAGTTGCAGTCCGAAGTAATCACTTTAGTTGTACTTGTCTAACCTACCAGTGGGAATGGGTTTTTTCTATCTCTTTGAACTTAATAAGTTACCATCAAATAGGTATGGACAATGGAGTTCCTCAATGTTTCTATAGTGGAACCGTCCTAATGGTATTGTCTTGAGTCCTCAACAACACTAGAGTTGAACCCACCAGTTGGTCTCGGGATGGGTCCTCAACAACAATATAAGGTATCCCTCTAGAAAGTATAGGGATGGATCCTCAACAACACTAGAGTGGAACTCTCTAATCTAGCTAGGCATTGGTCCTCAATCTATTTTGACGAGAACCCTCCAGTCGGGCTGGGGATGGTTCCTCGATGATACTCGAGTGGAACCCTCCAACCATGCTATGAATGAGTCCATGACCACGATACACAATCTCTTGAGAGTGTGACATAGTAAAGAGACATGATTTGACATGACTTTGGACTCTAAAGGAAGAGGGTCACTTTTCCAACCAAGAGGAATTCTTGTAATGCTACCTAAAACCATTTCGGCAAGATAGACCCACCCAAATAGTATAATATCAATATGAGTTGATTTATACCCTTTGTCTTGTAGTTCAAAGTAGATATGTGGGAATCTAGGCATTAATGGTGTTTACATCTAGAATTGTTTCCTACTCTATTTTCATAGGATGATCTAGTGGGATGGAGATACCCTTATTCCCTTTTTAGGCATATTTAGTATAGAATACATTTATCCAGGTTGTTGTACCCACTCCTTGGGATTTGGATACTCTCCTTCCAGGAGAGGTGAAGATGCACAGGGTATGGAACATGCTTCCTGTGTCTAGAATCTCATGGTTAGAATAGTCTACTATATTTCTATAGGTATCAAAGACTCATTGAGAAGTTCATATTATCACTTTTTCTAGTTTCTTGTGATTGGATGAGCTTAAATTACAATCACATTGCGATGAGGTATACTCATTCACTTTAAATTAATTCAATTTACAGATTCCCTCTTCATTACATCTTTTGTTTCTCCCTTTAGCCTTAGAGACCTCATACTGAGTATTTTAAAACTCACCAATAATTGGGATATTCCTGCACTTGATGTGACCTTGCAGATGACGAACAATTTTATTGTTCCCTCATAGGAGCTTAGGGATGCGTAATTCTTGGACCGTGTGTGGTGGTCGTAGCATGGAATTCAAGATTGGGAATCACCTGGTTGTTTTACATTTTCCTTCTATTGTCTAGTTGGTTGACTTTTCCATTTCAGCATGTAGTTTTTTCATTTTCATTTTTGTTTACATTTCTATACATGTACTATTTAGGGATTGATGCATGCTTGAGGTTTATATATAACAGTGTTGTATCTTGTTTTCTTTTTCACTATGCACTTTTCATTGAGTTGGTTGTTTGTGTGTGTAAAGGTTCTTAGGAAATGGATTACCTTTGTTTTTTGTTCCTTCAACTCTAGTCGCTAGCCTGTGACCAATGGGGGCGGCGGCTTGGTGTAGTTATGGCTCGAGCCTGAGCATGGTTCGGGTCATGATAGTGTGTTTAAAAGTAGTTGTACCCATAAATACCAAACATAATATAATTTAATAAATGATTTAAAAATGATAAATTATGTGTTGTAGTTTTATAAATCCAAAATGCTTATTTACTATTTTCAAGATAATATAATTATTTAAATGGAAATTTATTTTCAAGAAATAGTTTCATAAATTAATATTTTGTGACCATAATTAAATTTTCAATGTTTATAAAATTAGTTATAATTTAAAAGTATGTAAATTCTATGTAAATGATGATTTAAAATAAAATAATATTTATAATATTTAGAAAATTATTTTCAAAAAATATTGTTCATTATTGAAATCTAACACTTCAAAAAAAGGGGAAATTTTTGTAATTTTATAAAATATTTGGATTTTTGTGAATAGTGAAATACAGAAATTTACTGTGATTGGCAAATAAATTAATATTAGGGTCATGTATGATGTATGGATTATGTATGCAAGATAATATCAAATAATATTTCAACCTTTAATTTATTCACCCATGGGATTCAATTGTATTCACTTTCTTGAGACAAAAAATAACCAAATTAAAAAAAATAAAAAAACGCACCTCCCCACCCATATAAATACATCCCCTCACCACCTTTTGTCCTCACACCTTTTGAGCCATGAATAATTTTCGAATTATGGCCAATACTCTTCCCAATCCCTAAAACCACGTCTATGATAATTCCTTCTCAAAAAAATTAATAATCCATTTTACATATGGATAATCTCAATAAGAAGAATTTTAAGAAGTAAAATCCTCTTCAGTTTTCATATAATTTCATTTCATGTTCTTTTATTTTCTTATTATCTCCCCACCTCCACTTATCCAAAAATCATGATATCATTATTATCTTATATAGATAGATTTTTTTATTTTAAATCATTAATCTACCATCAGACCTCTTCTCCTCTTCCTTTTATTCAAAAAATGAAAACATTGTCATTGATGTGTTGATTTATCACCATCGAGGGTGACATGTTTTTAGTTTCATTTACTACCTTTATGGATAGTCAAATAACCATTATAATGGTTGAAAAAGATCATAAAATCCATGTTATAATTTTTTTATGTTTTGGAACTACCAAATATATAAAATATTAAATAATAATAAAATGATTTTGTTGTGATCGAAGACCACCAAAATTAATCTAAATGATTATCATTAAAATTTTATCCAATGAATCATCCATGTATATGGGAAAAAAATAATAAATAAGGATAATTAAACAATCAAAAGTTCAATAGTAACATATATTTTCTTTTATATGGAATTATTTTTATTTTACATGATCTTCCATACATGTATATAAGTGAACTAATCCTGAAGACCAATAAAATGAACACTCTCCAATGTCGAAATTGAGCTCTATAACTCGTTAAAATGGCCATAAATTAACTTAATTAAATTATAATGAATGTAATACATGTAAAATAGGTTTTGGAGTTAGTAATTAATTTATTTATTTTTATTATCTCGGATATTAAATTTAATATATCATTCAGACATAAGGTAAGGTGATTCTTGAACACAATTACTTTTATTTGAGTAATTCTTCTTTCTTGTCGAATTTTAGCATTGATGTTCATTTAATACACCTAAAATATAATTTCCTTGACCTTAAATTTTATTTTATTTCATATTGATGCTTACAATATTATATTGTGTCTTTGATTAATATACATTCTATCTGACATACAGGATAATGTAAATGTTATGATGTGACTGGTGAGGCCATAATTATATAGTGTTCCATTACATTGGGTAATGAGTTGTTTCTCATTAAATAAAGGGTAATATTGGTTAATATTATTCTATATTAGTTAAAAATAATGATTAAATTTCTCATATATATAAAATTATTTAAACAAAATGTTGTTTATTTTTGAATTATACATTTAAAAAAATGGTTACAATGATTTTTTGGGATTTTTCTTAAATAAATTAATTTTTTGTGAATATTGAAATATTATAATATACAGTATTTATTATGTACATTAATTTTTTAGGAATCTATGATGTATAGAAGAATTAAGCATCATAATATCAAATAATCCTTATCCATTTACTATATTTATTCATGGGAATAAAAACAAATCATAGTATTGAGACAAAATTATAAAATAATGAATATAAAAATAAAAAACACCACTATCCTCCCATTTAAATTCCACCCATCTCCACCTCTTCTCCTCAAACCTTCCTGAAATATATGAATTTCAAATTTCATTCTAATCATCATACCAAGACCTTACCCATGTCTCAGACCCTTGGGTCTCAACTAAATGAAATGGCCAATTTCCCTTTGGAGTTTCTCAATGAGAACAAGTTCAAGGGGTAAACCCTATTCTGTTAAAATTTAATTTATTTTCATGTTCTTTTCTTTTCATATTATCTCATATCATCTCCTTATAAAAGTGGAATGATAACATGGGTATCATATAAAATCTATAATTTAATATTTTAAGTGGAGTAATCCATCATCAAACATCTTCAACTACTCATTTTATTCTAAAAATCCAAATGTCGTCCCTGTGGTGTTGATTTATCTCTTATGAGGGTGAAAAGTTTTTATTGTCCATTACCTCCAACAATGATTTTCATAAATCTATTATAATAGTAGAATAATATTTTAAATTTTTTTTTCACAAATTAATTATGTTATGGGACTTATACATAAAAAAATATTAAATATTAAAAAAATTGAGTTCATTTTAATGAAATTTTGTCAAATTTAATATATATAGTTATCATTAACATTTTATATGATGAATCATCCACATATATATGAAATAAAATAATATATATTTCTATATAAAATATTTATGTTTACTAATAACATATAATTTAAATTATGGAGACTTATTCTTCTTTTTCATGATCTTCCATACATATATACAAGCGAACTGATCATGAAATCCAAGAAAAATATACTCTTGAAAACAATGAAATTGAACTCTATAAGTTATCAAAATGGATAGAAACAAACATAAATAAAATATAAAGAATCAAATACATATAGAAGAGGTTTTTGATTTAGTAATTAATAAATTTTATTTTATTTTACATGATATTAATGTAATGAATGAATTCAGAAATATAGTAAGTGGACTCTCAAAAAAAAATTTGTTCTTTCACTTATTCCTTTTTCGTGAAATATTTTAGTACGTATATTATTTCAATATTCATAAAAGATAATTTCATATTATTTCCATTTTCATTTTTAATATATAAATTCTTATAATGAAATTTTATGAAAAATGAAATGATTTTCCCAAAATAACACTTCTTAAAAAAACACATGTTTTACATCTCTTGTGATTTTCTATTCTTCACTCAAGAACGATGATTATTATAACAAGTATGTTATTACATTTTTTTTTTGTGAACCACAAGGATTATTTATTAATGTATTATTTATGAAATTATCATGAAAACTATTTCCATTCCATGGGCTATTTTATGTCTATGCTTGATATATTTTATTCTTGGAATGTATGATTATGTAAATGTTATGATGTGACTAGTGCACGGGAAATAATATATCTCTCCAATGCATTGGGTAATTTGATGTAACAGCCCAAAAAAATTAATGGAATTTTTTCACTTAATATAATTATGTTATATATTATTAAACATATATATATCATATTGATCCTAATTAAATCAACATCTTAATAAATAATGAATGAAATAAGTAATATTTCAACAAATTGAGAAACAAATCCTAATATAATAGTAACATGACCCTTAGAATATTAACATGACCATTAGAAATATTAATTTATCCAATATAATAGTAAATTCATTATAACTACCCAAAATTTTTAATTATATTTGTTTCCTAATATTGTGTGTTATTTTATATTATACACAACAAAACTAAATCCTTTGATTTTTGAAGTGGGTATATTTAAAATGAGACCATTGGGTTTCGACTGTTATATGACCGTTAGTCAATATAACCTTTGGAAAATATAATCCTAAGGTTGTGTTTTTATAAATATGGTTATCATGGTTAATTAATATAGAAAAAATATTGAATGGCATCATCCAGTTGACTCGATACATATGAATCCCATCTGTCAGAGCTTGGGAAGGAGGTAACATCACTGGGCTTTGCTCTGAACCAAACTTAATCCGAACATCAACATATGAAGCTTGAATGGAATCGACTAAGGAAGAAGTTCAAGTTGAGATAAATCGCCACTCAGGAAATTTTTTCTGAGCCACCCTAATATTCTATCACCACAGCACACCTAACACTTAGGTCATATGCTGGTGTTATAAGGGGATATGTAACAAGACCTTAGCTGCTTTGTGTAATCCATTTTTTTTAAATAAAACTTTTATTTATTATTATGGATATGTTTTTAAATTTTAAATATCCAAATAAATATAGGATGGGTATTATTGAAGAATTTAAGAAAAAAGGTTATGTGAAAATATTTTTTTCCATTAAATATTTAATAATGTTAAATGATTTTCAAAAAAAAAGGTCTTTGACACTTGTGATCAATGAGGAATTTTGAATCTAATAAATCATCTTGGTTTTTAGTGAAAAGTATGTATGAATAATAACATAACCATGTGAATAGTAATGAATACTAATGAATAGTATATTGGAAAAAAAAATAGAAACTTCACCCATGAATGTATAAATACAATTTAAACATCTTAAAAGTGAAAAAATGAACATAATAAATGTTTTGGTATTTTTTTGTCAGAAATATTTTTTTTACAATTTTATAATTAATTCAATGATTTAAAATGGAAATATATTTTCATAAAAGTTAATCATAAATTTATACTTTCTTGTATTATATTAGTACGAAAATTTTATGGGACATTGATTACTTTTTTAAGGTGTTGCAAATTGAGTTATTGATTTAATGTTGTATTTTTGGAATAAATAATGATATTATTTAAAAATAAAAAAAACTAATTTTTATATAATTTTCATAAAATGGAGTTCATTTTTGAATTCAGAACATCTATATTAGGTTAGGGTGAATTTGTGGGATTATTCTGAAACAGTTTATTTTTCAGTGAATAGTTAAAATGCAGTTTTGAGTTTCTGGTGTTTAATGACATCGTCAATGATGTAATAATTATGTAATAAGTCTGGTAAACTTATGAAGAGTAATATATTATATGAGGTGTCCCAGTGTCCAATACTATGGGAAAATTCCTTGGGAAAGCCCACGGTTTTTCCAATACCACCGACGTGGTGTCCCTTGGAAATTAATAATTTATTCCCTCACTTATCTTATAAAACCATGTCATTCCTTCACCCATTTAATTAAAAATTCATCCTCAAAGAAGTTCTGTTATTTTTACCTCTCATGTAGTCCCCCCTAGGTTCCCTCAAGCCACCCAAGGTCCCGACCATCAAGCTTTCATAGTTACACATCAAGGTAAGTGAATCTTTCACCCTCCTCTTTTAAGCCATGACTTCCTATATGTTGTGTATTCTAGTTTCCATCTATTTATGTTTAGGGAATGTTCTCATATGTTTTAATTACTGTAAATATAATGTCTAATCCTTGATAAACTCTTTCCGGTCTCATCAACTTGTTTTATAAAGTTTTACATGACGCCGTTAAGCTGTCAAATTTCTCATAAAAGAAATTGCATTTTTTCGTTTCCTTCATGTTTCCTTTTCATATGGTATTTCATTTAAATATCCATAAAATGATCTTCTTTTGTACCCGTACTATATTCTGAATTATTTATGAGTGTCTGACCCTTTTCCCCTCTCTTCATATTAGTTTCTAAAACCATTTTATAGAGCTATTATGCTGCAAAAATTTCGTCTCAAAATTTCTCTCTTTTTTTCTGTAAGAATTATCTTGTTTTATTTATTTGAATAACCAGACCTATGTCATTTCTATGGGTGTTAATAGATACAAAAAAACTATATATTTTATTCTAGAATTTACATACATTTTACCCTCACTCCCCTTCTATGGGTTATGAATGACATAACGATCTTATTTTTAAGCACTTTTAAAACATTGCGATTTTGAAGTAAAACCCATTTTATTTACTCTATTAGGGTTATTTATAAAATATTTGATTATTATATATGCAGATAACATGAAAATAAAGACATATTATGTGTGTGACCTCATAGCGCTCCAATTAATTGTGTAAATAATTAATCTCTAATGATGACAATTTTCACAATAACTTGGTAAATATCCTTGGTAATATTTATGACACCTCAGTCATAAACCTTGGTGATATGTTCATGAATGTATTGATGAAAATTTATAGCCACATATTCAAGTTAGGATTCATGTTATTTTTATTATTATATTCCTATTCTTCAATTTCTCATGCCTTTATGACTTTTATCATGTTCTTATTAATATTGCTCAAGATCACATGTCAACTATTTCACTTGTTTTCCTTACTAAGTCTTTTTCTCACCCTTTCCATTGATGTATGACTCCAAGATATAAGATGCAGTAATTTTACATAGGATTAACCTATGATGAAGCATTAATAGGGGTTTAGAAGAATGTTTTATATTTTTTCTAGTTATTATGTTCTTGATTTCCATGACACTAGACTTTAATGATCCTCTATTTGTAAAATGTAATGAAAAGTTATGTAATAAAAAGGAGGCATGTCATAGTTGGTATAAAAGGATAGTTTAGTTATTTATGTGAATTAGGATATGAAAACATTAGGAATTATCTTATATAAAAGATTAAATATAGGAAAATTTATTGATATTTTGGTGAGTTTTGAGTAATTGGTTTATCAAAAAAATACATCCATGACTAGATAGTAGGAGGTAAAGGAGGCTCTGGCATAGAGGTACCTTGGAATGAAAACTCCGACCAGGAGTTTTGGGCTATACCCAGGGTATCCTAGTACATGAAAACATGTCTAGCTGAACTCTTGGTTATAAAACTCTCGGGGGATATGTTTGGTTAATGATAATATTTTTATGAATCATTATAAAAGATTTATAGAGAAATGTAATTTTTTAAGAATGTTTTAATACATAAAATCCCATATAGATAAATGATTCATAAATGGAATACACTTCACATTATGATTTTATTATTTTAAAAATTGATGGAAATATAAGGAACCGTGCAAATGGTAACCACAATGGACCATGCCCTAACGGCTATCCGATGGAAGCCAAAATGGAAACATTCTTGCGAATGATGAACCAACTGACTCATGTTTTGCAAAAGAAATTGAATCATGACGAGAGGCCAATATCACTAAAAAGGGAACAACATTATGTTGATTCCTTTATGCATCATGTATCACTAACCTTCATTGGATCGGCCGACCCATTGATTATTGAACAATTGATCAGCTCTATAGAGAAGTGCTTTTTTATGCTTCAATGTTCAAAGCAAGAGATGGTCACCCTGGCTGTCTATCGCTTAGAAGTAGATGTTGATTAGTGGTGGGAACTCATTAAAAACACAAGGAAATACGTGTAAGTTGAATAAATGGAGTGGGAAGAGTTTAGAGGGATATTTTTTGTAATTATTTCTCTTGTTCCATGAGAACTAGAATGGAGAAGGTGTTTCTTGAGTTGAAGTATAAGGAGAATGAATCCGTCAGAAGCTATGAGATGAACTTCACCCAGCTTTCATGTTACACCTATATCATTGTCATGGATCCAAATGGAAACGTTGATAGATTCTTCCGTGGACTGAGACCTCATCTTCGGAAGAATTTAGCCAACCGAAATTATGAATGCTATGCGGAGATTGTGTGAAGTACAATGAAAGTCAAACTGAAGTTTGGTGAGATGTAGTGGTCTCATAAATCCAATCACAAAAGCTGATCGATGAAGCCAAGATTATGGAGGATATATTACCAAGGAAGAAGAGGAATTAAAGTGAAACCTCTCACGTGTAATAAATGTGGGAAGAAGCATTCGGGGAACTGCCTACTCGAGAGTAGGAAATGAAATAAGTGTGGAAGAGAAGGCCACATTGTGAGGAATTTTTGTACTAAGGTGAAACCTCAACTTCCAAACACTAATGACAAGGGGAAGATGGTGCAGGCCCTACCTAATGTACAGTTCTTTATGTTTGGTCAACTCGGGCACCTTTCCAATGACTGTCCAGATCCAAAAATAGTGGAGGGGAACCACCATCAGCCTCAGCAAAGGCCAAGGGAGAAAGGTCATGATTTTTCTATCATGATAGTTGAAGTTGACACTCCTAATGATGTGGTAGTAGGTACTCTTATTGGTCTATAAATTATATCAAGTACATTGTTTGATTCTGGTTCTACGCATTCCTTTATTGCCTACATGTTTACAATGAATTTAGAATCAACCCCCGACTTGCTAAAAGTAGAGTTATCAATAATGACTCCTGCTAGGATTATCCAATCATCACCAGTGTTTAGAAACTCCAGTATTTACTTTGGTGAGAACAATATTATCGCAAATCTATTAGTCATTCCCATGATGGAATTCGAAATTCTACTAGGGATGGATTTTCACTCAAATTATAATTCTATGATCCAATGCAAAAATTATAGAAATATCAGAAGTTATTAATAGAAAACCTAAAGTTATCTTTCAAGGAGAGATATCTCAACCTGAACGTTGTCTATATGAACCTCCAATATCCTTCTTTATGGAATTGATCGGTGAAGAAGAAGAATGAAATGAGGTTTTGAGGATAGAAAATGTCCCCAACATCTAAGAATATGTTGGTGTATTTCCAGGGGAGTTGCCTAGACCTCCCACAAAAAGAGGTGTAGATTTCTCTATTGAAATCATATCTGGATCTCATCCAATAATGAAGACCCCGTATAGGATGGAAAATGTGATGTTAGAGGAATTAACGTAACAACTCATAGATCTATTGGAGAAGGGTTTTATCTGACCGAGTGTGTCTCCTTGGGGAGCACATGTTCTCCTTATGATGAAGAATGATGGATTGATGCAGCTATGCATTGATTATGGAGAACTAAATGCGATCATAGTAAATAAAAAAATACCATATTCCATGAATTGATGACTTATTTGAAAAACATCATGGGGCTCAATTATTCTCTAAGACTGATCTTTGATCTGGTTATCATCAATTGAGGGTGATGAAAGAAGATATTCCAAAAACTACATTCCGGTCATGATATGGTCATTATGAGTTTTTTGTTATGCCTTTTGGACTAACTAATGAACC
Source organism: Viscum album (assembly GCA_963277665.1). Lineage (NCBI taxonomy): Eukaryota > Viridiplantae > Streptophyta > Magnoliopsida > Santalales > Viscaceae > Viscum > Viscum album. The sequence goes on from OY728160.1 coordinate 716,281,185, forward strand.
TGATATTTTTATGGATTGGATGAAAATGGTCTTTAAGGACTACCTTGATAACTTTTTGGTAGTTTTTATTTATGATATTCAGATAAATTCCAAAAGTTGTGAGGAGTATGTGGATAATATAAGGGTTATTTTTCAAACTCTATGGAAGGAGAGGATTTTGGGTATGGTCAGTAAATGTGAATTCTAGTTACAACAAGTTTCTTTCTTGGGGTACATGCTAATTAAAAAGGGAAATCATAAACCCTAACACATTTATTTCTCAACCATAACTGCTAGATATGATTAAGAATGCTCAAAAATAATATCCTTTGTTATATAAGAAGTTTGAGGCTGTGAAGGATGGGATGTTTCCAGAGTTCAATACTGATCAAGAAGGTGTACTGAAATTTCCTACAAGACTATGTGTTCTATCTATTCCAGAAATAATGAAGGAGATGATGGATGAATATCATATCTTTACTTTCTATATACATCCAGGTAGCTGGAAAATGTATAGGGACCTTCTTGATCATTATTGGTGGGATAATACAAAAAGGGATATTACTAACTACATGTCAAGGTGCCTGGTATGTCAACAAGTGAGGGAGGAGTGACAAATTGATAAAGGGGTATTGCAACCACCACCCATACAGGCATGGATGTGGGGAAATATCACTATGGACTTTGTCACTAGTTTCTCCAGAACATCCAAAGGAAACAATGCAATATGGCTTATTTTAGACCATCTCAAAATGAAAGATGATTTTATCTCCATTAGAGAAGATTTCTCTCTTAATCAACTTTCCATGATTTATGTGTAGGAAGTGGTAAGGTTGAATGGAATTATACTTTCTACTGTATCTGATTGTGATCCAAGGTTCACATCAAAATTCTGGATAAGTCATCAACAAGCTCTGAGCACTGAATAGAAATTTAGTGTGGCCTATCACCCCCAAACTAATGGCCAATCTGAAAGGACTATTCAAACAATCGAGGACATACTTAGAACTTCCTCAATGGAATTTAAAGGTGTATCAGATAAACATCTTTGTTTAGTTGAGTTATCTTACAATAATACCTTCCGCTCGAGCATTCAAATGTCACCATATGAAGCTCTATATGGGAAGCGATGTAGAACTTCTACTTGTTGGGAAGAAGTTGGTAAGAGAAAGATTCTTGGGCCTGATCTTGGGAAATATATGACAAAAAAGGTCCATCCCATCCAGCAACACATTAAGGCTACTCAAATTCAGAAAAAGAGCTATGCCAAAAACAGTCGAAAGGACATGGAGTTTGACATTGGGGACAATTTCATTCTTTGGATTTCACCTTGGAAGATAGTCATGAGGTTTGGGAATAAAGGGAAACTCAGCCCTAGGTACATTGGCCCCTATGAAATCCTTAATCATGTGGGAGAAGTGCCTTATCGGCTTGTACATCCTCCAAATCTAGCACAAGTTCATGATTCCTTCCACATTTCTCTCTTGATGATGTATATACCTGACCCTTCAAAAGTACTAAATCCAGATTTGGTACAACTAGAACATGACCTGTCTTATAAGGAGAAACTGGTGTAGATCTTGGATCATACAGACAAGGTGCTACGCAACAAGACTACCCACCTTGTTAAGGTGTTGTGGTGGAACCACAAATGTGAAGAAGCCATGTGGGAACTGGAAAGGTCTATGAGATAGAAGTAATGACACATTTTATCATCATAGGATACGAGATAAAATTTCAGGGACAAAAATTATTTAACCGAGAAGAATGTAACAACCAGAAATTTTAAATTATATTTGTTTTCTAATTTTGTGTGTTATTTTATATTATACTCAACAAAAATATATCCTTGAATTAATGATGTGGGTTTAATTAAAATGAGACCATTGGGTTTCATTTGTTATATGATTATTGGTCAATATGACCATTGGAAACTATTATCTTAATGTTGAGTTTTTATAAATACGATTATCTTGGTTAATTAATACAGAAAGAAGATTAAATGGCCTCATCCAGTAGACTCTGGCCATATGATGCCCTCCTATTGTGTATAGACCCAAATCATGACGTAATAATACTTTTCCTTAATTTTGTGTAATACTTAATACATTACAAAAATATACACCCAAAGACCATATTAGTTTAGTGTCATTGGAAACTCAGAACATAATCTTCTAATCATGGTGAATGATCTTCAACATCTCCCATAAAGATCTTCCCCATTGGTTTTCTTACCTAAAACCTTTATTTATATCTTAGGGAAAGGAAAACATAGAAATGGTGAGCTCAAATGGTCATTAAGGGTAAACATGGAAAACATAAAACAATACATAAACATTTAAACATAAGAACATGAATATAAAACATCAAAATCATGATTAATGACATAAATCTTGTCAGTGCATAAGGCATACATAGAAAATGAACATTAACCATGATAAAATAGCATGAGAATAAAACATGTAATTGTGGAAACCATTAAGCACATGTTATATTTCCATAGTAGCCAAGGCATTTCTATGAAGACCATCCTAGTGGACAATGTCTCTTACTGAATTGAGTTCACTCCTCGTTCCAGTCCTATATCACTGAAATGGATTAACTTGTCATTCCATCCATGTCTATCTCATGAGATATAAATATTTACCCAATTAATTGTTGGGAGATATAGGTCACACCTGTCTCATAATGAAATTATTCTTACTTGTGCCAAAAAATAAACATAAAACATTCATCATAACCCAAAGAATAAAATGGGTTTCATAAACATCAACCGATCATAACATAACCCATATAAAACAAATAGATATCATTTCGTCATAAGAAGGACCAAACCATGTAAATAATATAGACATTATATTTGAAGCATATACATACTAAATAATGCCATCTTTTATGGAAAATAGTTTAGACAAAACACTTGAAATGAATTCTTGATGAAAATATCATTTCTTCTTCAAAGTCATTTTCTTTTCAGAAAACTCCATTAAATTTTAAAAGAAATGGATTTTATTGAAAATAATAATGAAATATTATAGAGGAAGCTTCATGAAAATTAGGTGTTATGAAACGGTAAAAATCCATTCATGTCGTATAAGTTAAAAAAACATTCTCCTCGTACTTTTGTAGGAAAAGTCAAAAAGTTCCTCATATGTTAAAAAAAGAAATATTCCTTCCATAACACAAAGTAAAAGTAAAAGAGGGGTAAAAATCACTTTAAACATACATTGATGAATATTAAACACAATACAAAAAACATTTTTATGGAAATGGATGAAAAATATAACCCCAGTAAATACATACGTATAATCAATCTCGGATAAAAATGAGATTTGAAAAATTATCCCTTAACTTAGGTCCAATTTCATTCATACATGTTTGAAACTCAGGTATAGTCGATTTAAACATATTAATAACTTGTAACAGAACCATAATAATATTTATGATATCATAAATGATTCACTTATGACTTTATATTACCCTTTCTTTTGTAAATTCCATGTTAAAGCAGCGTTTTGGGTAAAATTGTTTCATTTATCGTACATGTTTGGACTTGTTGTTCTTGATATTATTATTACATATATCATGATTTACTTACTTACAGAAAGTAAGACATTATTTATATATCATATATATTCAGTATATATATATATATTATAGATAGATAAATTAAATGAAACACACTGTTCTTGGAGACAGTAGGCCATAAGTACACATGAACGTTGTTTTCCTTTCCTTATTGACTTGAATGGATGTAATTAGATGATATATATATATATATACATAAATACAGTATCATTAGTATGATGTATATATCATTATTATTCATTATATATACTTTAAAATCATTCTTTAATGGTTAATATGGAGAATAAATCTCATCGTGTCGTGGAGATGGTAATCCGTACATACGCACGAGTGATGATATCGTTCCCATAATTATTGAATGGAATTGGAGTGGATGATATAATATCTCAGAATCATTATGATGTTATAATAACCATATATAGTTATTCTTTGCACCATAATACCTATCCATGTAAAGTGGTGGTGGAAAAATAGATTACACCACGGTGTGGTGATGGTATTCCATACGTACGCACGCGCGGTGATTTCGTTTTCTGTAGGATGTATAGAAGGTGAAATGGGATTGTTTCATATTTATAATAACATATCAGTATATTATTTATACTGATGTAATTACTTTATAATGTAACAACTAAAGAATAGGAAGTAGAACAATAATGAAATTTGAAAGAGTCGGTAGAAGAGAATACCTCTTCTTCAACGTGCCACCTCTTAACCTTCTATTAGGGAACTAACGTTGGTCTTTGAAGAAGACCAGAACCCATATTAGGTTTCTATGGAAGTGGAGAATTGAAATGAGAAGGGTTTGGCCAAGCTTTAAGGCTCAAATTTGTGTGAAGAAGAGAGGGAGGGGTGCCATTTTATAAGGGGGTGAGGGGCACCTTTGGAAAAACTTAAAATATTATTTTATAATAAATTCATATTCAGTTTATAATGGCTCCAAATTGACTTATTTAGAAGTTAGGGTAGGTATGGGTTGAAATAATCTCAACCAATAGGTTTTATAAAAGTTTAGGTTTCCCTTTCAACCATATCATTTAGATTTATCTCTAAGTTAAATAATTTATCTTTTACCATGTCTTCTTGTATTCTTACACTATATGGTTAATAAACTTTCAATAAACTGCCAATAGAACCCAAATTGGTTCCTAAATGTCATATATATTATTATATAAGTCTTTTTTCCTAACCATAGATTTTTAGGAATCGAATATCAATTAATAATATAATATATTTTTTAAAACTCTTTTATGTCAATTTTTACACTATTTGGTATTTTGTTTTTTCAAGATTCATAAAGCATTATTAATTAAAAAAAATTCATCTAACCAACCCTGATATGTTATATTAACCTATAAAATTAGTGTAATTCTTAAAAAGTCTCAAATTACATTTATTTTTGTATTTATATCATCAATTATGTTAATATTTCATTAATAAGGTAATTATTGTATCATCATTATGTCATAAATAACTTAAATTATTTAATGTCTAAAAATTAAAAATTAAATATCATTCTGTATGAAATCTTTTTATCTTTCTAATGAATATTTATAGTCGATTTTATATTTTATATAACCCAATATTAAAAATGTTTTAGTTATTAAACTTTGATTTTAACTCTTTTAACTCTTCATTGAATTATATAATATTAAATTTCCCAATCTAATCCAATTAAACCTAAAGGGTCATATTTTATTCCTAAGGTTTTTTTTGAAGAATTACACTTATCTTTTAGAATTAGGTCATGTGATAGGGTAATAATAATTTCATTTTTACCCTAAATTACCCTATTTACTTTTAACCATGGTAAATAAAAGTAAAAAATCACTATTCATCGAAAATTATTTTTATCTTATTGAACCACATTTTACACCTTGATATTAATAGTGTCTCTCGGATTTTCTAAATTCCACTCACAGAAGTGGTAAAATTGAGTTTTATGTAAATTTGCAAATGCTCCTAGGAGGTGGTTAAAAGACGGTAAAAAGTTCAAAAAAGTTTATATATCTAAATTTATTATAAAATGACTCCAATGAATTACATTGAACTTATATAGGTATTATTAATCTATTTTGACCTAAAATATATTTAAATAAATGAAATAACTATTTAAAAAAATTCGGTTTTAAACTATAACACAGTGTTTTTCACTATTCATCAAAAATTGAACGTTTTCAGAAAAATACCAAAAATTCACCCTAGGATAATTTCAATATTCTGAATCAAAAAATGATTTCCATTTTGAAAGATAAAATTTATAAAATTTCAAAAAGTGGGAATTTCTATTCATAATGGCTTGTTTATATAATATTTTAATAACATATCATTGTTTAGTGAAACCTGGTATTGCGTACTACACACGCTACCGAGGAAGGTCATGATTGCATGTAATTAAAGCCAAGTCAGGGTTGTGTGTACTACAAGCTCTCTTTGGTGTTTTTTTATAATATAATCAAAACTTATTTCAATTATACATTAAACAAAATCTATACTTAATGTTGCATAGAATAAGTTCTACAAAATGAACTTGAAATTGTGTGTAACACGAGCCAAGAATAGTGTTGCATATACGTCAAGCAAATACGGTGTTTCATATAGTACAAGCTAATCTTGGGGTAGTATATAATACAAGACATCAATGAAATTAAAAATAATATATCTCATATAATATCGGGGTGTCACATTCTACGCCCCTTAAAATTAATTTCTCCCTGGAAAATCATCGGGGTTATAAATCGTTTACTACTTGAAAGTTTCATTCATAGAAACCCACATCATAAAAAGGAAAATTAAAACTTTATTTTTAAAAGTGAAGAATGAAATTTAATGGTCACCCAAATTAACTCATCACTGGGTTTCCACATAAGGGAACATTGGTGAAAATATGGATGTGGAAGAGAAATCTAAACATCATGTTTAGATGAAGAGTAGTTGATAACATGGCTATGAAAAAGACAACAATCACATAGCTATAAATTTGTGATGATCTAAGGTACCATCTGATTTATCAGATATGAGGGCACTAGGAAAACATTTTTTGGTTTTCAGGATCATTTCCCTAATGTTGGAGTATTTTTTATTTAAAATAAACTCTTTCTTGATTTTGGTACAATCTTACTATTGTTTGTGACTTGAACAATTTACACTTCATCTCTTAAATAAATGATGTTGAATTTGTCTTCTGTGAAATTTTAGTAGATAAGGCAATACAATGATAGGTCATTCCATCTATCTCAAACATAATGTTAGAAAAATTTGTATACATAAGTATGTCTTATGGTGAGATTAATCATATATGGTTCTGAAAATGGACTTATACTTCATCTATCATACCTCTTAATAAAATAAAACTAGTTTCTACTAACCAGGGACATCCTGTAGGCCAGTGGTTGGAGAGAAAGGCATGTTTCACTTTGGTTGTGGGTTCGATTACCACAACCTTATCCGACGTGATGGGTTGTCGCCCGTCCTGCAAGTTGTCCTTTTTATAAAACCACACTATTATAACATTCCTGAAATAATATCAAAAAAAATTTCTATCCTTAAGAAATACTATCTGATGTCAAACTTAATCCATTTCGAATCTTTAGGCTTATCCCATATACTTCTATCCAAGCTCATAGTTTAGAGAAAATTATTACTAGAAATTTCATCAACCAATCATGTGAATAACATTATTTATCGTATGATATATCTTGTTGGTCGTATTCCAAACATGTGAATACCTTAATCATGTATTCTATTGAAACATAAATTACCATAGAACCTTAGTAAAAACTTGAGTTCTATCAAAAGTTAACTCATTCCACATACCAAAATCCCAAAATTTCTATATACTCAAACCATGATATCAAAATGTCCTTAAATCAGTCATGAGCTCAGTTATACTATCAAACATCTCATTATCATTTTATCCCTTCATTATGGGCATATCATCTACTTTCCAAAAAGATTTGAATAACCTTTCATGGTTACCAGTACCATTCAACATATACTTTCAAATACTTTAGAGAAAACAATAGTGTAACAGTCCGTAGATGTGTCTTTATTCCATGGTACCATTACTATAACTCTTGATAAACCTAAATCATTCCACTACCTACTTAAACCATTGACCAAGCTTCAACGATTTTTTCATCTCACATATCATTTGTAGTCTCTTCATCATCATCAATATAAATACTACCCATACGACCATGACGATTCTCTTCATGAGACTTTCTCTTAGGGAATTGGTTTTCATAATTCCCTCACATTCCACATTTAAATCATTTAACCATTTTTGATGTCATAGTAATATCAGTATCATTTTACATGGTGTTGACTGAACCATTTCCTTTGCAATTACTGGATTTCTGTCCTTCTTTACCACACCCAAAGACTCTTCTGGTTCCTTTGAAACATTCTCCCTAATGCCTCTTCCCACGTGATTTACATGAGGGGAATTGAACTTTCTTTCCTCTATGATCATCATGAAAATACATTTTTCTCTTATTAGATGAGCCGGGATACTTACCAAGGTTGAGGTTATTGATCATATTATGAGATTGCTGATTAAGAATAATAACGAGGTTTGGACTTCCAAATCCCATTTCATTTGGTTGCTCATGAATAATATCATTCCATTGTCTATCATATCCTATATTATTGTGAATCTTTCGGTTTCCAGCCATTTTCTAAAACCCAAAAAGAATAGTGTGAGGAGAAAAAATCGTGCTAGGAAAACAATATAATAAATGGGGAGTACCTTCAACAAATAACATCTTAGGTTTAATTATGTGATCATTACCATAATTCTAGAACAATAACCTATACGTATTCTTAACCTTAGAGACATCCCTAGACATACCTTAGAAATATCTCTGGGGATTTCACTAAAGTTTTCGCATCCTAGTTTTCAATGGTTAAATAAACCTTCTCTTTGATACCAACTGTAAATACCCAAAGCTTGACATACATATACATTTAAATACTTTTTCGGAATACTTAATACATTACAAAAACAGACACCCAAAGACCGTATTAGTTTGGTGTCTTTGGAAACTCAGAACATAATCCTCTATTCATGGTTAAAGATCTTCAACATCTCCCATAAAGATCTTCCCCTTTGGTTTTCTTACCTAAAACCATTCTTTATATCCTAGGGAAAAGAAAACATAAAAAGGGTGAGCTCAAATGCTTAGTAAGGTTAAACATGGAGGACATAAAACATTCCATAATCATTTGAACCTAATAACATGAAAATAAAACATCCAAATAATGAGTAATGACATAAATCTTGGCAGTTCATAAGGAATAGATCACAAAGGAACATTAACCATGATAAAATAGCTTGGGAATAAAACATGTAACTGTGGAAACCATTAAGAACATGTTATGATTTCAATAGTTTCCAAGGCATTTCTGCAAGACCATCATAGTGGACAAAGTCCCTTACTGAATCGAGTTCACTCCTCGTTCCAGTCATGTATCACTGAACCAGATTAACTTGTCGTTCCAGCCATGTATATCTCATGAGATATAGATCTTTACCCAATGCATTATAGGGAGATATAGGTCCCACCCGTATCATAATGAAATCATTCTTACTTGTTCCATAAAATAAACATAAATCATTCATCATAACCCAAAAAATAAAATGGGTTTCATAAACATCATCCCATCATAACATAATCCATATAAACAAAATGGATATAATTTCATCACAAGCTGAATCAAAACATGTAAATAATATATACATTATACTTGAAACATAAAAATAATAAATAATGTCATCTTTGATGGAAAATATATTTGACAAAACACTTGAAATGAATTCTTGAGGAAAATATCCTTTCTTCTTCAGAGTCATTTTCTTTTCACAAAATTCCATTCAATTTTAAAATAAAAGGATTTTTTTGAAAATAATAATGAAATATTGTATAGAAATCTTCATTAAAATTAGGTGTTACGAAACCTTACAAATCCATTCATTCCGTATAAGTTAAAAAAACATTCTCCTCTTACTTTTGCCGGAAAAGTCAAAAAGTTCCTCGTATGGTAAAAAAAGAAATATTCCTTCCATTACACAATGTAAAAGTCAAAGAGGGGTAAACATGACATTAAACATATATTTAAGAATATTAAAAACTTCATGAAAAACATTTTTATGTACATGGATGAAAAATATAACCCCAGTAAATACTTACGTATAAGCAATCTCGAATAAAAATGAGATTTGAAAATTTATCCCTTACCGTAGGTCCAATTTCTTACGTACATGTCTGGAAATCCTGTATAGTGGTTTTAATCATATTATTAACTTGTAACGGAACCATAATAATATTTATGATATCATATATGATTCACTTATGACTTTATATTACACGTTCTTTTGTCAATTCCATGTTAAAGGAGCATTTTGCGTAAAATCATTTCATTTATTGTACATGTTTGGACTTGTTGTTCTTGATGCTATTATTATTTATATCATGATTTACATACTTCCATAATGTAAAACATGATTTTTATATCATATATATTCAGTATATATATATATAATAGATATATAAATGAATTGAATCACACTGTTCAGGGAGATGGTAGGCCGTACGTATGCATGAATGATGTTTTCCTTTCCTTATTGACTTGAATGGAAGTAAGAAGATGACATATATATATATATATATATATATATATATATATTTGTACATAAATCCAGTATCATTATTTGGTCATATATATCATTTTTATTCATTATATATACTTTATAATCATTCTTGAATGGTTAATAGGGAGAATGAATCTCATTGCGTCGTGGAGACGGTAATTTGTACGTTCGCATGAGCGATGATATCGTTCCCATAATTATAGAATGTAATTGGAGTGGATGATATAATATATCATAATCATTATTATGTTATAATAACCATATATAGTTATTCATAACACCATTATACCCATACAGGTAAGGTGGTGGTGGAAAAACAGATTACACCACAGTGTGGAGACAGTATTCCGTACGTACGCACGCACAATAATTTTGTTTTCCGTAGGATGGATAGAAGGTTAAATGGGGTTGTTTCATATTTATAATAACATATCAGTATATTATTTATACTTATTTCATTACTTTATAATGAAAAAACTAAATAAGAGGAAGTAGAATAATAATGAAACTTGAATGAATCGGTATAGGAGATTTCCTCTTCTTCAATGTTCCTCCTCTTAACCTTTTATTAAGGCAATAAAGTTGGTCTTTGAAGAAGAAAAAAACCTCTAATAGGTTTATATGGAAGTGGATATGTGAAATGGGTGGGGTTTGGCCAATATTGAAGCCTCAAATTTGTGTGAAGAGGAGAGGGAGGAGGTTCCCTTTTATAAGGGGGTGAGGGGCACCATAGAAAAAACTTAAAATATTATTTAATAATAAATTAATATTCAGTTTATAATGTCTCCAATGTGACTTACTTCGAGGATAGGGTGGGGATGGGTCGAAATACTCTCAAAAAATATGTTTTAGAAAATTTCAGGTTACCATTTTAAAATTATCATTTAGATTTTACACTAAGTTAAATAATTTAACGTTTACCATGTCTTCTTATATTATTACACTATATGGTAAATAAGCATACTATAAATAGCCAATAGAACCCCAATTGGTTCATTAATGTCATATATATTATTATATAAGTCTTTTTTACAAACCTTATATTTTAGGAATAGAATATCAATTAATAATATAATATTTGTTTTAAAACACTTTTTTGTTAATTTTGACACTATTTGGTATTTTGTTTTTTATAAATTCATATAATCCTTATTAATTCAAAAAAAATTCATCTAACCAACCCTCATATGTTATATTAACCTTTAAAATTATTTTAATTCATAAAAAGTATCAAATTACATTTATTTGGGTATTTATAACATCAATTATGTAAATATTTCATTAATAAGGTAATTACTACATCATCATTTTATCCTAAATAACATAAATTATTTAATGTCTAAAAATTATAAATAAAATATCATCATGTAGTAAATCGTCTTATCTTTATAATGAATATTTATATTCGAATTTATATTTTGTATAACCAAATATTTAAAATGTTTTAGTAATTAATCATTGATTTTAACTATTTTAACTCTTCTTTGAATTAAATAATAATAAATGTCCTAATCTAATCCAAGTGGACATAAAGGGTCTTATTTTATTACTAAGGATGTTTTTTCTCGAATTGCACTTATTCAATATAATTAGTACATGTATTAGGGTAATAATAAAAACATTTTTACACTTAATTACCCTATTTACTTTTTACTGTTGTAAATAAAAGCAAAAAGTTACTATTCACCAATAATTATTTTTATCTTATTGAACCACATTTTACTCCTTGATATTAACATTGTGTCTGGAATTTTCTAAATTACACCCACAGAAGCAGTAAATTTATGTTTTCTGTACATTTTCAAATGCTCCTAGGAGGTGGCTAAAAGACGGTAAATAGTTCAAAAAAATATATATATCTAAAATTATTATAAAATTACTCCGATGAATTAAATTGAACATATATAGGTTTTATGTATATATTTTTACCTAAAATAAATTTAAATAAAATAAATAATTATTTAAATAAAAATTCAGTTTTAAACTATAACTCAGTGTTTTTCACTATTCCTCAAAAATTGAACGTTTTCAGAAAAATTCCAAAAATTCAACCTAGGAAAATTTCGGTATTCCAAATCTAAAAATGAAGTCCATTTTGAAAGATAAAATTTATATAATTTCAAAAATTGGTTATTACTATTAATATCGGGTAGTTTATATAATATTTTAATAGCATATCATTGTTTAGGGAATCCAAGTATTGCGTACTACAAATGCTATCGAGGAAGGTTGTGATTGCGTGTAATGAAAAACAAGTCAGGATTGTGTGTAGTGTAATCTCCCTTTGGTGTTGCGTATAATATAATCAAAACAAATTTCATTTCTAAATTAATCAAAATCTATACTTAATGTTGCGTATAATAATTTCCACAAAACGAACTTGAAATTTTGTGTAACAACAGCCAATAATAGTGTTGCGTATACTGCAAGCTAATAAGGTGTTGCGTATAGTACAAGATAATCTTGTTGTAGTTCACAATAGAAGACATCAATGAAATTAAAAAGAATATATCACGTAAAATCTTAGGGTGTAACATGTTGGACCTTGGGAAGAAGGTAGCTACACTGGGCTTTGCTCTAGACCAAGCCCAAGACGAACATCAACATATGAAGCTTGAACAAAATCTATTAAGTGAGAAGTTCAAGCTAATTGAAATCAGAACTCACGGAATGTTGTTCGAGCCACCCCAAGATTTTATCACCATAGAATACCATAAACTTTGGTCCTATGTAGGTGCTATAAGGGGCTAGGTAATGTGACCATAGCTGCTTTGGGTAATCTATTTATATAAATAAAATTTTTATTTCGTATTGTGGAAAAGTTTATGAATTTCAAATATCTGGATAAATATAGGATATATATTATTAATGAATTTAGGAAAAATGGTAATTAAAAATATTTTTTTATTCTTTAAATAATTAATAATGTGAAATCTATTTTAAAAAAATGATCTTCTATAGTTGCGATCATTGAGGAATTTAGAGTCTAATAAGATCAAATTGTATTTTAGTGAATAGTAAGTATGAATAGTTACATACCCATATTTATTGTAATGAATAGTAATGAATAGTAAATTGGCCAAAAAAATAGAAACATCACCCACGAATGTAGAAATACAATTTAAACATATTAAAAGTGAAAAAACGATCATTGTATAAGTTTTGGTATTTTTGTATGTCATAGATATTTTATTTACAATTTTATAATCAATTTAATAATTTAAAATGGAAATATATTTTCATAAAATGTAATCATAAATTGTTACTTTACTGTATTATGTTTATACGATAATTTTATGGGACCTTGATTACTTTTTTAAGGTGTTACTAAATGAGTTATAGTTTTAGAGTTGTATTTTTTGGAATAAATGATGATTTTATTTAAAAATTATATTAAAACTATTTATAAAACTATTTTCATAAAATTGAGTTCATTATGGAATTCATAGCATCGATATTAGGTTAGGATGAATTTTTCAGATATTTCTAAAATAGCTGAATATTCAGTGAAAAGTAAAAAAGCAGTTCTGAGTTTCTGGTGTTTAATGACATCATTAATGATGTAATGATTATTTAATCAATTTTTTAGACTTATGACTACTAATATATGATTTTATTGGTTCTAGGTGGAAAATACCATGGGAAAATACCATGGGCAAGCCCATGGTTTTTCTAATACCACCAATGAGGTTTCCCTTGGGAATTAATAATTTATTCCCTCACTTCTCCTATACATACCAAGACATTACTTCACCCATTTATTTCAAAAAGCCCCCTCAACGATGTTCCAGTATTTTTACCTCTCAAGGAGTCCTTATAATGTTCCATCAAGCCTCCCAAGGTCCCGACCTTCATGCTTTTGAAGTTACACTTCAAGGTAAAGGAATATTTCACCCTCCTCTTTTAAGCCATGAATTCCATTATGTTGTGTATTCTAGTTTCCATCTCTTTATGTTGAAGGTATGTTCTTATATGTTCTCATTACTATCCAATTCATTTCTAATTGTTGATATACCCTTTCAGCTCTCATCAGTTTGTTTTCTGGATTTTTTTGTGATGATGTTAGACTACCGAATTTCTCGTAAAAGAAATCACATCTTCTCGTTTCCTTCGTGTTTCCTTTTCATATGTTATGTCATTAAAATATTAATACCATGATCTTATTATGTAAAAATACAGTATTATGAATTATTTAGGAGTGTGTGACCATTGTCCCATATATTTATATTATTTTCTAAAACCCTATTATATAGCTGTTATGTTGTAGAAATTTTGTTTCAAAATTTCTCTCTCTTTTTCTAATGGATTTCTCTTGTTTCATTTATGTGAATACCCATACCTATTTGGTTTGTATGGGTATTCATATATACACAAAAATGATATATTTTATTCTTTGTTTGACATACATGTAACCCTCACTCCCTTTCCATGGTATATGAATGACATAACGATCTTATTTTTAAGCACTTTTAAAACGTGATTATTTTGAAGTAAAACCCATTTATTTTACTGCCTTTGGGTTATTTATGAAATTATTTATTATGATCTATGTGTCTCACATGAATATAAATTCATATTAAGTGTATACCCTGATATCCCTCCAATGCATTGGGTAAATAATTAATCTCTAGATATGATACGTTTAACAATACCTTAGTGAATAACTGTGGTAATTTTTATGACTCCTTGGGGATAAACCTTGGTAATATGTTCATGAATGTCTAGATGAAATTTTGTAGAAAAATATTCATGATATGATTAAAAATCTTTTTATTATGATACTGTTATTCATACATTTCTCATTCTTTTATGACTTTTATCATGTTCTTATTATCATTTCTCTAGATCACATGTCAACTATTTCACTTATTTTTCATAACGAGCCTTTTGCTCACCCATTCCATTGATGTATGTCTCCAGGATATGAGATGTAGTAATTGTACATTGTATAAACCTATGATGACTCCTTACGAGTGGTTTAGATGAAATTTTGTTTTTGTTTTCTTGTAATGTATCGCCCCGACCTCATAAGCCCAAAGCCAGTGCATTATTACGTATCATTGGCATTATCACAAAAGATCATGTCTCAAAAGAACTATTAGTTTAGTAGCCTTGTAAGTAATAGATAAATTCATCAGGTTTACATTAAATCGAAAAATGGGAAACTACAACAACATTGTTTCCATAGACAACACTGATATCCCATAGAATATCCCAGCAAGTCATTCATAATATACTTCTTCTCATCTTGGGATAAATAAAACATAGAAATGGGTGAGTTCAGATGCTCGGTAAGGATTACAATATAGCACAAACATTCATAAATAAGCCTTATCATTTATGGAAATTTATAAGACTAAAACAAAATCCTTTTAAACATGAAATTAAGAATAATTTGGAAAATATAAAATCAAATAAATCCATTTACATATTCACATGGATATTCTACTAGTCGAATAATCACATGAAATATCAATAGCCACTTTCAAAATGATGGGATGCATAATACCATACTTTCATAACCACATAGTCAAAGCCTTGTGCCAAGATTACAAATAAGATTTTGTCAAGGCCTTGTGCCAAGACACTTGTTTTTCTCATGAGACCTACTGATGCATCGAGGAGATATAGCGGGCTCCACCCCTCACTTACAAAGTCCAATAAATTCCCCATATGAAAATTTTGAAACATAACATAAACATTTTTATTAAAACTAGCATATGAAATGTCAATACTTTATCCCCAAACCATGAATGGTATAAAAATTTCACATCCACAGTCAAACATAACTCATTCAATACATTATGGAAGATTGTATTATAACATATTAACATCAATAGATGACAATGAATTATATTTACAAAGATGAAAATAATCATCAATACTATTTGAGAGAAATATCCCCCTTTTTCTTGAAAATATTTAAAAGTATCACTATTTGTCACGAAGTCATTTAAAATATATTTTTGAATAAAAGTATCACATACCACTTTGAAACTTTTAAATGTAATTTTAATTTTAAAACATTAACATCCATATAAATAAATCCTTAAAACCATTTTTAAAACATGGACATTAATGAGAAATATTTAGAAGAATAAATCTTTAAAACATTTAAAAGTGATATTTATTTAGAGTTTCTATCCAAATGAGAGACACTTGAATATAAATAATTGAGGTAATAAAAGCATTATAATATCATGAAAATAATTTATTTCATGATATACTATGTCAATGTACAGTATATATAGCAAACAAAAGTGTGTTGGCGCATAACAACAAAGAAGACTCAATGGAATGTAAGTTGAGATGAAATCCCTTATAAATACCATATCCTTATGTTAAGGATAAATCAATGACATAATTATGTGTGAAAAATATAAATAAACTCAATATTATTGAATATTCAGTTTAAATCAATCAGAGGACATTCACACATATTCTTGTAAAAACAACACCAATGAATTGGATGTTTAACTTCATGAATCGAGATTGAGTTAAGATTACTCTTATCAAGTTCATATCGATGACTTAAGAATTTATCAGTGGTGTTATTATTTTTCACAAAATTCTATCCATAGAAAGGGGAGTTTAAATTACTATACAAATAATAAATACTGATTCCACACATAATCAGGGAGTAAAATAATCAATGTTGTATGCGTAAAGCCCATTGAGTAGAAATTGAAATTTGAAATTCCCTAAACGATTGGGTAACATATGAAACATACAACCCATGAAAGAAGGATCATAAAATGAAGATGAAAATACTCATAAATTAAATTATATTACACGATGACTACAATCATGGACAGTACATATGACACACAAAAGGAAATAGTGGCCAATATTGTATGAATCTCACGGGAACAAAAAGTGGGGTGAAAAACCATTACTTCATTGTAATCAATTGAGTCATATGACAAAAAGTTAATAACCAGAAAATGAATCATAGAATACCATGAATATAAATAAAATCATGATAATATATATCTAATGTCAGTACACAATACACTACCTGAAATAAATAAGTGGCGACCAATGGAAATCCCACGGAATTAAATGTGAGATAAGAAACCCCTTACTTTTTACTTTTTCTTGGTTAAGGGTAGTTTAAACAGCTGTATAATGGTGAAATAACTATTATTAAATTATACATGAATCATAAACATTAATAAGATACAATATATGATCTTTTAATATTGTTTGTTAATAATATTTTTGTATTATCGTCATTTCGGGTGTTAACTGATTCATTTTCCATTATATTCTTTGTTTCGTAAGTATTGTTTGTTATGAATAGGACGTATATTATAAATATTCAGAATGATATTAAGTCTTTAAACATTATTTTTAACCATCTAAGGAAAATTATTCTATAATTCATTACGATGGGGAATGGATCTCAATGCGTTCGTGGAGACGGTAATCCGTACATACGAACGAGTGACAATATCATTCTTTTGATATTAAAATAATATATAATTGGATGTTATATCATATATACCGAATAAATATCGTGTTATATTTATTATTTATATCAATTAAAAATCATTATTATACCAAACCAAATAATAATGTATTGAATAACAATTACACCATGATGTGGAGAGGGTAAGTCGTACGTACTCACATATGGTGACATGTAATTCAAAGGATGGTTAGAATAATGAATATGGTTGTACCATATTTATAATAACATAAAATTATATAAAATATACTGGATTTATAATTTTAGAATGGAAACAACAAATAAAGAGGAATTGGATGAAGAAAGGAACTTGAAAGAGGTGATGAAATATTTACCTTTTCTTGGGGTTCTTTTTTTTTGATTTGCTCAAAAGGGATACATACAATGGATTTATAACTAATGGAAGGCCTCTAGGATGAAGTTAGGATAGTTGATAGGGTATTTGGTCAGAGTTTGGCCGAGACAAAAGGCTTTAATGGTTATAATTTTATTGATGGTGGAGAGCCCTTTTATAAGAATGGGATGGGCACCTTAGGAAAAGCTAGAAATATTATTTTATAATAAAATACTTTTCGGATTATAAGGGATACAAAATGATTTATTTAAAGGATATGGTGTGTATTGGTCGAAAAACACTCAACAAATAGGTTTTATATAGTTTTGGGTCACTATATTAACCATATCTTTTAGATTTAACTCTTAGTTAAATTGTTTGACATTTTCCATGTCTCTTTGTATTTTTATATTATATGGTTAATAAACATTCAATATAATTCCAAGAGAACCCCAAGTGGTTAATTAATGATACACCTATAATTATATAATTCTTTTGGAAAAACCATAGATTTTTAAGAATATAATATAAATTAATATTATAATATATGTTTTTAAAACTCTTTTATGTCAATTTTGACACTATTTGGTGTTTTGTTTTTGCTAAATTTATAACAGAATTTTTACCAATAAAAATATTCATCTAAGTAACCCTAACATGTCATATTAACCTATAAAATTAGTGGAATTCATAAAAAGTCTAAAATTACATTTATTTGGATATTTATAATATCAAATATTTTAATATTTCATAAATTAGGTAATTACTGCATCATCATTGTGGCATAGGTAAATTAAAATATTTAAAGTCGAAAAATATTAATAAAATTCCATTATCTAGGAAATATTTTTATATTTCTAATGAATATTTATAATTGAAATTATCTTATATATAACCCAGAATTAAACATGGTTAAGTTATTAAGCTTTAGATTTAACACGTTTAACTCTTCTTTGAGTTAAATAATAATAAATTTCCCAATCTAATCGAGGTGGAACTAAAGGATCATATGTTATTACTAAGGTTTTTTTGTAGAATCAAACTTATATAATAAAATTAGGACTTGTTTTAGGTTAATGATAATATCATTTTTACACTTAATTACCCTATTTAATTTTAACCGTGGTAAATAAAAGTAAAAAAGTTACTATTCCCCAAAAATTATTTTTTATCTTATTGAACCACATTTTACTTACTGATATCAACCGTGTCTCTTGGATTTTTGAAATTCAATTCATAGAAGTGCTAAAATTACATTTTATTCAAATTTTCAAAGACTCTTAGGAGGTGGGTAAAAGACGGTTAAAAGATCAATAAAATTGTTATATATCTAAAATTATTCTAAACTGAATGTAATGAATTACAATGAAATTATATAGGTATTATGTATCTATGTTGATAAAAAATAAATTTAAATAAAATAAATAATTATTTAAATTTAAATTCGGTTTTAAACTATAACTCATTGTTTTTCACTATTCATCAAAAATTTAATGTTTTTAGAAAAATACCTAATATTCACACTAAGCTAATTCCGATATTCCAAATCCAAAAATGAAGTCCATTTTGAAAGATAAAATTTACAAAATTTCAAAAAGTGGGTATTACTATTCATAACGGCTAGTTTGATTGGCTATGGTGTGTTAGAATCTTGAAGATGCATACAATGCGAGATATTACATTATTCAAAGGCAAACATACCTTGGATGCTTGGGGTGTTACATTCATACCCCCTTTTGGAAATTGTGTCCTCACAGTTTTAAAAATTGGGCTTGAGAACATAATTTAATGTCACACATTGGAAAAAGAGTCAATAAAACTATCACTTTAAAAGAAAGAATGAAAAGTATAATGGTCACCTAAGATAACCCATACTAGGATTCCATGTAGGAAAACATGGATATCGAAGATAAACCAAGTGTCACGTTCTGATGGAGAAGGATAGAAAACATGATCAATAGAATGTTAACAACCAGAAAACCACAAACTTATGATTGGAAAAATGGAAATTATTTTCCCATTAGGAAAATTAAACGGACAACGACTTTTTAAGTTACATTTCATAAAGAAGATGAATTTATTTATGAGATTGAACAATAACATAAAGAGATATACCTACATTTTAAGTAGACTTTAATACTATATATATGTCTACTATTAACTCATTTTTTTAAACGGCGAGTATTCACGATGACTTGGTCACATCGAAAGACCGAGAATCAACATCTAGAGAATCACATGGCCCACATAGGAGAAACTATATATTTACCTTTTCATTATAGATTAAACAAAACCAAAACGTATAATACAAGATTAGATGATCCCCCCAAAAAATATTCTTTTAAATAAGTAAAAACTAATCTTAATTTCCCAAATTAAACCAATAATACCCCAAAGTTAAATAAATACCATTCAACAAACAATTTTCTATAAAATCCTTCAGTATAATCCAAACTAATATTGAATCCCAAAACATAGAGGAATTCGGTGATGTAGTCTTCCACGTTAAATTGTATCTCAAAATGAAATCGACTACTCTTAAAGTCACATATTTAAAAGTAATTAACCTAATCACAGATACTCTATTGTAGGTTAATCATTTCCATAAATAACCCAAATCACTATAAATCCACAATAAATTCATAGATACAAATCAACCATTACTCCTCAAATGAAATCACATTTTATTCTATTTTCCTTAGGCATATAGTGTTCGCAACAGAGTGAACGTCTTCCAAAATAACATTTATAACTTAATAACAAAATCATTTTCCTATACTAAGGGTATTCATCTGATAAGACATAAGATTCCAAATCAACTAATTATTTCTCAATAAAATTATTTTACTAAAAATAATTAGTCACACTAACAAGGGACTTCACATAGTCTAGTGGTAGGCGATAAATCCCAATCGCACTCAGTTTTTCGGTTCGATTCCCATTGGTTTGTCCGATGCGAGGGGTTGTCACACGGTCTATGTGTTGTCATTTTTCAAAAACATTATTTTATAACATTACCAAAATGAGATAAAATCCTAAAAATAACCATAACATGATTTAAAAACAAATTTTATCTCATACCATTCATTTTCATCCCAATATATAATAACTTGTAATTGCCTCAAACCCAATGATCATATAATACCAAATGGTTATTTATAACTGTATCCACAAGAGAAAATATAATTCTTCCTCAAATATCATTTTCACTTAACAAACTACAGGGTTACAAATACAAGATAATATTATTCCAAAGTAATCTCATCAATAAGGAGCACTAATACTTTTAAACATTTCTCGAACCACTTATTTCCACATTGCTTTTTATTTGACCAAGAAATTATCCTATAGAATTGGTCATTCACTCGGGTAGTGGAAAGGGCCCATAAATTTACAACAAATGAATGTAAATGGATTCTTTAAACCATTTTTATTTTCTTCCAAACTACTATTCAGTTTTCCTCGGCAATTCCTTACTTTATGTCCTACTTTCCCACATGTAAAGAATTTCTTTGTTACATTGAGACACTTTCTTGGGTGTCTCCTTCCACATTTCCTTCATGATGGAAATTGATGATTCTTTTCTCCATGGTCTCCACTATTGGAGCTCTTATCATTCATCACCTCTCTCTTCTTTGTTGAGTCTGGGAGTTAGATAATAAATATGTTGTTGATCATATTTTTGTAAAACTGATTTGGCATGAACATGATATCTTTTACTCTTATCAATATTCAATTTTTTTCTCATTTCCACTAATGTTACCAACTTGTATATCAGGCTCAAAGATACAATGACTTCCTTGGCATACAACCATTGAATAAAACCAGAAATCATTGTGTGAGTAATAGTAGTCATAAAATAATTTGGATAATATCATGACCCCATATTTCCAATTTTAAACACCTTAGGATTAACCAAGGTCATTTATTCTCATCTTATAATAATATAATTCAAATTTATTTGTACGGAAAATTTAAATTATCCTAATAATATCCCTCAAGAGTGTTGTAACCAAGAGTGCAGCAAGGCTCGTTGTTGTGCCCCAGCTCTCGTTCAAGTTTAGCTCAAAGTGGTGCTTTCGGGTTTTACCCCTAGGTACATATGTGCCAGAGCCGCCTATACCTTCTCATATCCAGACATGGATGTATTTCTTGGAAAACTCACAAAATCACTACAATACCAAAATTTTAGAATGTTCTTCTATACTAATCCTTGAAGACTATCTTAGGGCTATGTGCTCTAATAAGAGTTTATCTAAATTTAGTTTCCAAGGTTTTTACTAAACTTCCTCTAATACAAACTGTAATGCACCGACCCTAGAAGCCCTGAGTGGGTGCATTATTACGTATCATTGGCATGATCACAAAAGATAAATTCTCAAAAACGGATTAGTTTAGTAGCCTTGGATGTACTAGATACATTCATATGGCTTAAATTACATCATAAAATGGAAAAATACAACAACATTGTTTCCATAGAAAGCACCGAGATCCCATAGACTATCCCAACAAGTTAGTCATAATATACTTCTTCACATCAAGGGAAAAATAAAACATAGAAAGGGGTGAGCTCAGATGCTCAGTAAGGATAACAATATAGCAGAAACTTCATAAATAAGCATAAACATTTAAGGCAATGAATAAGACTAATACAAAAGCCTTTTAAATTTGAAATTCATCATAATTTTTCAATGATAAAATCAATTAATTCCATTTACTAATTCACATGGGTATTCTACTAGTCGAACGATCACATGAAATATCAATAGCCACTTTCATAATGATGGAATTCATAATGTCGTACTTTCATAACCACATAGTCAAGGCCTTTTTCCAAGACTACAAATAAGATTTTGTCATGGCCTTGTGCCAAAACAATAGTTTGTCTCTTGAGACCTACCGATGCATCTAGGATCTATAGCAGGCTCCAATGTCACTTACTATGTCTAATACATTCCTCATAAGAAATTTTTAAAACATAACATAAACATTCGTGTTAAAAATAGCATATGAAATGTCAATACTTTATCCGCAAACCATGAATGGTATAAAAATAGCACATCCACAGTAAAAAATAACTTATTCAATACAATATGGAATATTGTATTATAATAGATTTACGTCAATCAAGAATAATGAAGGATATTGACATAGATGAAAATAATCATTAAAACTATTTGAGAGAAATATCCCCCTTTTTCTTGATAACACTTAAAAGTCTCACTATTTATCAAGAAGTTATCTAAAATAAATTTTTGAATCAAAGTGTCATATACCAAATTGAATCTTTTAAATGTAATTTTAATTTTAAAACCATAACATCCCTATAAATAAATCATTTAAACCATGTTTAAAACATGGACATTAATTTTAAATATTTAGAAGAATAAATCTTTAAAACATTTAAAAAAGATATTTTTGTAAGAGTTTCTAACCAAATGAGAGATTCTTGAATAAAAATAATTGAGTTAATGAAAACATTATAATATCGTGAGAATAAATTATTTCATGATATTCTATGTCAAAGTACAGTATATACACAAAAAAAAAGTGAGTTGGCACATAACAACAATGAAGACTCAATGGAATGTAAGTTGAGATGAAATACCTTATAAAACCATATCCTTAGGTTAAAGATAAATAAATGACATAATTATGTGTGAAAAATATAAATACCCTCAATATGATTGTATATTCACTGCAAATCAATCAGAGGACATTCACACATATTATTGTAAAAACAACACAAATGAATTGGATGTTTAACTCAATGAATGGAGATTGAGTTAAAATTACTCTTATAAAGTTCATATCGATGACTTGAGAATTTATCAATGGAGTGATTATGCGTCTCAAAAGTATATCCAGATAAAGGGGAGTGGAAATTTCTACAAAAATAATAAATAGTGATTCCACACATAATCATGGTGTAAAATAATCAATGATGTATGCATAAAGCCCACTGAGTTGAAATTGAAATTTGAAATTCCCTTACAGATTTGGTAACTTGTGAAACATAAAACCCATGAAAGAAGGATCATGCAATGAAGAATTAAATACTCATAAATTAAATTATTTTAGACCAAGAATACAATCATGGATAGTACATTTGCCACACCAAAGGAAATAGTGGCTAATATAGCATGAATCTCACGGGAATAAAAAGTTGGATGAAAAACCCATACTTAGTTGTAATAAATCGAGTCATATGACCAAAAAATAATAATAAAAATGAATCAAAAAATACCATTAATATTAATAGAATTATTATAAAATATATCAAATGGAAGTACATAATACACCACATGGAATAAATAAGTTGCGAACAATGGAAACCTCACAGAATTAAATGTGAGATAAGAAACCCCATACTTTTTACTTTTCCTAGGTCGAGGGGAGATTAAAATTTTGTATAATGGTGAAATAACAGTTATTAAATTATACAATAATCATATAGATTAATATTATATCATATATGATCTTTTAATATTGTTTTCTAATAATATTTTAGTATTATCGTCGTTTCCGGTGTTAACTGATTTGTTTTCCTTTATATGCTTTGTTTCGTAAGTAGTGTTTGTTATGAATAGGATGTATCTTATTCATATTCAAAATTATATTATGTCTTTGAACATTATTTTAATCATTTAATTAAAATTAGTCTGGAATGGATTACGATGGGGAATGAATCTCATCACGTTCGTGGAGACGGTAATCCGTACGCACACACGAGAAACATTCTCATTATTTTGATATTAAAATAATATATAATTGGATGGTATATCATATATACATAATCATTATATTGTTATAATTATTATTTACATCAATTACACATCATTATTATACCCATCCATATAATAATGTATTGCATAACAATTACACCATGACGTGGACACGATAAGTCGTACGTACGAACGTATGGTGACATGTCATTCAAAGGATGGATAGAATAATGAATATAGTTGTATCATATGTATAATAACATCACAGTATATATAAGATACTGGATTTGTTAATTTAGAATGGAAACAAAAAAGAAATAGGAAGTGGAAGAAGAAAAGAACTTGAAAGATGTGATGAAATATTTACCTCTTCTTTGGGTTTTTTCTTTTGATTTGATTAAAAGGGCTTCATAAGATGGATTTATGACTAAATAATTGCCTCTCGGATGAAGGGAGGATAGTTGAGAGGGTATTTAGGCAGTTTTTGGCCATGACAAAAGGCTTTGAAGGTGTGAATTTGAGGGAAGGTGGAGTGCCCTTTTATAAGAGGGGTGAGGGGCACCTTTGGAAAGGATCAAAATATTAGTTTATAATTAAATATTTTTCGGTTTAAAATGTATAAAAATGAATTATTTAAAGTATAAGGTGGGGATGGGTCAAAAACCACTCAACCAATAGGTTTTAGATGGGTTTGGGTAACTATATTAAACTTATCATCTTGATTTAACTCTTAGTTATATAGTTTGACATTTATCATGTCTCTTTGTATTTTTATATTATATGGTTAATAAACATACTATATAATTCCAATAGAACCCCAAGTTGTTCATTAATGATAAAAAAATCATTATATAAGTCTATTGGACGAACCTTATATTTTTAAGAATAGAATATAAATTAATAAAATAACATTTGTTTTAAAAACTCTTTTATGTCTATTTTCACAATATTTGTTGTTTTGTTTTTTCTAAATTCATAAAAGCATTATTACTTCGAAAATAATTAATCAAATCAACCCTATCTTGTCATATTAACCTATAAAATTATTGGGATTCATAAAAAGTCTCAAATTACATTTATTTGGATATTTATAATATCAAATATTTTAATATTTCATTAATTAGGTAATCACTGCATCATCATTGTGTCATAAATAAAGTAAATAATATAATGTCTAAAAATTATAAATAAAATACAATTATTTAGGAAAATTTATGATATTCCTAATTAATATTTATAATTAAATTTATCATATTTATAACCGTATATTAAAAATAGTTTTGTTATTTAGCTTTGAGTTTAACACTTTTAACTTTTCAATGAATTAAATAATAATAAATGTCCTAATCTAATCCATGTTGACATAAAGGATCATATTTTTTTCCTAAGGACTTTTGTGGTCTAATTAAACTTATAAAATAGAATTATTACATGTGTTATGGTAATAATAATATCATTTTCACCCTTAATTACCCTATTTACTTTTAACCGTGTTAAATAAAATTCAAAAGTTACTATTCAAAAAATATTATTATTATCTTATTGAACGACATTTTACTTAATAATATCAACCATGTCCCTAGGATTATTGAAATTCAATTCACAAGAAGCGATAAAATTTAGTTTTATTCAAATTTGAAAATGCTCCTAAGAGCTGGGTAAAATACGGTTAAAAGTTCAAAAAAATTCATATATATCTAAAATTATTATAAACTAACCACAAAGAATTAAATTAGACTTATACATGTATTATGTATCTATTTTGACCTCAAATTAATTTATATGAAATAAATAATTATTTAAATTAAAATTTAGTTCTAAACTATAACTTAGTGTTTTTTATTATTCATCAAAAATTGTAAGTTTTCAGAAAAATACCCAAAATTCACCCTAAACTAATTTCAATATTCTGAATCCAAAAATAACATCTATTTTGAAAGATAAAATTTATAAAAGTTCAAAATGTGTTTATTATTATTCATAACGGCAAGTTTGATTGGTCGTTCTATGTTAGAATCTCGAAGATACGTACATTGCAAACTATTACATTATTAAAAGGGAAATGTACCATGCAAGCATGGGGTGTTACATGTATTATGTTCCTGATTTCCAAGACACTAGACAACAAAGATCATATTTTTTAAAATGTTAATGAAATGTTATGTAATAAAAAGGCGAGATTCCACATTCATCTACGAATGTATAAATAAAATTTTTACATCTTATAAATGATTTCATGATATAATTTTATCATACTATATGTAAATAAATGTTGTAAATATGTTAGATTAAGTGTTTTATTGATAAAAATGATCTTTTATTTATAATTTTAAAAATAATAAAATGATTCAGAATAAAATTTAAATTCATAAAATACATTAAAAATTCATATTTTTTGCCTTTTCATTAGAAGATAATTTTATGAGATCTTAATTAATGATTCAATGTCTTAAAATAGATTATTTATAATTTTAAAATCAGTATTTTTCATTTAAATGATTATTTTAATTGAAAATTATAATTCTAATATTAGAAAATTATTTTAATAAAATGTATTTCGTTTTTAAATTATACATGTTGAAAAATGGTTACAGATAATTTTTTAGTTTTTTCTAAAATAGTTGAATTTTTGAATAGTGAAATATGAAAATTTATGGTATTCAATAAATACATTAATTTTTAAGTCATGTATAATGTAGGGATTACTTAACAACCATAATCTCAAAAAATAATTCTCAATTTACATTATTATTCATGGGAAAAAATATTCTTATTTTTAAGCCAAAATAATTAACTAATGAATAAAATAATCAAGAAACATATCTCTCCTCCGGTATAAATACAACCCCCACCACATATTCAACTTACATCTTCCAATACATGAATCCTGAAATATTTCAGCACAATAATATTCCCAATCACCTCCCCCTTGTCCAAAATCCTCTGTCTAAACAATATACCAAATCCAATTTCTATAAAGAGGATCTCAAGGAGAATAAGTTCAAATTATACAATCCACTTCTATTTTCTTTTAATTTATTTTCATGTTCTGGTTTTCTCTTATTCTCCCCCCACCTCTACTTACCCAAGTGGAATAATAACTCCAATTTCTTATGTATACCTTAATTTTATTATTTTAATGGAATAATTTATATTCAATCCTCTTATCCTCTCCCTAATATTCTAAAAATGATAACATCATCCATGATGCATTGATTTATCGTATTTTAGGATGAAAAGTATTCATTATCCTTTACCACCTCAAGCCTGGTCATAAAACCACTATAATGGTTGAAATATAATTTAAATTATATGTTATAAATTTTAATGTTCTGGAACTAACATATATATATTAAACTAAATAATAAAACCAAAATACTTCATTGTGATCGAAAAATCTCAAAAATATTATAAATAATTATAATTAACCTTTTATTTAATGAATCATCCTCGTATCTGTAAAAATAAAATAAAATAATACCATTTTAAATTATGAAACTTCTATTATAAAATATGATTTCTATTTTTTATAAATATATCCATTTTATATGATCATTCTTTAAAGATCCGAAAATTTGGTGGAAATTCCTTTATTAAATACATGTGAATTTTATGAGTCCGCAGTTTCTAATGGCGCATGATTCCGAGGCCCGGTGTGCCCGAAATCAATTTCCGAAGTTCTGGTCGAGTACGTTTAGTAAACGTATGAGCGTGATTTTATAACTTCTGAAATTGTGCTCGGAACTGAAATCCATGGGCACTGTTGAACTCACAGCGTCTGTGATTTCATAGTGAGACCTTCACCACAGTTGCGTTCTAATGAGAATAGAGGTTAGATTGGGGGGGTTTAATTAAATTAAATAAAAATAAAGTGTTAACTTTATTTTTTTAGATGGTTGAAACCTCCAAGGGGAGGTTGGAGCTGGGGGCCACCACACCCGAACCTCCCATGGGAGGTTATGGTGGTGGGTCTCACTTGAGGATAACCTCCCTTGGGAGGATATTATTAAGGTGGGACTCGCACGGTCTTTAAACTCCCTTAACCCCCATAGAACCCCCAATTATGTGGGGAGCCTATTCACCTTCCTCCCCCAATTAATTGGGCTAACGGAAACCATTTAAATAAGTGAGATAACTTAGTTAATATTTTAAACTTTTCAAATTCATGCCAATAATAAAATAATAGGCAACCCTATTAATCATTTTGGTTGGGCATTATTCTAGGGTGGAATAGAGAAAGGGGGTGCTAGGGAGGAGCCATTTCTCTCCAACAAAGAACGAAGAACATCTTCCACCTTATTCCTTCTTCAACCGGGACAAAGGAGGGGGTACTGTCATTGAAGAATTCCAAAGATGCAGTCCTCGACTTCTTCCTACTTCCCAACTTCAACGGAGTGACGTCTTCCTTCCAGCGACTCCATCAACGATCACCGAACTCAAGGTAGGGGTTCGAGTTTTACTCTCGGTCCTTCATTGTTCAAATTGCAGAATGAGAATGGTGTTTTGTTTATCATCATAACGCGGAGGGTGCGGGCCGCACGAACATGGCCCAACTCCCCCTCCATTTATCTTCTTTTGATGGAGAATGAGGCGGCGCAACGGCGCCGTTGGAGGAACGAGCCGCGACGATATGAATGGAGACCGACAATGAGCTGGTCGCGAGAAGAAACAGTGGTACAAGGGCCACCAGGTCGCTGGAGGAGTGCATAATCGTCGCGTTGTGCGGAGGATCGGGCTGCGGCTAAGAGGACAGTGGCGGTGCCGGAGGGGAGTGGTGTCGTCGCACCACGCCAGAGGAAGCAGTCGGGGCCACGAAGCCTACGACGAACGTACGGGATGGGCACAACTTCGTCACGCAGCACCGAAGAGGAACTGCGGCCAAAGGCTATGGCGAACGGAGGAGGGTGGTCGGATGAGCCGGCCTCCGGTGGACGCTTCACATGGCGCAACCCTCTGGGTACCGCAGTTCACCGAACACGTGCCTAGCACCGGTGACTTCGGAAGCTAGGGGCGTGGCACCCCCCCCCCCCACCGTGGCCATCTTGGCCATGCGAGCCAGCCTGCCAAGTCAGGCCACCCAGGCAGGCCAGGCCGAGCCGCCCCATAGTGTTGGGTCACACCCGCGGACCGGGTCGGACCCCTGTCCGGACCCGTTTTACCCGAAATCACTTTTTCATCCGTATCTTGGGCTATGGGTGTCCAATCGACGAACTGTCTACGGCGATGGGAATCATAGATTAAGACGGTTCTTCTGGAATATTCTAATTGATTTTTGGATGCAGTTAGGGTACAGCCAAATTGGTTTGAACCTAAAAACCAACTGGGCCCCATGAATGGAAATGCCAATAACTCACAGACCGAGCGTCTCAATGACGTGTTGTCTGCCGTGTATTGTTCCTTATGATGTTACATAACTATGGGATACATCAACTCAAGAATTCATGGTAGTTGATGAATCGACACTTGGCTCTAGGAGTGGACCCTCCTGGAATCGAGCGTGCTGTGTGTGGGAACCCTATGGCTGGCTGCGACTGAGATGATAGGATCCTACGTGCACCTACTACTGTACCAGGAGCCTCCGTGGGTTTGATAGTGACGATACTATACCAGGATCCTCCATGAGTTCAACAACGATGAATTATGTATGGGGATCCTCTGTGGGTTAGATAGTGATGACTTCTATATCGGGATCCTCTGTGGGTTCGACAGCACTGATAGTGTTCTAGGATCCTACATGGGTTCGATACAGGAGATGATTTAGGGGCTACAAATAATCATCTCTACCCCCCCCCCCCCCCACATGAGTTGTATACCTGGGTGAGAAGGGTCTTTTAATTTAGTTGTTATCATCGAGATAATTGAATTTACTTCCTTTGTCGAATGGATTGTGCTTGGGCTCGAGTATTGGAGTCGGACTATGATTGGTAACTTAGGTATATGTATGGGCATATACCAAAGTATGGATGGTTGATACTTTGTCATTATATCATACTACTATTGTTTATCCTTATTGGATTCTGGGACTTCTTCGGGTGTCTCAGGGTCCCCTATTGAGTATTTTTATACTCACCCCTACAGGGGCTTCGCCCACACCTTGTTGTGTTCTGTGCAGGTGAAGGTCAGCAGTGATCGAGGCTGAGGGTGACAGATGGGAGGCTGCACGAAGCTGGACTAGACG
Organism: Viscum album; assembly: GCA_963277665.1. NCBI lineage: Eukaryota > Viridiplantae > Streptophyta > Magnoliopsida > Santalales > Viscaceae > Viscum > Viscum album. The sequence continues at coordinate 716,312,112 of OY728160.1, forward strand.
GAATGTACCTCAGGGATGAGTAGTTCGAGATCTGTACCTAACCTTCAGGTAGCATTCCCTAGTGGATGATTCTGGAGCTGTTTTCCCTTTTAACATTTACTTGCACTTGTTATTCTATTGGGTTTTTATACTGGCCCGCTAACTTTCAGCACACCTTTATTTTCTATAATAGTACTTACTGTTTCTACTGCTTGTGTTCATAATATGTGTGTTATAGGATTAAAAGAAATTCCTTCCCTTCTTATCAATGATTCACCATTGGTACTAGTCGCCAACCCCTGGCCTAGGGAAGGAGAGTTTTGGGTAGTCACAGCACGGGCCCTGAGGATGGGTCGTGACAAATTGGTATCATATGAGTCTGTTCTACTATAGAACATGGACTCTGATTCATTTAACTGAAATAATGTTAAGTGTTTTGGGTGTCGTTATCAGTTTAGGGAAACTAGTGTTGGAGCTGCGGTCGACGTATCCAAACACTAGGACTCTAACATCTGACTTCGAACTCAGTGCATGAAAACACCGATTATGTCTGTGTTTTCTTTGAAAGGATTTATTCATGATTACTCGGTGTCAACTCACCAAATATATTGTTTTGACCGGGGCACACCTGTTTCTTTTAAGGATGGCCCCAGGTAGGCAGCAGTCCAGGGTTCTATGTTTTGTACGAGATGGTAGCCCACCGAGCGACGAGGCCTCGGTGTAGGGCCCAATCACAGTGGAGGTACCAGCAGTACAACTACCCACTGGGATAATGATACCACCGGCTCCAACAATAGAGAGTGCATGCCGTCTGAGTGCGTTACATGAGATCCTACGCCAGAGCCTACCCAGGTTCAGGGGAGACGCAGAAACATAGGCAGCTGAGGATTGGATGGAGGCTGTTGTGAGAGTTTTCAAATTGGTAGGGAAAACAGCCGACCTCATGGTAATCCTTGTCGTGAGTCTCCTGCATGCAGAAGTAGGAAGATGTTGGAGCCAGATGCTCCAGGTGCCTGACAAGGCATCACTACTCTAGGCAGACTTCATGAGTCTCTCCGGTCAGAGTTTTTTCCAACCACCCTTCTTGCGGTGCGGATTCAAGAGTTACTGCATCTAGATCAGGGTAGCATGACGGTTGCTCAGTACTTAGCGAGGTTAACCAACATGTCGTTCGACTCCAATGATATGGAATAGGACCCATTCTTTTGGGCTCGGACCTTCGGGCAGGGACTCAAGAATGAGATCAGGGCTTCGATGATTTCCCTCAGTATCCCAACGCAAGCTGGGGTGCTGGAGTGAGCCCTTATTAGGGAGAGTTTTCTTGCTGAGCAGTCACTAGCAGCGAGACCTGCCACAGGTCGACATGTAGCAGAGTCTTTTGAAGCCATCAGTAGATAGATGTTGCAGAAGTCCAAGCGGACCAGGCCATCAGGTGGGAGACCCCGGGATACAAGTTCGGTTCTGTGGGGCACACGAGACATTGCTAGCCATACGAGGAGCAGGTAGTGCTATACATGCAGCGGGCTGGGTCACATGGCTCATTACTGCCCGACCCACCTTGCAGATGAGCAGAAGATAGTAGAGGGACCTCCCAGGTAGAGGCAAGGGTTAAATCGTGGTGGTTCGACGAGAGCAGGCGGACGTAGCATAGGATCTGGCCGAGCAACAGGTGGTGGATGGCATTTCGAGGTCCTACCACCACCACCAGTAGGTCCCCCCCCCCAACCACAGGGAGCTAGCAGACAAAGGAGGTCTCTACTTCAGGCAGTCAAGGCCTATGACCATGGCACACCTGAGATGATTCGAGGTACTATCTGTGTCTACTCCACCTTTGATGAAGTACATATAGACACAGGTGTGAGTCGTTATTTTATTGTTGATGCCCTCGTTCGGAGCTTGGAGATTATGACGGAGCCGTTGGCTCGATCCTTACGACTAGAGACTCTTACAAGAGTAGACTCAACAATTATGCACTGCTTCTAAAAGTGTGAGCTTACTCTAGGAGGTGAGAGCTTCGGCTAGGATCTCCTCGTAGTGGTGTCGAGGCCTTACGATGTCTTCTTGGGTATGGATTGGTTATCTATAGTCCATGCTCAGATTGACTATATTAGGTGAAAAGTGTGGTGTGTCTGTGTGTATGGGACCCGTTTTACCTTTACAGGTGAGATGGGAACCTTTGCAGCATAGAACAGACTTACTCGGAGGAGGGTGCAGCCGATGACTATCAGTTGGCTGGCCTTACCCTCAGAGCAGTTGATGTGGAGAGTCCAACTTATCCTGTAGTGGTGGAACAGTACACGAATGTTTTCCCTGACTATGTTATATGACTACCTCATCGGAGAGAGGTGGACTTCTACATTGACCTGTACCTTGGGATTTTACCAATATATACTCCAGCATATCGGATGGCTCCCACTGATCTTCGAGAGCTGCGGGTACAGTTGGAGGACTTGCAGGGGAAGGGATTCATCTGACCCAATGTTTCTCCCTTGGGAGCCCCGATTCTGTTCGCTAAGAAGGTGGACGAGAGCTTGAGGATCTGTGTCGACTATCATCGCCTCAACCAGGTGACTGTAATAAACAAGTAATCACTCTCGAGGATTGACAACCTCTTTGATCAGCTTAATGGAGCATGTTGGTTCTTGAGGATAGATATTTGGTCAGGATATCACCAGCTTAGAGTACGGGATGAGGATGTGTATAAGACAGTCTTCAGATACTAGTATGGACACTATGAGTTCTTGGTTATGCCATTCGGCGTAACCAACGCACCAGAAGTGTTCATGGGACTCATGAATACAATCAATCAGCCAAAACTTGATCGGTTTGTGGTAGTCTTCATCGATGACATTCAGTTCTACTCAGCTACTGAGGAGGAGCATGCCTACCATTTGTGGGTAGTACTGGACACACTCCGAGAGAACCAGCTTTATGATAAGCTCTCTAGGTGCTATTTCTTGATCTGATAGGTACACATTCTAGGACATGTCATCTCAGAGGTTGGAGTTTTCATGGATCCAGCGAAGATCGAGGCAGTACTTTCTTGGGTTACACCCAGGAGTGTGATAGAGGTTCATAGTTTTCTAGGACTAGTTGGGTACTATCTAAGACTTGTTATAGAATTCTCTAGAGTTTCATCACCACTATCATCCTTGAAGAAGAAGGGGAAACCCTTCGTGTGGTCAGAGAGATACCACCAGAGCTTTCAGGAGCTAAGGCAGAGGCTCACTAGTGCGTCCATGTTGAGGCTACTAGAGGAGGGCATTGGGTGTGTAGTCTATTGCGATGCATCAGGGACCGGACATGAGTGTGTCCTAATGTTGGAGTGAGAAGTGATCACTTCTGGCTCTCAGAAGATGATACAACACAAGAAGAACTACACTACTAATGACCTGGAATTAGTAGCAGTGTTCTTCACCTTGAAGATGTGGCAGCACTATATGAAGGGAGAGCGTTTTTCATTCTACTCAGACCACCAGAGTCTCAAGTACATCTTATCGCAGAAGGACATGAATCGGAGATAGCGGCGTTGGCTTGTGTCCCTATGGGACTATGACTTTGAGATAGTCTATACTCCTTGGAAGGGGAACGTTGTAGCAGATGCTCTCAGAAAGAGATCTGGCATTCAATTGCTAGGAGAGGAAATAGAGCATCTGGCCGCATTGTAGTTATCCTTTGTGGATCGAGATGGAACAGCCTTCCTGTAGTATCTTACAGTCAAACCTCCACTTCTACAGAGTGTCAGGGAGGCACAATGTGGGGATGTTGACTGCGAGGCTCGATGTGCACGGATATCCACAGGGCAGGCAGCTGATAGAATTTCTATAGGTGGGGAGCAAATTATTCTCTTCAGAGGACATACTATGATACCAGTATCACTTCAAGAGGATGTGTTGAGGGAGTTCCACACATCTCCTCTAGAAGTACATCCAGGTGTGGCGATGATGTATACGGACCTCCAACGATAGCACTGGTGGCCAGGTATGAAGAAGGTAGTAGCAGCCTTTGTCTCACGATGCCTCACTTGACAGCAAGTGAAGATGAAGAACCAGGTTCTAGAAGGATTAGTTCATCCCTTTGAGGTCCTAGAGTGAAAATGGGACAAGATACCCATGGATTTCAGGAAGGGACTTCCACATACATCCATAAGACACGACTCTATCTGGGTGATTGTCGACCGACTCACCAAGTTGGCCCACTTCCTACCGATTAGAGAGTAGGGTTTAGTAGAGAGCTTGGGACACCTCTACATACAGTAGATCATAAAACTTCATGGTGTTCCATCGATGATCATCTCTGTTCGAGATTCTTGTTTCACTTCCCGTCTATGGAAGGGGTTGCAGGAGGCTTTTGGGACACAGCTCCGCTTGAGCACTGCCTTCCATCTTCAAACAAATGGTCAGACTGAGAGGACCATTCAGACTCTTGAGTACATGCTCTGTGCATCTTTCCTTGACTTCGGTCATAGCTGGGAGGATCACTTACCCTTGGTAGAGCTAGCATATAATAACAGCTACCACTCCACCATCAGGATGCAACCCTTCAAGGCACTGTACGACTGCCCTGGCAGATCCCCTCTGTGCTGGATTGACCCAGGGGAGTCAGCACTTATGGGACCAGATATGGTGTAGGTTACGCCGGAGAAGGTGCAGATCATCGAGGATAGGATGAAGACTCCACAGAGCAGGCAAAAGTCCTATGCGGATAGAAGACAGAGACCACTTGAGTTCTAGGATGGAAACCATGTCTTTCTACGGGTCTCACCTCGATGAGGTCTATCGAGATTTGGCTGAGGCAGAAAGCTATCTCTATGGTTCATCAGACCCTTCCAAGTCCTCATCAGAGTCGGCGATGTGGCTTACATCCTGGCTATTTCACCTCAGTTACATCGGTTGAACGACATCTTCCACGTATCTCAGTTGAGGAGATACTTGCACGACCCTTCCCACATCATCGACCATGGAGAGATGGAAATCAAGGGCGCGGAGACATTCACAGTGGTTCCAGTGGAGATTGAGGATAGAAAAGAGTGTGTCCTTCGTGGATGGTTGATACCTCTTTTGCGCATTCGTTGGCAGCACGGGAACCTCCAAGAGATTACATGGGAGCGAGAGTCTTAGATGTGTGCTCAGTACCCCCATTTGTTCCCTTAGTACGAGTTATAGATTACAGTGATATAAAGACCTGAGGTGGGGAGAATGTAAAGACTCAGAAATTCCATTGAAATTTTTTTCTTAAATACATGGGAATTTTACGAGTTCGCATATTCTGACGGCACTATATTCTGAGGCCTGGTGTGCCTGGAATCAATTTATGATGTTTTGTTCGGGAACGTTCATTAAATGTATGAGCCGGATTTTTTATCTTTTGAACCGGTGCTCGAAACTGAAATCTAAGGGCACCATTGAACTCCTAGCATCAGTGATTTCTTAGTGAGACCTTCACTGTAGTTGCATTCTAATGAGATTAGAGGTAAGACTTTGGGGGTCTTTAATTAAATTAAATAAAAATACGGTGTTATCTTTATTTTTAATTTTGATGGTTGAAACCTTTAAGGGGAGGTTATGGTGGTGGGTCCCACCCGATCATAACCTCCCTTGGGAGGATATTATTATGGTGGGGCCCACATTGGCTTTAAACTCCCTTAACCCCCTTGGAACCCCCAATTAAGTGGGGAGCCTCTTCACCTTCCTTCCCCAATTAATTGGGCCAACTTCACCCATTTAATTAAGTGAGATAAATTAATTAATTTTTAAAACATTTCAAATTCATGCCAACAATAAAATAATAGGAAAACATGTTATTTCATTTTCGTTGGGCATTATTCTTGGGTGGAATAGAGAAAGGGGAGAGCTAGAGAGGAGCCATTTCTCTCCAACAAAGAATGACAGACATCTTCCTCCTTCTTCCTACTTCAACCAGGACAAAGGAGGGAGCGCCGTCCTTGAAGAATGCCGAAAATGACATCCTCAACTTCTTTATAGTTCCCCACATCAATGGAATGATGTCTTCCTTCCCGCAACTCCATCAATGATCACCGAACACGAGGTAGGGGTTTGAGTTTTAATCTTCGTCCTTCGTTTTTTAAATAGTGGAAGGATAATTAACTTTTGTTTGTCATCATAACGCGTAGGGTGTGGGCCACACGAACACAGCCCGACGCCCCCTCCGTTTATCTTATCTTGATGGCAACGGTGGTGGCGCAATGGACCAACCAGAGGAATGGGCTATGACGATATGCGTGGCGACCTGAAATGAGTCGGGCGTGAGAAGAACAGGCGGCGCAAGGCCCCCCAGGTTGCCAGAGGAGTGCGGCATCGTCACGCCGCACAGAGGATCAGGCCGCGGCCAAGCAGGCCACGACGGTGCCGGAGTGGCGAGGAGTTGTCGCACCGCACCAGAGGAAGAAGTCACGGCCACGAACGCTGTGACGGACAAATGGAATGGGCACGTCGTCGTCGCACTGTGTTGTAGAGGAACTGTTACCAAAGGCCATGGCGAACGGAGGAGGGTGGCTAGATGAGCTGGCCAGCCAGGCCACGCAATCCGGTCAGCGAGACCACGTAGGCCGGCCAGACAGGCCACACAGGCCGGCCCTCCAGGCCCGTGAGCCAGCTATTCGGGTCGGGCCGCCCTTGCGGGCTGGGCTGCCCCCCCCTCGGGCCGGGCCGCCACCGGACCGGGCTGCCCCATCGGGTCTGGTCGGACCCACAGACCGGGTCAGACCCCTGTCCAGATCCATTTAACCCAAAATCACATTATCGTCCGTATCTTGGGCTACGAATGTCTGATCGACGAACCGTCTGTGGAGACAGAAAGCTTAGAGAAAGGAAGTTCTTTTTGCATACTCTACTTGAGGATTGGACGTAGTTGGGGTACAGCCGGGTTGGTTTGAATCTAAAAACCATCCGGGCCTCTAGAACAGAAATGCCAATAACTCACAGACTGGGCGTCTGATTGACGCGCCGTCTGTTGCGTTTGGTTCCAGATGATGAGACTGAACTACATGATAAATTAACTTGAGACTTTGTGGTAGTTGATGTATCGATTCTTGGCTCGAGGAGCAGACCCTCCAGGAATCATGTGTGCTGTGTGTGGGTACCCTATGGATAGCTGCGACTAAGATAAAAGGATTCTACATGGACCTACTAATGTACTAGGATACTCTGTGGGTTCGAAAGCGACGATACTATACCAAGATCCTCCGTGGGTTCTATAGTGATGAATTCAATACAGGGATCCCCCGTGGGTTCGACAGCGATGACTTCTGTACCATGATCCTCTGTGGGTTCAACAATGCGGATACTGTTCCATGATCCAATGTGGGTTCGACAGAAGAGATGATTGAGTTGCAAAAATAATCATCTCTACCCCCCTATATGAGTTGTATACTTGTTTGAGCTGAGTCTTATCTTTCAGTTGTTGTCATCGAGATGATTGAATTTACATCCTTTATGGAAAGGGTGGTGCTTGGGATCGAGTGTTGGAGATGGACTGTGATTTGTAACATAGGTATATGTATAGGAATATACCTATGTAGGGATTGTTGATACTTCATGATTGTATCTTAATTATGTGGTTTTTTATTAGTGGATTCTAGGAGACCTTCAGGGGGTCTCGGGGTCCCCTACAGAGTATTTCTATACTCACCCCTGCATGATATTCACCCACACCATGTTGTGATCTCTGCAGACGATGGTCAATAGTGGTCGAGGCTGAGGGAGATGGACAGGAGGCAGCTCGAAGCTGGACTAGAAAGGATTTACCTTATGGATGAGTAGTTCTAGATCTGTACCTACCCTTTAGGTAAGATTTCCTGGTGGACGATCCAGTTTCTATTTTCCCTTTTTACTTTTACTTGTACTTGTTGTTTAGTTGGGTTTGTATACTATCCCACATACTTTCAGCACACCTTTCTTTTCTATATTAGTAATTGTTTCTTCTAGTTATTATGTTCAGACTATGTGTGTTACAAGATTAAAGGCAATGCCTTCCCTTTTTATCAGTGATTCACCTTTGGTGCTATTCTCCATCCCATGGTCTATGGAAGTCGTGCTTGGGGTTGTCATGGCATGGGCCCCAAGGATGGGTTGTGACACTTACATATATATATATATACAAGTGAAATGATCTTGAAGGCAATGAAAATGAACACTCTCAAACCATGAAAATGACCTCTATAACTCATCGAAATGGCCATAAATGAACTTTATAGATATATAAAAAGTCCAATTCTGGTAGTATTGGATATATATTTATTAATTAATTAATGTAATTTCATTTTCCAGAATATCAATGTGAATAAATCATTCAGAATATGGTATGGGGATTCTTGAACCTAATTTCCATTCTTTAGGGTTTTCTACTTTCACGAATATGTTAGTATGTATGTTATTTTAACATTCAAAATATATATTTTTGTTTTCCATAACATTACATTTCTTGTATATTAATGTTTCTAATATGATTTTTGAGAAATACCATTATTGTTTAAAAAGATCCCTTCTTTCTAAAAACCCATGTTTTACATCTCTTGAGATTATTTCTTATTCACTCAAGATTGAAGATTCTTATTCCAATGATGGTATTACATTTGTAGATTGGAAAACATAAGGTATATTCATGAATGTATGCTTTATGAAATTATCATGAATCTCATTTCATTTTAAGGGATTATTTTATGTCTATGATTGATATACATTATTTGTGCAAGAATGATTATGTAAATGTTATGATATGACGGGTGAACCCAAAATTATATAGTTCTCCAATTCATTAGGTAATGTGGTGTATCTCATTTTATAATTTAAAAGATTTATTAAATAGTTTCTATATTTTTACACAATGGTTATGTTACAATTATTCACATATGTTATGTGAAAACATGATGATAGTTTTTTTCCCAACTAGGGTTTGTATTTTATCACTAAGACATTAGGATTCATTTCTATTTATTGAACTATTCCATGACATTATCTAAATTTTCTTCTCATGATTATTAGGATTATTCTACACTTATGGAATGATGATGATAATTTTTCTCACACCATTTTATATCTATTCATTTTCTCATCTATCCTCTTATTGGGATTTTATCTCACCAAATTAATTGATGTATATTCTCAGGTGATTTTTTATGAATATATCGTGATTTATCAAAAACACTAGTCATGATGACTCTGAAGGGAGAACAATATTTCTAGAATAGTGAATGTGTAGATTTCTTCAATGAGTTAAAAAATAAGCATATCATTATTCTACTACTCATAATTAAAACGAGTGGTGAAAACCTTAGGGTATATGGTGATGTATAAAAGGATGGATAATAATGAATAACAACAAAAATTTATAATTTCTTTGCCTAAACCTCAAGGTAGTTGACAATTAAGTAGAAAAACTATCCCATGAGAGATCTGGAGTTGGATACTTTGATCATCACATTGAAAATCTAGTGGAATTATCTCTATGAGGAGAAGTGTGAAATATATAATGATCAAAGGATCCTAAAATATATGTTCAAAAAAGGATCTTAATATGCTCCATCAAACATGGTTATAGATCATCAAGGATTATGACTGCCCAATCTACTACTATTCAAGAAATATAGTGGTTGATGATCTATGTAGAAATGATCCTAAAAATTATCAATGGTGATAATAGAGAAGGATCTATTTTTCTAGATTTGTAAAATAGGTACATTGGAATAATTAAGGAAATAAAATTGACAATGCATTATCAAATGATTGATCGACCATATGGAAAAAATAATGAATTACCAATGAAATGATGTGTAAATTTTTAAGAAGGTGGAATCCATGAGAAAGGGGGAATCATAAGATTTCAAAATTAACGATTAATGATTTATATGATTTGGATTAATAATATGTGTACCATCCAATCCATCAATAAGGAAAGAGATATCAAGTGATGAACATAGATCAACCTTTGTTTATTCTCCCTTGGGAGTCCACAGATATATTGATATCTCATAGAGAACTATTGGTGGGACAATATGAAAAATGAGATTACTAAATATACATCAATTTTCCTAGTACATCATCATGTGATGGTTGAAAGGAAAATTAATAATGGGATGATGAAACAATTACCCATACCAACATGTAAATGGGAAAGCATAACCATGTATAGTGTCCTCAGACATATGATGACATCTAGAGGAATCAATGTTCTATGTTTTTTTGTGGATCTTCTTACAAATATATCTCACATTATTGAATTTTTATTGTACTCTTCACTGGTTAATCTTGAATGGATATACATAAGAAAATTTGTAAGGATTCAGGGAGTACCATTACTAACACTATCTGATAGAGATCCATGATTCACTATGATGTTATGGAAAAGTATCAACCATTCTACAAACAATGAGTTTTGATTCAGTGCAACTTATAATACTCAATATGTTGTCCAATCAAAGAAAAATATTCATTCACTAGAACACAAGTTTAGAGTATGATCTATAGACTTTAGATATGTATAAGAACAAAATATTCCTCTACCAGAGTTCACTTATAGTAACAGTTTCCACTTGAGCATTCATTTTTCTCAATATGACGCCCTTTATAGGAAGATATGCAGAACACTAGAATTTTTTGATGAAGTCAGGGATTTTAATCTTTTTGGACCGGAAATGTTTGAAGAAATGGTGGATATGGTAAAATGAATCCAAGAGACCATCAAGGAAGCCCAAATTCAATATATGATCTATAATGACAATAATCAACATGAACTGCAGTATTAGGTTGGAGAAATGATTATCCTCTATAAATCTACATGGAAGAGGATCATGTGATTTGGGCAGGGAAGTCTATGTCCCAGTTATATCGCTGCATTCAAGATTGTTGACCATGTCAAATTTGTGTCCTACTGACTAGAACATCAAATAACCATGTCCCAAGTGCATGATGTATTACATGCATCCCTCTTGAAGAAGTACATACACGATCCCTCACATTTACTGAATCAAGATTTGGTATAGTTGAAAAATTATTTCTATTGTGAGGAGAATCCATTGAATATCTTGGATAAAATAGATAAATATATAAGACACCAGACTAATCTCATTTTCAAAGTGCCATGGTAGCAACATAAGTATGAAAATGAAACATGGAAACCATATGAAGAGATGAAGGACAAATCCCCTCACCTGTTTTTGTATAACGTAATTTCGAGGGAGGAATTTCAAAAGGGGGGATGAATATAACGACCCATGGTTTTATCAATGGAATTTAATTACTTATTATAATTATGATATATAGTATAAACACATGAATGGTATGAAGTTCCCAATAAAACATCATTCTCAAAAAGAAATAATAAAATAATTAATATTTGAAGAAAATAATGAACTTATCTCAATGAAATAGTAACCTAACCCTTAGAATAGTAACATGATTGGTAAGAATAGATATTCTAAAAATATAGTAGTAAACCTATCAATTAATGTATACATAATATTTAGGTAACTTCTATATGATAATATGATATAATTATATCATTTTCTATGTAAATAATGTTTTATAAAATGGGAAATTAGTTATTGGTATTTTTTTATAACATAAATGGTTATTTACAATTTTACAATTAATATAAAGTTTTAAAATAAAATTTATAGTCATAAAATATAGGAATAAATTAATATTTTTTTCTTATGATTATAATATAATTTTATGATACCTTAATTATTTTTTCAAGGTGTTTTACAATCAATTATTATTCTAAAAATACTATTTTCCAAGTGAATGTTGATTTTAATTAAAAATTAAATTTCTCATATTTAGAAAAATATTTTCCTAAAATTGAGAAAATTTTCAATTCTACATGTTTAAAAATTACTAATGGGGTTTTTTATATTTCTAAAATAGGTTAATTTTTGTTAGTAGTGAAATTTGGTAATTTACGGTATATAACATATAAATTAATTTTTCATTCATGAATGATTTATAGATTATGTAAGAACCATAATCTCATAAATCATTTGATATACACAATATTGATTCATGGTAATCAAAACAATGAATAGTATTGAGCCATAATCATATACAACTAAATAAAATAATCTAAGGCACCACTCCCCACCCCTATAAATATCACCCCTCACTACATATTATCCTCACAACATCCAAGTTTTGAATCATGTTCAAATCTAAAAACCCATTTAAAAAGCCCCTCCAACATGTCCAAGATCCATTGGTCTCAAAAAAAGGCCAAATCAAAATTCCCTATGGGGGATCTCCTGGGGTAGAATATCAAGAGTTAAAATCTACATCTATTTTCTTTTAATTTCTTTTTAAGTTATTTTCTTTTCTTATTATATTACATCCTTTCCCTATCCATGTAGAATGGTAAATATATTAGATTATATATAATATAATTTTATTATTTTAATGGAATAATATATCATCCATCATATTATATTCTTACTTTAATTCTAAAATAGAATCATCATCTCTGAGGTTTTGATTTATCGCCTTCAAGGATGAAAAGTTTTCCTTTTACTTTACCGCCTTCAAGGAAGGTCATAAAACCATTATATTTGAAAAACCATATTTTAATTTGTATGTTATAAATTCTATACTATTCTTTTTATCTTATATATATTCAAAATGTTTGATAATAAAACAAAATGATTTGGTTGTGATTGAAAACTGCCAAAGTTAATCACAAAAATAATTGTCAACATTTTATCAAATTAATCATCCTAATATATGTAATATAATTATATATAAGTTCAATTAATCTTCTATAAGTTAATTAATAACATAAAATCTCTCTTCTGGATAGTTATACCCATTTTTACATGATCTTGTTTAAATATATATAGGTGAACCGATCATTAAAACCAAGAAAACAAAGACCCTGGAATGATTAAATTAAACTCCATAACTCATCAAAATGATCATAAATGAACATAATAAAATTATATTTAATATTATACACGTATAATATGTTTTTATATTGCTATAGATGAATCAAATTTAATTATCTGGGATGTAAAACTAAATAACTCATTCAGGCATAAGGTAAAGGGATTATCAAACCCAATATTTTTTTCTTTGGTTTATTCTTCTTTTGTAGAAATCCTTTGTATGTATGTTATTTCTATATTATAAAAAAATAATATCATTTTCCCTCAATTTTAATTTATGGGATATAAAAACTTATTATTTTATTTTATGACAAATGAAATTATTTTTCATGAAAAAATTTTGTTTCAAAAAACACATGTTATTATTATATTGATATTATTTCTTCTTCACTCCGGATTGGTAATTGTTATACCAAGTATGTTATTCCATTTTTAATTTGGGAACAAAATGTTTTATTCATGAATTTATGCCTAGTGAAATTATTATGAATCATTTTTCCTTCCCATGGGTTATTTTATGTCTAATATTTATATAGTTTCAATGTGGCATGCATGATTATGTAAATGTTATGATGTGACAGATGAAATCATAATTATATAGCAGACCAATGAATTGGGTAATGTGATGTATCTTATGGTATTATTTTCTAAATGTGTTAACATGATTCAACATTTTTCACAATAATGATTTTAGGATTACGCGCATATGTTATGCATTGACATGAGCATAGATTTTTTCACAACTATGTGTCATATTTGACCACTAAGACATGATGTTTAATTTTTATTAATTTCCCCATTCCATGCCATAATCTAGTTATACCTATCATGATTATGATGATTATCCTATTATTATGTTATGAAGATGATAATTATGCTCACCCCATGTTATATTGATTCATGTTCTTATATATCCTTTTATTGTGGTTCTTTCTCACCCCTTTCTATTAAGTGTATCATCATGTGATTACTTTTACTACGGATAAAATGAGGGCCACTATGAAGCTAATGAATAAGAAGTTAAGTTAATTTTTAATAAATATTATCTATAGGTTATATATGATCCTAATTTTCTCAAGACACAAAAAATTTGGATCCTCATTGTGTGACAATTTAATGATTTTTATTATTAAAATTATGTAATAATCATGTAACAAAAATAGATTATCTATTGTAAAATGATTTTGAAAGAGTAGATAATCAACCTCAAAGACATTCCCATTGTGAAATAGTATAGTGATGTGTTCCTTGAATAATATAACTCTATTGTGACTGACCGTGTGGTTGAGTTCTCAATTGGACTTATTCCTTGATCTCTACTAATATCAAATACAACATATAGAATGAAAACCATTGATATAGAGGAAATGAAGAAGTATTTACAAGAGAATATGGGAAATGATATTATATGGCCGAGTGTCTCACCATGGGGTGCACTTATAATCATCATCATGAACAATGATGGATCGATGCACCTTTGAGTTTATTTTCATGAACTCAAAAAAACCACAATAAATCTATTGTATACCCTTACACTAATATATGAATTGTTCGTTCAAATATGTAGTTCCTTATATTTATCTATAGTATAACTTTTTCTATGATGTCACCAATTAAAATATAATAATTAACATATTTCCCAGACTTCCATTCAAATGATGAATTTATGCTATGAGTTCATAGTGATTCACTTCAGGCTTACTAATGCTCCGGTAATCTTCTTGGGCTTAATGAATGTTGTCATTAAATATCACGTTGACATATTTTTTGGAATTATTATTGATGATATTATGATATAATAATATATCAATAACTGACATGAGGATAATTTTAATAATTTACTAAATACCTTATAAAGGGAGAAACTATATGAAAAGTACAACAAATGTGTGTTCTGGAGGGTGGAATTTCCATTCTTGGGTAATGAAGTCACTAGCAATGGAATATATATGGAACCTTATAAGAAAAATGAAATCAAAGAGTTTCCCTGGAAAACATATATAACAGAGATTCACAGTTTCCTTTTTCTATCTGGGTATTACTGACAATTTTTGAAGGATTAGTCAATATTTTTAATCCCACAAACCAATATCACTCGGAATGGAGATTTTTGTTTAAGGACCAGTGAATATGAAGACATCATCAATGAGTTTAAAGATAGATTGATCACCATGTAAGTACTCACAATTCTGACAAGTGGAGAACTCTATGTCATTTATGGAAATTATTCAAAGAAGGTCTCAGGATGTGTACAGATGAAAAATGATAATGTGATAATCTAAATATCAAGAAAGGTGAATATTTTTGATAAAACTATCCAATTCATGATATTATGTTGTTGGCTTTGATCTTCATATTAAAAATATAGTGGAATCATCTCTATTTGAAGAATTGTGAGTTGTATACTAGTCATAAGATCAAAAAAATATAAATTCACACATAAAGAGATTAATATGTACTAGTGAAGATTTTTAGATGTCCTCATGGATTAGGACTACCCAATCCACTACCATCCTGATAAGGGAAATAAAGTGGAATATTCTCTATGTATAATAGATCCTACAATACGATTAGTGATGAGAATGGAGAAGGATCCATTATTTATTGAATTATAATGGATGGACATGGGAATCATTGAGGATGGAACATAATAAATCCTTTTTCAAATGACGTCTCAATCATCCATCCAAGATGAAATATTGGGTGCCTAGATAAATGATGTGGAAATTCATAAGAAGGTGGAATCTATCATAATATAGAAATTTTGAGAGCTTAAATATAATAAAGAAGTAATGGTAATATTTTGTTCATGACTATGTTTATCAACCAATAAATAATAAATAATTATGTTATATTGTATAAAACACATAAATTTCATGGATAGATATATAAATACATCATTATAATAAATGAATAATTAAATAAGTTATGTTTAATGAAATTATGGAACATGTCTCGATCAAATAGTAACCCAACCCATAGAATATTAACATTACCAATATGAATATTAATTCGTCCAATAGAATTTTATCATAATTTATGATAGTATAGATAAAATTTATGTTTCATATCAATGATTATATGATATAATTATATCATATTATAAGTAAATTAATGTTCTAAAATTATTAATTTAGTGTTGGTAGTTTTGTAAAACATAAATGTAAATTTAAAATTTTAAAATTATAATAATGATATAAAATTATATTTATTCTAATAATTTAGATTCCTAAGTTAATAATTTTTTAATATGATTATAAGATAAATTTATGAGACCTTATATAAATTTTTAATGTGTTATAAAATTAGTTATACTTCTAACATTTAATTTTTTTCAAATAAATTACAATTTTAGGTGAAATTAAGTTTATCACATATATAAAAATATTTTCATACTATAGTGATATTTTTTTAATTATACTAGTAGAAATATGGTTAGGGTTAATTTTTGGGGTTTTTATAAAGTATTTTATGTTCTTTGGTGTCATGAAATATAATAATTTATAGAATTTTACAAATACCTGAAATATTGAATCATAGATGATTTATGGATGATGTAATCCAATAATATCTAAATAAAAAATATATATATATTATATTTAGATATAAGGATCAATCTATTTATAGTCTATATATAATTAATAAATTAATTAATCAAATAATTAAAAAACACCCCTATCCTTCCCTATAAATACCACTGCTCACCAGATGTTATCCTTATACCTCCAAAGCTTTGAAGAATAAAAAAATTCTATCTAACACTCTTATCATGTATCATACCTATGAATAAGATCCATTGATCTCAATAAAATACCAAATATAATTTCCATACATAGGTCCTCAATGAGAAGAGGTTCAAGAGAAAAAACCCTCCTGTGTTTTCTTTTAGTTTCTTTTCATGTTGTTTTCTTTTATTATTATATACTGACCTCCACTTATCCAAAAGTAATTATGACTCTAGTACATTATATATACTCAAATATTATTATTTTAATGAAATAATATATCTTCTAACCTGTTCTTCTCTATCATTAATTATAAAAATGAAAACATCATCAGTGAGGTGTTGATTTATCACCTTCGAGGACAATATGTTTTCATTTTCCTTTACCATATATAATTATAGTCATAAAACCATTATATTGGTTGAAAAAATATTTTAATGTGTATATTTTTTCTTTTTTATGTTTTTAACTAACTTATATACATAATATTGAATAATTAAACTAAATGACTTCTTTGTGATCGAAACCCATCAAAATTAATGAAAATGATTATCACTAATGTTTTATCTAATTAATTATCCACATATCTAAAAATAATAATATATAAGACCAAATAATATTATTTATGTTAACTAATAACTTATAATTTCAATTCTGAATAATTAATCTCAATTTGAATGATATTTAACACATATATACAAGTTAACAGATCATAAAAACCAAGAAAATGAACACTCGAATGATGAAATTAAACTTCATAACTCTTCAAAATAGACATAAAAGTACTTAATAAAATTATATTGAATCTAATACATGTAAAATATAATGTAGTTTAAAAAATTAATAAATTAAATTAAATTATCCATTATATTAATTTTAGTAAATCATTTATACATAAGTAAAGGGGATTCTGAAACTAAACATCCTTTAATTGGGTTATTCATCATTCATGACAATCTATAGTATTTTTTTCATTTAATATTCTTCATATATAAATTAATTTTCCATAACTTTTTTTGGGGAAAACGTGTACCCCATCTATTTTAATGAAAACTATAATTATTTTTTAAAAAATACTCTACTTTATAAAAATTGATTTTTTACTTCTATTGAGATTATTTATTCTTCAGTAAATATTGATGATTCTTATACCATGTATGTTATGAACTTTTTTATTTGGGAACTAAGTTGTTTATTAATGAATGTATTCTTTAAAATATTCTCATGAAAATTATTTCTTATTCCCTGGAAAATTAAATGTCTATGATTGATATATATTCTATGTGGAACGCCTGACTATGTAAATGTTACGAGGAGAAGAGTGATTGCAGAATTATATAGCTCTCCAATGCCTTAGGTATTGTGATGTGTCTCATTAGATAATTTAAAATATTCATTATCAAGATAATATACTTTTTGTCATTAGTGCTGTTATCATTATACAGACATGTTATGCATGGAAATGATTATAGCATTATTAAAATCAACGTATGGTATTTTACCACAAAGACATTATGGTTTATTTATATGAATTTCCATATTTAATGGATTTACATAATGATTCTTATAATTGATATTATGATTATAATATTACTATGTTTTGATTATGATAATTATGATCACCACGGGTCATACTGATTCATTTCCTTATCTATCCTCTTCATGGGATTTTGGATCACCCATTACATTGATATATACCCACAAGTGATTACTTGTACAGGGGAGAAAATGATGACCACTAATAAGATAGAGAATAAAGAGTTAAATAAATTCTTATGTTTTATTATTTAAATGTTATATATTGTCCAAATTTTACAAAGACACTGACCCATTAGATCATAGTTGTTTAATTATTTTATGATATGTTCCAATAAAAAGATAAAATAATCATTTAAGAAATGTATGTTTGTAATAATATGCACCATCAAATCTATTATCATTATATTTTTTCTAGAAGTAAAAACATTATCTGTGAGATATCGATTCACCACCTTTATGGGTGTAGATTTTTCATTTTCTAACACCACCTTCAAGGATGGTCGTAAAACAATTATAATGGTTAAAATAGATTGTAAAATGTATTCTACAACTTATTTAGTGTTATTAATCTAGAATATATACATAATATTAATTATAAAAACAAAATTAGTTTTTGATTATTGAAAAAATACCAAAAAAAATTAAATGGCTATGATTAAATTTTTATCCAATGAATCATATTCTTATCTAGAAAAATTGATATATATGACCATTTAATATCCCATAAGTTCATTAATAAAAAAATCAATTATGGATAATTTTTCCCATTTTCCATGATCTTTAATACATGTATACACGTTACCCAAACATGAAAACCAAGTAATTAAAAACACCGTAATGATGAAATTTAATCTTATAAATCCCCAAAAAATTCAATAAATTAACTTAATAATGATTTAATAGATCAAATTCATGTCAAATGTGTTCTGAATTAGATTATTAATGAATCGTATTTCATTATCAAGGACAGTCCTTTATAGTGAATAACACATTAAAATAGAATTTGAGGGATTATCTCCAAACACCAATCTTCCCATCAGGTTGTGTTTTCAATATCATTTCCCCAATTTAATACATGATAAATATTATATACACCTCCAAAATTCTATGTGTATTATCCAAAAAAATGTACTTATTTCAATTATTCTTTCTTTCATGGGTGAATATATATTTTATAAGATCCCCCATTAAATTACTTCCTATATGCAATCTTAATGAAAGGGAAAATCCCAATTTCATACCCATTTTCATGAAAATTTCATAATATATTTTAATCCTAACAATATTTTTCTAAAATATTTATTTTTATCATGAAAAATAACTTATTCATTTCAGGTTTTATTCAAATATTTATACTTTCATCCATGTTAAAGACTTATATTTTCCCTTAAGTCGCATCAAGGTGGCATATTTATAATGTTTTTAAAAACTTTTTTTACATGATTTTAATTTTTCTAGACATAATTTATCATTACCTATGACTATATTTCCTTGTGGATGCCCATGTATGATTTAAATCAATTCTTTCATTGACACCATTATTATATTCCCTTTTATGCTTCAAGACATGAATGTGCTTCCAATATATTTTCATGGGTAACTATTATGTTTATCACATATGATTGATTATTTATATTGGAAAAATATACAATAACATGTTTTGATGGGTGTTTCTAGAAATATCTCCAATTCACATGGTAATGTTTAAGTCTCATGACACGTCATGTTGGGATAGAGATTAAAGTTGATTCTTTTATGGGACTTTGTCAACCATGTGTAATGATTTTGGAAGTTATCCTCGACTCATTATTATATCATGTTTGATGTTTTTTCCACTTTCCTATGTTTCCAAGATTACATGATCCCATATTCTACATGATATTATTTATTATGTTTATTTATTTTCAATCCCTTTATAACCCATCATGTTTTTCCTTCTATCCCATGGTCCAATAATTATTTCTATTTTTATTCCCTTGTTAGTCTTTTATATCATCCATTTTTTTCATGTATTCCCTAGGTTATCATATGCATATGTAATAGATGAAAGGAAGTTAGGCTCTTATTATAAAGATAAAATAAAATATGTTTTTATTTTGGTTTAATTCTTTATAATTTTGTGTCTAATCTTCCAAATACACTAGAATATATGATCCCTTTCTTGTAAATATTTTTAAATTATGATTGAATTCATGAAATAATATACTTAAATGGTTTTGGGTAGATATAGTTGCTATTAGAGAATAGTATAGTTATTTTTAGTGAATCAGACTAGAAAACATTATTATTAACCCACAAGATAACTATAAAAACATGGATAACCATGATTCGAAATTAGGAGATCACAAGTTAGGATATAGATTTCATATAGATGTGTGTCCATCTATGTTTAAATTTTCTTATTTATATGCTTGTTAGTTATGTATTCAATCCCACAAATTGTACATTGTAATCATAGTTAATGGTAGGAAATATAAGATCATGTTCCAACAATAAATGTAAAAGTAAATGTGATTATTACCCTAATTAAATGCCAAAATTTATGGGAATAGGTGCTGAAAATATATTGATAGTGTATGAACAACTACCTCAACTAATGTATTATTACTTGAATCATCTAGAATTCAATCCCATTATGAATTTTAATATTATGGTTCAATACTTCAAATTACAAAGTCCTACCATATTTAGTGGATCATATGGTCTCCTCATTATAAGAAGAATATATTAACTCCATTGAGATGATATTTACACTCTTCCATTGAGAAGAAGAAGAGAAATTTGTGATGGCACTATATCATTATGATAGGGAAACTAATTAGTGGGGGACAATAATCATGACCTTGTAGTCCAAGGAATTAAATGATTCCATAGATTTGGATGAATTCAAGGAAATGTTTTTCAGGGATTATTTTCCCCAATCATTACATCCTAAAATGGAAACAGAGTTCTTAGACTGAATGAAAAGTAAGACGGGTTTGTATGGGCATATGAAGAAAAGACATAATTGTTTCATGGTTTTCACCCTAAGTTTTCATGAATAGTGTGTGAAATGAGGATCTATTCTTTATCCTACAAATGTTTAGTCTAGAAAAATATTTCTCAATTCTAGACATTGATAATAATGAAAATATTTTATGTTGTTCCCTGAGTATTTCTTCTCAGTAAATCATATGGTTGTATATTGGTATTGGTTACATCATATATATAGTATAAATAATGATATAAATATAGTATATATTCACTACTTAAATATTTAAATAAATAAATAAAAGTTATCAAAAGAAACATGAATTACATTATTCATGGAGATGGTAGGTCATCTGTATGCATGGATGGCGGTTTCATTTTCAATCAGATAGAACCGAAGATATGTAAAAAATAATACACCTTTAAAATATCATTAATAAATCATATATATATCATATATATTCATAAAATTTATTGACATTACCATCAAACTACAATATATATTAAAAAAATCACAACACTTCTTGGAGGTGTTAGTCTGCATGAACGAACGAGAGATGTTATCATTTCCCAAAGGATTGGATTCTAAGAATATGTACATGATGTTATAATTATATAAAAAGCATAATTTCTTAGATATAATTTACAATTATTAATTACAACATAATATCCATCCATAAAACATGGTGATGATAATGATTTCTTTCTCTACGTGAAGGCAGTAAGTCATACGTATCACTAAGCTATACTTTCCTTTATTATTTTATTATACATAGGGTGTGTATTGTTATTTTAAAATTAATACTCAAATTTCCTAATATTTTGGATACATAAGGTGTTACTTTATCATAGAAACATATATTTATAGGAGTTAAATAAGATTTCAAAACATAGTGTCCAATTGTGGTTATTACTTCTTATATAAAAAATATCCTTTAGATATCCTATAAATAGATTAAGAGTTTGTCTCTTTGGAATAAAAAACCAATAAAATGTGGTTAGGGAATTTTTTAAGATAATTATATAGATTTTTTTTGAGCTATAAGGCACAATTTTCTATATGTAATTGAGGTATGAGAAACCCATATATATTTTTTAAAAGGTTGGGGTCAAAGCCTCAATTTATTATTTAAAGGAAAGACCTCTTTAGTGTGGGTAGAGGGAGACCCATTACACATCCTGAAGTCCCAAGGCCATGTGGCCTAAAACAAGGCTTGAGAGCCCATTTTTTAGGACAAAGGACCCCTTGGTGAATAGTACTTCTATAGTACCTGGGCTGCTACAGTACCTACTACAATACCCATAGCCGCTACAGTACCCTACAATAGTGCCTCCCCCACTACAGTGCCACCACTGCTACAGTTATACCGCTACTACAGTACTGCTATAGTACTTCTACAATACCCTTCTACAGTGCTGCTACAGTACCCAGAAATTCTTCCCTACCCAGATTTGATCCCAGGTCTTTTGGATCCCAAGCAAGAGCTTGTACCACTTGGGTACAAGCTCGTTGGCATGAGAAACCCACTTATAGGTTATTTGAGGGACACTATTATAATTTCATAAAATAATAAACAATAATATTTTAAATATAAAGAAAAAATCATCCAAATATATAGCTATTAAACTGTATGGTTTTATTGGGTTTTATTCAAATCATCTAATATAATTTAGAAATATTTTTATTAGTTTCAAATCTTATTTTTTTGTTTAACCCTTAGTAAACAAATTTTAATTTTAACTAGTTTAACGACATTCTAAAAATTAATAGTTATAATTTTTTACTTATAAGGAACAAATTGTACCATAAATAGTACATTTATCACAGTTTCAACTATATAATATAAAAATCATATTTAAATATTTTTATTATTTATAAATAATTTAATAAAATATTATTTTGATAAAATATAATTATTATCAATTTGGACACTATTAATTTTATTGGACTTAATTTTTATAATTCTAATATTATTTTCCTACACAATAATAAAATTTCCTATTAACATATAAAATTCATGTATCCCTATAAATTACTCAAATTAAATAAATTTAATTTTTTCAAAATCATATATTTTATTTTTCCATTAGTTGAATAAATACAGTTTTGGAATTTTGTATGAATTATAAGTTATAATATATTACCTAAAAATATAAAACCAGTTAGCAACACAGCTATAATTTTGTTTTGTTAAAAATTAATATAAGACTCACTAATCACTAGTTTTTTCATAATGGCAATAGATTATTGATATTTATAACAATTACAATGACATTTTGAAACATTCTTTGATTATAATAATTTATAAGTCATTTTCAGGGGCAAGTGTCCATTAAACTAAAAAAATTAAGAAACAATTTACAAGGGTCTAATTAAAATCACCCAATAATAATTATTATGAATATTTGTGTTCTTGTCACTTATTTACAATTAATATTGACATGATATATCCTTTACCGGGATGATAAAGTTTTTCAGAGTTTTTATTCATATCGACAAAAAATAAAATGGTCCTATTTAAAAATCTTGGACATAATTTTTAAAAAAATTTATATAATCATTCCTAGTAAAATATTAATAAATGGTTCAAATTAATTTTAAATTATGTTGACTAAATCCAACCAAAAAATTAAATAACTAAAATTCATTTTTTATCGTAAGACTTGATTTTTTATAATCCAATGATTATAAAAATATTTGATGTATAATAAAAATATTTCACCAAGTTAATAATATTAAAGTTTAGATTAAATAATTCAAAAATTTGGATTAACTTATGTTGTAAATATAAATTACATAGCATTAATAAATAAAAATTTCCAAAAAAATAACACTTTTATTTTCCAATATTTTTATAAATTATTATATTTTTGTAATAAATTATTTCATTTTACATATGTGAAGACCATATATTTCCATAATATTTTTGTAATAAATTATTTCATTTTACAGATGTTTAGACCATATATTTCCATAATATATTTATTATTATTTGTACCCACAAATCCAATAACTATGAGAAAAAGAATAGTATATATTTGTTTTTATTGACCACCAGAGTTGTATTATTTCATTGTACATTTAGTCAATATTTTTTTATTTATAATAAATATCATTCCCTAGTTATATGACCTATTTTTTCCTTACCTGTGCTAGATCAGGTATATTCTTCCTCATAAGGGATAAATGGAACACCTCACAAACAAGAAAGAGTTTTAGTGAATGGTAAAATAAATAAAATATTGTTCCTATATGATCCTGAATTTATAAAGGACATATATACCAATGTATTTTCTTTAAATCTATTTCAAATCATACCACCCAATTCTATGGGGAATTTATAGGAATACATTATCACTCAAATTAAACTCTAGATCATTCCACTTACTGTAAGAATAAATACATTGTCGACACTATGATGCTATTTTGTGTTATTTAGTGGATCTAACCTTATCCTCCATTTACTTAGCTAGATATGCTCCCAATAGTTTTAGTTCTCCATCTTTATTCCATAATTTTGTAATTCTACACTTCCAAGCATCGAGGGGGTCATAAAATCGATTTCAAAAAAAGAGTGAAATCAATTATCATTTGAAAATTATCCTAAAAGAGTTGATCCCAACCATGCCTGGAATCAATAGATAAATTTTTCAACATGTCTTATAGTGTTTTATTGGTCATCCTGTTGTGACCAACTATTTATGGATGATGTGGAGTGGTGAATTAAAACATCAAATCCACATACTTGTTAACCCTTCACCAAAATGTTGATGTAAACCTTGGATACAAATAATATACAATTTATAATAGAAGACCATCAAATCATTCTTGTAATTAATGTATAACAGAGTATAATTATCAAGAGAGATATCTTATCTAATAGAAATATTGAGTGATGACTTCATAAGGTCACTCAATACAACCCAAATATCATTGTAACCTTTTTATGTTTTAGGGAATCTATCAATAAAATTCATTATAATGTTATCCAATATCTATTCTATTATTTTTAATGGTTGTTACATCCCCATAGACTTATTTATCTATTCATTGACTTTCTAACATAACAAACATCAATAAATATAATCTCTAATATCTCTATTCATGTCGTACCACCATAAATACCCTTACAAATCACTATATATCATCGTATATGTAGGATGGATATAGAATGGAGAAATGTTATTTTTATCCAACAACTGCTTCATCAAATCTAATACATATGGGACACATACATGGCCATTGAACCTTATTATTACATCATAATCAAGGTTGAAATGATGAATATTTATTACCTTTTTTAGTTCTACATCTTCATTTATTGAATCTTTAATCTTTACCTCTATATATGACTTAACAGTCATATGAGAATGATACAATTTATAAACATAGATCAATATTCCATGTTTTATATATTTAAAATACTTAAATATATAATATTTTTTAATCCACCTCATAGACAATCTATCATTGTCCTTTTAACTCATTGAATCAACCCCTTTTTATTCTTTCCCTATGATATAATGTATTAAGAAATCCTAATATTCAATAAGTCCCAACTATCTTCTTTGGTGCATGTTGAGATATTTTTTAGCCAAAATAAACATTAATATCTTTTTATTATTATATATGTCACAAAATTAATCATAGATACACATCCTCCATATTCATAACTCAAAAATCACTATAGTTAACTCTAAATCCTAATTTGGGTAATTTTATTATGGAATTAAATTATCATGACATATAACTTATAACTGTATCATTATACCAGAGGAAATATCACAGTACCTTATCAGAAACATAACTATAGTTTAGAAGAACATCCCCACTACTGGGTAGTTTAATCATATGTGTGATTACTATCCATCTCATTGGTTCCTTAAAAAATTATTCACATTCATCTATCCAAAAAAATTGGTTCCCTTCCGAATTAAAATTTTGATATGATTTTATATCCATGATAAATTCCCAAAAAGGTTCTAATAATTTATATACAAACCAATAAAACTACACTTCTCAATCACAATGGTTGGTATAAGACAATGTTCACTAACTTCTATATTTTAAGGGACTAATGATATACCACCACATCAGATTTTATGACTGGCGAATAAAACTTTCTGAAGAAAAAATTTAGATATGGTAAAAAAATTAAGTATTATCCTTTATCATGATATTTAATGAAATTATTCAATGATCTTAATATACATCCCATTTTTAATTAATAATAAAATCATTAATATAGTCTACCATAATCTTATGAAGGTAATATCTAGAGAGAATATTCATTAAATCTATGTAGGTAATAGGTGGATTAATAAGAATAAATTGAATCACTATAAATTAATAGTTCTCATATCATGTACAATTTGTTATCTTGCATATATCCTCCTTCATTTCCCTCAAATTATGTTATTCAAAATGAATATAAGTCTAGGATATTATTTGAAATACAGGTAGTTCATCAAAAAAATCATCAATATGGGGTATATAATACATGCTATTCAAAGTCATCATGCTATGTTCCAAATAATTAGTGAATAGATGCATTGATCCATATTTCATCTAAAAAAAGAAACAGTTCACCCAAATATGATGATATTTTTTGAGTAAAACCCTTTTCTAGATTATCTTGTAGTTTCTTTATTAATTTTTGGAACTCAATATAGTCCATTTTGTACGAAGTCGTGGAAATGGTCGTAGTAATTTTTATGAGTTATATTATAACATAAAAATCATCATTTTGTGGAATAACTTGTAGTTATTCAATAAATATAATAAAAAATCACAAAAAAAATAACTATATCTTCAATTTTTAGTTTCTGGTCAACCATGTCTGATATCAATACCATTTGAATAAGAATAATGACCCATAAATTTTATGTAATTTCTATCAGATGTTCATTTTATTCATCACGCTGATAGGGGGTCATAAATTGTTTTGGTATATCAAATGTAACATCCATTCCAGGTAAATATATGTTGAATTTATATAACTAATGAAAATATATCCCCAAATTAAAATCTAATTTAACTAGTTTATGAATGATGATATTTGGAGGAATCAAATTCCAACAAACATCTACGAGATAAGAAACATAGACATGGGATGTGATAATCAAAACATTATGGGTTTTATTGATAACATGGCATCCAATTTATGAAGTGGTACTGTGACACCCATAGAAATGTATTTTGACAGAAAATAGTGGCAATATATGAAAACATATAACACATTATTAGTTCCTGAGTAAATGGTATGTGAAATATACACCACTTTGTCATTATTCCTATCATCAGAAATACTTATCTCAGGATATTTTCCTTTTTCTGTATACTAAATATGATTCTAACATGTATTATCATTCTTATACATTAGATTTGGGTACCATTAATAATAATACCCATACTCTTTTAATTTAAATGATCGGTGAGATTGGAGTAAATTTTTTGGTACTTTCCCTCTATTAAATTAATTATCTCTCTTTATTCCATCCCATCAGAATTTATTTTCCCGATGACTTTCCATTCTGGAAATGAAATATTTACCACCTCCCTTAGAAAAATTTCAACCAATGATTACTTCCCTAGGCTAAGAATAAATTACATATAATCATCTACTCTGTATTGTTTTTAAAATTTCCTTTGACTACCATATTTCATTTAAAAAAAATACCAAGAGATAATGGGTAACCCCAATCTAAATCTCCACCACGAGAGCGCATCAAAATATTTCCTCATATCTATTGAATTACATTATAGAAAATTCCCTCTAGGGAATTTTTTTTAAGACATAGATGAATCAATCAACCATAGTTTTAAGTGGGAATATAATTCTATAGGTTTACCACACATCAAATATAATGTATCACAAATAAATAACAATATATTCATCCTCATTATACATTAACTCGAATAAATATTTTAGTATATTCAAATGAATAATATAAATTAATTACCTGATTGATATTGGTCACTGAAAATCATCACAGTCCATTGATGATATATCTTTTTGTTCACTTATGTTCTTAAAAAGATACGACTATAGATTTAATACACTATCAAAATGATTAAAATCCAAAATAAATATATCATATTTTAAACACTGCTGAACAAAAAAAACATTTCAATGTTACTGGTCCATTTCTCTACAACTAGTGGATCCATGGATAAACAAATGTTTGTGGATGTTTCCAAACTAAGGACTTAGGAAACTGATTCCATCTCTTTCTAATTATTTGATTTATAGCTTGAAATTGTTATGTGAACATTTCATGGTGATTTTACATTCTTCCACCCTTAATATTTTGTTGTTCTAGTGGACAATTATTTCATTTAAAATCACATTCTCGACTAACATGATTTTTTAGAACGAACCATTGATTAAAACCAAAAAACAATAGTGTGTGAAATAAGAATAATGTTGGGAAACCACATGATCGTGAAATCTCATTTATGTTTTCTAGATTGTGAAAATTCCTCAGAAAAATACTAGTTCATTCATGATCATTTAAAAAACATTAGGATATTATTCAATACATAAACATTTTATTGGGGTTCTCACTATTGTCTTCTCATCCCTGTTTCCAAATGATAACAGATCCTTACTCTGATAATAAATATAACGACCCATATTTTTCATATATAATTAAAAAATATTAATATCTAAATAATCATGGAATAACATCCTCAACCACACCAAAACTATATAGGTGTAGTATCTGTGTAAACCTGTTAACAGAATCAACTAGTTCATATAATTTCATCATCAACTCCCAAATATTCTTTCATAACAAGATTACTCCATTGACATATCAAACATAAAACCATTCTTCATCACTTGAGGAAATGAAAAATAAGTAAATGGTGAGATTATATTCTTATTAACGGTAAAAAGGGGACATATCAATGATCATATAAGTATTAAATGACAACAATTGTATGTAAACATAAGAATAATAATTAAATATTATAATTTTTAGAGCATTGATCATAATATTCATTCATTAAATACTGATAAAAGTTCATCACACATGTGTCATCATTGGATCAGTGAACATGATCCAAGAGCAAAGAAAATTGGCATAAAACATAGAATTGTGGATTACACATAATCATAGAAAATCATTTCTGAAGTAGTCAAGGATCATTTGGATGAATATCATAGTGGAATATGTTCACACCCAATAATATCATAGTGTACTTGGTCCCTTATTAACCAATATTCACTCTCTATTCATATCCTTTTTCCTCTTGAGGTTTATATATTTACCCTATGAATTTAAAGGATATATAGTCGCCACTCATCACATACTGAATGTAATACGCATGTTTTCCAAAAGATGGTAAATCATTCATTATATAAAAAACCATTACAATAGATTCAATTCATAGAAATTTCATCATAAAATAACACATTTAAAAATATGTGTTTCAGGATTATTTCATCAATTCATCATATCATAACCCATGTTAAATAAATGGGATTCATAAATACTATGTAATTATTTTCATAAAATATTTATTGAAATAATAAATATGTTATTATTGGATCAAATCTATAGTAAATCATAATTTAAATCAAGATTTCATTTCTTTAGTGAAAATATTTACCATTAACGTATCAGTAAACATTTCTTTGGAAAAATAACCTTTTCATTTTTAAATCAATGATAAAAAATCTAAAAATATAATAGAATATTTTTTTAAAAGATATACGTAATCATATAAATGAAGATGCAAAGACAAATAGTCTTGATGCTATGAAATCCATTAATTCCATATAAGTTAATAAAACATTCCTTCCATGAATTTAATGGAATACTCACAAATTAACTAATTTGGTAAATGAGAATAGGACACTATTTAAAGCATTTTATAAAATATCATAAATGGGTAAAAATTAATTTAAAATTAAAAGAATAATACTGAAAAATTTAATTATTTATTTTATAAAATATGGATATGGAAGAATAAGTTTTTTCACCAAAGAGAGAAATGAAATAAATTTTCATTTAAAATTTATTTTTGGTTTCTACAGTGTATAAGATGACGAAAATAGAAGAAAAAGGATATTATAATAAAGAAAAAATTGGATAATAAAACCCAATAATATTTTTAGTGATATACCATAATATTTAATCATTAAAATCCTAATAATATCCAAACTCGGTTAAGATTAATATCCTGAAATAAAGCTATTACCTCGAGTTGGACATTCATCAAAAGTAGTAAAACCTTATATATCAAATTTATTAATTTTATATAATATTTCTCTATATCCTATTCATAATTATAATATCATATATAACCCATTGTAGTATTTCAAAAATTTATTTAATCAATAATTCCTTGTTAAAATCGTTATTTCATGTTTCTAACTTTATCTTTTATCATGTGTATTTTATATCAGTAGTTTTTTACGTTGTACATTTATCATGGGTCCATAATATCTAGAATATTAATAATTATTTAAAAATAATATATTTTTATTATATATATATTTATATTCATCCATTAAATATATATATATGTATATATGTCTATATATATATATTACACACTTTAAGGGGATGCTAGGTTGTACATACCCATTCATAATGTTTTCATTTTCGAATGATGGAATGAAATAAAGTTTAATATTTGAGAAAAATTAGAAGGTTATTATTATGTCATCTATATCATATATATACATGAAATTACTCAACATTACTTTTCTTTATAAATATAAATTAAAATAAATCATATCGTTTTAGGGAGGTGGAATTCCATACGTAATGACGAGTGACATTATCATCTCCCCAAAGATTGGACGATAAGAATGTAGAAATGGTATTATAATTCCAACAGTATAACTATTTCAGGGATGTAAAATATAAATATTAATCCCATTATAATAACCAACCATAAAATATTGTGATGAAAATTTAATTGTATCATTATGTGGTGAATGTAAGTCATACATAAACACAAGTGATATGTTATCTTCTCATTTTATTATAAACATGTTGTTTAATGGTGTTTTCATAAACAAAAATATTATTTAATATTATTTCAGATACTAAAATTATTATTTAATGATAAATAATAAATAATTATATGAGGTAAATAATATTATAAATATAAGTGATTTATTAAGGGGATTACCTCTTCTTTGAAAAAACTCCTTTATATGTTCTCTAAATGGAACTAGGGTTGTCTGTTGGGAATAATGGTACCATTATAACTTTTATAGAGAAGTCAATAAGTGAAATAGAATGTGGTTTTTTGACATATAGTGATCAATGTGGTGTAATATAGTGATGGAGGATGCACCATTTTCTAAATCCGGTAAGGGGATCTTGTTGAATTTCTCAAAATATTAAATCATAATAAATTCATTATTTTGAAAAATTGATCCAAATTAGTAGAAATTTGAATATAATTTACATGATGATTTTAATTCCACAATTTAATATAATTTATACTTTTTATGGTGTCATTTTCAACCGGAAAATTTTTATAAACCATTAGATAACCAACTGTAATTTTTACTAACATAAAAAATTCCAATATTAAATGTTGAAAATATTTTCTAATATGGTGATAATTTATTTATAAATGTAAAACATATGAAATTTTTTACAATATCTAATATATATTTTTTAATTAAATATTTTTATGAATTTGAAATTCATTAATAAAATATTTTTTTTGATAAAATATCGTTATATTTTATTTTGACACTATTCATTTAATTTGACTTAAATAACATGAATTCATTATTTGAATCTAAAAATAATCTATAAAAAACTAATATGACATATTCCCCTTTATAATTCATAGAACACTAAAAATTACTCAAATTATATCACTTTTAATATTTTCAAAATCATTTAGATTATTTTCCTTTATTTTTATAAATTTTGTCTTTTCATCAGGAAAGAGTTTATGGTAATTATATAATATCTAAAAATTATCAATAAATTAAAATTATAAATATAATTTCATTGGTAACCAATTTAATTTTAATAATATTTCATAAGTAGTTCTATCCAAATGTGAACTCATAAAGGATAATTAAAACTAAAAGAGTGAATTTTTTTAAAATTTAATTCATTTAAATAATATACAGTTAATTATCATAGAATAATGTTAATAAATAAAGTAAAATTATATCTTTAGTGATAAGGGTAAAATTAAATTCATCAAATAAGAATTATGAGAAAATATTATGGAATTATTTATTATTCTGAATATCAATTTACATTATCTACACTTTACTGTGGTGATAAATTTTACAAAAGTCATTATTTATAATGACCAAAAATAAAAGGGTCCTATTTTTAAAATATTTTAAGAACCTTATTATAAATATTTATTTAATTTTATCTAATTTTATACCTGTAAAATGAATAAACAAATGTAATTTTATCTGCACAAAATCATAACAAAAATATTTGTAAAAAATTACATTTTTATTTTAAAATTTGATTTATTTTATCCAATGATTAGAAATATTGTTCCATGATTAAAAATTTAGTTTGAGTAAATTATATATACATTTATTTAATTTAATTCACCATTAAAAATAAAATTATTTTATTAATATAAAATACATTGTCTGCATAATAAAATTTTTTCAAAAAAATAACTAATATTTTAAAATATTTTTTGATTTAAATTACAAATATTTGATAACTAATGAATTAATTTTATAAATATTAATATGGTATATTTTCATAATTTAGTTATTAATATTATTACTATCTAATTAAAAATCTAGGAATAAATTTGTAGAATATATTTGAATAATCATACGCGATATGTTTTCACTCGACGTTTCATGTTACACAGGCAATCAAAGACAAAAATATTTAAAGAAAGGTATTTAAATAAAATATTGGGGTGTAATATATTGTGAATCATAAGTGCTTAGTTTTTAATTACTAATTTATAGTTTTATTCTTTCCTTCCATTTTTATGGTATTTTATAACATGGACATTCTTTTTAAATGGAACTACCAAATTAAATACCAAAATCATGATTTAATAATGTGTTTATTTAAAATATTCAAATAATTATGTATCAAGTACCACAACCTTAGTCACACACACTTGTATCCATTACTAAAACATAATTTATATATTTATATATTTGATTCCAATAATTGTGTCACCAATGTATCCCATAAAACTTATTACACCAAATAAAAATATTACATCACTTATATACCCAAAGACTTTTTGGGATAAGAGTTTTATATAATTCTGAGATATTATTAAAAAAACATGTATATAAAATACAGGTTCATAATATCCTACTTCATCTATAATTATGTTATTAATATCGTGTAACCATCATAGGCATAACATAAATAAGGCCTTTACTCAAAACTAAAAGAAAATATACGTAGGAAAGGTGACATAAAATTTAAGTGGAAGGGTAAACATAAGAACAAATAAGTGGATTTAATTTGTGAGAATTATTTGGACATAATGTTTTGATGACATAGTCAAATTATTTGGGAATAACATAAGATAATTCATACTATTACATATTGATATCATAACATTTTAGACATGATAAAATTAATTAACATAATAAAAAGATCATATAATTCAATGATCATAAGTGAAGTAAAACAAATCCATATAAAATAGATAAATTTGAACATAATGATATAATAAATAAAACTATATTGGTATCATGGAATATCATTTTCATATCACTCACAAAACCTCTCTAACTATATAATTACCTACCATGTAAAAACCAATAATCTCATAAGAGAATTAAATTACAAGTTTACTCAATCTATAGAGGATTTCTTAACTCCTCAAACTCATTACAATGTGAATGAAATATTTGGTGGAAAATGTCAACACTTCTCTGTGATATGGTATCTTCTTTAGGTTCCTTTCACTCATTCCATTCTCTCTCTTTAGATTTGGATAAATCCTCCAGTTTTTTGGGATCTAATAAAGGTTTTAATGGATCATTCTTCATCGGATATCGGTTCTTTTTGTTACTATAACATCTTTAATACTGTGATTTTGGGAATTCTACATCTAATTATATTCTAAGGATTGTTGAGAATTTTTAAAAGGCCTTATGTTTGGTGGTATATATACTGATTCCCATTTTCTTGATTTATTAATCATATATGTAACTGTATCATTACATTTTTATGTTTTGATTTTTTTTAAATTATAAAATTTAATTAAATTCCCATGATATTGTGAGATCCTTCTCTAATCTCATTGGATCCATTAGATATTATGAGACTAGGAATGGTGGAATCCTAGGAGGTAATCCATTATTCACTGAATTAATGATTATAAAATGAAAAAGGGAATTTCATGTTTTATGAATTTAAAACAATTAAGAATTTTTTCATGATAAACTGTTATAAATGATTCATTATCTCAAAAAATAAGTTGTAATGAGATTCGAGATGACTGATGATAATTTGACTCTATGGAAATGTTATAATGGAAATAGTACATTGTTTTCAGAATGGTTGAATAATTTGATATTAATATTGAACCAATATATATATATATATAAATATGAAAACAATTTAGTGTCGGTGTCTGACTGATGATCCAACTGCCCATGGGGTGCTGGAATGATTCTCTAGGAACCTTATGCAGGAATATGAATTTGGGATAGATTGATGCTCCATGTATATTTGATTTTGGTGCTTGATTGATGCTCTAAGTACCCATGAAATTGTTGATAGACTGACACTACAAGTTCCTAATATAATTATTCTAGACTAACACTCCATGTACTAATTATAATGGTCCCTATAATGACATACCAAGGTATAAAAATATAATTATAACTAAGATTAAATTTTGAAATATATGTGGTGTTGTTTTTTTACTATGAATTGCCTGATGTCAGTATGATTATCTTGGGTGTAATCTTTTACCTGAGTGCGAATGTGGTTGTGTAAAGATTAATAAATGTGAAAACTGTATACTTTTTTCATTATTAATATTATTCTTTATAGAATTTCATATGTTGTTGTAGAATATACATTTCATTAGACACCATTGATGGTGGCCTACAAAGTTGTACTCACATGCTACATGGGATTTTGATTAGTACCCAAATAGACATTATGTTTCCAGGAGAAGAAAAGGGAAAGGGACCTATGTTAGATGGAGGATTTGAGATTTCAGATCAAAAATAGATGAGGGAGATGGATATAATCTCTAGATTCCCAGGGGTATGACATTGTGTCTTTATTTTGGAGTTTATTTTGAATCTTGTCACATATATGTAATGACATATTTAATGCATTTTTTTGTAGTGATTTTTCCTATTTTTGAATTCGTCATGTGATTCTTGATCATTATTGGTTATTTTCTATTATTGTAATAATTAGTTATTTATTATTTTATACTATGATTCTTATTTTATAACTAATATTCAGTATCACCCTGATCCTTGTTAGATCATAACCAATAGATGGGAAACTCTACTATTCTAGAGGTGCACATAATCTCATTTAATAAACCGGATTTTGTAACAGTTATGTGAAATCGGAGATGAGATGTTAGAAAGTGGTATCAAGAGTTTTTTATTTTAAACATAATATTATTATAATTTGGTAATGGTAGACTGGAGACTAAGGTTATTCTTGCATTGGTTATGAGCTCATGCATTGGATCATCCAACCCATGCGTGGGGGACATCCCATGTTCCAGGGGTTGTATTTTTATTCATGGGGGTTTCTATTATAATTGAATATTATTTATTCTTGGCTGATGCACTTATTTTCTGATGATATTTTTTAATGATTTTTCTCTCTTGGCCCAGCATGGCCTGAGTGTAAAGTATGCTTGTATCATTTTAATAAATCGATGATATATGAGGCATGTTTCATATTAGGAACACAAAAAAAAGATTTCTATATGTTGGATATGGTAAATTATAATTATTTCCTTTTTGAGTAATTTAAATGAAATTATTCCTAATGATGAAATTATTATGGCTAAAATATGTTTAAAATTTTAAATTATAGTTGTTCAAAAATGGTGTCTAATGGAATACCTATTTTTATGAATATTTTTTACCCTATACTAGGTATAGAAGTTGGTTATGATTATGCCTTGGTTTTGACCATGGGGTAGTGTCTGTGAGATAATTTATAATTCATTTATTTGAATATCTATTTTGGTATATAACTTATAGGATGATAGGAATACATTTATATAAATTTTCCTAAATTAATAGGATAAGAGGTTCTGATTGCTCCGTGTTAAGGAATAAAATTTAATTTTCATGATAAACTTTCATCCATTATTAATTTAATTATGAGAGACCCATGGAGATAAATGTGGAATATATATAATGTCACCTAGGATTTTAGATTGTAGAACTTGTGGGTGTTCACTATAGGGGGTTGACTTGTGGTAGTTGAGATCATGATTTATTATATCCTAACAATCATGGATCGTATAGAGACTCCTACATATAAATTTCCTATGTTAGAATCATATATTCTATGAGGATGAGAATAATTTAGGTGGTACATTCAAGCTCAAGAGGATAAATTTTAAATAATGTTATGGAATAACATGAAAGATATTTTCTGGGAGCACATTCACCGAGATACACTATGAAAGGAGAAGGTGGATGAGATTATATGGCTAACCATGGACTTATTTCAAGGATGGAATCTACTAATCTCTTTAACAAATTTTTGTGCTTTGTCCTATTGATGTTAAGAGATTAGGTATCTACATAATGGTGTTATATAAAACTGAAAAAATGTCAAATTGTGTCCAATAATAATATTTTCTAATTAAATATGTTTTTGAGATGTAGTGAATTAGACTATTATTTTTTAGGGGAACATAAAGGCGGCATATAATGGATGATAGGTGGATCCTATTGGGTGGATATAAGGTACACATTCTAATATTATGTAGTATTTACAGGAGAATAGTAACATCAATGGTGGATAAGAGATTATCCAATGTGAAGGATTAGTGACCCCATGCAATAATTGAGTGTTTTTTCTTTTAGGGATGTAGGCCAGGTCACATTAATAATATGTGTCACCAACCAACAGTGGTATTTCAATCATACATAAAGGTGGTAAGCATATATAGTTACTAATTGAACCCTTAATAGGTATTATGGAATTGAGGATCTTGGATGAACCAAAGTATGCTTAGGGAAATTCTATCATGTACTAGTTTGGTAGTTGGATTTCTTCTGGTCAAGCCGGTTGGGGTAGTCGATGTGTTACTTTAGGATATGATCACCCATTTAAATATTGATGTGTATAACATGTGACTTGGACATGAATATAGGGTATTATATATTTTAGATACATATAGTTCAACATACACTTATTGATTCTAGGTTTTCGCCATTGATAGTCATAGGTACATTTATAGTAGCATTGACTCATTCCATTGATTTATTTGATACAAGAGCCTCACATTATTTTATATTTTCTCAACTTGTAAATTGTTTTTGACTAATTGTGTAGTATTTGTGAGAGTTTATGATTATTAACACCCCATTGGTAGTTTATTTTAATGCAATTTTTTATAGAAAAGGGGCTCCCTTGAGGTTGTTCAGGATCATTTTATATGGGATATAGTCACATTTGAGATTTCTCGTTTTGACTTCATTTACATTATGGATTTGATGGTATCATACCAATACTATATTGAATGTTTCCACTAGATTGTATCATTTAAATCTATTGAGTGATACATATACAATCATTGTAAAGAATTGGATATCCATGTAAGCCATGAGGGGCCTTTTTATCCGAATATTGGGGAGTTGGCCACCTAGGATGCGAGTATTTTTTAGATGATGAAGTTGAAAAAAATTACATCTTTCCACCCATATTAGATCCATTTCGTGATGTACATCTAAAATAATAAGCATCCCTTACACCTGGTAGAGGTTTTGAGTTCACAATTAATATAATTCCTAGAGGGGAACAAGTGTCAGTTCCTCCAAATTTGATCACATCAATGAGTCTTAAAAAGATTAATACACAGCTGGAATGACTGATGGATAAGGGGGTTATCCATCTGAGTATGACACAATAGGGTCCTCCAGTATTGTTTTCTTTGAAATAATGTGGAATTCTACACAAGTGAATCAATTAATGGATGTTGAATAAGATTCTAGTTAATAATTGGCATCCTCTTAAACATTTCGATGATACCCTTAACATGTTTTTGGGATCTTGTATATTCTCTATGATCATTTTGAGGTAATGGTATCACCAATTGAGAGTGAGACCATCTGATATACCACATATTTATTTAATAATTATCTGTGGTATTTATGAGTTTGTAGTAATTTTTCTGGATTAACAAAAGATCATTCTCAACTTATAGACTTATTGGAAAAAATCATCCACCCATATTATTATCTATCTTCAGTTTTTTTTTACGATGGATTCTTGGGGTACTCCCAATCTCATGAAATTCATTAAAAATGTAATTCAATCATATTTTTTACATAGAGTTACCATATGATATACAAAATCTATCAAAGCTTCAATTTTGGATTGACATTATACATTTCATCGGTAACATCATCTCTGAAGAAGGTGTTTCAGTGGTACTAAAGTATCATCAGGCATTTTTTATTGGTTGAAACCCAATATTTTTCTTAAAATATGATGTTTTTTAGGTTTATAATGATATTACCAATGATTTATTGAAGATATTTATTTCATGTAATATTGATTTTGGGCTTTAAAAATATGTCTATTATTACTAAATGGACTTGACCATGTTAATATTCCTTCTTGGTGTTAAATAAGTGTCTGACTACAACACCAATTTTGAAACTACCGAATCTAGGTGAGGAATTTAACTTCTTTATCGATGCATATCTTAATGGACATGGAGTAGTGGTAATGAAAAGCGATCATTTTATGGTGTATGTATCATGATATTTGAGGCCAGATGAATAGAATTATACTACGTACAATCTCGAGTAGGCCATAATGGTTTATGCCTTAATTTTTTAGAGACATTAAATTTCTAGTTAATGTATAATTATGTATACTGACCCTAGATTTTTATAATTTTTCATTTAAAAATTACATTTAAATCTATAAGAGTGGGGATGGGTTTTGGATACACATTCTTTTGTCTTTTAATTATCCTTTACAAATATAATGGGAAACATTACAACTAATGATTTGAGACAAAATATAGAGATCTAATAAGTTCATGAGTCTAGTTCGGAGTAGTAAATAATGGACCTATTGATCAAGATGCATATGGATGATCAGGAGGATAAAGATTAGATTACCCTTGTGTCTTTATCAATTGAGAATACATTTATTATTTGAATCATGGAGAGTTAGTATTAGGATGCATAGTGTTTGCCCATGAGGGAAATCCTAGAAGGTGGTAGTGACCTTTGGTTTGGGATATCAATGTTGATTACACCATATATGTCTGGGGTAGTGTTTTTATGAGTATAAGTATTTGAAAGGTTCCTATATATGAGTCTCATGAACATAATTGGATAGTTTAATCTTGTCTTATGAACATTAGTATGCCCTTCATACACAATATTGTCTTATGGGAATGAAAAATGAAATCCTAGGTTTTGTGACATAATTATTTGCATGATATTAGTTTAGGGATGAGCATCAAAACTTGATGTTATGTTGTATCCATTTTCCATTATTGAATGGATATGGGAAATGGATACTCGAGATTTTATAGTGGGCAAACTAAGGTTTCATTGGAACAATGATGCGATATGGATGATTGTAGATATGATGATGAAAGTCTCCCATTTCATGAAAATTAGTGAGAGTTAATGGTATCTCAATTTGAAGACATATGTGATATTGATATAGCACAATTTTTTAGGGTGATTTTAAGTATAATGTTGGTCATGATCCACTTTTTTATTCATGCTTCTAAAAAGGATTCTAGATATTACATGGTACTAATCTGTTTCTGAGTATAGATTTACACCCATATAGAGAGGGGAAATCATAGTGTACTATCTAGGTTCTAGAGGACATTTTGAAGTCATGTGTCATAGATTTTTGTGGGTCATTGAAGAATAATTTATTTCTATATTTTTTTCTTATACAAGTAGTAATAATTAGAATATTTAGATGATACCATGTGAGGTTATTCATGATTGGCCATAGAGATCACCTTAATGATAGATGTAGGTTTCTGAGTCATAGTTTTGGGACTATGTCTCATACAGGGGACGTTATAATAGGTATATTAGATTAAAAAATGTATGTCTACAACATTTTGTTTATTAAAGTCTTATTCCAATCAACATCTTAGACCAATTGGCATTACCGTGGGAGAAACTATATTTGTTTGGTTGTGGCCATGATTGGGGCATCATCATATTTTGATGTAGGGAATAGTTTGTCCTAGGTTCTTCAAAATATTATTAATTTTGGAGAGGATTACACTATTGGAATTTCTATTGTCTCTCCCTTAGATGTTTATTTTAATTACTTATGTATTTATTTTTTTCACTACTTTAGGAAATATTACCAAGAATCATCTCTTCTGATTGATGTTGATGATGTTGATCTGGAGGCCAGTGAGTCCTTTTATTAGCATTTTATTCGAGTTGTAGACCATAGTGGTAAATTTTTACAAATAAATACCATGTTTTAAGACTAACTGTTGTGTAATTATAGTCATTATGAAGAACATTGATGGTAGGGGAGAAGATACAGAGGCCGAGGGGCCTAAAATTTTCACCTGGGAAGAAAACTGATGCTTGGGAGCATAGATCGTGGAGGAGCTATTATAAGGTGGGGATATTATATGAACAAGAACTCTATTGATATGTTTTATACACATTTTATGGTATTCCTTTACCCTTTCCATGATCATATCTTGGTTTGGTATTTCATTAGTTTTTCTTCCAATGAATTTGGAGTGTTTTGGAAGCCCATGGTGTAATGCATTGTTGGCCCATAGTTAGGGGAAATTATGCAGTCTTTTTTAAGAAACGATGCACTCGATTTTGTGATACTAGATGAGGTTTCATAGTTTGATCAAGCAGTGTAGCCCCCACCCTCACCACACCAATCCCTAAAACCATCAAAAAATAGGGTTTTCATGGTTATTACATGGTTAAGATAGTATTTCTGCCAAACCATTCACCCCATCAAAGCACTCTATAGGTAGCATGGTGAGAACACACAATTTTTTAAGTAGTGTAACCAATAAAAGAAAATATTCATTCGGACATATGAAATCCAAAAAAATATTGTTTACAAGACACTGTATTACATTCAACAGCATACTTGCTTAGCATAATATGAGTTCCATGGGTTTTAGATGCTCTTAGAGGATTCCAGGACACCTCAAACATCGACCTCTATGAATTGAGGATCTTGGGGAAGATATAAATGCTTCTTTAGTATGAGATCACATAATTATTTATTATTATCTCCCTACCATAAGTCCCTCCATTTTTAGAGGGTTGAAACTACCAATTTTTATGTTTTGGATATATGTTTTAATGTATATTATTTCGTGTATTGATCATAGGTTTTGAACATATATCATCTACGATGTTGGGATTATAGTAGTTCTAAAATTATGTAAGATCTATGTTTGGTGAATGTTCTTTAATATTTCTAAGGTTGATGTTCTATATGTTAATTACCATACTATTTATTCCTTTACCTTTTATATAATTATATCAATTAATTTTCATGTCGTAATTTTTTTTAAATTATTATATTGAATTGAATTACCATGATAAATGAGAACCTTCTTATAACTTATTGGATCTACGGTATATTATGAGATTTTTCATGATGGAAACCCATCGGGTGTTCTAATATTCAATGATGTGGTGACTACAGAATAAAAAATGGGAATTTGATGTTTTATGAAAATAAATCAATTTTTTAATTTGATGGCATGATAACATATAATAACTGATTTTAGTATTTCTATAGATGTGTAAATGTGATGTTAGATGAATGATTATGATTGGGATAAGTTGAAAATTTCCAAATGAAATTGTACACCCAATTTAATAAATTTTATACATAAGTTTTTAATATTAATCTATGATATATATTTATATAAGAACAATGTGGTGTTAGTGATGGACTGATGCTCTAGGTGACCATGGGGTTCTAGAATGTTTCTCTAGAAAACTGATTCATGCATGCTAATATTTGATTGGATGATGATCTAAGAACATGATATTTTTAAGCTATATAGATGCCCAATGTTCCCATGATATTGGTGATGGACAGATGTTCCTAGTACCCATGATTGTAATAAAAGACTAATAATCCATCTGTATAGTATAACGGTATACAAATTGATGATCCAAGGTATCAAAATGATTTTTGAATTAATTGGAATAATTAAATTCCATGAAATAATAAATTGTGAATTCTATATGGTGTATGGTTCAAACTCTATAATGGTCTGAGGAAGTTATTATTGGGTTAGGTGTCACAATAAACATAAGAGACAATGTGGTAAACTAAAGAAAAATAAACGTGAAACATGTTTAATTTTATCATTTATTGTATTATTATTAATAGAAAAATGTATAGTGTCTTAAAATGGATATTAATTTAGGATAGGGTGGTGGTGTCCTAATTATTTGTACTCACACTCTACCTAGGGAGTCATTTGAAACCAAAATAGAGTTCAAGTTTGTAGGAATGAACTATGGAATGGTCCCATGTTAGATGAATGGGTTTGGATTCATAAAGGGGAAATGATATGAAAAATGTATTTTTTTTGGGGACAAAATTAGGGGTGTTCAATGGATCTTTATTTTAGGTTTTCATTTTAAAATTGACACTTATTTTGAATTACTTTTTACTAAATTGCTTAATAGTCATTTTACCTTGTTTTGGAATTTTTCAAGATATGCTTAGACTTTTTTGGTTATTATATTCTATTATTTATTTTATTTATATATTTCTGATACTATGGTATTGATTTGATAGATAAGAAAAATAGTTAAATACCTGATTTAATGTTGAATCTATAACATCATTTCTTATTATTCGATATTAAAAGTTATAAAAAAATATTTAACATTAGTTTGAAAGAAAAAAGCATTAAAATAATGTCGGTATGATCAATAATTCTTGTTTTTTGTAAAAATGATGAAAAAGATTTTTCAGTAGACATTTTATCAATATTTTTTTTCAAAACCAATTTCAAAATCCATAAAAAAAATGTGGTGTCGGTTTATCCAAAAGCAGTTGTGAAATATAAAATAAAAAAATAGTTTCCAATGTGATTTATCTAAAAAATGAAAATAAATCCCCTTAATAAAAAAAATCACATCCCAAACACCTCATTAAATTTTGTAAAAATTGATTTTCATTTGATCAATGTTGGAACACAAGTCCACCCATCGACTTTTGACATAATTGTTTTTTCAATTTTAGTCAATTTTAATCATCTTATTATGGTCCTTGAAATAGAGTGACTCATGTTATTTCATTTTTTTTTCTCGGTACAAAAAATTATTTATTTCTTTTAAACCGTATTCTAGTAAACTTGTGAACTGACTTCTCAAAGATGATCTTAAATGGAAGTATTAGTCAAATTTAATCATCTTTGTCTGATCATTGATCTGAAATATCTCATCCTCTATTTTTGTTTAATAATCCATGAAATCATATAGTCCTAATTAACCTATTTCCAGTTGACTTAAAACAGTGGTGGAAGGGTTTTATTATTTTCCTCTTTGTTTTTTCAGACATGTATATTCTATTTTGCAGTGTTAATCCAACCACTAACCTCAAGAGAATACATCTATATTTAGGATCAATTTACCATTAGCGAACATCGAATTTTTCATGTTATTTTTAAGATATTTTTTTATATATTTTCTATAAATTCGACTTATTCTCTCCTTAATTTTTATTCATTTTATTTTTTAATTAAAAATTTTTATATTAACATTTTAAAATTTTTATAAATTTCTTATTTCATGGAATTATAAAATTATTTTTAAAAAATGATATAGTCAAAAAGGGGTATATATATATATATCAATTGAAACAAGTAGCCCTGATATTTTTTATTTTAGATTATACCCAAGTTCAATATTTTTTACCCATCATTCCAAACATCAGAAATATATAGAATCATATATGTCATAAAATATTTATTATAATTAAATTAAGGTTTATGACATAATACATCAAGTTTTGTTTCATTAATTTCAAAAAATTCAATATTCAATCATAATGATGACCACCCTCATTTTTAATCTTTTCAAATTTATGTTATGCTTTTGAATTATAGGA
Source organism: Viscum album (assembly GCA_963277665.1). NCBI lineage: Eukaryota > Viridiplantae > Streptophyta > Magnoliopsida > Santalales > Viscaceae > Viscum > Viscum album. The sequence goes on from OY728160.1 coordinate 716,356,503, forward strand.
ATCACCTTAAACTAATTTTGTTTTAGTAAGTATGATTTCATAAAAAAATATGTGGATATTAAATAAATTTTTTAGATATGTGGGTCTTTTTTATTCTCTTCTTAAAATGGGTGAAAAACATATTACCATATGGTAATTGTGTTCTAAAATATTTTCATGAAAATAATAATTTGGATTAATTTTGTGTTTAATATATTGAAATTTTAATTTTTACTAAATGATTTCATATTATATTATGCATAATATGAATGATTAATTGATTTTCAACACATATTACCATATTGGGTTTAGGGGACTCAATCAATGAGTTTATTCTATTTTCTTCTAATGGAAGTCATTTGTTTATTAGACCTATATTTTTTACCCAATAAATATTAATATTGTTTTTTTATAATAAATATTTTGAAATTATGTTTATTATTATTTATTCTCAGTTAGTTAAATAGAAATATTAATGACTATTATAAAGGATCTATATTGGATAAAAGTGGAGTTGTGTGTTTAAAATTATATCCAAACATGAAAAATGTGTCCATGTGCCTATACTAAAATCACTAAACATTTTTTATATTTAATTAATTATCTAAAATAAAATCAATAAATAATTTATTTTTTATTTATCCCTTAATAATCATTGTTATTCCAACTTGATCACAAATTATTTTGTTTATATTTTTATGTTAAAAATTATTTGTTTACTCATATTTATAAATTTTTATTTTCTTGAAAATATTCATATTTGATTCTATTATTTTAGGTATTTAATGGATCGTAATTAGATTGATTTATTAATAATAACTAAAAAATATTTAAGCAGAGTTTTTGATTTATTGGAATTTTCTAAAAAAACCATCTATGTATAGATGTGAATTTTTTCCACACCAAATGTTTTTTAATATTTGACTATAAAATCATAGAGAAATTAAACATCATCTCATTTTCTATTTTTTTATAAATAATTATATATGTTTTATCTAGAATGATGAACGAAATAAATGTTTAACATATAATGTTGATGAAAATATTAAGAACGACATCGATAATAATATTGAAGAACTAATTCATGATTTAGTTATTTCAATGATTGGAAAAAAATTTATAATTATTATATTTATATTATGACAATCCATTATCCTTAGGTTTCACTAAATATATATTTTTCTATTTTTTCTTATATTAGTTAACAATAATGAAGGAAATGTGTGGTGTGATTAAATTTAATCCTTTTTTCATGAACTTTTAAAAAAGGTGAGATAACGAGATTCTAGATTCAAATTATGAGGAAAAAATATTATGCCAAATTGTATTGGGTTATAAAAAGATAAATTATTTCCTTAATGATTTTTTGTTTTATAGTACGAAATATGAATATTTATCAAAATTTACAAAATGTGGGACATCATGAAATAAGAGGGAATAACATAAACTCAAATTCAATATCAGGTACTGACATATAAAGTTATACTAAATAAATTTTTTATAAGGAAGATATTCTATCCATTAATTCCAATAAATAATTCCAATATTTCAACTCTAATTCATTGTTTAATATTGGAGTCATAATTCGTACTAAATAATTATGGTACATTATAATTATTCATCATCTGAATCAGAATTGATTGTATTAGTAATTATGTTGTAATTTTTATTAATGTGTTTTTAATTCTATGTTACAGTGATTGAATGTTGAATTTCTACAATTACATTGTGCTTAAGATGTATTGATAAGTTTTAAATGGTTTATTTTTTGAAAGAGTTTCTTAAAAGAAATGAACATCAATTATAATGATTTTATAATTGTTCTTAATGTTCCAAACATATTCCAAATTGAATTATGATAATTAATTGTGTTTACCACGTTTTAAGAAGAACTTTTTATGATGATTATCAATTAATAATTTGATTAAATGTATAAAGGGGGAAGTGGATCATATTTTGATGACATTGGATATTTTATCGTCAAATTAATAAATAGTTTTAGGAGACAAAGAAAATAATATACCTTTATATTTTGAATGATGAATATGTAGGATAGGAAAGTTCTTTACTTTTGGATATCAATTATTGTTCGCTAATACTGAAAAACGTTCCATGATAATATGAAACCATGGGATTTAGATGCACCACAACTTTGGAGGGGACTACGATAAACCAATATTCCATCCAGCATATAGAAGTTGACAGCTTCTATAGGCATAGCTAAATAGAGGGAAAAGGGGGTATTGGGTATCCATCACAAGGGGAAGTAAATAATCATAGGATGTTGTCAACATGGGTAGGTGATACTGGATGATCAAAGTTCATATCAGTGACCAATTATGGATAGTAATTTGAAACCATAGTAATATGAAAAAGAGATCTAAATTTTTATGTTTTTAAGTGAGATCATAAAACATGAATTACTGTTTATCCTCTATTAAATATTGGTATATAATATCTATCATCTGATGAGATTTTTACACTCATTTGATCCGCTAGCTAAGATTGTCTTTAATGGGTACTATCTGAGAAGTTCAACTCATCATTATTTTCATCTAGTGACGCCCACAGACAAATCAAACATTTTCTTCTACTCTCCATTTCACCATCCTGATAATCAAAATGTGGTAGAATTATCATTTAACATAGTTTTCATGAAATATAGATGTATTAAACCATATAATATAGTGTGTAACTAAATAGGTTTCATGGTGATGGTGTTTTTTCATAGTCATGACGTAGAGGCAGTCTGTTTAAAGAGAGTAATTGTTCATGACCTAGTTCAGTGGTGTAGTTTCCTATAAATACTTAAGGTTGAGAAACATTTCTAGGTGAGTCTCATTTCTCTCTTGAGAAAATGTACAGATAGAAACAAACACTATAGGAAATTGGATCTAAGATAATGGATATATAACCAGGTTTTAAATAATCTGTGGTTATATAAAATTTGATCAAAACAATACCCCTGGTTTTTTAAAAACCCATGGTTATATTCTCTCTAATAGCTGCCTTACATCGGGCTCTTCCTAAACCTCCGAGTTTGATGTTCTCTAATATCCCCTCCATTGAGTTTCGACCTCACATCCCCACCCTGTCATTGCCTCAACCTTGGCCTTCATCCCTCTGCCTCAACCTTTTGGCTTCTGCCTCCTCATCGGCCTTTTGTCCTCTGCCTCGACCTCTCGGCGTCCACCTCTATGTAAACCTCCCACCCTCTACCCCCAGCCTCCACCTCCTTCCCTCTACCTAAACCTCCCAGCCTCTGCCTCCCAGCTCCCGCCTCCACCTCTTAGTTTCTGCCTCCGCCCCTGGCTTTTACATCCGCCTGAACTCCCGGCCTCCACCTCCCAGCACAGCCACCCTCCCTCCACCTTCCTGCCTCCATGTGTAAGTACGCCTACACCTCCCTACCTCCGCCTACTATTATCCGCATCCACCTTCGCCACCCAACACCTATATCTACCTCCATCTTTTTCATAGCTCCCTTATCTTATGTTTCATTCATCATGGATGTTTTCTATGGTGAGTCTAATTCCATAAATTCTCTAGGTCCATAATCATTTCCATTTATCATGGCTTTCCTTCTCAAATAAATTAAATTTTTTATTTGGTATGATTTTGGTTTTTTAACAAGAATGAATTAAATATAGTATAGAATAAATTATTATCCATAATTCTTGATGTTATAATTTCTTTTATATGTGATTATATGTTCATAAATCTTTGAAGGTTTTTGTGGGGTCCCTCTGATGTTCTAAATTTAATATAATAGTTGGTTGTCATGTTTTGAATGATTCACCATACCCTTTAATGGGTAGATTGTTATGGAACAACATAGGTATGAAACATTCAGTACTTTCAAGTAGGATATAGGCTCGGTTATCCTTTTTTTATTTGGAATAGTGTGGGATATCTTTGATCAATAAGGGTTTTGAAGACCTTATGACAGTGTATAGGTTAGAATGGTGCATTCCTCATATGGTAAAGGCCATTGGTTAGAATGCATCTCTATTGTGGGAATATTTGTGGACTTTGGTATGGAATGGTCATAGGTTATTTTCATGGGATTGGGATAGATGATGATTTGTTCAAGGGAAATTGATCCATGTGAGTCATTTTTGATATAGATGAATGCATACAAATTTTGTGAGATGGTTTTTGTGTGTTATAGACTTAGGGATATTAGTGTTTCAACATTTTATTGTTGTATTGTAAATTATTGAACTTAAAGAATGGATGGTTTATTAGTTTTTTATATTTTTTAAATTTATTTTCAAACATTTATTTTATCAATATCAATACAATTTTTTATTCATGTAATGTTTTAATTTTACCTCTACTATGACTACATTATGTCTTCACTGCCCTTACCTAGAATAAATAAGGTTTTTGAATTCATGTTTTCACATTTTTTTGAAACTAGTTTAAATTTTCATGGTTCCATATTTTTTCTTAGTATCTTTAGGTTTCTTTTTATTATGATGAATAACTTTACATAGTGAACTATATTCATGAAAAACCATTAGATGATATTCAATACACCTTTAAATAGATCATCGATTTATGTATTTTATTTACATGAATTATGATTTACCTTCATATTATCCAAGACAAACCATTATTTTGTCAATTAAAAATTTAGTTTATGTTTACATTCTATAGATAATTTGTTATTTAAATTGAATTATAGTTCCAATATTACCAATTTTATGTCACACCACAGTATGATTATAAACATAATTCACATGTAAAACATAAAAGAACCACTAGTACTGCTTCATAAAAACAAATGTCATGGAATCTGAAAATACATTCACATGACCTGGTAATTTATCTCTTCTTCATGAGCATTGGGAATTTTTTAATCCAAAATTTTATATTTTATAGTTTCTACCCAAAAACTCATAAGTCTATCCTTTGGTTTTATATAATTTTTATATTTTTGAAATGTGTCTTGGGATTATGATTAAATGTATTATGATGAAACTAAAAGGCTTATGATTAATATATAATGCTTATGAATAAATCAAAGGATTATGAAACAATAAAAGACTTAAAAGAACTATAAAAGTCTCAGAACAACGATTTTTAAGGATTAAGACTCAAAAGTCATTTGATCGTTTCAAAACAGAATGATAATTTAGCTTACATAGAAGTATCACCCACAACGTTTCAATGCAAAATCATAGTTAAAAAATACTTCAATGAAAATTCAAAATAAAATTACACACATTAACATAACACATATGTGTATTTTCCATTATAATTTTTAATGCATTTTTATACTCTTTCTTCCAATAAATATTCAATTTAAAATTTCTATTGGTTTATAATATATAGTTTATTAGTTTTTATAAATTATTAAATAATTCTAATTTCTAATTAGTATTAGGAATTTTTTTAATAAAGGATTTAACATGGGATAGTTATTTATATGGGTAAATGATACTATTGATGTTGTTAATATTTTTAACTAGTGAATTATTTTTATTTGTTTTATAATAAATTTACATGTGTTCTCTTATGTTCGTTTATGTTTTAGGATTTGTTCATTTGTACAGTTTTCCTAAGATCGATGTAGTGACATTTTTTATAATTGTTCTCCTCACATTTTCCTGAGATTAATTTAATAACTCAGCCTATAAAATTTTCATCATGAAGTAGAATATATAGGTAATTTTTCATATTTATAAGTCATTAATGTTTTTGTAATAATAATTTATGTCTGTAGTTTGTAGTCATGGGTGTTCTAATTCTACTTTTCTCAATTGTTCATCATTTTTTCATGTTGTGGTAGTAGGTTCAGATAATTGATCCATTTTTATTTAAAAATTTAGATCTTGTCATAGAATTTTTCTATCTTCTAAGTTGTTTAAATTTGTTTTATTGTAATAATATGTATTTATTCCTAACATAGTTTCAAATATTTCAACTATTTTGTCTATTTTTCATGTGTTTCTTGTGTCTAGTTATATTATGTATTCCTTCCATCAATGGTTAGTGTGTTAATTGATAAACCTACTATGAATCTCACCCATTTTATTGCAACTTTGGACACATTTTTTCCCACTTTTGACCTATTTTTTAAATCTATTCACACCAAACATGACTAATGTACTTGGATTCCCACATTACATGACATATTTGACCCATAGCAACACTAATATAACCTTAGTAGAGCCTTAGTTAAACAATTTGTGTGCATGAAATACTAATTACACTTTCTGACACACCAAATTTTGACTAATGTATACATACCATAACATGAAAAGTCGAGCCTACTTATACAAAACCAAAAAAATAAATAAAACCACATCTTATAGAACAAATATAATTTGTTTCCTCCTTACTTGTGAGAATATTGTTTTCCCCATGAAGCGTTTTGGTTCTTATATTAGGGAAGTTACTTGTACACTCATAGGATATAAGTATTCTTAGTTTAGTTTTCATTTTATTTTCATTATCACATCAACCACTTAGGCCTTTTACTGATTTCTACAGATGGAGGGTAGTTATATTTTTTAAAGGGGGCCAGAAGGGAACTAGAGGCGGCTACATAATTTTATTTGCTACGGATGAAGATTGAGGTTGTGGATCGATTAATTAGTTTGTTTTTTTTGTCTACATTTTTTCTCTATTATTTCTATTTATTTTCTTTCCCTTCATTGTGGACTTCTCACGTACAGATGTGTCATGCTGAAATTTTATTTATTTTCTTCAACTATTTTAATAAATTACTAATGGGTAAAATCATTCCCCAGTGGTGATTCCTTGATGCCCAGACACTTGGGATAGTCTATGTGCATATCCAATCCACCACTATGGGAAAATGGGTGTACACCCACACATCTATACCACCAGTTTTAAAAATTGTGGGTATAGGGTGTATATATTTACCTATTCCTATGGTTTTGTTAAAATTATCAGTATAATAACCCTAATTTGAGGTTTTTATTGTGATCCCCTCTTGATTCTTATTTCCACCCTCATATCTCCCCCAAGACTTGGCCTCTTCACCCTCTCCTCCCCTCCCTGACATTAACCTCTTGCCCTAACCTCCACCTCACGTTCCTGGCCTCCCTCCCTCTGCCTTATTGCCTCTGCATTCTTTCCTCCACCACCACTTCCACCTCTGCCTCTGCCTCTACCTCCACCTCTGTCCCTACCTTTTCCTCTTAGCCTCTTCCTTTATCGCCACCTCTGCCTCCGCCTACACCTCCTCCTCAACCTCTACCTCTAACATTGCTTACGCCTGCGCCATTGCCTCTTCCTCCGCCTCCGCCTCCTGACCTCTACCTCTTGGTCACCACATCCACCTCCCTGTCCCTGAATTCATCTCCATGGCTGCCTCCTCCCAGTCGTGGGCACCTCTGCCTCCTCCTCTCAGCCTCACCTCCACAACAACCTCCACCTCCGCGATAGCCTCTACCTCCACCTCCTCTCATCCGTATCATCATCTGTAACACCCAAAGCATCCACGGTATGCTTCCCTTTCAATAATACAGTACTGTGTGTTGTACGCAACTTCGAGTTCTAACACACCCCACAACCAATTGAACTAGCCGTTATGAATAGTAATACCCATTTTTTGAAATTTTATAAATTTTATCTCTAAAAATTGACTTTATTTTCGGATTCAGAATATCGAAATTAGCCTATGGTAAAATTTTGGAACATTTCAGATAACATTTATATTTTGATGAATAGTGAAAATTACTAAATTTTAATTAAAAAAAACTTTTTAATCAAGATAATTAATAGTGATAAATTATGAATTTGAGTGGTTTTAAATTATATTTAAAATATATTTTTAACAATTAATACAATTTTAGTCATTGGAAATAATTTCACAACTAAATCGGACATGAACAAGTGTCAATCTTTTGATAGTTATTATCTTTTAAAAACACGATTTTTGTTTTAACAATGGGAATTAATTTTAAATTAATTTCTTCCGATTCTATGTTTCAAATTTTGAAAAATGGATTCCATATTTCGAATCGGGATGTGCAAATTGTGTAAATAGGTAACTTTCATTATTATACATTTTGAATAATTATTTCGGTAAATATTTTATTTACCATGGTTAAAGGTTAAATCCATTAAATAAGGGTAGAAAATAATATTATAATAATAATAAATTACCCTAAAACATGTCCTAACCTTATTTTTGGATACATTTCTGACCATGGTCATCTTTGGGTCGATTTTGGGACCCCATGGAGCCACTTGTAATTGATAATGACACTTTATATTAATAAAGTTAAACTAAATACCAAAATGGCATAAGCATTTATCTTTTTGAAAAAAATAATTTACATAGGTTTATATATGCTGGATTTTTGAGTATAACTATTCATTAGAAAGATAAAAATATTTTCTACATAATTGTATTTTATTTATAATTTTTAGACATTACATGATTTAATTTATTTATGACACAATGATAACGCAATAATTACCTTATTAGTGAAATATTACAATAATTGATATTATAAATACCCAAATAAATATAATTTTAGACTTCTAATGAATTAAACGAATTTTATAGATTAATATGACATGATATTATTTCTAAAATGAATTTTTTTCGAATTAATAAATTTTTTAAGACTTTAATAAAAATCAGTTATTGAATAGTGTCAAAATTCTCATAAAAGAGTTTTTAAAACAAATAATATATTAATAATTAATATTAAATTCCTAAAAATCTAAGTATCAGAAAATAGACTTATATAATGATATTTTTATCTTGAATGGACCACTTTGGGGTCTCTTAGAGGTATATAGTATGTTTATTAACTATGTAATATAAAAATAAAAAGTGACATGGTAAGTGTCAAACTAATTAACTAAGAGTTTAAACTAAAAGATAAGGTTAATATAATGACCCAAACCTGCCTAAATTCTATTGGTTTAGTGGTTTTAGACCCAGACCCACTTTAACATTTAAATAATCCACTCTGGTGCAATTATAAACCGAATATAAATTTATTATAAAATAATATTTCTAGCTTTTCCAAAGGTGCCTCTCACCCCTCTTATAAAAGGGCACTCCCACTTCTCACTAATTCACACATTCAAAGCCTTTTGACTTGGACAAACCCTGCCCAAATAATCTCTCAACTTCCATAAATTCAATATATAGGCCTTATGTTGATCATAAAGCCAACCAAAGGATCCCTTTTGATCATATCAAAAGTAAGACCCCGAAGAAGATGTAATGCTTTCACCAACCTTTATCAAGTTCATTTATTCTAACACTTCTTCTTTCTTTTTTATTCCCATTCTAAAATAATAAATCCAGTATCTCCTTTATACTTTGATATTATTATAAATATGGTAAAACCATATTCATTATTCTATCCATCCTTTTAATGACATGTCACCATACATGCGTACGTACGACTTACCGTCTCCACGTCGTGGTGTAATTGTTATTCAATATATTATTATTTGGATGGGTATAATAATGATGTGTAATTCATGTATATAATAAATATAACATGATAATAATTCTGTATATATGATATAGCATCCAATTATATATTATTGTAACATCAAAAGAATGATATTGTCACTCGTGCGTACGTACAGACTACCGTCTCCAGGAACACGATGAGATTAATTCACCATCGTACCCATTAAAGACTAATTCTAATTTGATGATTACAATTAATGTTTAAGAACTTTATATGAATAAGTTACAACCTATCCATAACAAACATGACTTATGTAACAAAACATATAAAATAAAACGAGTAAGTTAACACCCGAAACAATGATAATACTAAGATATTATTAACAAATCAACAATAAAAATCATATATGAAATCATAATTATGTATATGGTTCATGTGTAATTTAATAACAATATTTTAACTATTATACAGGAGGTTAACATACCATCAACTAAGAAAAAGTACATGGTAAGGGTTTATTTCACAATATCTTCATTATTCGAGGCTGTTTATACCTAATTATCTACTAGGATCTCTTTATCATCCACATCCATGTTTCTTAAAAATGTTTTTCAAAAAATTCTTAATATTTTACAGAATATGGGTTAAAGTGATTTATACCCTTCTTTGACTTTTTATAAGATGTTTATAAAGGAATCTTTCCGTCATTTTCCAAACAAGTTCCTTTTTAACCTTTTCAATAGAATTAATGTACGAATGTTAATTTTAACATATACGGCGGTTGCGGATATTTTCCGCCATTATAAAATCTTCAAAGCTTCCCTTACAATCTTATAAGGATGTTTTCAAATTAAATGTTTTATTTTATAATTATGTGACTTTTAAATTATTTCAAAAAAGAGATATTTCTCTCAAATAGTTTTGATTTCATCTATGTCAATATCCTTTGATGGATTTTAAGATTATTTGGAGCTGATTTATTATGATACAAAACATCCATATTGTATTGATGGTTTTGTGATATTTTTGACTTTGGATGTGTTATTTTTATACCATTCATGTTTTATGAAGAAAGTATTGACATTTCGTATACTAGTTTTAATACGAATGTTTATGTTATCTTTAAACCTGTTAATATGAGGAATGCATTGGACTTAATAAGTGACGGGTGGAGCCCGCTATAGCTCCTCGAGGCATCGGTAGGACTCATTAGACAATATAGTGTCTTGGCACAAGGCCTTGACAAAATCATATTTGTAGTCTTGGCCCGAGGCCTTGGCTACGTGGTTATGATAGTCTGGCATTATGCATTCCATCCTTATGAAAATGGTTATTGATATTGCATGTGATTATTCAACTAGTAGAATATACATGTGAATAAGTATATCACATTATTTCATTTTATTTCTGCCCTATTATGCTGAAGTTCATGTTTTAAAAGGCTTTTGTTTTTGGTATACATTGCCTTAAATGTTTTCAATTATTTATGAATGTTTTCGCTATATTGTTATCGTTACTGGGCATTTGATCTCACCCCTTTCTATGTTTTATTTTTCCCAGGATGTGAAGAGGTAATTTATGAATAACCTAAAGGGATAATAGGAGGGGATATGAGTGTTGACTATGGAGTCTATCCTGTTGTATTTTTTATTTTTATGATGTAATATAATACTTACGAATATATCTAGTGTTTCCAAGGCTACTAAACTAATCGGTCTTTCAAGATTTGATATTTCTTGTGATCATGACAATGTTATGTAATAATGCATTGACTCTGGGTAACTGGTGTCGGGGTGTTACAGTTGGTATCATAGGAAGTTTTGTACAAACCATGAAAGCTTGATTTAGATAAACTCTGATTAGAGAACATAGATTTAAGATGTACTTTGAGGAGTAGTATAGAAGAACTTCCTAGAATTTTGGTATTGTAGAGATTTGGTGAGTTTATCGAGCAATACATCCATGTATAGATACAAGCAGGTAGAGGCAGCTCTAGCACAGATGTACCTATTTGTAAAACCCAAAAACACCTCTTTGAGCTAGACTCGAATGGGAACTGGTGCATGACAACGGGCCTTGCTGCACTCTTGGTTATGACACTCCCAGGGGATATTCTTAGTATAAATCTCATTTTCTTTACAAATAATTATGAAGGGTTTATGAGTATATACGTCCTCAAAGACAACATTTTTATGATTATGGATTATATCCATAAATAGTTCAATTTATGTTAAGTGTTTTATAAGTATGGAATTATGTATTTTGATACATAAACTGATCTAGATTATGCCATTGTTTAGAAATTGGGCCCAGTGGATGAAATGGAAACTGTATCAATGCACGCACTCCATGTAGGTATTTCCCTCTTACTCAAGGTAATTATAGTGGAGTTGGTGATGCAACTAGTTCTCATCAACTAATCACCATACTGGGACAACTCACTCTGGTTATGAATAATAACCTTACCCGTATGGAGCACCCTGATCCACAGCGTGGAGGATCAATGTTATATCACTTCATGAGGCAGCAACCACCAACATTCAATGGGAGTAAACATCCATTAGTAGATGAGCAATGGATAAATTCTCTAGAGAAAATATTTCAGGCTTTGGGGAGTAGTAAATGGGAAAAAGTTATCATGGCAGATTACAGCCTCACTGGAGATGCTGATCAATGGTGTTCATTGATTCAAAACATGAAGGAAGATGATGAAGTATTAAATATTGAATAGAGGGAGTTCAAGGATCTGTTTTGAGAAAATTACTTTCCTCGTGACCATCGAGCAGATATAGAAAGGCAATTTCTCAGTCTGAGACAAAAGGAGGATGAGAATGTGGCTAAGTATGAGGCTAACTTTACGAGGTTAGAAAGGTATGTTGGAGATTATATACGTAAACAAATAAGTAAGATTGATCATTTCTTATATGGGTTAAACCATTTATCCACCGAGAATTAGTCCCACAATCCTTCTTGTCGTACGAAGACATTGTCCCAGGTGCTATATAGACAGAAAATGAATTCTCTATGTCTTATGACTTTAATGCAAAGTAAGAGAAGAAGAGATCTGCTGATCAATCTGGGAATGGAAATTAGGGGAAGAAGGGAAAATTTGAATATCCAACCTACAGTAAATGTGGGAAGAAACACCCTAGAAATTGCTTAAAATTAATGCGAGTTTGTTACAAGTGTGGTGAAAAAGGCCACCAAGATCGTGATTGCAAGGGGATGAAGGAAGCTACCGATGTCCAATGGTACAATTGCAGGGAGATGGGACATTATGCAAATGAATATCCTAAGCTTCAGGGATACTTACCTCAAAAAAGGCCAAGGGATCAAGGCCAAGCTTATGCTATTACTACAGCTGAGGTAGATGCTCCGAAAGACATAGTGGCAGGTAATTTAATGATTTCATCAAGTTTAGAAAATTCATTATTTGATTTTGGATCATCTCATTGATTCATATATTCCTATTTTTATATGAAAATTAGATATTTCCAATTTTATTTAACAAGGGAGTTGTCAGTTAAAACTCCTAAGGGAAGTATCATTGCAATAATATTTTGTGAATCAGTCCCCATTAGAGCACAAAAATGTTCATTATCTGCTGATCTCATGGTCATACCTTTGATTTAGTTTGGTATAATCCTTAGTATGGATGGGATTTCAAACCATGATGCGAAGATTTATTGTAATAAGAAGGAGGTTACGAATTTTTATGATGATGATAAGGAACACCTTATCTTTAGAGCAGAATTGTCACCGCCTAATTCTTATCTAGATCCCCCCCAGTATCTCAACTAAATTCAATTATTCTAGAGGAATAGAATGAACTGACAGTGGGTGAGGATAGTAATGTTCAAATAGAGGATGTACCTATTGAGAAAGAATATTTAGAAGTGTTTCCGGAAGATTTACTTGGACATCCTCTAGAACGAGAAGTTGAGTTTTCCATTGATTTAATTCATAGATCAAGGCCTATATCGAAGACCCCTTATAAAATGGCCACTGTGGAATTAGTTGAACTAAAGAAACAACTAGAGGAATTGAGTAATAAGTGATTTATTCAACCTAGTTTTTCTCCATGGGGATCACCTGTCCTTTTTGTTAAGAAGAAAGATGGATTAATGAGGTTATGTATTGACTACAGGGAAATCAATGCTATAACAATAAAGAACAAGTATCCCCTACCTCGCATTGATGGTTTATTTGACCAACTACATGGAGGTCAATACTTTTCAAAGATTGAACTTCAATCTGGATACCATAAGTTGTGTGGGAAGAAGGAAGACATTCCGAAGAAAGTATTTCGAACAAGGTACGTGCATTACGAGTTTACGGTAATGCCTTTTGGGCTGACTAATGCACCCTCTGTATTAATGGATCTAATAAATAGAGTTTTCAATGAATATCTTGATGATTTTTTGGTGTTATTTATTGATGATATCTTGGTATACTCCAAAATCTATGAAGATCAAGAAAATAACTTGCGCATTATCCTGAAGACTCTGAGAAGAGATGAATTATATGGGAAGTTTACCAAGTGTGAATTCTGGCTTCAGGAGATTTCATTTCTTGTCCATACTTTCTCTAAAGATAGATTCTTTGTTGATCCTTCTAATACCAAAGAAATCCAAGAATAGCCATCACCTACGAGTATAACTGAGGTACACAGTTTTATTGGTTTAGTAGGTTGTTATCGACGTTTCGTCCAGAATTTTGCCCGGTTGGCTAACCCATTAATAAAGCTCACATGTAAAGGGGTTAAATTTGTTTGGACAAAAGAGTGTGTAGAATTTTTCGAAGAACTGAAGATAATATTAGTCAATGCTCCTATATTGACTCTACCATCGGGGAATGATGGGTTCGTTATTTATAGTGATGCATCGAAGAAAGGACTTGGTTGTTTCCTTATGTAGAATGATAGTGTTTTTGCCTATGCATCATGACAGATGAAAATTCATGAGAAAAACATTCCTACTCATGATCTTGAGTTAGCAGAAGTGATATTTACTTTAAAGATATGGAGGCACTACCTCTATGGTGAAAAATGTGAGATTTATACTGATCCCAAGAGTTTGAAGTATATTTTCTCACAAATAGAACTGAACATGAGGAAAAGGAGATGGCTTGAATTACTCAAGGATTATGATTGTATGATACACTACCACCCGGGAATGGAAAATAAGGAGGATTCTTTAAGCAGAAAAGATCATGGAGTTTTCAAAATGATGATAATTGAAAGGGATCCTATTTTCATGGATCTAGTGAAGATGGACATGGGAATAACCATGGAAGGTGAAACATCAGTACTTTTTCAAATGGTTTCCAATCCATCTTTACTAGAAATGATTATGTGTTCTCAGACCGACGATGAAGAATTTTAAAAGAAGAATAAAGCTGTGAATGATGGGAGATTGAGAGACTTTTTTTATGAAGAAGGAATTTTGAAATTTGGGAAGTGACTTTGTGTTCCTGATATACATGATCTAAAAAGGAAATTGTTGGATGATGCTCATTGTTCCAATATCTCTATACACCTTGGGAGCACCAAAATGTATAGAGACTTGAAGGAACATTTTTGGTGGGACAACATGAAGATGGAGATTGCTGATTTTGTGTCAAGATGTATGGTTTTTCAACAAGTGAAAACTGGAAGGCAACAGCCTGGAGGAGTCATGAAACCTCTTCCCAAACTGGAGTGGAAATGGGACAATATTACGATAGAATTTCTCATGGGGATACCAAAGACTCCTAGAAGGAACGATGAAATATGAATTATTGTTGATCGTCTTACCAAGTCAGCACATTTTCATGATATAAGAGAAGATCTTCCACTATAATGTATAGAAAGACTATATATTAATGATGGTGTGATACTTCATTGAGTACCCCTATCGATTGTTTCTAATCGTGATCCACATTTTACTTCAAGATTCTGGAAGAGTCTTCAGAAATCCCTGGATACTGAACTTCAATTGAGCACTTCCTACCACCCTCAAACAGATGGACAATTAGAACGGACTATTAAAACCTTAGAAGACATGTTGAGATCTTTCTCACTTGTATTCCAGGGTATGTGGGGTCAATATTTACCTCTGGTAGAATTTTCCTATAACAATAGCTTCCATTCGAGTATTTAGATGGAACCATATGAAGCGTTATACGGAAAGAGATGTCGCACACCGACTTGATGGGAAGACATTGGTGAACGAAAACTTGTAGGTCTAGAACTGGTGGAGGAAACGATGGAAAAGGTAAAGGTAATCCAAAATAACATCAAAGCTTCTCAAAGTAGGCAGAAGAGCTATGCCGATAACTGAAGGAAGGATTTGGAATTTCAAGTAGGAGATCATGTTTTATTAAATGTATCTCCATGGAAGGGAATTATAAGTTTTGGTAAGAAGGGTACATTGAGTCCTAGGTACATCATACCTTTTAAATTCTAGAATGTATTGGGGCTGTAGCTTACCATTTAGAAATTCCGCCAAGTCTCTCCAAAGATCACGATGTGTTCTACCTATCACTGTTGAGGAAATACATGCCTGACCAAACGCATGTACTCACCTATGAGGAATTAGAACTATAACCCGATTTGTCTTATTGCAATGAGCCAGTCAGGATTCTTGATATGAGAGAACAAGTACTGAGAAACCGGATGACTCGTCTGGTAAAATTTTTGTAGAGAAACCATAATATGGAAGAGGCAAAGTGGGAACCTGGGGAACATATGATGAAGAATCACCCGATTCTTTCTATACAGTAAATTCCTAGAAATTTTGAGGATGAGATTATTTGAATTAGGGGATAATGTAACACCCCAATCTTCCATGGTATGCTTCCCTTTCAATAATATAGTAGTGTGTGTTGTACGCAACTTTGAGTTCTAACACACACTACAACCAATCGAACTAGCAGTTATGAATAGTAATACCCACTTTTTGAAATTTTATAAATTTTATCTCTCAAAATTCACTTCATTTTTGGATTTGGAATATCAAAATTAGCCTCAGGTAAAATTTTGAAACTTTTCAGATTACATTTATATTTTTATAAATAGTGAAAATTACTAAATTTTAATTAAAAACAACTTTTTTAATCGAAATAATTAATAGTGATAAATTATGAATTTAAGTGGTTCTAAAGTATATTTAGAATATATTTTTACCATTAAATACAATTTTGTTCATTGGAAATAATTTTACAATTAAACCGGACATGAACAAGTGTCTATCTTTTGATAGTTATTATCTCTTAAGAACACGATTTTTGTTTTAACAACGGGAATTAATTTTAAATTAATTTCGGCCACTTCTGTGTTTTAAATTTGGAAAAATTGATTCTATATTTGGAATTAGGATGTCCAAATTGTATAAATAGGTAAATTTATTTTTTAGACATTTTGAATAATTACTTCGGTAAATATTTTTTTTACCATGGTTAAAGGGTAAATCCGGAAAATAAGGGTAAAACATAATATTATAATAATAATAAATTACCCTAAAACGTTTCCTAACCATATTGGTTGATACATTTCCAACAATGGACGTCTTTGGGTCGATTTTGGGACCCCATGTAGCCACTTGTAAGTTATAATGACACTTTATATTAATTAAGTTAAAATAATACAAAAATGACATAAGAATATATCTTTTTGAAAAAAAAATTATATAGGGTTATATATGTTTGATTTTTAACTATAAATATTTATTAGAAATATAGAAGGATTTCCTACATAATGGTATTTTATTTATTATTTTTAGACATTAAATAATTTAATTTATTTATGACACAATGATGGTGCAGTAATTTTCTTATTAGTGAAATATTAAAATAATCGATATTATAAATACCCAAATAAATATAATTTTAGACTTTTAATGAATTACACAAATTTTATATATTAATATGACATGTTAGGATTTCTTAAATGAATTTTATTCGAATTAATAAAATGTTTTAGATGTTAATAAAAATCAATTATTGAATAGTGTCAAAATTCACAGAAAAGTGTTTTTAAAACAAATATTTTATTATTAATGGATATTAAATTTTTAAAAATATAAGGTTCGGTCAAGAGACTTATATCATTATAGGTGTATCATTAATAGAAAACTTGGGGGAATATTGGAGGTATATAGTATGTTTATTAACTATATAATATAAAAATTTAAAGTGACATGGTAAGTGTCAAACTAATTAACTAAGAGTTAATACTAAAAGATAAGGTTAATATAATGACCCAAACTAGTCTAAATTCTATTGGTTGAGTGGTTTTCAACCCATTCCCACCTTAACCTTTAAATTATCCACTTTGGAGCCATTAGAAACCGATTATGTATTTATTATAAAAGAATATTTCTAGCTTTTCCAAAGGTTCCCCTCACCCCTCTTATAAAAGGACACTCACCCTTCTCACTAATTCACACATTCAAAGCCTTTTGACTCAGCAAAACCCTGACCAAATACTCTCTCAACTTCCCTAAATAAAACCTAGAGGCCTTATTTTGATCATAAAGCCAATCTAAGAATCCCTTTTGATCAAATCAAAAGGAAGACACCAAAGAAGATGTAATGTTTTCACCACCCTTTTTCAAGTTCATTTCTTCTTCAACTTCTTATTTTTTTGTTATTCCCATTCTAAAATATTAATTCCATTCTCTCCTATATACTGTGATATTATTATAAATATGGTACAACCATATTAAGTATTTTATCCATCCTTTGAATGACATGTCATCATACGTGTGTACGTACGGCTTACCGTCTCCACGCCGTGGTGTAATTGTAATTCAATATATTATTATATGGATGGGTAAAATTATAATGTGTAATTCATGTAAATAATAAATATAACATGATAATGATTATGTATAAATGATATACCATCCATGTATATATTATTTTAATATCAAAAGAATGATATTATTGCTCATGTGTACTTACGAACTACCGTCTCCACGAACGTGATGAGATTCATTCACCATCGTATCCAATCAAGACAAATTCTCATTTGATGATTAAAAGTAATGTTTATGAAATTTATTGGAATAAGTCACAACCAATCCCTAACAAACATGACTTATGTAACAAAACATATAAAAGAAAACGAGTAAGTTAACACCAGAAACAATGATAATACTAAGATATTAATAGCGAATCAATGTTAAAATATCATATATGATATCATAATTTTGTATATGGTTCTTGTATAATTTAATAACAATGTTTTAACTATTATACATGAGGTTAAAATACTATCTTCTAATGAATTTTACAAGGTAAGGGTTTATTTCACAATCTCTTCATTTTTTGAGATTGTTTATACCAAATTATCTACTGGGACCTCTTTATCATCCACATCCAAGTTTCTTAAAAAGGTTTTTCAAAAAATTCTTCCTATTTTACAGAATATCGGTTAATGTAATTTATACCGTTGTTTGAATTTTTATATGAAGTTTATAAATGAATCTTTCTATCATTTTCCAAACAAGGTCCTTTTTATCCTTTTCGACAGAATTAAGGTAAGAATGTTTTCTTAACTTATACGGCGGGTGCGGAAATTTTCTTCCATTATAAAATATTCAAAGCTTCCCTTACAAGATTATAAAGATATTATCAAGGTAAATGTTTTATTTTATAATTATGTGACTTTTAAATGATTTCAAAAAGGAGATATTTCTCTCAAATAGTTTTGATTTCATCTATTTCAACATCCATTGATGGATTTTAAGTTTATTTGGAGTTGATTTATTATGATACAAAACTTCTATATTGTATTGATGGTTTTGTGATATGTTTGACTATGGATGTGTTATTTTTATACCATTCATTGTTTATAAAGAATTTATTGACATTTCGTATGCTAGTTTTAATACTAATGTTTATGTTTTGTTTAAACCTGTTCATATGAGGAATGTGTTGGACTTAATAAGTGACGTGTGGAGCCCACTATATCTCCTCGATGCATCGGTAGGTCTCATGAGACAAACTAGTGTCTTGGCACAAGGCATTGACAAAATCTTATTTGTAGTCTTGGCTTGAGGCCTTGGCTACGTGGTTTTGATATTCTGGCATTATGCATTCCATCATTATGAAAATGGTTATTGATATTTCATGTGATTATTTGACTAGTAGAATATCCATGTGAATAAATATAGGGAATTATTTCATTTTATTTCTGCCATACTATGCTGAAGTTCAAGTTTTAAAATGATTTTTTTAGTTATACATTTCTTTAAATGTTTATGCTTGTTTATGAAAGTTTCCACTATATTTTTATCCTTACTGAGAATTTTATCTCACCCCTTTATATGTTTTATTTTTCCTAGGATGTGAAGAAGTAATTTTTGAATGACCTACAGGGATAATATGAGGGGATATGAGTGTGGACTATGGAGACTATCTTGTTTTAGTTTTCATTTTTATGATGTAATGTAATACTTATGAATATATCTAGTGTTTCCAAGACTACTAAAATAATAAGTCTTTCAAGATTTTACCTTTCTTGTGATCATGCCAATTTTATGTAATAATGCACTGACTCTGGGTTACTAGGGTCGGGGTGTTACATCATCCACCTCCAACTCATTAGATTTAGTTATAAAGGATTACTATATATGGATTCATCCATATTCTCCATAGATTTCATGGGTTCTATGGTTCTGTGTTGGTTTTTCAAGGTTATATTATCTATTCTCTTCAACTTATTCTCTTGCCTTTTCATCCAATTCTAATGTCAATTTTAGCTAAAACCTAGGGCTGGGTTTTTAAAAAGCATTCATGCTTATTGATTTTAGGGCGTTTTGATTGTTTTATTGGTCCTCCTCTTATCACATCAAATGTATTTGTATCACCTATGTCCATATCGAGGTGTGTTTTCCCCATTCCTGCCTCTTTATATTTCAAAACATGAATTCTGGGAGGTGGTAGAAGTCTATTATTTATACTAATCCGTAGGAGGACCAATATTCGGAATTTTTTGAGGTCATTCTCATTCATAAATTTTTTTTCTGATGTGGCGATGTTAATGAAGGATATATAATTTTATATCCTCTAACATGTTGATTAAACAATTTTATAGTATAAATGTAATTTTATTTAATTGGTTTCATACCTTCCTACTATGGAATTTGATGATTATTTATTTCCTTAGGGTTTCTTGAAGGTTATTCAACCACACTACTCACTATAAATGTATTCCCTCGACCATGACTATTATGGAGCACTGTTAAATAAATATATCAAAGTGGAAGTGAGCTCAGAAGGATAACTATAGATGTTATGAGTTTAACGTATTCCATGGTTTGGTGAATGAAACACCAGTATGGAAGGACAGCAAGCCGGGGGGGTGCAGGTAGTGCAGGGGGCTGAGGGATGGGTGGGGTAGGCTGTGTAGGGGGGTTGGGGAGGTTGGGAAAGGTAGTGAAGGCAGTTGGGGGAAATTAGGGGAGGGGGAAGGGAGTATAGGGTGTTGGGGATGTGAGCTGGGGGAGGGGAGGGGAGGCGGAAGGCACTGTAGGGGGCTGAGGGAGGGTGGGGGTGGCAATAGGGGAGGTTGAGGGAAGTAGTGTAGGGGGATAGGGAGGTGGTGGATAGGGTACTGTGAAGGAAGTGTAGGGGATGGGGAAGAGTGGGGGAGGGGAGGGGCAGGCAGTGTAGGGGATGGGGATAAGGTAGGGGATTGGAGGGGAAGGCGGTGCAGGGGACTATGGGAGGGTTGGGGGGTAGTGTAGGGGGCTTGGGGGATGGTGGGGGAGGAAGTGCAAGGTTATAGTGGGAGGGTGGGCATGGATGATCTGGGGTGGGGGTGGGGAGGATAGGGGGAAGGTAGTGCAGGAGGCTGGGGGAGGATTAGGGAGGGGGCCAAGCAGTACCATGGGCTTGGGGCTAAGGGAGGGGGAAGGAAGGGAGGGTGGGGGAGGTAGTGTAGGGGGATGGGGATGGGGAGGTGCCAAGCAGTGCAAGGGATGGGGGGAGGGTGGTAGAGGGGAGTGGTGGTAGGCAGTGCTGAGGGCTGGTAAGAGGAAAGGGGGGTCGCCACTATAGTGTTTGGGGGTGGTTAGGGGAGGGGGATAGGTAGTGGAGTGGGCTTGGGGTTGGGGGAGTGGAGGGGAGGGGGGATGTAGTGCATGGGGTTGTGTGAGGGTGGGGTTATGAGCAGAGGGTGGGGGAGGCTGTGTAGGGTACAAGGGAGGGGAGGGGAGGGGGAAGGCAGTGTAGGGTCCTGGGGAGGGCTAGAGAGTGGAGGGGGGGGAAGGTAGTGCAGGGGTCTTGGGGGAGGGTAGGGGAGGGGAGGCAGGAAAGCAGTGCAGGGGCTGAGGCCGGGGGCAAAGATGAGGGTGCATGCAGTGCAGGGGGCTAGGAGGAGGGTGGGGGAGGATAGAGGGGAGGGTAGGGGAGGCAGTTCAAGGGTCTAGGGAGGGGGGAAGGTAGTGAAGGGGCTGGGGGGAGGGTGGGTGGGGGTCAAGCAGTGCATGGGGCTAGGGGTGGGGGTAGGGGTAGGTAGTGCCGGGGTTGGGGGAGGGGAGGGGGAAAGCAGTGTAGAGGTAAAAACTCCAATATTATACACAACACTTGTCGTATTCCCATATAATCTAGCTCTACAAGCATCATAATTTATTATTCACATCACCTTCATAGAGATAAATTGATCAACATCATCCACACTCCATGGGTCAAATATTAAATCATATAGTTACCAGAAATTCAGTACATTAACTGCATTAAATTTTTTCATCCAACTTTTTCATATGATTGATCTTAGTTATTCTAATGGTAGAACATAATTTCATTTCCATACTACTAATCTCAGCTTTTCCATTGGAAAAAACATAAATTCATTTCTCTATCTCATAATCAATGGCAGCACAATTGGATGCACCTACCAACTTTCATGCTTTTAAATGAATCACCAAACAACATTCATTTTTATAGTTCAACACATTTTGGTAACAGGACCTCATAACTCTATTTCATCTCCTCAACTAGCACAGTGGAACCCACTTCCTTCCATGAATCTAGTCTTCATCACATATTTACATCATGCATATTTCATCCATCATTGAAAAAAAAACAAAATAAACAGAAAGTGGATTCAACATATACCTGTTTTTGGATTTAACTGGAAGTATTTTTATCTCATGACATGTTGACTTTGAAGAATCATGGTTTCCCTTTCAGCGTTGGAACTCGTATTTATCATCATAATGTTTTTCTGAAATTATATCCAAGTCATGTTACTTTACACCTTTTGTGGTTGATTCATATCCCATCAATAAATCCTCTAATAGCGAAGGTTATCCAATTTTAATTTATTTTTCCCTACCTGCTAGTTTATCACCTTCTCCTTATCATACTACACCTCTTACTACTTCAGTTTCTCTTTATGAGTCTCTTGGTTCTCATCCCACCTCAGCATAGTTTATGGGAAATCCTCTTATGGAGAATTATTTGAGACAGTATATTCATGATGCTCCAGCCTCAGAGATGTTTTCTGGCCATTCAAATCATTTAATTCCTCATAATTCACATACTATGTCCACATGTTTCAGGGTTGGTATTTTCGAACCCTATGTTTATATTTTTTTGTGGAGCCTACAACATTTAAGGATGTCGTGTTTCATCCTTAGTGGAATCAAGTGATTCATTAATATTTTTTATCTTTACATAGATATCATATATGGTCCATATTTTCCTTCTATTTATTTGATTATTTTTAAGGTTGATTGATTGTGGCCCATACTATGCACCAAACAGCAACCCAGTGCTGGAATGTTTCTTTTTTTATAGATCAGGGAACTATACCCACGATTCGATAACCATGGGTATATTTTGTCTGGTGTAATTATCTATAACCATTGTTTTGTAAAACATCTTTATAGATATATATATCCACAGTTTAAATTAAACCATGGGTATAATGGAAATATCTAAGGATATACCCTTAGTTTCAATAAAATAGTGGGTATAGCTCTATACTGACACCTCAGTAGCCCATGTTTTATGGAATCAAGGGTATATTCTATAGCCTTGGTTTTAGGGGCTATCGACACTATTCCCAACCATGGTTATAGATGATTTTTCATGTAGTGATGGATATGGAAATTTCTTGATTAGCAAAGGAGAGTTCCACGATGAATTGGATATCTAAAAAATTAATGTAACTAAGAAGGAAGTTGCATTTTGTTGACATACTCATACCATGAATAAAAAATTTGATCCATGACATAATTTTGATTATTCTAAAAGTGTCTCCCTTGAACATGAATAAGAAAACTATGAACATTCACTTTTTGTGTGATAAAAATAACTTGAAAGAATATCATTATATGTGTGACCTATTTTAGAGGGATAATTACTCACCATTGATATAGTGAGCTACGCGAGGAATACATTGACATATATTTTGTTTGTATGAAGGGTTTGTTTTAGTATCATTAATTGTACAATAGTAAAAATAAATGTTGCATGTGATAGATTATCATTACATGGAAAAATATTTCACCTTCCAATATAGATGTTTTAATGAATGATGGATGTCTGGGAAAAAAATAATTATTTTATTCATATTTTAATGAACACGAATTGAAAAATAATATTGGAAAATGTGGTGTATTGAATATGTATCATGCATTAGGCCAAAGAAGACCACAATGCATGTTAGCTTGTTCTTAAATATTTGAATAAATTAATGGAGTGTTTGTGGGATTAATAATTAAGTTTTTTATACACATTCAATAGATCATGAAAATAATACATCCTATTATTTTGTGCTTTCACAAAGAAGTGACAAAAATATAAATTGTTTTTCCTTTGATATTACAAAATGATGAAAAAATATGTTGGTGAAAATTACATACAATAACTATTTTTCATATGGTGAAAAAATATGCATGAACAAAACAATATTGTGATCTTTGTAATAATTGAGTTGAAATATAGTAATATTGTATAGTTAGGAGAAAAAAATAAAACATTCAGTGTGTTGAGGAATCTTCAGTTGTTCCTAATGATATTTATATGAGCTAGAGTGGATGTAGTATTTTTTAAAATTAAGAAGATTATACTATGTTATCTTATATATAGTGTATTTCGTTACATGCATTTTCTTTCATTGTATTTCATTCAAGTTGAGAAAGTGAAAGATAACTTTATTTTTATTTGTTAAAGAGGAATATTAGTTAGGTATTGAAATGGTATCTTGAAGTTGTTCTGATCATTTGCATCATGTGAAGTGTTTTTCTGTGTAAATCATGTTGTATTCAAGTATAATAAACACTGGTGGGATGAAAATATAATTTGGGAAGAGGTTAATACCTACCCACCATAGTTATTGGGTGATACCTGAAAACCCCACATATAATTTATGATTTATATATAGTGGAGAATATATGTCTCATATCATCCTAAACACTACAAAGATGCAGTCACCCACATCAGAGGAGAACCTTGTAAAATACTGTGTGATATAATTCATTTACATGTTGTATTGCTTATGGTATCTCTATTAGTATAAACATGATGGATCGGTATAATATTTTACGTGTATAGGTTCAAATTAGAAAAGGGGAAAAAGTGATTAAAATAAAAGTAAATTAAAATTGTTGTACAATGAGTCAACACCCCCCCCCCCCCCACTCTCAGTGTCCTTTATTATACACTGATAACTTCAATTTGTATGAGATAAATAGTTACACCTATGATTGGTTCAATCTTATAGTCCTAGACATATATGAAGTGCACATTATAATTTTTAAAATTAATAAAGTTCCATAAAAAATAATCCATTTCCTATCACTATTAATTCTTATAACGAGGTCTCTTCAAAAACCTATAGGAATGGAATGAATAAAAAATCATGTAATCTTAGAAGTAATATGAGGAATAAATATAGTACACCACAGATTAAATATAGTTCAAGCATTATTATATCAATAGTATCTATTAGTTTTTTTGAATAAGGTCATGTTGATGAATCTAGTATATGCATTGGTGAACAATAATTTATTGAATCACTCACTGATTTTTATTTAATCATCATATTTTATTTGAGTAAACATCCTACCGATGATGTCACTTTAACGTTTTCTTTTATCAAGTGACTATATGATGAAAAGCCACATATTCAAAAGGAAACTGATGATATGGAGAAATACTAGGAAAAAAAGTTTCAAAAATATTACATTCTAACACGCGTTATTGAATAAAATTAAGAGACATTTTTGTATTCCAATGAACATCTCTCATATGTCAAAGAATAATTGCAAAGAAATGTGCATGAGAAAGCAGTTATTGAGGGTGTTCTAATTTATATAATTCATTATCCTAAAAATCATAAATATATCATGATAATTAAGTACTCTAAGTCAAAAATCAATGAAAAGGAAGATACATTCATCCTAGAATATTAATCAAATGAATAAAATTTATTAAATTTCAATGAGATATTCACAGTGATTTCAAATGAATTTTAAATGACTGTTGGAGTGAAATTGTGACTGATAGATTTTTTTCTTATGTTATCAATGAATTAGAGAAACTACATAGGACCAATATGAATATTAGAGAATACCATATTTTTGATAAGATTAATAGGATTAAAATGTGTAATAATTTTTTATAGAAGTGAAAACATATCCATGATGATTAAAATTAGAAAAATAATTGTCAATATGAAGAAAAACTAATATTTGTTGAGGAAAAGAGAAATTTCCTCAACCTGAAATGTGTTGAAATGGATTTATTTTTAAAAAATATAATGGAAACAAAATTAAGGAATTCCAAAATATATTTTGAAGATGTGGTTAAATAACATGATTAATTCACGAACTCTTTAAATATGAAATGTCTTGAGTTGGAGTTCATGTTCATAAATTTGGAAAACACTCATGTTGATCATCACAAAAATTATGAGATAAAAAAAATAATTCCTTGAAAATTACTAAAAATAGACTTACTTATGGTATGGATTATTTAAGTTAAAATGTGATCTTGATATTATCTAAATGTATATCTATTTCAAACACATTGAAACTTGTAACCCTTGTTCTAAATGCTTTTTTCTGTTACTATTATTTCTAGAAGTATAGGTTGGAAAATGAATTGTAATCAATCATGGGTGAATAAGAATGATGAAAAATCCATAGTATCATCCAATGTTGACTTGTAGAAGAGATTTAATTGTTTTTTCAACAAATAGGTTATATTAATAATCATGTTATATATATAATGTGAAAGTTAACCAAATTTTATAAAAGAATATAAAAACAAGACTTGAGGGCTATTGTTAGTGTCGTTGGAAATTATTACAGTATTCCATTAACTATTAGAATAATTTTTCAATGCATTATAATTATATATGGCTAATATTAAGGGGAATTATATTTTATGTAAAGATAAATAATGAATAGTTGAATAATAAATCACAGATGAAGAAGAATCTTTCTATAAAATAATATAATTGAGTGACTTGACAATTTATGTGATTATTATAATAGAGGTTTTCGTATATATAATCATTTTTTTATATACCAATGGTGAATTATTCATAGGATTATTTGAATATAATATTGAAAAAATTACATAGGTAATGGAAAAAATGAAAATACTTTCATATTTTGTAAGCTGAAAAAAGGGAGTTATGTGAACTAAAAATAAAGTTACACGAAAGATTAATGATGGAATGAATGTCACAAAAACAGATGTTTCTTCTACATAGGAAGAATAGGTTATATGATGGAAGTTTGAAAAGAGTTAGTAAACACCGAATCTAGTGGAATAAGGCTCAAGTGTAAAAAATTAGTTAATTCATGAGACAAATAAAATGGTTGATTTGGTCTCTAAAAATGAAGATGAAAAATTAAAATTTCATGATAGGTTATCTAAAAAGGATAACCATTAAATTGTTGGTTATTTTTAATGAAGGTGATAAATGTTAGAATATATTGTTGACAAATTCTTAACATGGATTCATTAAAAAATATAACCGGTGAAAAAAATGAAAATTATCCAATGTTGTCTTGTGTAAAAAATGGCACATTGAAGAAGAATTTTACCCACAATAAGAATCCAGATCATATACCGAAAGATATCTAATTCATATATCCAAAGTAGATATAATTATCTAACAATTAGTAATAGTAATAAAGGAATAAAATTTCTATAATTTTCAATGTCAAGAATCCAATTCCTTAAAATATGAATATTGACGAAATGAAGAAGTGCATACATTCCATAAATTATAAAATATGGGATGTCAAAGAAGGGGATAGTATGATGAGCCTTCATAAATCTGGAGTAGAATTGAATGGAGTGTGTAGGATAAAAAATAAATTTCATCCCTACTTACATGACTAAAATATTCTTTTATGAACTACCTTATTCCCATTAGAATTTTGTGTAAGTTTCATCTATGTATGTAATTGAAGGTGAGTCATATATTTTGTTTATTTCCAAAAGATATTAGTATTTGGAAAATATTATATAGCATCAATGAGGTTATCCATCATGGAGTTATTTGTTTCAATTTTTGGAAAAGTTTTATATGTACAAAAAATCATGAATAAACCTAATCATGAAGAATAAAATTAATTATGTTCATCCCTTTATGGAGGAGAAAAAAGGAAAATCTACAAGGGAGGAATATATCAACTAATATAAAATAAAGTTTATATGTTATATAATGGGATATGTTTTTAGATTTAAAGTTCTATATACTAAAGATTTCCATTAATGATATATGTTCTTATATTATTATATGAATGAAAATTATGAATTAGATATGGTGAAATAGATAATGTTATGGGAATATTAATAAGTACTAATAAAGAGGAAGTACATTCTTTATATTGAAATATTTTAATCTGTTTGAACAAGATAATAGTAGGATATTAGAGGAATATATGTTAAATTCCAATAAAAATAAGGCTTCAATGTTGTTTCCATATACTAAAAATACTACTGACATCTTAGACGTCTAAATTGAAAACTATTGTTTTCTACAATGGTCCAGACCATGTAGAGATGGATTTGATTAATTCATGAGTCATTAATTTAATAAAGGTGATGATTTACTTCTCTAAGGAATAAAAATTTAAATTTCTCTTAAGTAGTCATATCATATGAAACAAGGAAGTTGAAGGAGAGAAGAAAAATTTATTATTTGTTAATGAATGATATAATTCGAATTCATTCCCATACATATATCATTATTGTTATTTTCATGTAAGGTGAGAAGAAAACATTGTCTCAATAAATGAAATATTTATTGAAAACATATCCTTATGGGGTATATTAAAGAATAAATATTTAATGATGTAAAATGGTATTCCAATTTGTTTCAAAAATTTTGTTTCTCAATGTTATAGTTTTTGAATGATTTATTTCTACGATTAAATTTTCCTTGAGAACTATTTAAATGTTTCTGAGGATTCCTCTCTTGGAATATTTTATTTATAAAATGAAACATAAATTGTGATAGTTAAAAAACATTTCATAATGTATAAAAAATATTCCCAATTACATTAGGATAATTCACGTTGTTTAGAAAATTTTAAGAAGACCTTATGATGATGATTATCAATTTGAATGTCAAGGAAATGTAGAAAAGTGACGATGTGTCACATTTGGATAATTATAGAATATTTGAAATTAAATGAATTTTTTTTTAGGATTCCCTGAAACAATATATCATTTTGTTTCTCATGATGAATATTATTAATGGCCAAGTTCTTGATTTTTTTATTACAAATTATGTTTTCCAATACCAATAAATTGTATATGATAGACACCAACTAGAGGATCCAGGTGCCCCACTTATTTGGTGGGCACTATGATCAATCATGATACCATCCAACATAGGGAGGCTGGTGTATTTTATAGATTCAATTACATGGAGTTGCATGGGAGAAGCTGGTATCCACCATGTGGTTGGAAAGATGGAAGTGGTGGATGCCATAATAGAGAGGTTCCATTGGATGTTCATAGAATAGGCTGAGAACTAATTCTAGTTGATAAGCAGTTTGATTTGTAATATAAAGGAGAGATTAATATTTTGATTTTTTGAAGTGGGATCTCATAGTGTGCATAAATCCTCATCCACTCTTAAATATAAATAAATAAAATCATCCATCCAATGATATTTTTCGATGTTTTTGATCACCCACCTATTCATATGCTCAACCGAGGACATCCAGGAAGTTCTATTCATTGGGATTTCCATGAAAAAACATACAATGACCTGTCAAAATGATAATTCTATACTCAATTTTACCATCTTGAAGATATGTACATGGTATAATTCTCATTATACTATGTTTTATTGAATCAGATATTCATAATATTGTGAAATAAATTGCATATCTAAATATTTTTTATGGTGAAGGTTTTTTCATATGATTTGAAACAAATATATTCTGATTGAAGAGATTTGTTGTGCACATTCTAGGATGGTGGTGTCGATGCCTAAAAATTCATAAGACTAATATCAACTATTCTACAAGTATTATTTCAATTAGAAGAGAATATTGGAAGAGAAATAGAGCAAGGGAAAACATCGGATTCACAAAGAAGAGTTCCATAATGAATTATATTTCATGAATTATAAGGGCACCTATGATTCATCAGATTTTTCCAAAAAACAATATTAATATTTTTTTTAATATATAATCTACGAATTATATAGGATAATGTTATAAGTGTCTCCCTAGCGTGTGAAAAAGAACACTCTAAATCACACTTTTTTTCATCAAACAAGGAACATGAAATCATATCTTTTTTTTTGTGACTCATTTGAGAAGTCTGTATTTTTTTAATGGTGGTGTCTCAGTCAAGGGCCAAGACACAATTTATTAAAGAAATTAGGGGGGATTACATGATTCTAAAGTAAGAAAGTTTTTTAGAAACCCTTTCATAAAGAGTAATGATTTCAATAGGTAGATCCTCTTTCCAAGTAATATCCTGACTGATACCCATTTAAGAAAGACTTTCGGCAACCTTGTTCACCTCACGAAAGGTGTGTGTGGAAATGTAGTTTATCTCCATGAGTGAAGTCAGTTATCTCATCGAGAGAGTAGTGATAGGTCGGGCTAGATATAATTCTCCCTTCCATATAGCCTGCATAATGATGGATGAGTCACTCTCACTCCCAATGTTGTTCCATCCCTTTTCCATGATGAAATCAACATCGTGAATCACACCCATCACTTCCACCTACAAGGACGAGGTCGTACCATAACTGCCAAAAATGAATCCATAGCATCACCCATTAGAATGTCTGAAAATCACACCATAACCAGTAGGTCCTGAATTGCCTTTGGAATCCCCAAAAATATTTACTTTAATCTGTCCTAGAAGTGGCTTTTTCTAGAAAAATTCAAAGGTTCTCATCTATTGCCTGTAGACACCATCAACTCTGAGGCGACGAAGGATCTCAAAATCACCAACGGGGTTATCATAATAGGATTTTTGAATTGATGTGGCATCCTTTATGGGAATTCAAATTCGCATACGACCTACATTAAGATTAAATGAGTAATTGTTGTGAATAATGGCATTAAAATCATACCAGATCACATGTAGGAGCTCTGCCACCGCTACTAAGAAGCGGTTTTTGATTTTCTATGAAGATTTTATCTCCGCATAGTAATTTATTTGAGCACTAATTGAGTTCAAATGTAACTATCTATAGCCAAACAAGTCAGTAATATAATTCTAAAGAGATGATGCTATAGAACAAGGAAAAATAGATGGTTAGAATCTTCCCTATGCTGATGGAAAAAATGTCACATAGAACAAAGTTATATTCCTAAAGATTGAAGACAAACCTAAGTGGGAATATGATGGTGAGAAATACACCAAACAAGATTAATTCTCGAGGGATTAATCTAGTACTTTTTAAATTATTTTAACCAAACAAAGTTGATATCTAGATTAGTAATTTTATGATTGTAAAAAAAATTTAGTCAATGATCCCATTGGGAGCATGATCCCATATAATAAAATCATTATTAGCATAGGAATAATTGTCAATAATATGCATGATGTTATCAAGAAGGTCGTATCTATCGAAAAACATGATATCTTTTATAGTTGAATTAGTGTTCACTCGAATGGAGTTTGAGAGTAAATTAGAGATAAGAGGGGCACCAGTCTAGTTATCCAACCGAAAATTTATGGAAGAATCTACACTAACCATCCGCCTATAGTTGGCCATAATGTGTGCAAAGGATTGTCAAATGGAGGGTTGGATGGATGATTGGACATAGATCAAATTTCCTTTCCTAATATTTTCAATGAATCTATTTCTAAGAAAAGTGATGGAATCAGAGCTATTATTAATAAATCTCCAAGTGAGACTATCTTGAAGAGCATCGTTAAAGAGTTGAAGGTTATTAATACCAATAGCACCTTTTTCCAATGGATTGGAACAAGTATCCCACGGAATGGTTACAAGTTTCTATCAATAATGCTACCAGTCTAAGTAAAATTCTGGATGAAAACATTAATTTTTTTGAGAAGACAAATCTGGCATTTATAAATCATCAGTGTATAGACCAACATTGACACAATAGTATATTTCACCAAACAGATCCTTCCTTCCATGGAGAGGGATTTAACCTTCTATGAAAAAAGCTTATTGACCACTTGATCAATAATGGAAGAAAAGAAAATGGATTTTTGGACTTCCCCAAAATATAAGAACACCAAGGTAGATGAAGTGGAAGGCTCCTTCCATGATATTGAGACAATTGAAAATGTCAATTTTTCTATTATGAGCAATGTTTTTTCTGAAGACGATAAAATAATTTACCCATATGATAGATTTAACAGAGATATCTTCACAATGGGTCAAGGAATTTTTATGATTTTGAATATTTTTTATCGCCTTTTTAGCAAAAATGATGTCATCGGTGTAAAAAAAGATGTGTAGGCATGCTTCAGTTTCTTGTCCCCTGAATGGGTTTAAGTTGGTTTTGAGTAACCAGGTTGGTGAGAAGACTACTAATGTACTCTTAGGCTATGGAAAAAAGGAATTCAGAGAAAGGATCACCTTTCCTAACACCCTGGGTATATTTGAAATAACCTTTAAGAGATCCATTCACAAGAATAGAAATTGAGGCAAAATTGAACAAGGAATTGACTCTACTAATGAAGATATCACTAAATCCAAAGGCTTCCAAAACATTGATGATAAAGCTCCAGTCAATGGTGTCAAAGGCTTTCATAATATAAAGTTTAATGGCAACATTACCTCCTCTATTATTAGAATATTGGTGTATTCCGAGGCAAGGAAAATGGAATCATGTATGTTTCTTCCCATTATAAAACCAAATTGATTCCATTAAATAATTTTTTGACATAGAGAAGAAAGTATTTTGTCAAGCAGTTTGGTGATGATTTTATAGAGAGATTTAATAAGACCAATTTTCCGAAAAAGATGTATTTCAAAATCATTGTCAATTTTGGGGATTAAAGTAAGTAATTCAGAATTTATACTCCGAGGGAGAACCCCATTAGATAAGAAGGATTTCACAAGTTTTCACACATCCATTTTAATGACTTCCAAATGATGTTGAAAAAACCATTATTAAAACCCTTAGGTCCTGGGTCACTATCAGGATTGAGGCTGAAGATAGTGTCTTTGACTTCTTGGTCAAGAAGGATGCTTAGAAGAGAGAGGTTATCTTCTTCATTCACTAAGATCATAATGATCTCAAGACTAAGGTCTTTATTAATATTTGGGCCTTTGAAAATGTCATCAATTTAGTTGACCACATGAGTAGTAATGGCCTCCTCTATTTCAAGGAGGGTGTCATTGTCTCTAAGGATAGTGAGAAGACAACAAACGTTTCTCATTCTTTGAAGAGAGTTACAAAACATTGTATTGCTCTCACCATCTGAAATCCATTTTTCATTAAAAAATTTATTACTAATACTGTATTTTAAAAAAAGGAGAGAATTTAATTTTATTGAAATGTTGACTTCATCTTGAGGGTCGGTAGAAAAGTAATATCTAGTGGAGTTGTGCTGAATTTTGGAAAGTTCGTTTTCAAGGATAGATATGTCATTGTCCATTTGCTTTTATTTTTCATTAAACCATTCCTTAAGGCATTGTTTAATGTTCTTTAATTTTTTAATGCAGGGAAAAGCATCTTTGTGATGGTTCATATACTCCCAACAATTTTATATGATGCTAGAGCAATCTAAGTCAGAGGACCAAGAATTGTTAAATCTAAAAGGGAGAATGGTTTTCATCTTCTTAAAGTTGAGGATGATAAGGATAGGATGATGATCAAAATTAATCATTGGTAAGTTGATGCTGGAAATGGTATTCCAATAGTCTAGAGATTGAAAGTTAGTGAAATCCCTATCCAGTTTGCTTGCAACTACCCTATTGTAGTGTCTTATGTACCATGTGTACTTGGTACTAGTGACATTGATTTCTATGAGATTTCAATTTTCAATAGCACTTATAAAATATCTCAAGGAAATGGAGGATATGGAATGACCAATTTTCTCACTGGAGGTAAGAATAGAATTGAAATAACCTAACATAATCTAGGGGTCATGAGTGTTGTAGGATAAATTAGCAAGATCTTTCCAAAGATACCTACGGTTCTAATATCTATTTTTCATATATCATTGTACAAAGATTAGGCTTTCCGTCTAGAGAAAATTTACAAGTTAACATTTGCTCAGTGGAAAATAAAGCACTAACATTTTGTAAAGAGTCCAGATAAAACATCCAAAGGGACTCAATAAATGACCCAGTTTTGTAAGCACCTAGCTAATTATTACCAAAATCACCGAGATGACTTTAATTTAAAGAGAAATTGATTTTTGGCTCAGCTATAGAATTTGAGAAGTCCATATAGTTAACCACGAGAGAGTTATTTTCCCAAAGAATAAGTGGAAATTTATTTTTTATGTATTAAGGTTTTTTTAATGTATCATGTAGTGTTGAATAGTAAATATCACTATTTCACATAAAATAATATCATGAAAAAGGAGTAATCATTCAGTTTACCATATTTAGTCTTTCATGAACGAGGGTAGTTTGATGTACATGTATGGATCGATTCATATTTTAATGAAGTTGCATTAATAAATAATTGTGGACAGTGTGGTGTGTTGAATGTGTAGTGTGCACGAGGTATAAT
This sequence comes from Viscum album, assembly GCA_963277665.1. Lineage (NCBI taxonomy): Eukaryota > Viridiplantae > Streptophyta > Magnoliopsida > Santalales > Viscaceae > Viscum > Viscum album. The sequence continues at coordinate 716,391,061 of OY728160.1, forward strand.
TAATAAAAAAATACCTATGAACAAGTTATTTCAAATGAAAATTAATTAATTTTGGGTTTTTATGGTTTCATAATTTACTGTTTTCATACACATGATACAATACGAGAAATTAATGGTGAGTATCATTGATTTATATCATAAATATGAGAAAAATATATAGTGTTGTGCATTTATTATTAAAAAACAAGAAAAAATCAGTGTGGATAATTACATTTATTAAATAATTCTCATGTGGTGATAATAAATACATGCATGAATAAAAAATGATGTTGATATATGTAATAATTGAGTGGATATTAAGTACTATTTTTCTATAATGTATATAAAAAAATCATGTAGTTTGTTGAGTAATCTGTAATTTTTCATTCATAAATTTTAGTGAGATGAAGTGAAAGTGGTATATTATACCATTCATAAGAATATATTGGGCTGACATTAATAAAATGATTTTATTAAATTACGTGTTTGTAAAGGGATTTTAGTAAATGATGTAAACTATATAATCATTTTACTTCAGTGGCTTAAAGTGAAAGATATGTTTTTTGGTTATGGAATTTATAAGTTGATGTGATATTTCTCATTGTCGCGAGTTTGGTGTTTATTAAAAATTAGTGGGATTCGATTATAATTAACACTTTTGGGATTCTGTTATAATTTGGTAAGTGGTTGACATGAACCCACCTTGGTTAATGGGTGATACTTAAACCACCCACTTGTAATTGCTGATTGATTTCTAGTGGGTAATTTATATCTCCTATAATCACAAACACCATAAGGATGTAGTAACCCACATAAGTGTATAACCAGGAAAAAGTATTGTGGGCTGTGCTTCATTTAATTTCATTCAATAATATCGTATAATTGTACTTGTAAGCAGGAATGATAAATTCACAATAATAATTAAAGAGGTTAAAATTAAAAAAGATGCAAAAGTGGGTACATTAAAATTGCTAAAAAACATATTTACACTAATTCACCCCCAGTGTACCTACATGAACCAATACCCACATAATTGTATAATGATGGAATTAATCCATATCAGATCTAAATACAACAACGTAGTTCATCGATTTTTTTGGTAGTTAATAATTTCTCCTCTCAGATATGTATGAATAAAAATTTTATGATGAGATTTCATATTTATGGGTAAAAAATATTGTAAATGATATTGTAGTATATCATTCATCCTTTATTGGTGATTTGAAATATATGTAGAAGACAAGTGTTATATTTTTTGATACAAACATAATATAGTATTTTCCTTTATATTTCCTAATAAGATTCACTATAAACAACATTCCTAAATATTGAAATATATCTGGATACAATTTATAGTACATAATGTATATCTGTTTTTTATGAAGAGTCTTTAGACTATCAAATTTATAATTTTAGAAATACAATGTGTATGAGATAGAAGATATTTTCTGTAGAGACCCGTATCTTGACGTACATTGACATTACATTACTTTTGCGGAATACTTAGTACATTACAAAAACACACACATAAGGACCGTAATAGTTTAGTGTCTTTGGAAACTCGGACTATAATCTTCTAATCGTGGTGAAAGATCTTCAACATCTCCCATAAAGATCTTCCTTTTTTTTTTACCTAAAACCTTTCTTTATATCCTGGGGAAAAGAAAACATAAAAGGGTGAGCTCAAATGCTCAGTAAGGGTAAACAAAAGAAATATCAATCACATCATATTCATAAGAACATAACATTTTGGAAATCATAACCTGCAAAAGAGAGCATAATTTCATAACATGGGATAAATTATGGCAGTGAAATGTAATCACAATAATCATAACATAAAACATGGAACTTTGTGGCATACAAACATAATCATAGAGAATAATTTCTTGTTAGTCATGACTCATTTCCAAGACTATCTTAGTGGACAAAGTCCCTTTCTGAATCGAGTAACCCTCGTTTCAGTCCTGTTTCACTGAACTGGTATAACCTACCATTCCAGCCATGTCTATCTCATGAGATATAAAATCTTTACCCAATGCATTGGAGGGAGATATAGGTCCCACCCATCTCATAATGATACCATTCTTATGTGTGCCACAAAATCATAAATCATACATCATTGCATAACCCGTGTAATAAAAATGGGATTCTGAAACAACATGACATCATAAAACCATTCATATAAGATAAAGGAATTTATAAACATAATTCCATCACAACATAGACAAATCAATGTAAAAATATGGATAGAAACAGAACCCTTTATTATCTTAGATGGAAAATAATTTTGATAAAACACTTGAATTGAATTCTTGAGGAAAATATCCTTTCTTCTTCAAAATCAATTTCTTTTCACAAAACATCATGAAATTTTAAAAGAAAGAGATTTTATTGAAAATAGTCATGAAATCTTTTAGAGTAAGCTTCATGAAAATAAGGCTTTATAAAACAGTAGAAATCCGTTCGTGCCGTATAAGTTAAAAAAACATTCTTTGTACTTTTGTCGAAAAAGTCAAAATGTACGAAAAACGACAAAAGATTCCTTTCATATCTTTTACAAAAAACTCACCAAATGGTAAAATAGGTTTTAAACAATTGTAGGTGGATGAAAATAATATTACATGTTGAGGAAACATGGATGTGGATGATAAAATACACCCCAGTAAATTTCAAAGTATAAACAATCTCGAATAAAAATGAGATTGTGATATTTCCCTTACCTTAGGTCCAATTTGCTTTGTACGTGTCCGAAGCTCCTGTATAATGGTTTAAATAATGTTATTGACTTATTCCAGAATCATACATATTGATATGATATCATATATGGTCATATTCTTAGCTTCTTGATAGTAATATTTCATTGTTACTTGTTACTCGGGTCTTTATTGCCTTTTGTTCTTATGCGTGTTTTGCCGAATACATTCTTATTCTTCTTTTAAGGTTATAGATACCTTATATCCAGAATGGTATTAGTGTATCATATATCATATTTATTCATTCAATTTATATAATTACTATGTAATGATGATCATGTAGAACAAGTCGCATCACATCGTGGAGACGGTATTCCGTACGTACGCACGAGTGATGATATCGTTCCTATGATCGTGGAACTGTATTGGAGTATATATATATTATTTCAGTATCAATATTACTTTATAATAATCATAAATAGTTACTCATTACACCATTATACCCATCCTTTTAAAGTGATGGTGGAAAATAGATTACACCACGACGTGGAGACGGTATTCCGTACGTACGCACGTGCGGTGATTTCATTTTTCCGTAGGTTGGATAGAAGGTGAATTAGGGTTGTTTCATATTTATAATAACATATCAGTATGTAAGTAATACTGATGTTATTACTTTATCATGAAACAACTAAATAAGAATAAGTTGAAGATGAAAGAAATTGAAAAGATCGGTAATGGATATTACCTCTTCTTTGGAACGCTTCTTTGAATCCTTCACTTAGGGAACTAAGATTGGTCTTTGAAGAAGACCAGGACGTCTAGGAATATTCTAGGGAAGTGGAGAAGGGATTTTTGCAGGGTTTGGCCGAGCTTGAGTGCTCAATTTGGTGTGAGGAGGAGGGGGAGGAGGTGCCCTTTTATAAGGGAGGAGAGGGGCACCTTAGGAATTCTTAAAAATATTAATTTATAATAAATCTAACCCCACATAAAAACCTCCAAAAATGACTCATATTCGAATATTAGATGAGATAGGGTTGTAATCTCATCAACCAATCAAATTTAGACATGTTTAGATCTTATTTTAAACCTTATCATTTTGATTTATCCTTATTTAATCTATTTAAGTTTATTTGTGGTAATAAAATTCTAAATTTTAAATTATAACAAATAATTACTTATTTGTATTGAATTTTCCATAATGGTTTACTTTATAACATTATAGACCATATAAATATAAATTTATAATTTTTAAATATTTTTGTGATTTTTAAACAATTTTATAATATGTTATTTTTGTAAAATAACAATAGTGTCAATTTTGACACTATTCATTTATTTGAATTTAAATAAAATATATACAGAAGATATGTTCGAACTAAAAGCTTTAATATATTAATAAAAGGTCATATGTATCTATAAAATTAGTGTATCACATTAAATAGTTCATATAATATTTATTTTATTATTTTTAAAACCATTTATTTGGTTTATCTCTTAATAAAATAATTACTACATCATTTTTGTATAATTATTTAATATACTTATTTGTTGTATAAAATTTAAAATAAAATTCTATGATTAAGATAAATATATTACCTTTCACAATAATACTTTTACTCGAATTTATCATCTTAAAATCACAATATTTAAATTGTTATATTTATTAAATTATGAAGGTGACAAATTTGGCATCATTTAAAATAAAATAATATAAGTGTCATAATCGCATTTATAAGGCTCCAAATGGTCAAATATTCGACCATTGGATGCTTATGGTTTACATTTACATGTCCAATAAGTTTTGGTTATGTATTTGTGCATTTTATGGTCACTATTAGTTTAAAAAAAACATTATTCTTGATTTTTCACTAGATAAACAATTTCTGCATCACTATTGTGTCATAATTAATGATAATTATTTAATCCCTAAAAATTATAAATAAATTTATATAATGTAGATAATTTCATTAGCTTTCTTTAGACTATTCATGTTCGAAGTTTCATGAAGTTTATCACTAAATTAAAATTAATATACTTATAAAATTTAAGAGAGTGACATGTTGTCACTTTCTTTGGTTTTAATAATAATTAAGTTATTTTCATGGAAAAATGTTCATTAAATGATTCTAATCTGACCCTTAGGTGATATGGGTCGACTTTTAGTCATCCAATAGGATTTTGACATTTGTTAGGGTAATTTTAAAATATTATATTTACCCTTAATTACCCGATTTACCTTTAGCTATGGTAAATAAAATTTACCGTAGTTACTATTCATAATTCCCAAAAATAAAAAGTAGCTTATTAACATAATTTGGACCCACTGATTCCAAATATGGAATAAAGTTTTTAAAATTCCATACACAGAAGTTGCAGAAATTAAATTAAAATTAATCCCGTTGTCGAATAAAAACGGGTTTTTGTTTAAAACATTGCAAAAGATTGAATTGATTTAACCTACGAATTCAAGGTAAAATCAATGCTAATGACATACATTATATTAAATGGTAAAAATATATTCTATTTATACTTTAAAACCATTCAATATTATAATTTAACCACATTAGATATTACGATGAAAAAAGTTGTTTTTAATTAAAATATAGCGTGTTTTTACTATTCATTAAAATGTGAAAGTTACCAGAATAATATGAAAAATTTATCCAAAGTAAATTTTTATTTCTTGATTCCAAAGAAGAATTTTATTTTGTCAAATTGAACTTATAAAAATGTCAAAAAATAGATTTAATGTGGGTGCGCCATCAAAAGGCGGCAAAACTGCATTTTTTTGAAAAATACTTATTTTACCCGAAAAATTTATTTTGTTCTTATACCATGTTCTAGAAATGTGTAAGATGAATAATAATGTTATAAAATTCAAAATTTAGTTAATACTATTCATAACGGCTAGTTCATGACAATATTATAATAATATAACATTGTTTATTAAAACCCGGTATTGTGTACAACACACGCTATCGAGGAAGGTCGCGATTGCGTGTAATGAAAGCCAAGTCAGGGTTGCGTGTTGTGAAAGAATCCTTCATTGTTTCGTATAACAGAATCCAACCATATTTCATTTATACATTTAATATATATATATATATATATACTCAATGTTGCGTAGAATAACTATTATCAAAATTGTGTGTAACACGGTCCAAGAATAGTGTTGCGTATACTGCAAGCTAATACGGTGTTGCGTATAGCGCAAGGTAATCTTGGTGTAGAATACAACATAAGACGTTAATGAAATTAAAATAATATTTTTCATAAAATCTCGTGGTGTTACATTCTACCCCCCTTAAAATGAATTTCGCCCTCGAAATTCGTCGGGGTTATAAATGGTTTACTATTTGAAAGTTTCTTTGATAGAAACCCACATCGTAAAAAAGGAATACCCAAACTTATCTTTAAAAAACAAAAGTATGAAACGTAATAGTTACCCAAATAAACTAATCACTGGGTTTCCACATAGGTGAAAATATGGATATGGAAGAGAAATCTAACCATCATGTTCTGATGGAGAGTGGTAGAGAACATGGCTATGGAAAAGCTAGAAATCACAAAGCCATAAAATTGTGATGATCTAGGGTATCATCTGATTCATCAGATATAAGGGAACTAGGACAACATTTTTGGTTTTCAAGATCATTTCCCTAAAGTTGAAAATTTGAATTACAATAAATACTTACTTTATTTTGGTACAATCTCACTGTTGTTCGTGCCTTGAACAATTTCCACTTCATCTCTTAAATAAATGAAGTTGAATTTGTTATTCGTGAAGTGTTTTCAGATCATGTGATAGAATGACGGGTCATTCAATCTGTCTCAAACAAAAGGTTAGCAAAAATTATATACATAAGTCGATCTATAGTGAGATTAATCATATATGGTTCCTAAAATGAACTTATACTTCACATATCATACAGCTTAATATAATAAAACTAGTTTTCTACTAAACAGGGACTTCCTGTAGGTCAGTGGTAGGAAATAAAGGCCAGTCGCACTTCAGTTGTGGGTTCGATTCCCACAGCCTTGTCCGAAGCGATGGGCTGTCGCCCGTCCTGAAGGTTGTCCTTTTTCTAAAACTACATTACTATAACATCACATAAATAATATCAAAAAAAGTTCTATACTTAAACAATACTAACTTATGGTTAACATAATCCATTACAATCTTTAGGCTTATATAAAATACTTCGGTCCACGCTCATAGTATAAAGAAAATGATTACTTGAAATGTCACCAACCAAGCATGTGAATACCATCACTTATCCCCCATATATCTTGTTGGTCACATTCCAATCATGTGAATACTTTAATGATGTATTCTCTTGAAAAATATGAATACCCATTAAACCTTAGTGAAAACATGAATGCTGTCAAAAGTTAACTCTTTCCACATACCAAAATCCAAAAATTCAATATACTCAAACCATGATATAACCTTCTCCTTATATCAGTCATGAGCTCATGAATACTATCAAACATTTTATTTTCTCCTTATCCCTTCATTATGCGCATATCATCTACATTCCAAAAATATCTGAATAACCTTTCATGGATACTGGTAACATTAATCAGACAAAAATGTAACAATCCTTACATGTCTCTTTATTCCATAGTGCCATGAGATTACTTATACAACATTACACATGATAAACATGTAATCATTCCACTACATTCTTAAACCATTGACCGAGCTTCAACAATTCTTTCATCTCACATATCATTTGTAGTCTCTTCATCATCATCCACATAAATACTTCCCATACGACCATACTGATTATCTTCATGAGACTTTCCCTCAGGGCATTGGTTTGCATAATGCCTGTACATTCCACATTTAAAACATTTAACCATTGTTGATGTCGTAGCAATACCATTATCCTCATCCATGTTGTTAACTTAACCTTTTCCTTTTCATTTACTTGCTTTGTGTCCTTCTTTTCCACACCCAAATCATCTTCCAGTTCCTTTGAAACATTCTCCTTGATGCCTCTTCCCACATGATTTACATAGGGGAAATTGAACTTTCTTTCCTCTATGATCATCATGAAACTCCATCTTTCTCTTATTAGCCGAGTCAGGAAACTTACCAAATTTTACTTTATTGATCATATTATGAGATTGCTGATTCGGCATAATAATGATGTTTGGACTTCCAAATCCCATTTCATTATGAAGAATATCATTCCATTGTCCATCATATCCTCCATTATCGTGAATCATCTTGTTTCCAGCCATTTTCTAAAACCCAAAAGAATATTGTGAGAGGCAAAAATCATAATAAAGGCGGAGTAACTTCAATATCTAACATCTTAGGTTTAATTCTATGATCGTTAGCGTAATTCTAGTACTATAACCTATGCGCATACTTAACCTTAGAGACATCCCTAGACATACCTTAGAAATATCTCTAGGGATCTCACTAAAGTTCTCGCATCCTAGTTTCCAAAGGTTGACTAAACCTTTCCTCTGATACCAACTGTAGAGACCCGTATCTTGACGTACATTGACATTACATTACTTTTGCGGAATACTTAGTACATTACAAAAACACACACATAAGGACCGTAATAGTTTAGTGTCTTTGGAAACTCGGACTATAATCTTCTAATCGTGGTGAAAGATCTTCAACATCTCCCATAAAGATCTTCCTTTTTTTTACCTAAAACCTTTCTTTATATCCTGGGGAAAAGAAAACATAAAAGGGTGAGCTCAAATGCTTAGTAAGGGTAAACAAAAGAAATATCAATCACATCATATTCATAAGAACATAACATTTTGGAAATCATAACCTGCAAAAGAGAGCATAATTTCATAACATGGGATAAATTATGGCAGTGAAATGTAATCACAATAATCATAACATAAAACATGGAACTTTGTGGCATACACACATAATCATAGAGAATCATTTCTTGTTAGTCATGACTCATTGCCAAGACTATCTTAGTGGACAAAGTCCCTTTCTGAATCGAGTAACCCTCATTTCAGTCCTGTTTCACTGAACCGGTATAACCTACCATTCCAGCCATGTCTATCTCATGAGATATAAAATCTTTACCCAATGCATTGGAGGGAGATATAGGTCCCACCCATCTCATAATGATACCATTCTTATGTGTGCCACAAAATCATAAATCATACATCATTGCATAACCCGTGTAATAAAAATGGGATTCTTAAACAACATGAAATCATAAAACCATTCATATAAGATAAAGGAATTCATAAACATAATTCCATCACAACATAGTCAAATCAATGTAAAAATATGGATAGAAACAGAACCCTTTATTATCTTAGATGGGAAATAATTTTGATAAAACACTTGAATTGAATTCTTGAGGAAAATATCCTTTCTTCTTCAAAATCAATTTCTTTTCACAAAACATCATGAAATTTTAAAAGAAAGAGATTTTATTGAAAATAGTCATGAAATCTTTTAGAGTAAGATTCATGAAAATAAGGCTTTATAAAACAGTAGAAATCCGTTCGTGCCGTATAAGTTAAAAAAACATTCTTTGTACTTTTGTCGAAAAAGTCAAAATGTACGAAAAACGACAAAAGATTCCTTTCATATCGTTTACTAAAAACTCACAAAAGGGTAAAATAGGTTTTAAACAATTGTAGGTGGATGAAAATAATATTACATGTTGAGGAAACATGGATGTGGATGATAAAATACACCCCAGTAAATTTCAAAGTATAAACAATCTCGAATAAAAATGAGATTGTGATATTTCCCTTACCTTAGGTCCAATTTGCTTTGTACGTGTCCGAAGCTCATGTATAATGGTTTAAATAATGTTATTGACTTATTCCAGAATCATACATATTGATATGATATCATATATGGTCATATTCTTAGCTTCTTGATAGTAATATTTCATTGTTACTTGTTACTCGGGTCTTTATTGCCTTTTGTTCTTATGTGTGTTTTTTCGAATACATTCTTATTCTTCTTTTAAGGTTATAGATACCTTATATCCAGAATGGTATTAGTGCAACATATATCATATTTATTCATTCAATTTATATAATTACTATGTAAAGATGATCATGTAGAACAAGTCGCATCACATCATGGAGACGGTATTCCGTACGTACGCACGAGTGATGATATCGTTCCTATGATCGTGGAACTGTATTGGAGTATATATATATTATTTCAGTATCAATATTAATTTATAATAATCATAAATAGTTACTCATTACACCATTATACCCATACTTTTAAAGTTATGGTGGAAAATAGATTACACCACGGCGTGGAGACGGTATTCCGTACGTACGCACGCGCGGTGATTTCATTTTTCCGTAGGTTGGATAGAAGGTGAATTAGGGTTGTTTCATATTTATAATAACATATCAGTATGTAATTAATACTGATGTTATTACTTTATCATGAAACAACTAAAGAAGAATAAGTTGAAGAAGAAAGAAATTGAAAAGATCGGTAATGGATATTACCTCTTCTTTGGAACGCTTCTTTGAATCCTTCACTTAGGGAACTAAGATTGGTCTTTGAAGAAGACCAGGACCTCTAGGACTATTCTAGGGAAGTGGAGAAGGGATTTTTTCAGGGGTTGGCCGAGCTTTAGTGCTCAATTTGGTGTGAGGAGGAGGGGGAGGAGGTGCCCTTTTATAAGGGAGGAGAGGGGCACCTTAGGAATTCTTAAAAATATTAATTTATAATAAATCTAACCCCACATAAAAACCTCCAAAAATGACTCATATTCGAATATTAGATGAGATAGGGTTGTAATCTCATCAACCAATCAAATTTAGACATGTTTGGATCTTATTTTAAACCTTATCATTTTGAATTATCCTTATTTAATCTATTTAAGTTTATTTGTGGTAATAAAATTCTAAATTTTAAATTATAAAAAATAATTACTTATTTGTTGTGAATTTTCCATACTCGTTTACTTTATAACATTATAGACCATATAAATATAAATAATTTTTAAATATTTTTGTGATTTTTAAACAATTTTATAATATGTTATTTTTGTAAAATAACAATAGTGTCAATTTTGACACTATTCATTTATTTGAATTTAAATAAAATATATACAGAAGATATGTTCGAAATAAAAGCTTTAATATATTAATAAAAGGTCATATGTATCTATAAAATTAGTGTATCACATTAAATAGTTCATATAATATTTATTTTATTTTTTTTAAAACCATTTATTTGGTTTATCTCTTAATAAAATAATTACTACATCATTTTTGTATAATTATTTAATATACTTATTTGTTGTATAAAATTTAAAATAAAATTCTATGATTAAGATAAATATATTACCTTTCACAATAATACTTTTACTCGAATTTATCATCTTAAAATCACAATATGTAAATTGTTATATTTATTAAATTATGAAGGTGACAACTTTGGCATCATTTAAAATAAAATAATATAAGTGTCATAATCGCTTTTATAAGGCTCCAAATGGTCAAATATTCGACCATTGGATGCTTATGGTTTACATTTACATGTCCAATAAGTTTTGGTTAGGTATTTGTGCATTTTATGGTCACTATTAGTTTAAAAAAAACATTATTCTTGATTTTTCACTAGATAAACAATTTCTGCATCACTATTGTGTCATAATTAATGATAATTATTTAATCCCTAAAAATTATAAATAAATTTATATGATGTAGATAATTTCATTAGCTTTCTTTAGACTATTCATGTTAGAAGTTTCATGAAGTTTATCACTAAATTAAAATTAATATACTTATAAAATTTAAGAGAGTGACATGTTGTCACTTTCTTTGGTTTTAATAATAATTAAGTTATTTTCATGGAAAAATGTTCATTAAATGATTCTAATCTGACCCTTAGGTGATATGGGTCGACTTGTAGTCATCCAATAGGATTTTGAAATTTGTTAGGGTAATTTGAAAATATTATATTTACCCTTAATTACCCGATTTACCTTTAACTAGGGTAAATAAAATTTACCGTAGTTACTATTCATAATTCCCAAAAATAAAAAGTAGCTTATTAACATAATTTGGACCCACTGATTCCAAATATGGAATCCATTTTTTAAAATTCCATACACAGAAGTTGCAGAAATTAAATTAAAATTAATCCCGTTGTCGAATAAAAACGGGTTTTTGTTTAAAACATTGCAAAAGATTGAATTGATTTAACCTACGAATTCAAGGTAAAATCAATGCTAATGACATAAATTATATTAAATGGTAAAAATATATTCTATTTATACTTTAAAACCATTCAATATTATAATTTAACCACATAAGATATTACGATGAAAAAAGTTGTTTTTAATTAAAATATAGCGTGTTTTTACTATTCATTAAAATGTGAAAGTTACCAGAATAATATGAAAAATTTATCCAAAGTAAATTTTTATTTCTTGATTCCAAAGAAGAATTTTATTTTGTCAAATTGAACTTATAAAAATGTCAAAAAATAGATTTAAAGTGGGTGCGCCATCAAAAGGCGGCAAAACTGCATTTTTTTGAAAAATACTTATTTTACCCGAAAAATTTATTTTGTTCTTATACCATTTTCTAGAAATGTGTAAGATGAATAATAATGTTATAAAATTAAAAATTTAGTTAATACTATTCATAACGGCTAGTTCATGACAATATTATAATAATATAACATTGTTTATTAAAACCCGGTATTGTGTACAACACACGCTATCGAGGAAGGTCGCGATTGCGTGTAATGCAAGCCAAGTCAGGGTTGCGTGTTGTGAAAGAATCCTTCATTGTTTCGTATAACAAAATCCAACCATATTTCATTTATACATTTAATATATATATATATATATATATACTCAATGTTGCATAGAATAACTATTATCAAAATTGTGTGTAACACGGTCCAAGAATAGTGTTGCGTATACTGCAAGCTAATACGGTGTTGCGTATAGCGCAAGGTAATCTTGGTGTAGAATACAACATAAGACGTTAATGAAATTAAAATAATATTTTTCATAAAATATCGGGGTGTTACATTTTCTTTCATTTATCATCCTTAAATAATATTCAATAAATAATTTAACAACTTATAGGATTATATTCTTCCACCACAACTTTTTTGAGTTGAATTATATTACAAAAGGGGGAAAATTTTGATTTCAGGATAGAAAAGAATGGAATTTCTAGCCATCAAAAAAATATTCACAACAAAAGTCTACCTTTTAAAACAACCTTATAGTACATTTATAGAGATAAATAATAAAACTAATGTTATGAATTTTGTGGTAAAACTATGTGAATATTATATTGGAATATTTTTATATATAAAATGAATTACAAAAGATGGATTATATTCTATATTGTATTAGATATCAATGGGAATATGTTTGGAGTAAGATCACATTATTAAAGAAAATAGAACATATTGACCTTCCACATGTCATGCATTAATTAAGTGTTAGAAGTTGAATTAATTTTAGTGTCTGAATGGAATTATATTACCCTATGTATATTCTTCCAATATAAATAATTTTTTTCCACTGAATGATTTTAAATTAATAGGTCTGAAATCTCATGATTCCAATCTGTTGATGAAAAATTTTATACTGGTTACATAGAGAGGTATATTTTCAACACCTCTCATAATGAATATCATCATGTTATCTAATTTTTTGAAATCCAATTTTTTCATTGATGATCATCCAAATTTGTTGGATGTGTTGGATAATGAAGACAATCTTATAATGTTTCAACAATAAATGTTTTCCCACCTATAGTTTTTAAAATAATTATTAATCTGTGGATTCAATTTATGCCTGTGAATGGAAAATATGTGCATGTTTATTTACATAGGATGTATCATATTGAAATATATATATTAAAATTTTGAAGGGATATGTTATAAACCATCATCACCCAATGGCCTCCACTGTTAAAAAATATTTATCGGGTGAGGTGGTTGACATGTATAATGATTATTTATATGATGTAAAGCACATTGGACTTATCATATATCAAAATAAGACATTTTATAGGGAATCTATTGGGATTTGAGGCTTAAAGGTAGAGTTTATTCAATGTGATGATGTGAGGTAGCCACATTAATACATATTGAACCTCATGGATGATGTTTAGAAGTAAATTTAAACCCATATTTAGAAAAGGAAATTAAACATGGTTGATTATTGAGTAAAAAGAAAAAAAATTAATATATTTAAGAGTAATTCATAAAATATATATCTATATCAGAAAAAATTAAATGGTTTCAAAAGCACTGCATATTTCAAGCGAAAAAACCCAAATTCCTCTATGAATGATATATTTTAGTGTTCTTGAGGATATATGGTAAATTTATTATTAAAATTTTAGAGTCAAATAGTTAACATGTAATTTGATTGATATTTTGATAGTGTGGAAGATGATGTTTCTGGGTTTACACTAGTTTATTTGAAAATAGTTATTTTCAAATTGGAACTATTTATCATATTAACGTATGAAATGAAAATATTTTATGACATATGTTCCTATAATTTTTAGTGATCCATTATTTTTTAAGAGATAATAATTAATAAGGGTGTTAAGGATGAGGATGATGTTATGGATTTATATGTGGCTTATTCACCAATTAAAACATTTCATGATTGTAAGAATACCTATAGCGCTAACATAATAATAGCAACATGAAGTGATCATGCAGAAGTGATATGATAAAACACTAAATTACACACCTAATAATTCTGGTAAATATTTATATTTTATTTCTTTTTAAAATTTATATATATAACACTATTTTATTTTTGGATGATTAGTTATGTAAATTTTATTATTAATATGATTATTGAGTTAAATTTTATATTAAATAGCTTTACATAACCATTTTCTGAATGGAAAAACCGATGGACATAATTTTGTATTTTATTAATTTAAACATATAAAAAACTTTTTGTAACAATGAAATGTATGTTTATAAAAAATTTCATCAATTTAGAATGAATTTTTATTTTAAATTTTTTAATTTTAATATTTTATAGTTAAGAATCATTACATTTTTTGGGAACTTATTAATGTGTGACATAATTTTTTTACATATATATTTTTTAATAATTATTTGTAACTATTAACTTTTATAACAATATATTGGGAAAAAAAATTCAATTAAATTTTATTATTTCAAGAATTGACAAAAATAAAGTGGTGGATTTTTCTTGGGTTTTTTCTTTTTTCATTTTATTAAATATTTAGTAGCAATTTTATTTATCAAAATAAAAAATTTCATTTACAAAAAATAATTGAAGGACTATTAATGTGCATCATGAAGAGGAGTCTTCTCCTTTCTCTCAAGATAAATTAATTTTTAGTGTAGGTGAATATGGAATATCACATTTACCAAACATGTCACATTCTTACAGATACTAAAGAATAAAAATTTATTTTGATGAAAATTATAAACCAACTGGTACAAATGCAGTGCATTTTACATCTTATCAAGCCATGTGTTACTATTACAGGGTTACCATTTTATACCTCCATTGGAATTCCATCTATTAGATGTAGAAAGTGACAATGTGGGAGTGCATAATTGTAAAATATCTCAATTTATCTATTTTTATCTCATTTTTTAAATATTATATATTTTAATGACTTGTATTAAATTTATTCAATTACAAGTGTTACTCAATTTTGATAAAAAGAATGAAATTAAGAAAAGGATATTATATATAGATGTAATTCATTAGAGATATTTTAAATTAAAATTTACAAAAAAAAGGTATGGTTTTGTGTAGTTGCACTATTAAATCACATGCCTCATGTGTGATTTTTTAGATGCCTACAAATGGTATACATTTGCATAGATGTAGCATGATGAATAAATTATGGTATAATAATTATTTTATATTGTATAATTAATTTTATATTAACAGATTATTTATTATTATTATTTTTTCAATCGGATTCAAGTTTATCTCATCATGAGATCTAGTTGTATAATGTATACCCTCATACTTTATTATGTAGTGGGATCATTTATTTGAGGAGATAATGATTGCATTAAAATTTTATGTATTAAGAGCTCAATCCACCAGTTCATTAGATGAGGTCCAATTTGGTCCCCCATAATTCCCCACTCACAATGGAAAATAAAAAATATCTTGAGGAAAAAATGAAAATAATTATAGATAGAAATATAATCAATGAGATGAAAAAATTGTTTGAAATTAATTTTTATTTTCCACGAATATTTTTATCTTTTAAATTATAAACAATAATATAACATTTTAAACTTTTTCTTGGATTACCTTCTGGATAAAGAAACATTGTGTAATTTTTTTAAGGGTAGGATGGAGGTCCTATATACTTATTTTATAAATCTAGAACACCTCATTCATGCAAGACGATATGGGGAGGATGTTAGTGCTAGAGATGTTTTTGGTCATAAAATTATGAAATATGGAGAACCAAAAATATATTCCCAAAATTATATGCTAAAAGACCTAAAAATTTCTATGTATGAAAAAATAAGATAAATTTGGAAGGATATGTTTGTAAAATTGATGGGAAAATCACACCCTATATAGTGTGCTTATCCTGCGCATCTTGTGTAATCTAAGAAACCATTATATCATGTGTAGCCTACTCAACATGTTTACTCGAATATTCTACCTCTGTGTTCAAAAAAGACCATGTACATTTATTATTATTATTGTGATTCCAATATAATTTTTGTAGACTATGGACTTGTATATATTTTTTGGGATTTTGTACAACACCAGCCTATGTAGTTGTGTCAGGTATGAACATCAATACATTATATTATTTATTGAAGTAGTCTATTATCATAGAATACCATGGTGGTTATTTGAGATGGATATTGTGTGGGTATTGTTTTACATTTTATAGCCTTTCTCATTATCATAAATATCTGCAATGACAGGTTCTTTAAATATTATTTATATTTCATTATAAATTACTTACAATGTTTTCTGTAATTTAATTTATATAAGAGTATCTAAAATAAAATTAATTTTTAGAATAGAAACAAGAGGTTCATACATCAACAACATTACATACCTCTGAGATTTATAATGGCCATAAATGATTTTAAATATTTTCTTCTTCCTTGGATAATATTTATGAGTTTGGTATGATGTATAATAAATGTGGAAGAGACAATACATTAAGAATATTCAAAAATTATATAATTTATATGGTTATTTTTTATTACCATATACTTCTAGTGATCTAGTTTTCTTCTATGAATGTAAATTTATGTTTCTTTTTTCATTCATTAAATAAATATGATCTAGATTGAATTAGTATATTACATATTTGTTTAGGTTTCTACACACAAATATTATTCAAAATGATAGCACAAGTGTCTATGGTATTATTAATCCATAATTAATTTAATGGGTTATTAAATTTGTTTGTAATCTATTTAGAGTGTCATATATATAAAAAAAATTATCAAATATTTAGATCATTTATTGGTCATTCCATTCCTTAATTTGTAAGAATAATAGGATAATAATATAGTAATATTATCTATAATGTGACTAATTATGAAACTTTTATGTTATAGGGGTCATTGCATGTTATAAATAATCTACCCAAATAAATGAACATTATATTTTTTTCCTACTTAATAAGTAGTGTTAATAATTAATATAGGAACTATCTATACATATAATATTAATTCTATTTTTCCGGATATTTATTTTCAATTGTTATTGTTTATTCATGTTTTTTTAATTGATATATATGAAAATTCATGTCATTGAAAATATTTGACAACAATAACCTATTGATAAAGCCTCCAAATACAATAAATTATGTGGAAGCAATAGTAAATATATTTTATGTTAGATTATTTTTCTTTTTAGTTATATATATATTAATGTTTGTTTTTATTTTAAATTTAATGTGGTTATCATGTTTTAAAAATCATGTTGAAGATAATCATAATGGGATCATTGACTATATTTGATAAATTATTTTATATTAATTATGTGATGTTTTATATGAATATATTCTATTTTATTAATCATATTTCATTAATTTTTTGTATCTTTTCAATGACAAAAAGTCATACAAGAATTAAAAATATACCCATATTGATAATTTTTTTGGAAAATATTTGTTATGTTAGAATGTGATTTAAATTATTAGGTATGTCTCTTTCGATTAATGTTAAATAAATGAGTAATTAGACAATCATTTCTATTAATGTTGGTATATACTATATATTTTTACTCGGTTTTTATCCCCGATATAAAGTGTTATGGATTTATAAAACATCTCTACACTACCATAGTCGTAAAAATATTACCCATCTGTATTTTAATTAATTTTTTAAATATTATTTACTAAAAATATATATTTAATTTATTCTGTTTTATACATATTTCATATGATTCAGGTAAATCTATTTTAACTAAAGTTAAATAAAATAAAATTTATACAAATATTCTTGTACTTTTAGATTCTATATTGTGTCAGATTTTATAAGGAATTTCATTTCCAAAAGATATTTTTTTTATAAATTATGTAATTCATTTATGATTTTTTTAAATGTCATATTTATTATTATTTTTTTATTTGTTCTTAATTTTTATTCTTATACGCCTATTGATAATTGATTTATAAAAGTAAATGTAATGGAAAATTTCTAATAGTGATAAATTTTCAATATAAGAACCAAATAAATTATTTAAATAAAATTATTATTAAATATATTTTATATTATTTAATATAGATTTTCTCTTATATTTATTTGTTGTTTTATATTTTCATGTTAATGTTTCATAATAATAGATTAATCATCAAAAAAGAATGTTCTATTATAGTTATTTCGTTTTATGATTATTTTTCTGAATAATCAAAATTTGGATGATATCTTAATTTGATAAGGTTAATTATATTATCAATTTTGGGTTTTAAATAAACAATTTAAATTTTGTAATCATATAAAATTAGTTATTATTGTATATTTTAAATGAGGTTGAATTGTATAAAAATGAATAACATGAATGGGGGTCGAGCCGTGACTCCCCATGCCCACATCCATAGGCCATGGGCAGGCGTCCAAAACTATGTAGGCTATCATAGACAAGGAGACCTTCACCAAAAGTACCTATACGCACACACCCACGTACACCTCTAATAAATAGTTCAATGATATATAGAAACTATAAAATAAAATGCATGCATATGTCACTCCCAACCTGAGTGTAACAAAAGTACAATAATTGAAAATACAGGGCTCACCAAAAGAAAAAACTGGAAAAGCATCCAATCTTCTCTGAAGGGTGGGATCATTATAAAACACCCATTTGTAAGAACGATGTCCACAATTTGGTGAAAATCACAGTCAGTCCCATTACTACACTCTATGAGCTCTATGTCATATTGTGACTCTATCGAAGGACATGTGGTCAAAAAAAGACACAACATGTGTGGGAAAATCCCATGTATCGGTGATTATAAGAATACTCAGTACGCTCCCCAAAATCCAAACCTAAAAAATGGAGAAAATTATTGGAATCAGTTAACTCGTCCTAGCCTGAGGGTACCCAATGTAGATCAAAGCTCCATCTTAAGACCATCCTTGGAAATTCCCAACAAGTCACCTTGACATCATTGGCATTTCCACTAAAAAACTCATTCCACTAGGACTCCCATAAATTACCTAGATATACTCAACTCCTTCAATATGTTTCATGGTCCTAATCATAGAATATCTATGTTTTATAACTCATGGTTCCATAGCAACACTCATAAAAGTCTCCTGATGTACCGACCACATAAACAAAAACAAGATCCAATCCATCCCCAAGAGCTCACAAAATGAAAGGGGGAAGGCATCAAAAACTCAAATTCGATGATCCAACCCCACCTTCCCATATAGAACTCAAGGGATAGATTCCATCATTGTGAACATGATCCATGTGCATGTTCAGAAGAACTACAAAGAGTATCACACCTCACCATTACCCCCTAGTTGAGGGAGTAAAATCTCCTAAACCAATCCATGAAACCCATATCTCATCGGTTTGAGGGTCCCAAACCTCAATAAATATAGGTCGTGATAACTCCTATCCAGGAATCATGAGTAACATGTATAGGGTCCCTCTCCTCACTGTGACATGAGAAGGGGGGAGAAATACTTCTTAGATGAGAACATGTGCCTTGGTACGTTAGGGGAGTACCACCCAGTGAAGTGTCGTCCCTCACCCTAACATGGTAGGGGACCGCCACTAAAGAAAATATAATCCCACACCAATAATAGGGTTCACCAGTAGGAGATATGTGAGCCCACATGCACAGTAGGGGAGCACCACCATGGGAAACATGAGCCCGCACCCACAACTATGGAGCACCACACTAAGAAATTTTAGCCTACACCCATGTTAGGGGAGCACCACTACAAGAAATGTGATCATGCACCCACACTAGGGTAGAGAAAGACTGAGGCTAGAGGACCCGCAGTCAGATATGTCAGGGGAGTTCCCACTCAACGATTCAAGGAGATTAGAGAGACTACACCCTATCATGGAAGGGGAGCATTCCAACTATACGAACCTTATAGGGAACCCAAAACGTAGTCCATCTGTGGAATAAAAACATTAGAGGAAACCACATAAATGTAATTAACCCATGTCCATGATGTGAGGAGTCCAATCTATAAATATGATGAGAGGTATGTGAGACTCACACCCTTGTTCAATATGTGAGTACTTGACAAAATGTCTCTCTTCAGGAACCATCGTTCTCCAACATCGTCCTAGCACCGCTCCACACGAGTCTTGATCGATTCACGCCACCTCAAGTCCTATAAGCGGTAACAGAGGACACCATCAAATTCTACATAGAAAAAAAGTGGGATTGGCTATTTACGATACCAAAATGGATACTCTGTGAAAATTGTATGTTCATTACAACATGCCCAAATTATTCCATGTGGGGTCCCCATGATGACCCCAAATAATAAATTAAAAAATTTACCTAAAAATATCCTCCTAAAAAAAATTCATGTTTCCATAGATGACAAGTCAATAGAACATTCGGTTTTCCATATTTGGGCGTTTGAAGACTGCTTGGCCTAACCTTCCCATTCCAAATGGACCATCCTACTCTTGCCGGTCCTCTCCACCTAGACTATCCTACTCTGGTTGGCCTACCTTGCTCCACCACCTTGCATCCCTGCCACATGGCCTGGCCCTTCCATGTGAATTAATCCCTCGGAACATGGAATCTGCACCCAGCGTGCCCCATGCCTAGTGGCTCCCAACCACCACGACACACACTGGATATGTCCTCCTCTATGACTCAACCACCACTGGCCACTGTAGACCACCATCGGCTCTCCAGTTCTCAAAAATTCATTTCAATACTAGATCTGGGATCTCCAAGATGTGATCTTCACGGAATCAACCTCCACTCTAATATTTGTCTTTATTCTAACAGGATATTTACTTGGTGGTTCTTCCACTCATTTTTGTTCCTTCATCTGTTCCTAATACTCAAAACCGTCATAGATCAAGAATATCTAGATCACGGCCTTTTTAGACCCATGAATTGCTCTACATTGGGTCAAAATTGTGTCGTATCAAGTAGTTAAAAACAAATAACGGTGATGAGTAGACAAAGAGCACCAGGAACGACCAATATATAAATCAATCGGATGATGGTAATTTCTAGATAGTCCATTGATAGGGGTGATCAATGTAGAAAAATA
This sequence comes from Viscum album, assembly GCA_963277665.1. Taxonomy (NCBI): domain Eukaryota; kingdom Viridiplantae; phylum Streptophyta; class Magnoliopsida; order Santalales; family Viscaceae; genus Viscum; species Viscum album. The sequence goes on from OY728160.1 coordinate 716,412,463, forward strand.
GACGAGAAATCAAAATAAGAACCAATACTTCAAACAGTGAAAATAATAATTAGAAAGATGATTCCCACATGGATTATGGATCCTCCATCGTGGTTTTTACACTCTGATGTGCTTGGATCTAATGTTTTGTCGTGATATTCCTTGAATTTGATGTGGATTCACCGATCAAAAGTAGAGAGGTGCTCTACCATATATGGGATCAAATTATCCAAACCCTTTCCCTTGTTGTCAACAAATTATTTATTTAAAAATCACAAAATTTAATCCAAAAGTCTCAAAATATAATCCTCCCTCACCCTCTCATATTAGGTCACTATTGTGGTAAAAACCCTAGTAAAAACCAATCGTGATATCAAATTTATAATCCGAGTCCCAATTAATATGTTATTAGAGGTAGTTTCTAAGATAAATTAATTTTATTTAATTATTTGAATTATGGTTTCACCCCCATTGAGTTTTTCTCCAGAGGGCCTGCTCTATGAAATGTAATACCCCACATTGGGTAAAAACCACCCTCCCGACTCAACTGTGGCCTCTGATTTCTAATCCGATCTACTATTTGAAATCTAACTCATTTACACCTTATTCATAGTATAAAAATTATTAATATTTTCATAAATTTATTTCCTAGCACACCCAGAATTGTAATTGAATGCTGCCTCATTTCATAGATAAGGCAATTCTCTTGGTAATATTACAAAGTCAAACAGGCAAAAACCTGAGTCTCTATATCATCTACACTTTAATTATTTTTTCCTAAAATGAAAAATACTATAAAAATGAGAGAGGCCCTAAGATCTCTACTATTAATCCAATGCTAGAAAGATAATGAGAGGTTCTTGTATGGTAAATCACATGCATCAAAAAGAACCACAACACCAGTAATGAAAGAGAGAGGGTTGATAGACATCAATGGAAGCCTGAAATCTTGTCTAACCATATGAACCCTCAATGAGAACCACCCAAACACAACACATCATTGTCAAATAAATAGGGCCACCTTGGTCAGTTTATAACCTCCCCTAACGATCCTGAAAAGAACTCAATAATTTCTAAATGAACTATTCCAACACTAACACAATTCCATGAAAAAGAAAACCTCAACGCCCCATCTATTCTATTTGATTGATACCAACACAAAGGCTCAAACATTTGATGCACACCCCACATTAAGGGAAATACACACCCACTGGACATCCCTCCATGTGAACCTTCACAAAAAAAATATCCACACATGACAAGAAACATCTACACCACAATGAGAGCATCAATGTTTCAAAGGAATACCCACTAGGACATACAATACCTTTCAAAACCATCATCAATGCATAGAACTGACATTGAACTCACTGGTCAAAGGGACTCATCCACCAAACCATGATACAATCTACATTGAGTGGCACTCACTTGCCCACACATTTTGGAATCATGCCTCAAGGATACATCTTAGTGGGGAAGTTTCCATACTTCCTGTGAATTTTAATCCCCAATGAACCACACCACAACCTCCTCATGTGTCAGGAAAACTACTAGACACTGAGAACATAACAAAATTAAAAAACATCAAATTCCATCCTAGATAGTTCCACTAGGTCTTATCATCCCTTAGCTACCAACATCTGGGTGGGGGAAGTATACCTCATCCTCATTTAATCAAATATGCATCGAACGAAACAAACACAGGGTCTTACTGACGCCCAAGAAATCCCATGAATTACTTGGAAGGAAATGAGTACCTATCAATAGTTTCTATCAATCCTACTACAGAAAATATAAATTACATAGAGTGTGATTTCCTTCATCTACTGCTCAATTGGTTATGGCTCCACCAACATTACTACTGGAAGAGAACCCACCCATGGACTAGGACCCTATAAATAAACCATTTCACTCATCGGTTCCTAGAGAAAAAACATATATGTAATTCTCAATGTATACCATTAGGGAAACATCTTGAGTAATTTTAAGGCTCACAATGGTTATATGTAGATATGGGGACATGACTAAAGAACTGTAAAAACCCAAAATACCATCCTATATAATTAATTCACCATTATTACCATGCAACCCATTTTCTAATGTACCAATTAAAAAGGAAGGATATCATAGTCTTGGTGTATGGATATGTCAGACAATCATACCAACACTAGAGTCCCTTGCATGAAATATGAACTCAAAACATCCTAACATTGATGATTTGAAACCCAACCCATGGTTACCACTATAGTACCAAAGTGGAACCTGCTCTGATACCACTCTACCATATCCTGAACCAATGAGTCTCGAGACATGTATCCCCAAAAAAACCTCCATATGACAAGGGCTTCCATCCAACACCGATTAGGCAATCACACACAGGGAGGACTTAGCCTAAAGTACATGTATGCACGCACCAAAAACAACTGTAGAAATTAGTTCAATGATTTATAAAAACTAAAATATAAAATTCATGCATACATATATCCCAACTAGAGTACAAAAAAAGTATTAAAAGGGGAAACACAAGGCCCGCAAAATGAAAAACAGGAAAATAGTCTACCACTCTCTAATGGAAGGGATCGCTATCAAACAACCTCCAATAATCATTAGAGCCATACTACAGTGAAACCCCATGATTATTCCAGTAACTACATTTTTTTCTACTTTAGGTCCTATTGGTAGTCTATCGAAGTACCTACTGTATGGACAAGATACATGACACCACACATGAAATAAAATACAATTTAGTGGAGTGTATAAGAATGCATATAAGGTTCCATAAAATACCAAACCACAAAGGGAGGAATTTATTAGAATCAGTTAACTTGACCTAGCTTGAGAGAACCCAAATGAGAGAGAAGATCCATATTGAGAATGTCCTTAGAAATACCTGACTATTCAGATAAACGTTCCTATCCTATAAACAAAAAAACACATTCCACTAGGACTCCCAGAACATACCATGATATACTCTACTCCTTCACTAAGTCCCATGGTCCTGACCAAAGATTGTCCACAAAAAAATGACTTGATGATCCAACACCACACTCATAATGGTCTCATGAGGTACTGACCTCATAGATAGTATAAAGATCCAATCAATCACTGATATCTCCAAAAATGAAAGGGGTATAGCATCGAAAACTCAAAGCCGATGAGCCAACCCCACCTTCCATGATGGTACTCAATTGATAGATGCCACCAATGCTGACCTGCACCCTTTTCAAGGAAGGAAAAATTGCGGAGAGTCTCTCACCTCACCACTACCCCACAGTTGAGGGATTATGTGCTCCAAAACCAACCCGTGAAACCTCTATAACTATTTTTTGAGGGTCCTACTTTTGATTAGGTTGAGGTAGTGCTAAATCCTAACTAGGAATCACATGCAATAAGCGGAGGGGCCCACTCTTTGCTATAACATGAGAATTGGGGAGAACTACTCCATAGTCACGAACTCGTTCCCTAATATATTAAGGGAGTACTACGCAATGAAACATGATCTCTCAACGTAACATGGTAGTAGAGCAGAACTGCAAAAAATGTGAGAATGAACCCATAGTAGTGGAGCACCACTGTGATGGATGTGAAACTACACTCATGGAAGGGGATCCACACTCTGTGAAATGTGATTTGACACCCATCTAAGGGGAGCACAACATAGAGTAACGTGAACCCACACCCATAGAAAGGGAGAACCACTGTAAGAAATGTGATCCCACACCCATGGAATGGGAGAGAACACTGAGGAAAGAGTTCATGAACCTTGATATGGTTGGGGAGTGCCCACTCTATCATAAAATGATGTTAGAGAGACTACACCCTATCACTGAAAGGGAGTTTTCCAACCATAAAATCGTCAAGGGTAACCCACAACCTAGTCTATCAGGGAAGTAACAACATCAAAAAAAATCCCAACAGTAACAAACCTTCACCTACGAAATGGGGAGTCTCATATCTACTTATGTAGAGAGGTAATGGAAATCCACTATCGGGTTCTATGGGGGAGTTCATAGCACAACTTCTCTCCTCAAAAACCACTGATATCCAACATCATCTTAATACCCCTCCATAATAGTCTTACTCAATTCATCCCCCCTGATACCTGTTAGCCTCAACAGAGGCCACCATCAAATTTTATGTGGAAAACATGAAATCTAGGATATTTTCTGATCGATAATGGATAACATGTGAAAAGGGTGCATACAACATAAAAAACCCATATAATTCAAAGTGGTTCCCACATCACGAACCCAAACATTAAATTACCAAATTGACCTCTAATGGTCTCCATCAAAGATATGGTAATGTGTCCATAGTTGGAATGTCAATCAGATATCTAGTTTGCGTGATGTAGGTATTTGAAGCCTGATCATCCCAACCAGACTCGTTCCAATTGGACTGGCCTGCTCTGGAAGGTCCACTCCACCTGGGTCGGCCCACAACCCATCTGTTCATCCCGAATAGCACCGTCAGCCCCCCCCCCCCCCCCCAGAACACCATACATCCTGCCTCCACACCAATAATTCCCCAGGGATATATGATCTAGACTACTGTATCTTTCATCCTGTGGATCCTCCTCCATGACTTTGTCGCTGTCGTTGAACGCCAAGAAGCATATGTGGGCCACAGGTGGCACCCTAGTTCTCGAAAAATCATTTTGTGACATGATCATCAATCCTTGAGATTAGATCTTCATAGATTTAGTGTCTAATAAAATAATTGTTTTTGATTCAAGGAGAAAAAAGTTTGGTGAGTTTTAGCTCGTTATCGTGCTACCTCCTGTACTTAATGATTCGAACTGTCATAGATCACAGATCATTATATCACTACCTTCACATATCTATGAGAAACATGATTCTTGGGCATCGCTCCGTCATATCAAAAAGTTAACAATGATGAACATTGAAGAAAATATGAAGATCAAGATGAAATAGCAATAGATAAATAATTAAAATGGTGATCAACATTATATTAGTCATCGATAAGGATAATCAATGTAGAAGAAGAAACCAAACATATAAATGACAAAACAAAATTCAATAATGGAAAAAAGAATCTAAATGAAGAATCCTACTATGGTCCTGGTTCCACCATTGTGTTTGTTCCACTCTGGTCTTCAAGTATTTGAAGCTTCATTGCAATCCTCAATAAATTTGATGTCGATTCTCTGATCGAAATGAGAGAATAGAACCACCGACCATGGGATAAAATGATCTAAACCCCTGATCATGTTCTCAACTACCTGTTAATTGAATACTCAAAATAAATTATACTAATATTCATGGGATCCAAACCACCTGCACCCTCTCACATTAGCTCGTTCTTATGCTAAATACCCCATTATGAACCCAAAAGTGGTCTCAAATTACCAATATGAGTACCCATTCAGATGTTATTTTTGGTAGAATCCAGGGTAAAATAATATTAGAAAATTAATTTATTTACGGTTTCTCCCTCCATGGATTTTTCTATATAGGGCCAACGACCAACAAATTTATTCCCACCTAGGGTAAACACCATATTCTGAAGTCAAATGTAACCTATTAATTGTTATCCATGCTACCCTTTGAATGATTACCTGTTTTTCCACATGAATAGTATTAAAATAGTTAATATTTTGATAAAACAATTTTGTGCTCCTCTGGCCTCAAAATTGCACACCGTCTCAGGACCTATCTCTGGAAATATTCATAAGAATACTGCAAAGTATGAATGGGAAAACTGATTCACTACAATAATTTTTTTATATTCCATGATTTTCCAACTCATGAATCTCAATAATAATAGTATGGTGAGGATGATAAAACCTATATGGGAGTTTTTTTCCATCAAGGATGGGATCTGAGCCAGTTAAAGGGAGTATATATGGGGGTCTATGTTAATGAAGAAGAAGAGAATACCACCTGGGTAAGGGAGGTCATAGGGGGTGGGGGTGGTCACGTCACTGAAGAGTTTTTCAGAGAGGAGGTCATAGTGGAAAAGGTTCATGAGTGTCAGGGTTGGAGGGGTCACGGGTCACTGCCTCCAGATCATTGGATTGGGGTTGTGGGATCATGGTTACTTTTAGGGATAGGAGAGGATGAGGGGTGTTGGGAAATGGGGTTTTAGGATTAGGGTCACCATAGGGGAGAGGAGAGGAGTATGGGGGATGTTTGGGGTGGAAAGATGTTGGGGATTCATAGAGGGATGGAGGGAGGGGGATTATGGTTTATTAAAAATTGTATATTATCTTTATAAATGATACTACCACTAATTGATGAATAAAATATCATTGATGTTTTAAGAAACATCCACAATATTATATACTATGTACTTTTTAGCTAGATTTATATAATAGTGGTTACTAGAACCATTTAAAATATTCCACCACTAATTGGGGATTTTTTTAGTGAGATAAGATGGATTTTACCCTAAAAATGAAGTAAAAAATATAATATTTATAGTGAAATTAATCGAGAATAGTCCATTTTTGGGACATAAATTCAATAGAAAATAATAAGGAAAAACTAATCATATATAATAAATCTATAAAATTCAAGGTTAATGAAATCACCCCTCTCACCCCAACCACTACCCTAGACATATGATTCACCTTTCAAAAAAAATATCACCACAAATAATGTGATACTAGTATGCATAACTTATTTTATGAATTTTTTATTTATTTGATGTATTATGGAAAACCAAATAGCTAACATACCTCCATATGATCACAAGGGAACGATGATGCCCAAAAAATCCTCCATGATTGGTGAAGGCCTGAATTAGAATCATAAAACTAAAATCAACACAGTTTTGTCAATAATCTATCTTATTTGGCCACCAACCACTCTTCCACATCGATAAATATTAATAATAAAAACATTTCAAAAAATATTTTAATTTAATAAAAAAATATTTTTCATTTCTTATTTACACATAAAATAAATAAAACAATTAGATTGATTTGTAAACCTTTTTTTGTGCCCAATGTTTCATTTTTTGTTAATTTTTTGTCAATATGTATTTAGTGATATGTGGATGAAGTGATGATCCCAATAGAATTGTTATAGAATGAACCATTTTATTTCACACAAAAGACATTCCCCATGCTATTTAAAATCGAACCGTTATTTGATTAGATGTTAAAGTAATAACATATGTTCTAAGGATCTTACATAGTGTTTACAAAAATTGTGGGTCATGAAAAAGTAATTAACGCATGAGAAGAAGAGTGGGTTGTATTTTATTTTTGGGATGGATTTGTTAGTAAATCGACACCTAGTTCATTCTATGTAATTTTTAAAAGAGTATTTCATAAGAATATGGCCAACCTAACAGCCAACTCGATGTAAGAGATATGTGTGACATTGAAAATTCTACCATGACTAAGTGTACCATACCGGGGAATGTAACTGGCATCATGGTGGATGCATGAGAACACTCATGTGGGGGAGCATAAGCAGACCATCATCTGGGGAATCATTATAGTAGGATGAACTGGTATGAGTTGTTATTTTAGGTGGAGGGGATTTGTTGATGGTAAGTGATAGTTGATGATTGTTAAATCATGTAACCACTCTAAGACACTATTGATGTTTGTCCAATAGGTAGTAGGGACTATTCATACATGGTTTAAAATATAGATACAACAAGGGAGATGTGATTGATTTGATCTTGGTCATCCATTTAAATCCCATGGTTTTCCTTTTTTAACTCAGCTTCACATTTCCAAATAAGTTGATCCCATGTTGAGATAATCCATTATCTTTACCCTTTGGAAGAGGTATCTTTCTGAATGATCTTGAAATAATACATAGACCAATGTAGTGTGATCAAGTTGTGTTATTAGTGGGAATGGATGAATGCATCTAGAAATGTATTCAACTTCTTCTCACATTCCCTTTTAAAAATGAGGCTATCATAAAAATATTTGAAGCTCTAGTAAGGGTGTAACATGATTTTCTTGAGGTCATGTTATAAAAAGGATACAAACAAGATGGAATGAAAACATTAATTAAATATATCGAATGATGATCACTAGATCATGTGAATGGGTGAAGTCAATAAATTAATCATTCACTTGAAATTAAAAACCAAAATAAAAAATCCAATGTTTTTACTTGAATTATTATTTTAATTTTTCAGGATTATTCTAATGATATCCACTAAGTCAATTTCAGGATCAGCAGTGTTATCATGGGATGATGAAGTAGTGCTCTCATAAATCATGTGATTTCTCTATCACATTTTAGAGAATATCACCATCTCGACATTAATTATCCATTGAGATCATCAGGATGTTTCAATAATTCCACATAAGAAAAAAATAGTATAGATAGTTATTATATTTTTTATTGTAAAAAATGAGCTATATAAGAGTGTTAGGGTTATTCCATCATCGAGATAATGAAATATGTGTGCTATCAAGAAACAGATAATCCACATAATCCCATTACATGAAGGTATTATGTGATTACATGATATAATCAAATGAAAGAGATTTACATGAGACTTATGATCTCACAAATGCATTTATGAAGGATTTCTATGGAAAACACCTTGTGTCTCATGAAAAAAATCTGTGGACACAACTTCTGTCTCCCAAATGAATTCACATGTCTCCTTTATATGTATGATTAAGTTTTATGAAGACCTCATAGATTTTACATTCTGTCTCAAAATAGAACTTGAGATGAAACCATTGACACAATTTGGGTCATGAAAAGAATAGGATAAGGGACCTCACAAACACCTGTTTTCTAAACAAGAAACATATATAGAACCATGGGCATCTCTAGCATATTGTGAAGCACTATTGAGGTAGTGAGATCACTATTTTGTCATGTAAATAAGGATGTAAAAAAGTGATGATGTAAGATGAAATTATCCTAAGAACATTTCAATTCATGATTACATTCAGGAATAATTTATATGTAACATTATTTAAATACCAATAAATATGTGGAGGAAGTGTACATGATTGAATTGAATTAATAATTCAACACAAACTTTTTTATTTTTTTAATGTTCTATATTGCATATAATATTTATGAATATTTTTTTCTACTATTGAATATATTTTTATTGAGTTCCTAACATCATTTAGAAGGAAGCATTGACCAAGCACTGTTGTACTAAGGGAGAAATCCATTATAGGTGATCTGAATTCACTATCAATAGTCAAAAGACATATTCAGGGAATGTAAAATATATTTGAATTGTACGTTCTAAATTCAGATTCTAAAATATCATAGAATATTTTTTAATATCTTTTTATAGAGGATCAAAACATCGTCAAGGGTGAAGCATTCTCTTTAGTGACAATAAATGGTAATGTTCTATAGTTGGTGATAGTAAAAGAAGGAGTATGTTAGTTGGATAAAAAGAAGTTGACTTTTAGTTTTAGCTATAGGCTAATATAGTATCTTGGTTGGAGTTGTATCATCGTAATAAATTCATTGAAATTTAAGAATCTATGTTATGGAACTAGAATTGAAGTGAGTAGGTCTTTTTTATGATCATTTTAAATAGTTTTTGCTTATCTCATTATTACTAAAACTAAAACCTGAATTATATTGATATATAATACTCAGTGTATTGATTAACATAGTATCTTGGTGAGGATAAATTTTAAATAAATTGAATTCATAATGGAAAACCACTCATTCATCCATCCCCTCTAAGTGTTCTATGCAACCTGGGGAACTTCAAATAGTATCAAAGCGTCATGTTCCCTATAATGATCTCTGAAGAATACAAATAGAGAGAGAATAATTATTATATAAATAAATTATGGGTTCTATCATTTTATTGGCAGATTATTCATTATTGAATGAATATAATGATACCCAATCTATTGTCACTCATCCTTTATGTAATAGATGGGGTAAAAGTGGGATTTCTACCAATAGATAATGATTCTTTCAATTAAATTTCATAAGGGAAATGAGTAGTTTGATGGAAATACATAATATTTCAGCTTCATGTCTCTAATATAAATGGTTAACCCAAATTTCCTATGTCCATAAAAATATATGGAGATCTGGGATAAACTCAAAAGATTAAATAAATGAAATATAAATGTCAAAGAATCAAAATTACATATTTTGAGATGAAATTTTGGGGAAATTAAAATAAATTACAAAGAAATTATTGATGAGTACATTAGTAGAGTAAATGAGATAGATAGAAACATTCGATGATTTGCCGAGAAGTCGGATAACAATATCATTTTCAAGAAAATGAGATATTTTCTAGATAATTTTTATTCAAAAGTATCGTCATTGGAATAATGAGTTGGTTTATCCCATGATGAACTACACAATATTCTCATAGAATATGAGATGAGAAAAACTCCATCATTCAAGAAGAACTATAAAATTGAAATTTCCATAAAATCCATGAGAAATTTAAAAGTTAGATAAGTAGTGGTTGAAGAAATTGAATATTGAGAATATGATAAGGATGATGTTTAATTCAATCATAGTTTTTTCTTTTATGAAAAAAGAAATCAGGTAGGGAAAATGAAAGGGAATGAATAATAAGCCACATAAAAGTTTCAACTATGGTAGGTCTAGTTATTTTTCCACAAAATTTTCAATGAGGATGGTTAAAGAATCTTAATTAGAATCAAAATCAAATGATGTATCATCACATAAAAACAAATGGGGTTAGAATAAGAGGAAACACTACATTACCAAAAAGATAAATTTGATGAGAAAACTTAATAAAGATTCATTATAATGTTTTTTTTATATAATGATGTTGGGATATTTTTTCAAGTAAAGAGAAGAATAGATTCATCAAGTAGTAGTTATGATGAAGAATAAAAAACAAAACATGTGGGTAATATGAAAGAAAAATTACAATTATTCATGGAATATATTGAATATCTCAAAAAAATGAATAACATTTAGAAAGAAAGTATGAAATTATATTATGAAAATAATAAGTAATAAAAGTCTAATGTTGATAAATAGAAGAGAGTGTAAATATGTAGATATGTATCTCTTCTTATTGCGATCAATATGTAGAAATTAAATATTACTGAACTAAATAGTATTATTTTTAAACATAAATAAAGATGAATTCTAGATTTAATAGATTTGTTTGAGACACAATCCATATGTTTCACAGTTCAACATGTTTTTAATATGGCTAGAGAAGATTTCAATAAATCAATTGAGGTCAAGGGAGAAACTTGTCAAGATAAAGAGATGAAAGGTAAAAGTTATTTTCAAAATCATGATGGATATACTACTTCCAACAGTATTGGTGTGAAATACGAAAATGTTATAATGAGGGATAAAAGTAATGAGAGAAAATATACAACATTTCACAAAGAGAAAAACATTCCAATAAGGTCACAACCCCCTATGAAAATAATACAATAACAGGGATTAGAATTATTCTCAAATAAATCTATGAAAATAACGTTTCAAGGCTGTTGTTGGTGTTTTTATAAACATTGTCAAAACCCCTTATTTTGCAGGATCAAATTATAATTAAATAGAATGATGTCGGAATCTATGGAGGGTTTTATTGAGCATCATAGAAAAAAAACAAGACAAAAAATACCTTGTGAACTGATCTTCACCAAAACTGTCTAAAAATGATTTTCATACATGGAAGAAGTTTGTGGTTGATTCAGTTTAGATGCTCACAAGGTTGAGGAATGCATGAAAATATTTGAAGGATATTTCCCTTAAAATTTTTTGGGGTGAGTTTCAAAGGAAAAACAATTACAATTAAGGTACTGATTTTGAGAAAATTGAAAATGTTAAAAAAATAATTTCTAGTTTCTTGGACACATTGGTTGAAACTAGCAAAATAATGGGATGAATAAGTTAAAAATGATAAATCTAATGGAAAGAAAATAATCTCAGAAAATTATGTGGATGTTATTGATAATTTATCAACAATTGGAAACTTGAAAATCCCAAGAATATAGGTTATAACAATTTTTCAACAAAAATATAAAGTTGAAGGGAAGAATGAAGATTTTCAATCTAATAAAACTCAAATACAAAGAATAATTCCAATGAAATATTATCATGTTGAGATTGGTTGAAAGAACAACCCGGATTTAGAGGAAGCATTCAATATGAATGTTACTTATTATAAACCAATAGGGGAATCCTCATTACATTTTATTTCATATTTTTTTATGTCTCGTAATGGGAATTAATGTAGATGTCAGAGGCAATCACTTTTGGATATCATGATGATATTGTACATCATAGAGTCTACTGAAATCCATGAATTATAAGAATCATCAAAACCCCTTAAAGGGGGAACATTGAAAATAAATTGAAACATTTGGAGAAATTAATCATCAAATATATGGGTATTCAAATCACACAATCTCACCCTGCTCTTAAATTTATTATCTTATAAATTAATGGTGATTTTTGGGTTCTTAAAAAGATGAAATAAATGGGATTTTTTTATCTTTTCATAAGAAATTTATGATAGTTTTGTTAGATTAATTGAATGATTTAGAATTTAAATAATAATTATAATTATTTTCAACTCATTTGATGATAATAGAGACATTTTGTTCATGATTTCACTTGCATGGTTTTTTAAGCACAACATTGAAACCATTGGTCATACTAATCTTGTTTTCTACACAAGGTTACCCCAAGTAGAAATAATGATGAGTAACTAAAATATATTTTCAGTGAGTACATTTTGATATCATCCCTCTCTCAATGGTAATCAGTAATTAATATTAAAATGCATTAGAAAATTCTTTTGTCAAAAATCCCATCATTTTATTTACATTTTACTACCAATAAAGGGGATAAAGGTTTGGGAACACATATTATGTAGCATCCCATGAAATGATAGCATCAGCCTTTTTATTATTTATTATTATTTATTAATTATATTTTAATTTAAACGTAAGTGGGATTTTAATTCTAGTATCATACTAGACACGTCACATTGATATTCTTCTAAATCATATGTTTCTTTGAATAATGAGTTATAATGAATAATAAAATATTATTAATGATATATATTAAATAAGCAAGTTATCACTTAGCCATTATATTGGAAATAATTAATAAAAAAACTATATTATGTTTACACATATTTTATAAAATATTTTTTCATTCATCCAATATATTTATAGGCATAAGATAAGAATAAATACTATTTTATCCTTAAAATCACTTTTTTCTAAAAAGTAATTTTACCAGATCTTAGTGAGGAACCAATTTTAAAACAAAATTTTAACACTTTTATTATTTTAATATGAAAATATAAACAAATATTATCAAATTTAAATATCAAATTTTACATTGGTTTATTTTTTTTAATTTTGTTGGAATTTTTAAATTTTGTTGAATACTGAATATTGATGAATTTTATTTCAAAACAACATTTTGATCAAATTTAATTTTATTAGTAGATAATTTTGTTTAAATTTTGTTTTAAACATTAATTATATAACTTTTAAATCATTTAATTTCAATTAGATTATTTTTAAAAAATTCACGAAGAATATATAAATATAAACATACCAAAATTTTTAACTTTTTAACCTAAAACCTTCTTTGTCATCACTTCAACGTGATTAGTTTTAAATTAATTCTTAGAACATATATGATTTTAATTTTTAAAGATAAATTACATATTTTGAAAAAATAATAATTTATAATGTCTAATAATTTCATCTTATTTATTGAACAAAAATATTACTAAGACTAATTAAAATTAATTATAGTGATTGATGTAAAATTTTGTTTATTAGTTGTTAAACATTAATCTTAAGAGTAAAATTGACCTATAAATTTTCCCAAAAATAAGTTTATTGATATTATTCCACTATATACAATATTTTACAGAATTTTTACTATTATTGGAGTCCCATGATTTATGGGATACCTCTCAATAGAGATTACCTTTTTATATTTATAATAATGCCATTACCCTCACCTATAAAATGCCACACACACACATCCCAATTAATGACACCTTTAAATTTAATTGCTATCATCCAAAACCTTACAAATTAGGATCCCAACATCCATCCCCTAACCGTGGAGTCCTCCAATTGGGCTTAAATATCACCCCAGAATCCTATTGGGGAAAACCAAAATGAGTTATACAAAAAATCGGTAACATTATTCAACACCTATTTATGTTTTATTTCTTTATACAAACCTTAATTTATTTATTTATCTATGAATATATAACAACATAATTATATTAAACATAATATTATTTATTTATTTTAATGTTATTTTACATTAACACATAAATCCATTAAATGTGTAACAAAATTATGGTTCGTGTACAGTGAACTACCACCAGAAAAATGATGTATTTTTTCCCTAACAACATGTCGTGGTTGGGAATTATTATAAAAAATTATATCATAAATATATACATATTATGTTTCTGATATATTTTTATATATATAATTTAAATATAAACATAAATTTATTCATTCTAATTTTTTTTAAATACGATAACTTCATTTGTGGGTGTGTAGACTACAATGTCCTCAAAATTATGGGATACAATCACACATTAAATGGAATGTTTTAAAGATGGTTTTAATTAAATATATCTGGAATAAATAAAAAAATATATTATATTTATGAAATAATTCGCTTTCTAGAAATATAATATATAATTTTCTTTATTACCCCATTCAGACACCGGAAAACTAATAACGACTTTTGTGGGCGTGTGGAATAAGTCCTCTTTAACATGTTGTAATTACTTTTAAATAAATATAATTATACAAATAAATTTATATGGATTAATAAAATTTTATTTATGATATAATGATCAATTTAAAATGAAAAATTTTACAAACCTTCAATCTGTAATGAGCATTGAGTGATAAGAATGTTATTCATGCGTATATTAGTCTTATTATATATATAAATGTAATTTTGTTTCATTTCTCATAACCATTATTCATGATTAGTTTTAAATTTATAATTAAATTACAAATATTAAAAGTATTTCTGGATTATATGTTTGGAAATTTTTTATATAATGTCACTTTTGACCATAGTTTACCTACCAATGTTGTTTTTAAAACATAAATTTAATATGGTCAAAAAACCTGAGATAAACTTAATTGATTAAGTTGTTTTATAAAAAAATTTAATGAGTTAAAAATCCTAATTAAATTTAAAATGAATTATGATTCAAGTAAATAATTAAAATAATTCTGTTATTCATGGAAGATAAATACACACGTGACAATTAATACTCTATGTAATAGATTTTCATCTCACTTTTTAAATATGTGAGATAATTATCATAATCACCACTTACTTTTTTGTGTGGTGTTTATACAAACCCTTTTGAAATATTATATGAGGAATTATTTTTTTCATCGTGGTATATAATTTTTTATTATATTGTTAATACTTTTTGTTTTTCCAACAAATTGTTACAACAATTATAAGGTATTTCATATCAATATCCTTTTATTGAAAGATTTCATTATTATATACCCATTTATTAGTTTATAATGTGTATATAATGCCCCTTTGAAATTCCATATGCCTATTTTATCTGTCCCCACATTATTTAATATATTTTTAAATGTTATTATTTCAAGGTGATTATGATTTTAATTTTCAAAATGTTAGGTGTTACTTTGAATGTCTAAAGATCTAATCCTTTACACCATTACAATAATCATGATATTATATTACATATTTATTTATATGTATATAAAAATATTATGATGGAAACATTACGTACATTTTTTTTATTTTGATTCCTTTACAATTCATCATGTTTTTAAAATAAAATCAATCCCCGCATTCTATTTTATTTCATGGTATTATGTTTTTGAAAATGGGTTTTAAAATGGATTCATTATATATATATCTTGAAAAGATTTATTGTGACGGAAAATAATGTTTTGTTATTGAAATGTTCAAAGTTGTAATATTTTAGGTCCAATGATAATATAATGATACTTGGATATCTTATTGGTGGTACCATGATAATCCAACGATGGGTGTCTCCTTGATAGACCTTTAGTGAATTTAGTATATAATTAGTTCATATGTCAATTCCAGTTGTTAATGTGAAATTTAAGGAAGTCAACTACAAGGCTATTTCATTTATAAGAATGATAAGTATAATTATTTCTCAATGTACATTTATGTGTTTTTATGATTATTATGGGTTTTATGGTAATTATTTGATTACAATGAAGTTTGATATGAGATTATTTTAAAAGGAATGTATTTAATTTTTATTAGCGAGGAAAATTATTATATTATGATACTATTTTCATGGGTTTAGATTTTTATCAATGGACTATGAGTTTCATGATTTTTTATACCATACATATATTTTTATTCTCATCTCAGGTTTATAAATGTTTATAACATTACTTATGGATGAATAATGGATTTAATGAGTTCATGCTGAGTGTCATTGGAATTTTCTAAAATGTGACCATACATTATTTTAAAAGATTTGTATTGGGGGAAGAGTGGATACTATTCATAATTTTCCAATTTTTATTTTATGGTTTTGGTATGATCAGTTATGTAATAATTATCTAATAATATAAGAATAATTATATCCTAAATTTTAAATAATGTAAAAATATTAAACTAAAAAGGATTGCATAATTTTTTAAGGGTGGGTACTTACAGTTGGTATGAGTAAAAATGATTAGATAACTTTAGAAGTTAGGATAGTGTTAGTATCATTCCCTTATAATAATTTAAAATAAGGTTAAGTTTGAATGATATATGATTTAAACAATACCATGTTCCTTTAACTAGTATATATTTATTATGGATGGGTTTCTACAGAGGAAACAAGGAAATTATTGTGGGAAGGAACTGAGAGGAAATTATCATTTTCGATAACCATCCAGATATGGTTAAAATTAGAACTGGGATGTTTCATGCAGTTATGGAATAGTTACCACATTATATAAGTGCTGGAAGTGTTCATGAAAGAGGGAAAATTGATCTACCACATAAAAACATTAAGACAGTGGAGAATATTTTGTGACAACAACCCCCATCATTCAGAAAATCATATTACATTATGCTAGCATAATTTAGGATTAAATCCCTATAAAATATATTAAATATCCTTGATTTCTCAGATCACCCTAATATTTCAATTCATATTTATCATTTTGAATGTGATGGTGACCAGTAGTTATCAATGGTTAAACATATCTAGGAAAGTGAAGAGATTGATCCTTGGAATGAAATTATCATAAAACTAATTTCCATGTGATACACATTCCTATGGTTTCTTGATTTAATATTGAAATAAATCATGGAATTAAGATAGTAGGAGTATGATTCAGGGGATTCATATGAAAAAACTTTCACTTGATTGATGAGATACAACCAAATTTTTATCCATGATATTGATAGTAAGAAAATTACATTTTACTTGGCGTAAATTCCATTATTTTTAATTTAATTTTATTCTTATATGTTCAAGATATACAAGATACATGTTTGATGTTGATATAATGTATAAATGGGGTTTTATAATGATAATTTATCCCATGAAAACAAGAAAAAGAAGATGTCTAGTTGTCAAAAAATTTAGATGCATTCATCAATGATTTTTTTAGGTAAGAAAAAAATCCATATTTTGAAATGTGTTATAAAATGAATGATATAGAATGCATTTCAAAGAATGTAATGAGACTTTTATGTGGAAATATTATTCATATAACTCATTACTAAAATAATGATGATTAAAAATGGAATAAAAAATTAGTGGTATGATTTTTGGATGTAATGAGTTAGCTAATTTTTTTCATTGTGTGGCCCACGTTGATTAGCCATGGTGGGAACAATTAACATATAAAGAAAAATGGTGGGTAAAAAATATCCTTCTATTGATTTGGATATCACAGGTACACAAATGAAGTGGTTTCATGTATGTTATTGGTTTATTTAAATTTAGACAATTCATGGTTTGATTTTGGATCATCATATTCGTTCATTTCGGTGATATTAGAATGTAAATTGGTAAAACCAACCCATCAATATATGACAGATATTTTGGTAAAAATTATGGGTTGAAAAATTAGAGAAACCATGATTTACAGTAATCTTAATATTTTAATTAGTGGTTAGTTATTTTCGACAATGCTTTTTGAACATTACATAAAGGAGTTTAATGTCATTTTGTCTATGTATTGGATTTCATTTTATCACAAAAGATTGATTTCAAATCCATAATAGTGTTATTAAATGTTATCATACCAATGAAAAAATAAAAATAATATAATAAATTAATGAATCATGGCAATGAAATTTAAATAAGTCGTGTTGTTTAATAGAAAGTAACAGTTCTAACTATTGAAATTCCAGTACTGAATGAATTTACAAATTTTTTACCTGATGATTTTTCCTGGTGTTTTTACTAAAGAGACTATTGAATTTACTATTGATTTAGTGTATGAATCTAACATGTTTTCTATACCCACTTATATAATGGATCATATAGAACATGTGGAATTTAAATTCTAGTTTTGAGAATTTTTTGATTAAGGATTTATTTGACCTTGAACATCACCTTGGGGTTGTCCAATTTTATTTGTGAAACAAAATTAGTTCTATATGACTTTGTATTTAATGAATAGTCATTAATAACGTCTCCATTATGAATAGGTACCATTTTACTCATATCGATGAATTTTTTATCTGCTCTTAGAAGATCAGTGATTTTTAACGAATGATCTAAGGTCCAAGTACCTTCAGTTGAAGGTGAAAGAGGATGAAATTTTAGACATATAATTTTGGAATACATATGGGCATTATGATTTTTTAGTTATTCCTCTAGGGTTATCTAATGTGCATGTTAGATTTTTGAATCTTATAAATTGATTCATCCATTAGTTTTTCGATCTAATTGTTGTTGTGTTTATATATGATATTTTTTCTATATTCTAAATACTATAAGGGACATGAAAGGATCTTAAGATTTTTTTAAAAACCATAAAATAAGAGAAACTATATTTAAATTTCTATAAGAGTGTTTTTTTAAAAAAATATTCATTCCATTGAAATATTTCTCCTAAATATGGAATCACAGTTGAACCTTCTAAAACAATAGTTGATGAGTATTATTTAAGAGATAATAAATTTATGGAGATTCGTATATTTCTCGGTTTAGTTAGTTATTAGGAAATGGTTTTGGAAAACATTTCTTGGTTACCTAGACCACTTACTTTGATAAATCCAAAGGGATGTATGTTTATCTAGATAAGATAATGTGAGGATTGTTTTATGTAAAAAAAATGAATGTTCAATGTTCAATGTTCTTTTTTTCCTTTCCCCCAAGAAATGATGAATTCTTCATCTATAGTGTCGCTTCGTTGAAAAGAAACAGTTGTTTCCTAATGAATAATTATACTTTAATTGATTATGATACACATTAGCTGAATAATCATGAGTTAAATTACCCTACACATGATTCAGAATTAGTTTCTACTATTTTTCTATAGAAATATAAAGTCAAAATTTTTATAGAGTGATGTGTGAAATATGCACTAATATAAAAATATTGATATATATATTTGCTGAGAAGTAATTTTAACATGATATAATCAATTGAGCTAGAACTGATCATGTATTATGATATCATGATTCATTATCATCCAAAAAAATAAAATAATGTGAGTGATGCTTTGATTAAAAAAAGTAACTCAACATTAACCATGTTACATTTGGAACAAGATCAATTGGTTAATAATTTGACTAATTGTTTCCAAGAAGTTGTGTATATAAATGAATTATCTATTTTTTAGGTTTTAGTGTAGTAAAAAAATTTACATGATTCAAGAGGGATCAAAAGTTGGAACAACAGTTCTAATAAAATATATAGTTTTTATGAATGGTAAGTTTTTTACTTTTAAGTTTGATGAAGTGAGTGTTTTATCGTATGGAAAAGATTATATGTACCATCTGATTTAGAGTTGAAGAAATAGTAGTATACATAAACTCTTAGTTGTCTATTTTCTATATTTTCAGGAAACACTATGATGTACAAAGATAATTTGGAGTCTTACTGGTGGCATATAATGAAAACATCTATTTCTTACTTTACCATTAATTGTTTTACTTGTCAGTATCTTAATATAGATTCACTATTACCTATGTGGGTGCTTTGACCATTTATAGTACTGAAGTAGAAATTGGAGATTATATCAATGGATTTAATTGTGGTAATTCTAATTACTTCTAATGTTAATAATAGGATTTGTTTTGTTTTGGATTGATATACTAAATTTTCACATTTCCTTCCCATTAATGATAAAATGACTTTAGATCATCTTTCTTGATTTAATTTAAAATATGTTTTCAAGTTGCATGGGGTGCCATTAATTATTGTATCAGTCTATGATCTAGGTTTACATATAATTTCTATAAATGACTTTAGAAGTTACTTGGTACTGAATTAAATTTTAGGACAACATTTCATCATCAATCAAATTGACATTTTTGAGTGGATGATTTAGAACTTGAATGATATTCTTCATTTTTGTTCAATGGAGTAGAAGGGAATTTAGGATCAATATATTTATTCGGTTGAGTTTTATAATAATATCAATTTTCATTCCAATATAATGATAGAACCTTTTTATGAATTATATGGGAAGTGGGGTCGGACAATATATATTTGGGATATTTTCAGAAAGACGATATTTATGGGATCTGGGTTGGTATAAGAAATGGAAGATAAATTCCAATATATTTAGAAAAAAATGATGATAGCTTAGAGTATGCATAAAATTTATGTGGATACTGGAGAAATAATATTTTTTGAGGTATTTGATCATGTATTTTAAAAAATTCCACAGAAAATGTGAGGTGTTTTTGTTAGAAGTTGAAGATAAGTCCATGTTTCAATGGACCATATGAAATATTGGATAATGTTGATTCATTTTACTAACCAGAGGACTGAATTATATGTTTATACAAGCTACACACCTTATTTCATGTTTTAAATATCATGATGTGTGTACCAAACATGTCTTCTGTTTTTATCCTAGTATTATTTTAGTAGGATGTGAATCATTTTTGTGAGGATCAACCGGCTAAATATTTTAATAATAGAGAAAAAATGATGTGGAATATGGAAATTTATTTGTTTTATGATTAATTGGAAGATCATATAGTTGAAGATGAATCATGGCAATATGAAAATTCTTTGGGGAAAAAATATCACACTTATTTCATAAGTGAATGAAATTATGAGGACTACTTTTCCAAAGGGAGGAAGAATGTAACATCCCAAGTAATGATAGAATAGTTATTCATCTAATTTATTAATATTTAAAAGATAAATAATATTTTTTCATTCAAATTAATGTTATTTCTAATACCATACATGACATTCAATAATGAGTTTCTACTAAATCTTGTGTTCCACAAAAGATTATGTTACATAGAACAATAATATATTGTTAATATTATTTTTTAATATGGAACTTATCATATATCCATTGTACCAGAATGAATTTAAATAAATAATTATATTATGTTTAAATAAGTTTATAATTTTTTTTACATACATATAATATATTTTTTAGTCATAGTAAAAGAATAAATCTAGTTTCATACATAAAATAAATTTTCTAGATAAAAAAATATTTCACATATTTTTATTTTAGCATCTGTTTTAAAAATAATTTTTTTATATTTTATTACAATTATATGATAAAATAATATTATTTTTTGAAATATATATACCAATTCTTACTTTGGGTGATTTTTTGTTTCTTTTTGGTAACATTCCTATTTCAATGAATTGTGAATAATACTGAATATTCTTTCAAAACACAAATTTCATAAAATTTATTTATATAGATATATAATGTGTTTAACTGTTTTTATAGATTTATTAGACCACTTTTATTTCATTTAAAATAATTTTTTTCATTAGATACATTTTTAAATTTAATTTAGATATAAAAACATACCAAATATTTTTACATTTTTACATTGAAAACCTGCTTTTTCGTCCCATCATGTTGATTAATTTTAAATTAATTACTTAAAATTATATGATTTGAATTTTGAAAAATGGTTAGTATATTGTAAATATGTGTAATTTATATTTTCAAATAAATTCATCACATTTTTTAGCACGAAAATCTGTGAAACTAATTAAAAATAATTGCAATGACTTGTGTAATGTTGTGTTTAGTTGGTGGTTAAACATTAATCATAGAAGTTAAAATAAACATTAGACTTCAATAAAACTCATTGGACTGACATGACATAAATATGTTGATTTGAGACCAAATTGGATCCATTATTGATGTGACATGATAAAATATAAACCTATGAATAGTGTTGACCTTTTTATATTTACAAGAATGCAACTCCTCCTCCAGTATAAAAAGAAACTCACACTTCAAATTAAATCAAACACATAAAGAACATTTGTATCATAAAAATAATTCCACAATATGATCCTAAAATCCCTCTCATTACTCAAGATTCCTTACATTTATCAAATATAAAATAATGGAATCTCTTTTGTCCAAACTAAAAAAGATACTGAAAAAATAGGTATCATTCTTCAATAATCATTTATGTTTTTTTTGTTTTTCCACCAATTTAATTATTATTATAACGTGATTATATAATAAAATAAGTATCCTATAAATTTATAGTTTTTTTATTTTTGTGTTTTATACCTACACAAACAAAAATATCCATCAAAAGGGTAATGAAACTACTATTCGAGTACGTTGAACCACTACCTCGTGAAACGATGTCATTTTTTTAGTTACACCACCTCTAATGTTTCCGAATTATGATGAACACAATATTTTTATATGATATATATATCATATTTATCATCTATTCATACATATGGGATTTTTATATACACATAATTTCATGCTTTCCATTTTTTTAAATACGATAACATCATATTTGAACTTGTGGACTGCCACCTCCTCAAAGCAATGTGATGCATTCACACCATTCATGGAATGTATTAAGTATGAGTTTAATTAAATATATTTGGAATAAATTACATATATTTGATATTCATGTCATAAAAAAATTAAATATAATATATAATTTTCATTATTCCTCTTTCACATACTAACAAAATTATAACGTCATTCATGGACATGTGGACTACTGCTTCCTCTACATGACATGATTCCTTTTAAATAAAAATAATTCTATATAAAAGTATATATTATTTAATGAAATTGTTTTTATCATAAAATTATTATTTTTCATTTTATATGATACTTACCATCATTCCATAATGATCATTGAAAAATGATAATGTTATTCATGTGAACGTACAACCTACCATCTCCATTATTATAGCATTTCATCATTTTTCATAACCATGATTTATTATATATCTTAAAATTATAATTAATCCACAAATGTGATAATTATTTGAGGATTATTATTCTGGATATGTTTTATATAATGACCCATTTCACAATATCTAGCCTATAAATGTTGTTTTTTTGCACATAAACTTGATATGGTAAAAAACCCGATGTGAAAAAAAATTGTTAATTAGTATTTTACAACATGGTAATAAGAGAACTAAAAGTGATGATAAAATAGAAAAAAATAATTAAGAAATTAAATAATTTCAATATGTTTATTATTCATATAGATACAGATAAACGTGACAAGTCAGACTCAAGGACTTGGATTTTCAAGTCACTTCTTACATCTGTGAGATAAATGTCACAATAACCACTTTTTTGGGGTATATAATTACCCTTTTGAAATTTTAAATATGTATTCATTTTATCATTGAATTATTTAAATTACATTTTTTATGATTATTACTTTTGTGGTTTCTAATTAATTTTTTTCCACAATTATAATGGATTTTTGTTTCAATATCCTTTCATTGAGACATTTGTTGATGACATGGGCCTTTTTCTTTTATAAAGTGTATATACACACCCTTTAATATTCCATATCAATATTTTATGTATTGTTAAGTTATTAAATTTTATTTGTTAAATGTTATTCTTTCATGTCACTTATTATTTTAATGTTCAAAGTTGTGTTGGATTCTAATAATGATTACATATTAAATCATTTCCTCCATTTTAATATTTTTGATATTATTTTACATATTTATTTATATGGATTTAAAATGGATTATTATGATTTTTGTGTATGTATTTTGTAAATTTTATTTCTATACAATCCTTCATGTTTTTTGAATGAAAAATAATTGTGTCTTTCCATTATATTTGAATTTTGTTGTTGAAAGTGGCTTAGAAAATAAATTGATTATATAAATATCTTGAATTTTTTTTTGAAACTGAAAATTAAATTTTATTAGTTAAATGGTGAAAATTAAAATATTTTATGTGTTATGATTATATAATGGTATATGGACATTTGACATGTGGTTCCATGATAAATCAATGAGGAGTAGTTCCATGATAAACCAACGATGGGTGGTTCTGTGATTGAACTCTAATGCATTGGGTATAGTAGTTAGTCTTATGGATATTCTTTTTATAAGAGTGAAATGTTTGGAAGTTGGAAACGTGGTTATTCCATTATAATATTGACAATTATAATTATGTCATATAGTACATTTTTGTATTTTCTATGATTTCTATGGGTTTTATAGTAATCAAGTGACTTCAAAAATGGTATGAAATGAAATTCTTTAGAAAATTAATGTATTCAATACATATTAAGTGTGAAAATTATGAAATTTGGATATATTTTTTAAGGGTGTTAAGGTTTATCAATGTAATAATAGGTTCCTCTTTTTATATCCCTTACTAATATTTTTATTCTTATCCCATGTTTTTAAATGTTTTCATAGGACGTAAAAAAGAGTAAGTGATTGAAAAATTCATGTTGAATGTAGTTAATAAATTTATAAAATCAATCATTCATTATTTTAAATGTTGTAGATTATGTGAAAAAATGATACTATTTATATGTTTCCACTTTTTTTATTATGGTTTTGTTATTTATGGGATACAAAATGTTTCTCAAGAAATATAATCCCAGGAAGATATTCAATTTTAGAAAACGAAATAATTATGACATAACTCAAGATTATGTATTGTTTTATGTTTTTTCCTTATATATAGAGTCTTACAATGTTTCCTAAAGAGTTATTGAAAAAAAATAATGGTGGATATTTTTGGGCATAGTGTTTCCTTTTTTTAAAATATGTGACAAATATTTTTTCTGTGGGATGTGGATGGAGTGATAATTCTTGGAGAATTATTTTTGGATTTATATAATTTGATGTTATACATAATATATTCTCTATATTTTTTAAAATTTTATAACTGTTTGAAGTTATCTTAAATTATTACCACATGTGATTAATTTATTTTACATTTTATAGAACACGTGAAGGCCATCCAAAATTTAATTTGTGCCTGAAGAGAAGTGGTGGTTGTATTTTCTTTAATAATGTATTTGTAATAAATTTGATATATAATTTACTCTATGTATGTTTTAATGGATGGATACCTAAAAATGGTAAATATAATGGATAGCTCGACCATAGACATATGTGGGACCTCAAAGGGGCAACACTGGTTAGAGGAACCTACCCGAGCCAAGCTAGTGGGAAACATGGTGGTTTTAATAGCACACCTATGTGGGAGAAAGGGAACATTAGTGATGCCATCGTGTAGGTCATTGCATTGGTATAAAGAAGTTACACAAGCTTACACCATAGGGGAATGATATATCTAGATAATAAGAGGTGATGGTTGATTATTAAACCACACCCTCAATCTATGAATGTTTTGATGTGTGAAAAATAGGTCGTTGGTACAATTCACCAATTGTTAAAAAATATGATACTATGAGGGAAATATAATAACTTTTACCTCTACTATCCTTTTCATTCTTATTATTCACATATTTGGACTCATCAAATGCATTTCTAAATTAGAATACCCCATGCAGTGATATTCCTCTTTCCTCAACCTATCTATAAGGTATCTAACTACAGAAGCTCATGAAAACACATGATCCACCATGTGTCTTCCAAAAAAGTTAGTAATTTATCTATTTTATTGCATCATGAATGGTCTGAAACTTCATCATAGATTCCTCTTATTAAATTTTTCTATTGTAAGAATTATTAGTGATATATTTATTTTGTCAAATGATGATCTTGAATTAATGTTCTTGAATGGTTTGAACCAAGATTCAATGAATACATCCATTAAATCCATTCTGTGGCTATATTTTGATCATGTGAACAAAATAAGGTGATAACTATAAAATTCTAATGAAATTTACTATCACGGGAAGATCCTATCTTTTAACGTGAGTTATCATTTGAATTATTCATAACTATTCAAATGAACTCAACTATGGTAATCCCACGATCATCTGAGTTGTCATGAAAATGTGATTTAGTTCTTTCATGAAATTCATTATCGCTCTAGTGTTCGTTGTATAAGTTTATGATCTCGAAATTAATTATCTGACATGTTCATTATGGAGTTCGAATAAGTCAACAGAAAACACAAATAGTAGAGATATATAGTTTGAACTTACCTATACAAATCATGCCATTGTCGAATATTTGGATCACTATATCATCAATAGAATAAGATATATGATTCTTCTATCAATATAAAATCTAAATAATCTCTAAAAACCCTATATTAATGTACATGGACATTACATTACTTTTTTTAATACTTAATACAAGACACAAAAAGATGCCCAAAAACCATATTTTTTGTGTCTTTGGAAACTCAGAACTTTATATTCTAACATGGTTAATTATCTTCAACATCACTCATAAATACCCCCTTGTGTTTTACAACCTAAATCCTTTTATTATATCCTAGGGAAAAGAAATCATATAATGTGTGAGCTCAAATTCTTAGTGACGGTAAACATGGATAACATAAAACAAACAATATAAATTTTAACATCAAAACATGAACATAAAGATTAAAAATTAAAATCATGAGTCATTAAATAAATCTTGGTAGTTGGTAAAGAATAGGTCATAAAGGAAAATTAACCATGATAAAATAGAATTGGTATAAAACATGTAATTGTGTAAAACTCAAAAACACATAATATGATTTCTATATTATCCAAGTCATTTCGTCCAATATCATCGTAGTGGACAATGTCCATTACAGAACCCAGTTTTCCTATCATTCTAGCCATGTACAACTAAAACATATTTACTTTTCAGACCATTAATGTCTGTCTGATGAGATAAACATCATTACCCCATATGTTGGAGGGAGATATAGGTCCCACAAATCTTATAATGTAATCATTCCTACATATTCCACTAAAACATAAATCATTCATTACAGCATAAACTAAGAAATAAAATGGGATTCTTAATCATCATAAAATAATCCATATAAGATAAATTAACTTCATAAAGATAATTCCATCATAAGAATAATACAATAAAATTCATAGTAGAGATATAAACATTATCATATGTCATCTTAGATGGAAAATAATTTGAACAGAATAATTGAACTTAATTCCTGAGGAAAATATCCTTTCTTCTTTAAAAACATTTCTTTTCTCAAAATATCATGAAATTTTAAAATAAAACAATTTAATTTAAAATAAATATGAAATATAGTAAAGGAATATTAATGTAAATAATGTGTCATGAAAGCGTAAAAATATGTTTTTTCTGTATAAGTTAAAAAACATTACCCTCGTACTTTTGTCAAAGAATTCAAAAAATAACTCGTATGGTAAACATTCCTTCCAAACCATATAGTAAAAGAAAAAATGGGTAAAATTAATTTAAACATACATAGATAATATTAGTCATTTTATGAAAACATGTTTTTTTGAAAACTTGGATATGGATGATAAATATACCCTTGTAAATACTTAAAAATAAAAAATCTCAGATAAAAAGGATATTGCAAGATTATCCCTTACCTTAGGTTGGATTTCTTACATATGTGTCTGAAAATCTGGTATAGTGGGTTTAAACATATTATTTAAATGAAACAGAAACATAATTATATTTATGATATAATATATGATTTACATATGACAATATATTACCCATTCATCTGTCAATTCCATGTTAATGCAACATTTTGGGTAATAATCCTTAAATTTATCGTACATTTTTGGACTTGTTATTATTTAATTTATTAATTAGATCATGATTTATATACTTAAATATTGTAAAAAATGATTTATATATCATATATATTCAGTATATAAATATATATATATAATATATAGAAAAATGAAATGGAGTACACCGTTTAGAGAGACGATAGGTCGTACGTACGCATTAACATTGTTTTCAATTCCTTATTGAATTGATTGAAAGTAAGTAAATGACACATATATATATATATGCATAAATCAAGTAGAATTAGCAATTCATATATATAATGATTATTTATTATATACACTTCATAATCATTGTTTAATGGTTAATGTGGAGAATGAATCTTACCGCGTCCTGGGGACGGTAAGCCCTACGTAGGCACGCACGATGATATCATTCCCTTAATTGTTGATTGTTATTGAATTAGATGTTGAATAATATCTCATAATTAGTATCATGCTATAAAAATCATATTTGTTTATTATTTCCAACATTATACCCATCCATGTATGGTGGTGGTGAAAACAGATTACACAACGGCGTGGAGAAGGTATGTCGTACACACGCATGCATGGTGATTTCATTTTTTGTTGGATGGGAGGAAGGTGAAATTGGGTTTTTAATATTTATAATAATATATAATTATATTATTGATACTTATTTTATTACTTCATAATGAAAAAACTAATGAAAAGGATGTAGAAGAACAATGAGATGTGAAAGAATCAGTCGAAGAGATTACCACTTCCTCGACGTGACTCCTATAAATTTCCTCTTAGGGCACTAGGGATAGACTTATGAGAAAACCAAAACCTCTAAAATGTTTCAAAGGAATATTATAATATAAATGGGTAGGTTTTGTCTAAAATTGAAGGCTCAAAATGGTTTTTAATAGAATAGGGGTGAGGTTCCCTTTTATAAGAGAGGAGAGGGGAACTTTAGGAAACTCTAAAAATGTTAATTTATTTCAAATTAAATTTAAATTATAAATGGTCCAAAACTCATTTAATTAATATATAGTATGACTTGGGATCTAATATCAATCATCAAATAATTTTTTGACAAGTTTTTAGTATTTCATTATTCATATCGTTTTGCTTTAACCCATATTTTATCTTTTTTAATGTTACCGCTATATCATGTTATTTTAATATAGTAGGTTAATATAACTACCATATAATATAAAACGACCAAAAAAATTTATTTATGAAATATTTTGACCTATATTAACCATTTTTACAAAAATTATATTTTTAATAAGTTAATATCATTTAATAAACTATTATATGTTTTAAGTTATTAAATTATCTCAATTTTGGACACTATTCATACATGACTTTTTTAAAAATTAATAACAACCTCATTTTATATAAAATAAGTAAGTAACTCATATATAATATGTTTGTATCATCCATAAAATTTATTTATGACATAGAAATAATCAAATTACATTTACTTTTACTTTTATAATATCATTTATTTGAATGTTTTATCAACGAAGCAATCATTACATCATCATTATGTGATTATTAAATTTATTAATTTAATGTCTAAAAATTATAAATAAAAAATAATGATCTATGAAATAATTATATATTTCTAATGAATATTTACAGTTGAAGATATCACGTATATAAACCCATATAAAAAATATTTATTAACAAATACATGTTTATGATTTATTTCACTTTATATTAAGTTAGTTTTTATAAAATGTCATTTTCACATCTAAGTAGCGCCATTGGGTCTGAAAATCATCCCAAGGATTCCCATGGTCAAAAATTTATCATAAAATAGTATTATTACATGTGTTAGGGTAGTTTAATATTATTATAATATTATTATTTTTTACCCTTATTTAGTAGATTTACCATTCAACCAAGGAAAATAAAATAATTACTGAAGTTACTATTCATATAGTCTAAAAATAAAAGTTACCTATTTAAACAATTTTTAACTCCTGATTCAAAATAAGGAATTAATTTTTCTAAATTAGAAACACATAATTTTAACTAATTAATTTATAATTATTTTCCGTAGTCAAAACCAAAAAGCGTGTTTTTAAGAAATAATAACTATCAAAATATTGACATTTTTATGTGAAATTTCAATGGGATATTACATCCAATTACCAAAATATTATTAAATGATAAAAAATTAATCAAATTACACATTAAAACCAATTAAAAAGATAATCTATCTATAAAAAATTAGATGAAAATGGATTTTTTTTAAATAAATTGCAGTATTTTTCACTATTAATTAAAATATGAATATTATCAGAAAAATACAAGAAAATAGACAGAAGTAAATTTTTATATACCTATTCCAAAAAAAATTTATTTTTTGAGATTTATATAATAAAAGTTTCGAAAAATAGACTTAAAATTATTTTTCCATCAAAATGTGGAAAAAGTACATTTTTTAAAAATACTAATTTTATCTGAAAATTTGATTTTGTTCTCATTTTATTTTCTATAAAATGTGTAGGATGGATAATATTTTCATATAAACCTCCATATTTAGTTAATAATATTCATAAATTCTATTTTATATCCCATTAAATAATAATAATTTAATGATATATCGTTGTTTAGTGAAAGTTGATATTTCTTACTACGCAAGTTATCGTATGCCATGATAGTGGACTAAAATATTCTTTTTGTGTTTCATATCACATAATAAAAAAATAATTATTTTATACAATGAAAAAAATATATACTCAATGTTGTGTGAAATGAATTATATCAAAATATCTTTAAATTTTGTGTATCACAAACGAAGAATAGTGTTGTATGTACTGCAAGATAATACGGTGTTGCGTATAGTGCAATATAATCATTGTATTAACATAAAAAACAATAAATCAATAAAATTTCAAAAATTTATATCTTATGAAATCTTTTGGTGTTAAATTATAACCCCTAAAAAATTAATTTCACCTTTAAAATTCATCAGGGTTATAAATGATTTACTACATGAATGTTTCTTTCATGGAAACCGACATCGTAAAAAGGGATAATAAAATTTCATTTTAAAAAGTAATATTATAAACATAACAATTACACTAAATAACTCATCATTGGTTTTCTTCATAAGAGAACTTATATGGGATGTGAAAACATCGAAATAGAAGAGAAATATAACCATCAAGTTCTTGATGGATTGTGATAGAGAATATGTTTTGGAAAAAGTTCACAACCAGAAATCCATAACTCTGTATTGATTTAAGGGAACATATGATTAACCAGAGATGAAGTTACTAGGATTACATTTTTGGTTTCAAGATCTTTTTTCTAATGTTGATGGATTTTTTTGCATGATGAGAAATGCTTAC
Organism: Viscum album; assembly: GCA_963277665.1. Taxonomy (NCBI): domain Eukaryota; kingdom Viridiplantae; phylum Streptophyta; class Magnoliopsida; order Santalales; family Viscaceae; genus Viscum; species Viscum album. The sequence continues at coordinate 716,443,862 of OY728160.1, forward strand.
TTTATTTTAGAATAATCTCATTGTTGGTCATTCCCTAAACCATTTCCACTTCATCTCTTATTTAATGAAATAAAGATGATTTTTTCAATCTTGAAGTGATAGAAGATCATGTGATAAAATGATAGGTTATTCTATATATATCAATGAAAATTATTTAATATGTTATAAAATATGTATAAGTCCACATATAGTGAGATAATACATTAATCTAACAAACTTCTTTCAGAATATAACTTATATTATCCATAAATGGGTAATGTTACAATCCTTCCAAAAACTGAAAATATACAACTTTAGAAAGAGGTGAACTCAATCGACTTAACCTTTATCTCTCATATCTCATTTGGAATTTATTGGTTGTCACAATCCAAACATGTGAATTTATTAATCTTGACTTCTCTTAAAACCTGATAATAACATCAATTATTATAGAACCATAGTGAAAACATGTATTCTATCAATATTAACTCTTTCCGCTCACCAAAAAATAAGAAAAATCCAACATACTCAAACCATGATATCACTTTTTCATTATATTAATAATGAGCACATTAATACTGTAAAAAATATCATTATCTATGTATCCATTCATTTTTTGAATAACATGTGCTTTCCAAAAATATTTCAATCACATTTCATGGTTACCGGTATCATATAATTATGGAAAAAGAAAGTAGATCAATTCATAGATACTCCTATATTCCATAATAATATAAATGAGATTCCACAAAACTCTTTTGGAATCCCATTATGTAAAAACATAATCATTCCACCAATTCAATTTCAGAATCAACATCGCCAATAGTGATCGCATGTGACTTAATTTGGACTTTTTCCTTAAGAGGATAATGACATTGACCATTATTAACCCTTGGATTAGGGTATTGGATAGAATAATGCCCCATTTCCATGTACATGTCGAATTTATGTGTCGGTGGTCTCTTCTCTATAGTCTTTTCACTATTCACATCATTAGAAACTTGTTTCCCCTTACATCAGGACTCAAATGCTCAATGAATTTCATTTTCAGAATTAATACATTGGAAATTACCTTTAAGACAATCTTAACTATGTTTCCTTCAACAATTTGTGCATAAAGAAAATTTAATTTTCTTTTCTCTATAATTTGTATATTTTCCTTAGAATTATATTGTTTTTCTTACCATAACCATTATATATATGTGAAAATACAATATCCATTTTTCTAAGAAGAATATGAGGAAGTTACTTAATAAAAAATACGTTTTTAAACTCATCCCAATCAATGGAGTAAATTTTATCTGGTTGCCTCGTATTCTTGATAATGTTCCACCATATATTCACTTCACCTTCCAAGTAATTGGTGCCCAAATTAACCTTATCACGTTCTGAACAATAGAGAATGAAAAATATATTTCCAATTTTAAAAATACATTTCACTAAAACCACTGGATCGGTCGTTCTACTAAAATAAGGTGGATGTTTCCTTATGAGTGATTTAAGAGAATATTGTTCCCACATTTTTTCATTTGGAAGCCTTGATGGATTCGTGGTCAATGAAGAAATATTATTTAATAGAGCTCCCATAACATTTAGTTGTTCATGATGAAAATAGTTGCATTTCCTAGTGTATTGATCTTTAACATGGTTCTTCTGGGTTCCTGTCATCATTTAAAACCAAAAAATAATCGTGTGAGAGAATAAAATCATAAGAGTAAAATAACATAATCAAGGGTGATAAAATTCAATATCTTACATATTTGGTTTTATAATAGGTTATTCATGATCATTACCATAATTATAGGAATTTAATATATATTAATACTTATCCATTGGGATATACCTAGATATACCATTGAAATATCTCGAGGTGCCTCACTAAATTTTTCACATCCTGGTTTCCAAATAATGACTATACCTTCTCTCTTATACTAACTCTAAGGACCAATGATAGATGTACATAGAAATTTAATTAATTTTTCTGAATAAATATAACATGAAACTAAAAATATGAAAAATGATAGTATTAGTTTACAGTAATTTGAAACTTAGAACATCATCTTCTAACATGGTGAAAGATATTCGATATCTCCCATAAAGATCTCCCCATTTTTTTCTTACCGAAAACCTTTAATATCATCTTGAGTAAAATAAAAAATAAAACGGGTTATCTCAAATATTCAGGAAGGGGAAACATGGATAAAACAAAACAAACCATAAGAATTTTAGTGTAAATACCTGAACATAATGTTTACACATCAAAATATTGAGTCATGAAAGAAATCATGGCAGTTTATAAGGCATATATCATAAATTAATGTTAACAATGATAAAATAGAATTGGTATAAAACATAAAATTGTGTCAAATTAAAAGTCATATAATATTATTTCCATAGTAGCTACGACAATGCTGCCCAGACCATCATAGTGGACATGGTCCATTACTGAACTGAGTTTGCATGCCATTACATCGATGTATTACTGATCCGGATTTACTTTTCGTTCTAGTAATGTTTATATCATATGATATAAATAAATACCCAATTCATTAGAGTTAGATATAGTTCGCACCCATCTCATAATGAAAACATTCTTACATGTTTTACAAAAACATAAATCATTCATCACATCATAACCGATGAAATAAAATGGTATTCTGAAACATCATAACATAATCCATATAAGATAAATTTAATTCATAAAAATAATTCCATTATAAACACCATAAAATCAGTGTAATAATGGGTATAGAAAAATAACCCTATGTCATCTTAGTTGGAAAATAAGTTTGATAAAATATTTAAACTTAATTCCTGAGTAAAATATCATTTATTCTTCAAAAATGTTTTCTTTCTCCAAATGTGATTAAATTTTAAAAGAAAATAATTTAATTTAAAATAAACATGAAATAGTTTAATTTAGTATTCATATAAATAAATCATTATGAATTCCTAAAAATCCATTCATGTCATATATGTTTAAAAAAACATTCCCCTCATACCATTTTTGAAGTTAGAAAAAATTAACTTGAATGGTAAATGAAAATAATATTCTTTACAAACCATGTATTAAAAGTCCAAAATGGGAAAAAATGAATCTAAACATACATAAAAAATATTAAACTTTTTATGAAAACTTTTTTTATAAAAAATGGACATGGATGATAAATATACCCCAGTAAATAGGAATAAAAAATATCAGATAAAAATGAGATTGCATAATAATCCCTTACCTTATAGCTAATATCATCCCTATGAGTATGAAACTCCGATATATTGGGTTTAAACATAATATTAACATGATATAAATACAAAATAATATTTATTATATCATATATGATTTACTTATAACATTATATTACCTATTTATTTGTCAATTCCGTGTTAATGAAACATTTTAGGCTAACAATTGTTTTATTTAACGTACTTGTTTGGACTTTTTATTCTTGATATTATTACTTAGATAATGATTTAAGTACCCAAAATATGTAAAATAAAATTTATATATCATATATATTATGTATATAAATATGTATACTATAGATAGATAAATGAAATGGAATACACCGTTTTTGGAGACGGTGGGTCATATGTTCGCATGAATGTTGTTTCTGTTTTCTTATTGAATTGAATAGAACTATGTAAATTACATATATATATTTATATAAAATAAAATTATTATTTCATGGGTTTAATAATTATTTATTTTATTTTATTTATTATCAATCTTGAATGGTTAACTTGGAGAATGAATCTCATCGCGTTGTGGAGATAGTAAGCCATACGTATGCACGTGTGATGAAATCATTCCCATTATTGATGAATGGTATTGAAGTGGATGGTGTATAATATATTAGAATTAGTATCTTGTTATAATAATAATATATAGTTATTATTTCCACCATTATACCCATACATGTATGTTGGTGCTGAAAAATATATTACACCACGACAAAGAGACGGTGAGTCGTACGTACGTGCGTGTGGTGATTTCATTTTCCGTATGATGAATTGAAGGTTAAATATTGTTGTTTAAAAGTTATAATTAAATTTCATAATATGATTTATACTGATGTTTTTTATTTATAATTAAAATACAAATTAATAGTAAGTAGAAAAAGAAATAATTTTGAAAGAATTTGCAAAAGTGATTAGCTCTTCCTCAACGTGCTTCCATTAAATTTCTTCTTAGGGGACTAGAGATGGTCATTTGAGAATCCCAACACCTATAGAATGTTACTAGAGATTTTAAGAAGAGAACTTTTCAGGTTTTGGCCGATATTGAAGGATATTAATGGAGATAAAAGGGGATGGGGGAGGTTCCCTTTCGTAAGAGAGGGGAGGTGCATTTTAAGAACCTCTCAAAATATTAATTTATTATAAATTGAATTTTGATTAAATTTTTTTGAAAAATCATTTAAATAAAATATATTAGGATTTTTATTTAAATACCTATCATCCAATATTTTTTAGAAAATATTTGAAAATTATGATATCCTTGTCTTTTTGGATTAATCCTTATTTTTTCCTTTTTAATCTTTATGTGATATCATGTTAATTACACATTGTGAGTTATGTAATAACCATATCATGTCAAAAGACCCAAAAATGTTATTTATAACCTATTAAAACTTATATTATCAATTTGGAAAAATATTAGATTTTTAGGAATTTAATATAATATATTTAGCTTTTTTATGTTTAATGTTATTAATTATATCAATTTTAGACCCTATTTACACCTTCCATTTTTAAGAAATAATAAAAACCTTATTTTTTAGACACCAAGGAATTAAATCAAAGGGAATATGTCATTATCATCCATAAAATTAGGTTACTACATAAAAATAACCAAATTACATTTATTTTAACATTTATAATATCATTTGTTAGAATCCATTATTAATGATGAAAATCTTGCATCATAATTATGTCATCATTAAATTTATTTATATAATATATTAAATTTATAAATAAAATATCATGATGTTGGAAATAATTTTTTATTTCTAATGATTATTTATATTCTAATAAATAAATTATATAACCCAATATAAAAAAATTTATTAAAAGATACATGTTTCTGTTATATTTTTTATTTACATTAAAAACAATTATAAAATGTTATTTTCACATATATGTGGCTCTATGGGGTCCCAGAATCGAGCCAAAGATGCCCATGGTAGGAAATATCTCATAAAATAGGATTATGACATGTGTTATGGAATTTTAATTTTATTATAATATTATTTTTTCCCTTATTTACCAGAATTACCCTTTAGCAAAGGTAAATAAAATAACTACTGATGTTTCTGTTCATATTTCTATAAATAAAAGGTACTTATTTAAAAAAATTATACTTATTAAAAAAATGGAATCCATTTTTTCAAATTCAAAAGACATAATAAGTAGTAAGTAATTTAAAATTAATTCTCATTGTCAAAACCAAGAAGCGAGGTTTTAACAGGTAATAACTATCAAAATATTAACATGTTTTTATGTTCAATTTCAATGGAAAAATACTTACAATGAACCAAACTAGATTAAATGATAAAAAATAATACAATTAAAATTCAAAACCAATTAAAAATAAAATATATCTATATAAATAAATAGGATGAAAAACAATTTTGAATTAAAATAAGGCATTTTACACTATTCATTATAGAAAAATACAAAAAAAATCAAAAAAAGTATTTTTTATGTACCTATTCCAAATAAGAAGTTTATTTTGTCAAATTTAACTTATAAAAGATTCAAAAATGGATTTAAAATGGGTGTTCCATTAAAAGGATGTGAAGCATCATTTTTTGAAAAAAAATTATTTTATTTGAAAATTTGATTTTGTTATCATATTCTATTCTAGAAAATGGGTAGGATGGATTATAATGTTATATAAAATTCAAAATGTGGTTAATAATATTAATAATGAAAAGTTCATATCTCATTAAATAATAATATTTTAATAATATATCATGGTTTAGTGAAACTTGATATTGCATACAACGCAAGTTATTGCAAATCAATTCAGTGTCGTGTAAGCATCCTTTGGTGTTGTATATAACATAATCCTAACACGATTCATTTATACATTAAACAAAATCTATACTCAGTGGTGTGTGAAATGAATTCTATCTAAATAACTTGAAATTGTGTGTAATTGAATCCAAGAATTGTGTTACGTATACTAAAAGCTAATACGGTGTTTCATATGACAGTATCTAATAATTGGTGTAGAATAAAACACAATACATCAATCAAATTTAAAAAAAACTAACTCATTAAATATCATGATGTTGCATAATCTATAGTGACCCTATATTTCTTAAATAAGTATTACATCATCTTTATGATAGACAATATAATAGAGAATAAAATCTTGGATCAAAAGGTTATAAATATTGGGTAAATTATGACATTACATAATATCTTCAAAATAAAACATAAATATTTATTTAAAATATTATTTTTTATGCTTCTAAGTCTCATATTCTCTTTAGTACATTTAGTTACCTAAGGATATACATCAATGTCATACAGAAGGTAGAAGAATAATAATAAGATAGTTAAATAATATATCAATATAACATGAGTGAAAATAATAATAATCATCATATCATATGCAGTAATATCATCATTCCATTCATGTGTGGAATAATTATATAAATTCATGGAATGATAAAATTCCTAAAAATGAAAAATCATGCCTTTGTAGTCAAATACCACACATTGTTTTCTACAAATGTAGCATCATGTTCACGCATAACATATATGAATAATCATAAAATATTCACTATGGGAAAAGCATTAGTTATTTAAACACATAATACATATCATATCATGAGATACAACACATTACCAAATTCATTAGTGGGATATATAATTCATGTCCAATCTGTTAAATCATAACATTTAAAAAAATCTTGTATTCTATATAGAACATTTAACAATCGTAGTCATTCAATAAACCATGGAATGGAATAGGTTTCATAATTATTTCATAAGGATTACATTAATGAATAAGCATTTGGGTCCCAAAATGAAAAATGAAAAATACCATATTTAGAATAAGAATCATCATTTTTAGAGAATAAGAAATAACTGTAGAGGAGTCAGTAATTTCTTTATTGAGATGATTTAGTTTAGAAAATCATTGTATTAATCGTAAAAAAATATTGGAATCAGGAATATATCTAAAAATATAATAGAATAACAATAAACTTTTATTTAAGGAGAGTAAATGAATTATCCACACTGAAATATGGAATGAAAGTGGAATAACCCAAAGAAAGGGAGATAGTTTCATGAATCCGCTTACCTTATGTCTGAATTCATTCTTTACATTCAAAAAATATCTCTAAAAAAATTATATTCAGTAATTTATAGAAATATAACCTATTAGAACATTATTTTATTTATTATTGTCTTATTATGTTCGTTTATGGTATGTTTGAAGAGTTATATTGATAAATTTTACCCTTCCATAAGTGTTTGTTTCATGGTTTGTGGTCAATTCCAGTGAGTATAATTTCAATTATTCTTTTCAAATTGAACTGAACTCAATATTTTTAATTAAATGGTATTAATAAACTTAAATAATTTTAAAATTTTCCATATATCATTTTTCTTCTCTGATATAAGTATCATTTATTTGATAAAACGTTAATGTAAATGAATTTATTTCATTTTGGGGGTTTTTATAACCCTCGTGAATTAGTGAAATTTTATTTTAAATCATATTTATATACTTTTTCTAGTGTATAATACATGTTCTAATATGTATATTAAAATATGATATAAATAGAATAATTTTTTAGGACCATTCTTAAAGGATGTAATAGAAAATGAATGATTGTCCTCTACGAAGATGGTGAATCGACACGTCATAGATGATGTATTCATTTTTAGAACAAAAAGAGGAGATTACAGATTTTAGGATTAATATTAAATTCACATAATAATATTATCACATATATACAATACTGGAGTTATCATTTAACTTTTGATAGGGTATTTTAAGGGATAATAATAAAAGTAAATAAATTAAAAGCGATTGAAGGGTGATTTTACCACTTGAATTTCATCTCCTTGAGGGAATCCTTAAAGAAAATGGTTTTTATCTTTTCTTGGGTCCATCATTTATTGGACTTGGTGAAGAAAATTTGGATACGAATAGGGAATATTTTAGTGAAGCATCATTTCAAAGTTTTTGTGAAGAGAATAGATGGTGTGGGGTGGTATTTTTAAGGGGTGGGTGTGTTTTTTAATATTATATTCATTGGTTCTTTATTTTGTATTAATATAATAAATAGTGATGATTATAGTACTATGTATAGTAAATAGTTCTTTTGATATCAGAATAATAGATTATTACATTATTCATCACTCAAAAATTCATGTATTCTGATTATAATGTTAAATATTTTACGTTATTTTACTTTATTATACACAAAAATTTCAACTATTTTAGAAGAAACCCAAAAACTCAACCTAAATATTAAATGAAACATAGAATTCATGAATTAAAAATAATTAATCAAAATAATTTCCTAAATATGAGGAATATAATTTTAAACTAAATTCATCATTTTTTCAAAAAATAATAATTTTAAAATTATAATCTTTATTATGACCCATTGAAAAATTAATTTTGATATCATGTAATTATGTTATAATTCTTATACAACATAATATTAATTTATGAATAAAATTTATGAAAATAAATTTTCTTTTTAATAAATATATTAATTATAAATTTTAAAATAAACATTGATATTTTACAAAAATATCATCTCTTGATTTTTCATTTTTAAAATATTTATTTAATTATTTGATGATTTATTATTAAATAATTTCATTTATAATATGAATGGGTTTCATTATTACATTCACTGGTGAGGATACTATACTATTGGCCAGATTATTATTCTTAATGCTTATATTTCTATTCGAATGTTTAGTTTATTTTTCTATTGATGTATTTTACTATAATTTATATGAATAAAACTTATTTCATTCCTCTTTTCTAGAGTAATGTCTTTATTAAGGTCTATATGTTATGTATGTGTTTATTATAATGAAACTTAATTTTCATACATTATCATGTAATCATTTTTGGAGAATACTCAATACATTACACAATCAAATTTCAACGACCATATTAGTTTAGTTTCTTTATAAAAATTTATTACTCACTTCTAGTCTACTGAGTGATATTTAATGTTTCCCAAAAAGATATTCCCATTTAATACCCCTACCTAAAAGCTTTCATCTTGTCCTGGGGAAAGGAATAATAAAAAATGGGAGTACTAAGATGTACAGTAATGAGGGATATATATAAGCATGAACATGGGCATGAGGGGTATTAGAACATGGTCATAACTTTATAATATCATACCCTTTATATAAAATATCAAATACAAGAGTAATAGATTAAATATTTTTAGATCATAATACATGAGTCATAAGAGAATCAATGAAAATAATACATAAGATCATAACATTGAATCAATACAAGAAATTGTGGCATGCACATAAAATTTTGACATTATGAACACATATAAATAGCAACAGGTTCACTCATTAAATTAATGACATGAAATCAAGCCCCTTCATAAACATATTTAAATGAAAAAAAATTTCCATGCATATAATTATGGACATGTAACCCAGGTCCACACATAAAATTATGTACATTAAATCAGGGATACACATAACATATATACCTCATGAGTTATCCATATTTAACAAATTCATTGGAGAGAGATATTGGTACCACCTATTAAATAATGACACTCATATATATGTGTTCTATTAGAATATAAATCAGTCATCATATCAGAATCCATGAAATGAAATGGGTTTCATAAAAATCATTCAATCGTAACATAACCCATTGAAATGAATTGGGTTTTATAAATATCCTACCATCATAACTATAAATCAAAAATATATAGAATATGGTTATTATTCTTGAAAAATATCTACAATTAATTTTTTATAATATAAATTAATGTCATCATATTTTTAAAAATAATTCTTGAGGAAAATATCCTTTTTTATTTTTAAATGATTTATTTCCTTAAAATCCTTCATAATTTCAAAGGAATACAATTTCATTAAAATAATAATGTCCAGGTTTAAGGGAAGAATCATGTAAATAGGGCATCATTAAAAAATAAAAATACATTGTTTTCATATAAGTTAAAAAAATTCCTTTCATTCTTTTTCATAAAAATACACAAATTGTCTCATTTTGAAAATATAAAAAATATTCCATGGAAAACCTTTAGTAAAAATTCAATCATAGGTACAAATAAAATCTAATATTCGTAGGAGAATAATGAAAATAATTTTTTTTAAATGAAAACTTGGATGTGGAGGCTAAATATTCTCAAATAGAGATTTAAAATAACATAATATATATAAAAATAATCATAAAATAAATTCATTGGTGGTATATGCACCACACAAAAGAAATAATAAGTGTATAAGGAATGTGTCCAAAAAAATAATAATGAGAAGAATATTCCATACCGATTGGTAAATTTTAACTATAAACACCCTGAAAAATATATCATTAAGTGGATTTGTAAATAACAATAAATTTAATGAATGGTGTTGTATATTACAATATTAGTAATTATATAATCCTCAAAAAAAATAAATACTGGGGAGTATGGCATAAGTCTCATGAAAACTATGGTGATATTATAAATCCACTAACCTTGAGTCTTGACTCCCTTTTTAATAATTCAAAACAATTTTATAATAAAAAAACTTTATTATAAATTTACCATGGAATCATATTAATATATATAATATGATATATTATATGATTATGACATTATATTACTTATTTATTAACTATTACATGTTAAAATTACATTCCATGTAATATCCGTGTTTTTTTTAAAATATTTTCAACCATATTACTCTTCATAATCATACATAGATCATTATTTACATATTTATAGAGTGTAATACAAGATATAAATTTCATATATATTTAGTATAAAAATATTAATAATAATTTATAAATGGTAGAAATTTGAAATGAAATACATTGTTCATAGTGAATGTAGATCGTATACACGTATGAACAATGCTTCCATTTTATTATCTAATTGAAAAAATGTTTGTAAAAGAAATATATATATATATATATTATCATTATATTAAAATTATAATTTCATAAATTTCATATTATTTTACTAAACATATATTTAATACATTCTGCATAATGTGTGATCAAATCACATCACAATGAGGATACACACTACTAGAAAATGGGTTTATACCCATGCACCTATACCAACTGTTTTGAAAAACCATGGATATAGATGTCCAAGTTAAACATATAAAAATTAGTTTAACAAACACCTTCTGTTTACCTTCCCATGATTCTTCAATTCTATCATGCCCATCCTACATGAACCCTCTCCTCACCCCCGTCATCCATATTCTCCACATATTCCTCTATTATCCATCACTCTTATCCCCCACATCAACCCTCTCCTCTAACCCAAGTATACTCTTCTCCTCCGTTGCCTATATTTCGAATCACAGTCATCCCACTCATAGGTGAATATGTCCCTCAACACACTTCGTCCTTCTGATTCCTCTATTCCAGCTTTGGCTTCCATCCTCTCAAGTAACACTTAAACACTTCTATGTTAATGGTGTTATATTAAGTCATTTTGGTTGGCTCACCAAGGTTTGGTCTCCACATCATCTTTTCGTATTTCATTGTGGGTTTCTCATTCATTTTTTTTGTAAAAACCCTGAAATTCCATTTAATATTTTTAAATAAATGGGAATTTTATGAGTCCGCGAAAATTGGCAGCGCGTGATTATGAGGCCCGTAGTGCCAGGAATGTATTTCTAAACTTTTTTTCAGGTACATTCAGTGAATGTGCGAGTGGGTTTTTCTAACTTTTGAACTGGTGCTTGGAATTGAAATATGAGGCTACTGTTGAAATTGCAACACCAATACTCACTTATGGATACTTTCTCTTCGACGGTAGTTGGTCAAGGGTAAAAGATACTTTTTTGGGTTTTTTTTGGAAATAATAAAATAAAATTAACAAACCTTTCATTTTATTTTTTGTAACCACTCCATGAGAAAATTTGCGAAGTGGGGACAACCAGACCTTAACCTCTCATTAAATGTTATTGTGGTTAGGACCACCCAAGACTAACCTCCCATGATAGGTTATGATGGTGGGGACCACCCGAGGCCTAAACCTTTCAAATACCTCATTAAATGGGGAGAAACATCCTAACTCCCCAATATTCCACCCCTGCCATTAAATTGAGCCATTAAAGTGGGCCAATTAATTGAACTAATTAATTTTTCCAATGTGGGACATTAATTATGCCAACTTTGGTGTGCTAACATAATTTCTTCTTATGTTAATTATATTGGCAACACTTTCTTTTTATTGGGTGGAATTGGGAGAGGAGAGGGCCTTGGGAGAAATAAGTTTCTCCAACGAAGAACTTCACCACCCAATGAAGAACACTCCTCCAATGAAGAACATTGACCTTGACTTCGACCTTCTTCCTCGGTACTTCTTCCGATGTGGGACGTATTCATCTATGATGAATTGATGTCCATACTTACTTCTCGTTCAGACGTGAATGAACAACTAGAGTTGGGGGGTTTATTTTTTTTTTTTGTGATTATATTCCCATGTTCATCCCTTTTTAAAACAAAGAATGCGGTTTATTTATTTTGTGGGTTGGGAAAAATCACTACGGGAGGTTGCAAAGTTTGACGCTATTCATTCTAGTTTGTGTTGAGGAATTTACTACTAACCTAACGAGGAGGGTACGAACCAAACAAACATGGCCCAAACCCTCCACAAATCTTGTGATGATTTGTGGTGTTGAACACAATGAAGGTGACAGCGCAATGACACTGACCCGTGGCCATCGCCGCCTCGCGACCTCTGCGCCCTCCTGCTCCGCCACCCACGGCTCCGCCGCCCGCGGCTCTGACATCCAACGAGCCTCCAACACCCCCAAACTGTCATCCTGTAGCCAGACCGCCACCCCACGGCTGGTTCATGCCCTCCCGGCCGGTCTGCGCCCTCACATATGGTCTACACCCTCACGTCCGGTCCACGTCCTCATGACAGTTCCACCACTTCATGACCAGTCCACACCCTCGCTGTCGTTCTGCGCCCTCATAGTTGGTGTGTGCCATCACTGTGAGTATGTACCCTCGTGGTCGACCGGTCCGCGCCCTCGCAGCCAGTCCATTCCCTCGCGGTAACAACAGCCAATCCACGCACTTGAGTTACCCCTCAGGCGACCCGCCCTCGAGGCCCTCACAGGCTGAGCTGGACCCAACGGTCCAGGCCACACTGAGGGTCGGGTCGGTCCAACTGGGTCGGACCGGACCCGAGCCCACTATGACCCTTTATCTTATTTTGGCCATAAATTTGGCACCAGATGTCCATTTTATGAACCATCAGTGGCGATGGAAATCTTAGAGGGAGTGAGTACCATTGAGTGATACCCCACTGTGTTTTGGATTAAGATGGGGAACGGTCCAGTTGGATTGATCACGAATCTGATTGGGCCCACGAGACTAAAATGCTAATAACTCATATACCATGCATCTGATTTACGCGCTGTCGGTTGCATTGGGCCCCCTATGACGCATCGGACCATTAAGATACTTCTTTGTGGGACTTCATGGTAGTTTTATTATCAACCAGTAGCTTTTCGTGTGGATCCTCCAAGAGACGAGAGAGCATAGTGTGGAGACCTAGGGGCTGGCTGAGACTTGACGACTACTGACCATTTCGACTCGAAGTGAATTGATAGGCCTAGTGGGGAGTGCCTTGGTGAAGCGGAAGACCCACATTGGGGAGGGCCTTGGTGACATGGCATACCCACGGTGGGGAGCCCCTTTGTGATGTGGCAGACCCATGGTACTCGATAGAAGGAGTACCTTAGTCGGCCACGAGGGGAAGCGCCTCTGTGTGACCTGACAAACCCACAATGGGGATCCCCTCTCTGTGATATGGCAGACCCATAGTACTCAATAGGATGAGTAGCTCAGTAGTCCAAGGTTACTGGGAAGCGCCTTTGTGTGATGCGGTGGGCCCACTATACTCGATAGATGATAAGTTCTACAGTAGCTGAGGTGTTTGATGATGTGACGGGGAATGTTACTTGATACTACCCCTAGAACAAATCCTAGTGTGAGGTGAGTCAGTAACAATATGTTTTCTCATATTTAAGATGGATTATATGATAACTTAGGTATATGTATGGGCATATACCTAAGTATGGTTATCTGTTGATTTCATAACTTGTGTTTTATCCTAGTTGAATTTTTTGAGACATAGAGAGTCTCAGGGTCCCTACGAAGTATTATTATACACACCCAGGCATGGGCTATGCCTGCACCCTATTGTATTATATGCAGACGATAGACAGCGCTGATTGATGCTGAGAGTACCAGGACTGGATGGTACATGGAGGTGGACTATACGGTGTATCAGTACGTAGAGGAGACGGGTGGACGTGGAGTGATGAGTAGGTGATCTGTACATACCCTTCTGGTAGAAACCTCAAAGGATGACCCTAAAACTATATTTTCCTTTTTCTTCAGTTTTATTTTAACACAGTTGTGCTTGTACTTTCCAGTTGGGCTTGTATTCTCGCCCCATTTACTTACTGCACTCACTCTGTTTTTAGTTTAGTTTACTTGTGTTCCAATCTTGTTGTGTGTTTGGTTACGTGTTCTTACAGGTTATAAAGGAAATTACTTCCCGGTTTAGGGATTACGCCTTCGGTGCTAGTCACCAACCCCTGGCCTATGGAAGCTGGGCTTGGGGTAGTAACGACACGAGCCCCGGGGGACGGGTCATGACAAATTGGTATCATAGGAGTCTGTTCTAACACAGTACTAAGACAATGATATTTTATATGAAACAATAGTATTAAGGTTAATGATTTTGTTTTTCAGTTCAGGGAGTCCAGTGTTGGTGTGCAGGCCGAAGAATCCATACACCAGGACCCTGACTTCTAATTTCCGACTCAGTGCACAAAAACACTGATTGCATGTGTGTTTCATAAAGTTTTCATTGTGATCTTTTGATTCAGCTCACCAAGTATAAATTTCAGCTCACCAGGTATAACCTTTTTATTGTGGTTCACCTGGTTCATTAAAGATGCCTCCATGAAGACAACCAGCTAGAGGTTTGAGAGTTATACACACTGATAGCCCATCGAGCGATGGTTCCTCAGTGCATGGCCCTTTTTTAGTAGAGGCACCAGTAAAGGCACCAGTAGTACCACTCCCCATTGGGCCACCAATGACACCAGCCTCAGTAGTATATGGTGTATACTTCTTGGGCACGTTGCACAAGTTCCAGTATCAGAGGCCATCCAGGTTCAGGTGAGAGACAGACCCGCAGCAGGCTGAGGATTGGCTGGAGGATATGGTGAGAGTCTTCCGACTCATAGGGACACCAGCCGATCTCATAGAGACCCTTTCCACCATCCTTCTATAGGCGGTGGCCGAAAAATGGTGGAGCATGATCCTCCAGGTTCACGACGAGGTGACACTTTTTTGGGCAGACTTCGAGAGCATGTTTCATGTAGAGTTTTTCCTAGTGACTCTTCGCACAGTGCGCATACAGGAGCTTCTTCATCTACAGTAGGGAAGCATGATTATGGCTCAGTACTCATTGTGGTTCACTGACATCTCACGCTACTCCACAAATATGGTGTGGTACCCTTTATTCAGGACTCGGACCATTGAGCAGGGGCTCAGGTGGGAGATTAGGGCTTCGGTGATCCCGATCAGCATCCTGATATTGGAGGGGGTTTTAGAGAGATCCCTCTTGGTAGAGAGTATCCTTTCTAAGAATTCACCAATAGCAAGACCCACTACTAGTCCTCACGTAGTGGAGACTTCTGCAGCATGTAGCAGATATATTTCACAGAGGTCCAAAAGGACCAGACCTACAGGTGGATGACCAAATGACTTTGGATCGGTTGAGTGGGGCACACGAAGCATATCCAGTCATATTAGGGTGAGTAGTGTTAAACATGCAGCGTGTAGGGTCACATGGCTCGTGACTATCCAACCTGTTATACAGATGATCAGCATACGGTCAGAAGACCACCCAAGCAGAGACCGAGGTTCGACCGAGGAGGTCCGCAGGGAGTAGGAGGACGTGGCAGAGGAGCTGGTGATGTAGCTGGCGGTGGGCGATGATTTGAGATGATACCACCACCACCACCAGGAGGCCCCCCCTAACAACAGGTAGTAGGTGGATAGGGGAGATCTCAGCTCCAGGCAGCTAAGGCCTACGATCATGACGCTCGGGAGATGATATGATGTTCGATATGTGTCTACCCCACCATAGCTACAGTACTTATAGATACAGGTTCCAGTCATTATTTTATTTCCATTGCCCTCGTTCGGAGCTCGGAGATTCTAAAAAATCCATTGGATTGATCTTTACGGATAGAGACTCTTACAAGAGCAGATTCGATGATTACGCACTCGTTCCAACAGTGTGAGATTACTCTTGGAGGCGAGAGCATGGGCTAGGAACTCTTAGTAGCAGTGTCGAGGCATTACGACATTATCTTGGGTATGGACTGGTTATCTAAAGTCCATTCTTAGATTGACTTTATTAGGCACAAGGTGCAGTGTGTCTGCACAAATGGGACCAGGTTTACCTTCACTGGCGAGAAAGGAGCCTTTGCAGTGTAGGATGGACTTACCAAGAGAAGAGTATCGTCGATCACTCATCAGTTGTCTAGCCTTACCTCGAAGCTATTGATGTGTTGAGTCTGAGCTATCCTATACTGGTGGACCAATATGCGGATGTTTTCCCTAATGATGTTATGTGTCTACCTCCTTGCATAGAGATAGACTTTTACGTTGACTTGTACCCTGGGACGGAACCGATATCTACACCAGCTTATCGGATGGCTCCCAATGATCTTCGTGAGTTGCGGGTACAGTTAGAGGACTCGTAGGGGAAGAGATTCATTTGGCCCAATGTTTCTCCCTAGGCATCCCTGATTCTGTTCGCCAAGATGGCGGATGGGACCTTTAGTCTTTGTGTTGACTACCGTTGCCTGAACCAGGTGACCGTGAAGAATAAGTACCAACTTCTGAGGATTAACGACATATTTGATCAGTTGAAGGGAGCATAGTGGTTCTCAAAGATATACATCAGATCATGCAATCACCAGCCCAGATTATGATACTTGGATTTGTATAAGACGTCCTTTAGTTGTCGTTATGGCCATTATGAGTTATTGATTACACCATTCGGCACGATCAACGCTCCAGTAGTATTCATGTGACTCATGAACAGGATATTTTAGCCATACCTTGAACCCTTTTTAGTGGTCTTCATTGAAGACATTTTGACCTACTCGACTACTGATAAGGAGCCTTCCTATCAATTGCAGGTAGTACTTCACACACTCCAAGAAGACCAACTTTGTGGTAAGCTCTTGAAGTGCCAGTTATGGATCCAAGAGGTCCACTTTCTGGGAAATTTCATATCAGAGGCTGGTGTTCCTGTGGATCCAGCAAATATTCAGGCGGTACTTTCTTGGGATCCACCGAGGATTATGACGGAGGAATGGAGTTTCTTGGGTTTGGTTGGATATTACTGGAGTTTTGTGCCCGACTTATCCTAAGTTACAGCACCACAATCAGCATTGATGAAGAAGGGTCAACCCTTCATTTGGTTGGAGATATGCCAGCAGAGTTTTAAGAAGCTAAGGTAGAGGCTGACTAGTGCCCCCATCTTGAGGCTACTAGAGGAGGGTGTAGGGTACACAGTCTATTGCGATGCATAAGATACCAGACTCTGATGTGTTCTGATGCAGGAGCGATCAGTGATCACATATGATTCTGGACTTCTAAGAAAACACAATCAGATCTATGCAACCCATGATCTGGAGTAACCAGTAGTGGTCTTTTCCTTGAAAATGTGGCGACACTATCTGAAGGGTGACTGTTGTACCATGTACTCGGACCACAACAGTCTCAGGAATATCTTCTCTCAAGAGGAAATGAACCTGAGACAGTGAAGATGTCTTGAGTTACTCCAGGACTATGACTTCGAGATAGTCTATATTCCTAGGAAGGGAAATGGTGTTGCAGATACACTCAGCAGGAGGTCTGGTATACAGATTCTAGGTGAGGCGACAGAGCAGCTGGTTGCTTTACAAATATCCTTTGTAGAGAGAGATAGGGCATCTTTTATATAGTCTCTTATAGTCACTCCCCCACATCTTCAGCGAGTCAGGGATTTGAAATGTGGGGACACTGATTATGAGACATGACGTGCTCAGATATCCACAGAACAAGCACCTGATGGATTTTCTGAAGGTGGGGATTATGTCATCCTCTTTAGAGGATTTACTATGGTACCAGTGTAACTTCATGAGGAATTATTTAGGGAGCTCCACACATACCCTCTATAGGTACATCCAGGAGTGGAGAATATGTACCATGATCTCCAAAGTCACCCCTGGGGGCCGGGAATGAAGAAATCAGTAGTCCAGTTTGTCTCTCGATGCCTCACATGTCATAAAGTGAATGCAGAGAATCGGGTACCAGCATGATTGGTTCTACCTTTAATGTTCCTAGAGTGGAAGTGGGATGGGATATCCATGGACTTCGTGACAGGACCTCCAGTTACATCCAGGGTACATGACACAATTTGGGTGATCATCGACCGACTCACCAAGTCGACCCACTTCCTACTAATCATAGAGCAGGGTTCAGGAAAGAGCATGGGATGCCACTATGTACAGGAGATTGTATGGATACATGGAGTACTAATGAAGCTCACATTTTCATAAATTTAATACTTTGAATAATTATTTATAATCCAAATATAGTGTTATTGGATGGGTAATTGTCATGTTTTTAGGTTTTAGTTTTATTTTGAGCCTAAATGTGAAAAATGACTGATTCTGGATTTTTGACAGATTTTTACGTTGAGGGTATTCTGATCAATTCTTGATAAATATAATTATAAATTTTCTAAATAAATTTTTTTTAGAATCCTTATTATATTTACTCCACTTTTTTCTTCTGGACCAGGAGCTGATTCGGCCATCTAAAGGCTATAAAAATTCATTGATGTTGGACATTTTTTCGGGCGGACAGCGTGGACCCCACAACTGTAACGGAATCAAAACTCGGCCTACACACCTTCAAATTCATTGATTCAACATGGGGATGAACGATGACATCCAGGAATGAATATAAAATAAATATGGGGGAGTTTAAAGTCTTTAAAACGGCCATTAAAGGACACACTTTTAAAGGAACCATCATGGAATCTTCACCCAGAAACAGAAACTGAGATTGAAAAATTCATAACTCATGCATACGGTTTCCAAATTAGAAGAACTTTTGAGGAGAGACGGACAAGATATTTATGAAAAACATTCATGAATGGTGTAACATGTGAAGAGGTCATTAATAGGGTCTACAACATGTCATCTTTTGGGGGTTGAATTCTACCAATAAAAGGAGGCCCTCACCTCCTTCCCAAAGCATCCCATTTTCCATCCATTCCTTCAAGGCACCATGGAGGAGATATCCACCGAGTGAGGCCAGCCGCAAATATTCCCCCTTTCTTTTTAATTTATTTACTTTATTTATTTTTAGTTTTCAACTGTAATTTAGATTTCTAATAAATTCATGCATTGTTTTTATTTTTGTGTCCACCGATTCACCCTCTTTTCTTCCTCTCATCTTACCATTGTGAACTATAATAATCATGATCATGAGTAACTAATCCGAGGAATATCCCAAGGGAGTAATCAGGTTCTTGAACCTAAGACCATGTTTATAATATTCTTTGAGTTAATTCTAAGGATAATTTATAGTGGATGCAATCCTCACTGTGGTTGTCTAAGGATATACTTCTTAATCTACAACCATTTTCCCTCGATTGAGGAGGTGGATGGAGGGTGTTCTTGGTGATCGCTAAGCAGACTTTTCATTCATAACTGGTGTAGAATAAGGTGTGCACACATAAAATGGAGTGTGTACACTAAGAATATTTGAAACTGGCCAATGAAGGTGCTCCCTAAAAATTCCTTTGGTATAACATCCTTTCATCCATAATTCCATTCTGTTTAGCATTACATGGTAATTTATAATTGAATATTAGTTTCCTATTATTTTTTTCATTTCAATTATTTTATTTATTTCATAAAACCTAAAACAACAAAAATAATTACTTCTTAGGTGAATTATATTATTTGAGTGAATAACTGAAAAGGATCCTCAAGAGAACGACCTAGGGCAGCCCTTGTGCTACACTAAGTTATAAATATTTTTGAAAGCGCACACGACAATGCTTCATCAAATTGGTGCCATTTTTGGGGATCCATGTGGTTTTCATTCAATATTTTTTATTCAAATTGTGTAAATAATTTTATTTTCATTAAAAAAACAACCAAAAAATCATTAATTTCCAAAACTAAATAAATATTATTTGTTCATGATGTCTTTCAATTCAAATTTTTATTCATGGACTGAACAATCTCAACTACCAGAAAATGTTTGCAACGAACTTGATGCTCAATTTCATAGGACTAGTGATAATGTTCAAAAACTTGAGAGCCAAATTGAATGGATTTCTGAATATATACGCACATCTCAAGAGCAATCTGAACCTGAGCCAGAACCTGAACAAGAACGAGTGGTGGAATTGATTTCACCAATAATTTTTTATTAAAGAACCTGAGGCAGGTTAGAAAGAACATCTAAAGGAACTAATCACATCATCCCACACTCAACCATTGCTTGAGGAGGTCCCAGAAGTTGACAATTCAAACTGATGCCGTGATGGGAGGTCAACATTTTTTGGAAGAATCTTGGAATAACTTTGTTGAAGATAACTTGAAACATGATCTTCCCATAACTGATAATGAAACATCAGAAACGTTCTACCTCTCTCTTAATTTAGAATATAAGGAAGATGATGCATCTTCTGAGACTGAGTTGCCAATGTTCATGCCTGAAGAGATCAATTTCCAAGCTGACTTACTTGAAAGGGAAGATTTATATGTTGATTCATCGTGTTTTAATCTTATTCAAACTGAATTGTTTTCTGACTTATCCTTTTCTGAAATTTTTGATACAGTAGAAATGGAGCAAACCTTGGATGATATGAAAGAGACCACCGATGTAGTGGTGATCATAGAAGAAGATCTGTAGAAGGTGGAGGTGGTGCGACTACCTCCTCAACAAAAATTTACATACCATATGGAGGAGGACACAGCCGAAGTTAACAGGGAGCACCTTGTCTTTTATTCCCTCCCACTTCGAACCTCAAATTTCTTCTTTATTCTTTCTCAGGGGTTTGGAACTTTCTTATCTTCTTTGGGGTTCTCTACTTTCAGGTTTTACTCATGGATATCGGGAAAACTCACATGTGGTGGTTCATCTCAATGAAACCACACCCACCTTCTGATTGGGGATATTCTACTGAAACTGCCTGACTAGGGGCAGTAAAAACCTAGAACCTTCTTGGGGGTCTAAACCAAGAATTATCTATTTTATTTTCCCTTTATCATTCTTTTTATTTATTTTTATTATGTATTTTCATTACTTTCATGTAGTCTTAAAGCGGATGCTTCTAGGAGCTTAATTCAAGGCATCTACTTCTAAAATAATTTCAGGTTGTATCTTTCCTTCCCTTTGATTTTCTACCTTTATATTTATATTTATTTTAGTTGAAATAAGGGGTAGTTAAACTAAAGTGTGGGGGAGTGTCAACATGCTTAGTTCTTCTTGTGTGATTTTCATTTTTGTTTGTTATATTTTTAGGATTTTTGACCTTTAATGAATATTCTTATCACTTTTCACACATCAATTGATTTTGAAAGAGTTGAAATGATTTTTTAAATAATGGATTTTAAATGATTGTTGATATGAATTCTTTTCCCTTGAATTATATTGTCAATAATTTTTATGAATTTGACTGATTTTTGAAATCCATGGCCATGAAACACTGACTCAAAATATTTTTCCAATCCTGTAGGGTATTGTAAACCACTTTTTCATTTCCTTCCTAATACCCACACTTTCTTGAGGGAAACATGAATTTTGTGTGAGAACCAGAATTTGTGAATAATTATCTTTCGAATATTTGGATTTCATGGAATGTAATTAAAATGATTGAGGCATCTCTTTGGATAACGGTATTTTATCTTGAGACCCATCTTAACATTTATCCTTCATAAGCCCTTAGATGACATGAATTTTCTTATAGGTTTAAGCCACATTACAAGCCAATTTTTCCTTACCAACCTGCACTTTTAGTATTTTGGCATGGTTATTTCATGTTTGAGTGTGGGGAAAGGTCCTTTTGTGTGCGTTCATTGGGATTTCTATCATTTATGGGTGATGCAAGGTGTGTGTCAATACTTTGGGCAGTGGACAATAAGAAAATATGGCATGTCTCGTCATTTCATTGTGATTTATTTGTTTCATCAATTTCTCCATCAAAAAAAGAAAAAAAAATGGAGATGAGATTTAATTATTCATTGTACATTATTTTATGACTCGTGTCCCTCTCAAAAATCAAGGGCATAAATTGTCATTCATTCAGTGTATTCAATTTTCATCTCATCCTCTATGAAAAAAAGAAAAAGAAAATAATGTTCTGCCTTTATAGAGCTTTTAAAAAAAGGATATCATAGATGATATCATTCATTATAATCACTTCTTGTCTCATGTACCATGTCATAAAAGTGGGGTGGTGTTTTTTTCATATTTTCAAGTGGGATTAAGTGAGGAATTTCCTGTTTTATCACTTTATTTAATCATGCGTTGTACTTAAAAGTCAAACCTCCTCTTTCTAGCCTGGAACATTTTTCAATCATTTTCCCACCAACCCTAAGACACGGAATCATTTGAACCATTAATTAAATCCCTCATGATTAAATTTATTTTCATGTTTCATGCTATGGAGAAATGATAATGTTCACAAACCTTTGGTGATACATGTGATTTTCAAGTATGAGTATAACTCTAGATTCAATTTCTCATGAGTGAAGAGTGACATAAAATTCAATGTGAGGTAAGTTGTGATTGGGCCATGGATTGATTTATGAGGTTGAACAAATTTTAATGATTGAAATGAAAATAATAGATAATTATTATTCATATATGAAACATGATAGAATTCTATTTTGGATATGATCATTGATATTTTCTCATTTTTTGATTGTTGTGTGTAATTTGATTTGGATGTCAGATGATTGCCCATGAGTGCAATGTTTAAGTGTGGGGGAGTGATGAAGATCACATTTTCATATATTTCATACTGTAAATCATTGTTTAAAATCCCATTATAGTGTTATTGGATGGGTAATTGTCACGTATTTAGGTTTTAGTTTTATTTTGAGCCTAAATGCGAAAAATAAATAATTCTGGATTTTTGGCCGATTTTTACGTCGGGGGTATTTTGGTCATTTCCGGAAAAAATTTATTCCAAACATTCTAATTCAAATTTTTTTTGTATCCTTATTTTATTTCCTCCACTTTTTTCTTATCGACCAGGAGCTGATTCAGC
Source organism: Viscum album (assembly GCA_963277665.1). NCBI lineage: Eukaryota > Viridiplantae > Streptophyta > Magnoliopsida > Santalales > Viscaceae > Viscum > Viscum album. The sequence continues at coordinate 716,467,444 of OY728160.1, forward strand.
CATATAAAGGGTTTATAAATTCATTGAAGTTGGACATTTTTTCGGGCGGACAACGTGGACCCCACAACTATAACGGAATTAAAACTCGGTCTAAACACCTAAAATGCATTTATTCTACTTTTTGATGAATGATGACATCCAGGAATGACTACAAAACAAATATGGGGGTGTTTTAAAGTCATTAACATGGCCATTAAAATACACACTTTTAAAGGAACCATCCTGGAAGCTTCACCCAGAAACAGAAACTGAGATTGAAAAATTTAGAACTCCTGAAAAAGGATTCCAAATTAGCTGAAGGTTTTAGTAGAGACGTCCAAGATATTTATAAACAACATTCATGAAGGTTGAAATGCGTTAAGAGGTCATTAATGGGGTCTAAAATGCGTCGGCATTCGAGTGTCGAATTCTGCCTATAAAAGGAGTCCCTCACCTACTTCCCAAAGCATCCCATTCTCCATCCATTTCTTCAAGGAACCAAGGAGGTGATCTCCACCGAGGGAGGTCGGCCGCAAATCTTCCCCCTTTATTTTTAATTTATTTCTTTCCTTTTTTTTATTTTTCAATTGTAATTTAGATTTCTAATAAATTCATGCATTTTTTTTATTATTGTGTCCACCGATTCACCCTCTTTTCTTCCTCTCATCTTACCATAGTGAACTATAATACTCATGATCATGAGTAACTAATCCGAGAAATATCCCGAGGGATTAATAAGGTTCTTGAACCCAAGACCATGTTTTCAATATTCTTTTATTTAATTCTAAGGATAACATATAGTGGGTGTAATCCTCACTGTGGTTATCTAAAGATTAACTTCTTAATCAATAACCATTTTCCCTCGATTGAGGAGGTGGATGGAGGGTGTGCTTGGAGATTGTTAAGTAGTTTTTTCATTAATAACCGATATAGAATAAGGTGTGCACACATACGATGGAGTGTGTACACTAAGAATATTTGAAACTGGCTAATGAAGGTGCTCCCTAAAAATTCTCTCGAGAGAACTTCCTTTCTTCCATAATTCCATTCTGTTTAGCATTTCATGGTAATTTATAATTAAATATTAGTTTCCTTTTATTTTTTTCATTTCAATTATTTTATTTATTTCATAAAACCTAAAACAACAAAAATAAGTACTTTTCAGGTGAATTAGATTAAGTGTGTGAATAACTGAAAAGGCTCCTCAAGAGAACGACCTAGGTCAGCCCGTGTGCTACACTTATTTACAAATATTTTTGAGAGGGCACAGGACAATGCTTCATCAAGTACCCTTGACGATTTTCTATGTTCATGATGCACATTTTACTTCTCAGCTATAGAAGGGGTAGCTGGAGGCTTTCAGGACACAACATTTTTTGAGAACCGCCTTCCATCCTTAGATGGACGGGCATACTAAGCGGAGAATTCAGACCCTCGAAAAAATTATGTGTGCTTCTATCCTTGACATTGGTCATAGCTGGTAGGATCCCTTACCTTTGGTGGAGTTTTCATAAAACAACATCTATCACTCCACCATTGGGATGACACATTTTGAGGCGGTGTACAAGTGACCTTGCAGATCACATTTGTGGTGGACTGACCAAGTGGAGTCAACACTAGTAGGACCAGAGACGGTACGGGCTACCACAGAGAAGGTGCATATCATCCAGTAGAATATGAAGACTACATAGAGTAGGCAGAATTCATATGCTAATAGGATAAGGAGACCTCTAGAGTTTGAGGATAGGGACCACGTCTTTCTACGGGTCTCACCGCGACTAGGTTTGTGGAGATTTGTCTTAGGCAGAAAGTTATCTTTGAGAATCATCCGACCTTTCCAGGTCCTCCATATGGTTGGAGAGGTGGCATACAGCTTATCTATTCCACCTTAGTAGCACCGGGTGCATGACGTCTTACACGTGTCCCAGCTGAGGAGATACGTGCACGACCCTTCCCTGATCATCGACCATGGTAAGCTAGACATTGACGATGTGGCGACATTTACGGAGGTTTTAGTATAGATTGAGGATTGACAGGAATAGGTCCATCGTCGATGGTCGATACCTCATGCATGTATTCATTTGCAGCAGGGGAACCTATTGGAGAGCACATGGGAGCGATAGGCTCAGATGTGTGCTCAGTACCCCCACTTGTTCCATTAGTTTTGAGTTGCGGCTTATAGGGATGTAAATCCTAAGGTTGGGAGAAAGTAAAGACCCTATAATTCCATTTAATTTTATTTATTTAAATGAGAATTTTACTAGTCCGCAAAAATTGACGGCATGTGATTCTAAGGCCCGAAGTGCTCGGAATAAATTTCGGAACGTTTTTTCAGGTATGTTCAGTAAACATGTGAGCGGGTTTTTCTAAATTTTGAACCGGTGCTCAGAATGAAAATCTAAGGGCACCTTTGAACTCATAGTGCCAATATTCACAAAAGGAGACTTTCACCTCGACAACAGTTTGTTGAGGGTGAAAGACATTTTTTGGGTTTTTCATGGATATAATAAAATAAAATTAGCAAACGTTTAATTTTATTTTTTGTAACCTCTCCATGTGGAAGTTGAGAAGTGGGGACCACAGCACCTTAACCTTCCATTTGAGGTTATAGTGGTGGGGACCACTCTGGCCTAACCTCCCATTAGATGTTATGATAGTGGGGACCACCCGAGGCCTAAATGTCTCAACTTCCTCATTAAATGGGTAGAAACCTCCCACTCCCCAATATTCCACCACTTTCAATAAATTGAGCCATTAAATTGGGCCAATTAATTAAGCTAATTAATTGTGCCAATATTGTACATTAATTATGCCAACATGGGTGTGAATACATAATTTCGTATTAAGTTAATTATATTGGAACCTCTTTTTTTTGTTGGGTGGAATTGGGAGAGGATACATCCTTGGGAGAAATAATGTTCTCCAACGAAGAACTTCACCTCCCAACAAACAACGCTCCGCCAACAAAGAATGCTGACCATGACTTCGACCTTCTTATTTGGGACTTCTTCCAATGTGGGATGTCTTCATCTACGATGAATTGACGTCTACACTTACTTCTCATGCCAACCTCAACGAACAACCCGAGGTAGTGGTTTATTTTTTGTGTTTGATTATATTCCCATGTTATTCCCTTTTTAAAACAAAGAACGCGGATGATTTCTTTTACGGGTTGGGAACAATCATTACCAGAGGTTGTAAAGTTTGATATTCTTCATTCTTGTTTATGATGAGCCATTTGATACCAACCCAACGTGGAGGGTGCGGGCCAAAAAAATATGCCCTGACCCCTCTCCATGTCTTGTGATGATTTGTGGTGTTGAATGTAACGAAGGTGACAATGAAACGACACCACCCTGTGTCCACCGTCGCCTCCCGACCTCCACATCTCGTAGCTCTGCCACCCGCAGCCGCCATCCGTTAAGATGCCGCCACCATCTGCCAAGCTGTCGTTTTCCCCCCAAGTAACTCTCATTGTCGTCTGCCGAGCAGCCATCTCCCCCCACTGAGCCGTTTCCATCCGTTGAGCCACTACTGTCAGACCGCCATCCCGCTGCCCGAACGACGCCCTGTGGTCAGTGCACCAACTCATGGTCGGACCACAGACCTGCAGCCGGTCCCCGCCCTCATGGCCAGTTTGCCTCCTCGCGGAGGGTATGCGCCCCCGTGGCCAGTCTTCCACCTTGCAGTAGGTCTGCACCCTCGCGGTTGATCCGCGCTATCACGGTACCCACGAACGATCCATGCCCTTGTGGTACCCCGCAGTCGAGCCGCCCTCATGGTAACCTCAAAACCCTCATGGGCTGAGCCGGAACCAACGGGCTGGGCTGGGTTGGTCAAACTGGGTCAGACCGCACCCGATCCCACTATGACCCTTTTTCTTCTTTGGCCATCACATTGGCACCAGATGTCTGTTTGATGAACCATAAATGGTACTAAAATCTTAGAGAGATTCGGTCCCTTTGTGTGATACCCTGCTATGATTTGGATTATGATGGGGAACAGTCAAGTTGGATCAAGCACGAATCCAACCAGGCCCCTGGGAATAAAAAGCTAATAACTCACATACCGGGCATCCGATTGACACACCATCTATTACATTGGGACCCCTATGACGTAGAGGTCAATTGAGACACTTCTTTGTGGGACTTTTTTGTAGTTGGAGTATCGACCGGTAGCTTGTGGATCAGATCCCTCCAGAGACGAGCGAGCATAGTGCGAAGACCTAGTGGCTGGCTGATACTTGATGAATGCTGACTGTTTCGACTTGGAGTGACTTGACTGGCCTAGTGGGGAGCGCCTTGGTGACGCAGAAGACCCACGGTGGGGAGCGCCTTGGTGACACAATAGAACCACGTTACTTGATAGGAGGAGTACCTCAACAGGCCATGAGTGGGAGCACTACTGTGTCCTGCGGCAGACCCACGGCGGGGAGTGCCTCTATGTAACGTAGCAGACGCACAGTACACGATAGGAGAAGTACCTCAGCAGTCCAAGGTTAGTGGGAAGTGCCTCTGTGTGATGTGATAGGCCCACTGTACTCAATAGAGAAGGAGTTCTCCAGTAGATGAGGTGTTCAACAATGTGACCAGGAATGTTACATGATACTACCCCTAGAATAAATCCTGGTTTGAGCCGACGCAATATCTCTATGTTTTTCTTCATGATTGAGATGGTTTATTTGATAACATAGGTTTATGTATGGGTATATAACTATGTAAGGTTATCTGTTGATTTAATACCTTGAGTTTTATCCTTGTTAGATTTTGTGAGACCTAGAGGGTCTTAGGGTCCCTACTGAGTATCATTATACTCACACCTACACGGGCTATGCCCGCACCTTGTTGTGTTAGATGCAGACGAAAGACATCACTGACTGAGGCTGAGAGTACCAGGACATGGTGGCACTTGGAGGTGGACCATACGGCGTATCGATACGCAGAGGATTCTGGTGGATGTGGAGTGCTGAGGAGGCGATATGTACCTACCCTTCAGCTTGGATCCTTAGAGGATGACCCAGCAGCTGGATTTTCTCTTTTCATTAGTTTTATTGTATCACAGTTGTACTTGTACATTCCATTTGGGCTTATATTCTGGCCCCTTTTTCTTACTTCCCGCACTCTGTTTACAGTTTAGTTTACTTGTGTTCCTATCTTGCAGTGTGTTTGGTTACGTGTGCTTACAGGTTATAAAGGCAATGCCTTCCCAGTTTAGGGAATACACCTTCGGTGCTAGTTTCCAGCCCCTGGCCTATGGAAGTTGGGCATGGGTTAGTCACTACACGGGCCCCGAGGGATGGGTCTTAAAAAATTTCATATTTAGTTTGGTCGAACACTAGTTCAAGGGGTTGACCCTCTATTTAGGGTTTATTTGGAATTTATATTTCATGATAGTTTCTTATTTTTTGTATAGCCATCCACCATTAGTGGTGATGCATTTTGGCTCATGTTTCATTTCTTCAAGGTATTTTTCCCAATTCCATACCTTTTAATTTCTAAATTTTTTATTCCTTAGCATTTTGAACTTATATTTTAATTATGAAATTGTATTTTCAATTATGTTTATTGAATTTACAGGGTAAAATAGTTGTATTTCTCATATATTTATTATCAATAGAATGGTTTTACAATTTAAAGATTGATTCCAAATCATATTTCATGTTACTGGTCACATTTTGAATTTATGAGATTACCCAAATTGACATTGAAAATAGTGTTTTGAATTTGCAAATATATTTATGCTTCTAAATTAATTTATAAAAGGTATCACTTGGAGTTTCATATGGTTCATTATATTCCATATATTATAAAAATATTTAATAAATTTTTTTTAATGAAATGAAAGTGTATCCAAAGGTTTAACCCCACTTCATCTATGAATTAAAATAATGGGTATTGTTTGAACCCATGGAGGTTATGGAATAAACGATCTTTTTCCAATTTTTTTTGAATAGCAATGTTTTTTTTAAATGAAATTAAATATGAATTTAAATTCTTTGTTTTAAGATATGTTATAAATTATATGATAAATGATTTAAATAAATGGGTAATGTAGTGAAAATTCGTGACTATTGTGTTTTTAGTGGACTATTATTCACTTTGATTACTTTTATTATGTGTCAAAAACCCCTCATTAAACCCATGTGACTATTTTAACCTATCCATATTTCTCTATGGTATTTATACATATGATGAGATATCCATGTGTTTGAGCTTTTTTAGCATATTGTTGTCTCTAACTGTATGTAGTTATTGATTTTCTAATATTTAAATTTATTAACCATGAAATTTCAGAAGTTATGCATATTTACAATTTGAATTGTTTTTTATTGAATATTAATTTAAAACAATTATAATTTTATATGATCTATGATATTCATTTTCTTCACAGATTGCACAAAAAATTACATCTTGGTACTTCAAAGAGACTAATTGTAAGTATCATCAAGGGAATATTTTAACCAAAATAAAATCAACCAATAGATTTTTTATAACAACTCCACTCTAATAAGGGTTTTATTATTTTCAATGAATTAATAATTTATTTATAATATTAAAAAATATAATTTTACACTCAGTATTATTATAAAATTTCATTTCTAAAAATTATAATGTTAAAAAAGGTCATTTTTTCGTTTATACAATTAAACACTATAAATTTTTAATTTATACTATTCAAAACTAAAATTTAATTTACTAACATAATTTTAAATTGTCACATATATAACTTTTTTTTATTATGAGGACGAGTACTTTGATAAAATAGAAATAAAATTGTTTTATTTTTTTTTTGGTTTTAACAGCCATCATAAAGTCATTTCATTTTATTTAAAATCATCATTATATTTTTTATAGTACATTAAAAAGTTATAATATGTAAATTTAAATTTTATGAAACCATAATAATTGATTTACCGACATCCTTGAAAATGGTAATGGAAAACTAAAACACATCATCCACAAAGGCAGTAAATTGACACATCAAAGATAATGATTTCAATTTTACAATTAAAGAAGAAAGGAATAAATTTTATGAAAAATATTACATCATCATGAGATAATTATTTTATATATATGGTAAATTATTTATCATTACAATTTTCAAATGGGTGTTTAGATAAAGATAATAAAAAATATCAAATGCGAAATAATGATAAATTTACCTCTTGAATATCTTATCATTGTGATCCTTAATAAGGTAATTGGATTTTTTTATTTTTCGTGACACTAGAATCTATTGGTTGAGGTTAATTGTCTTCATAGAGTAATGCTTAATATTTTTATTAGGTACAAGTCTTTGAATATGTGATCAAAACAATTGGGGAGAGGTGGTATTTATAAGAGGCGAGAGGGGTGTTTTTATTATTATATTCATTGGTTTGTTATTCTTCCCTAACACTATCAATAGTGTTGATTATTGTGACAAATTATAGTAGCTAGTTTATGTTAGTTCTAACTAATCCCTTCTTCCACTATTCATGACACAAGAATACATGTATTTGGGTTATAATTTTCAATACTATAAATTATTGTCTTTTATTTTTCACCAAAATTTAATATATTTTTGAAAAATACCAAGACATCACCCAGATAAATTTTCAATGTTTATATTTCAAAATTAATATCTTTTCTTTGAAATTAATATAACATATATATGAAATTAATTTTTTTTAAACAATCATTTGTTCAAAAAAATTAAAAAATTTATTATTATATACTTTTTTATAACCCGTTGAAAAATTAATTTAGGTATCAAACAATTCTATTATATCTATGATAAATTATAAATATTAATTTATCAATATAATTTTTGAAATAAATTTTCTTCTTAATCATTATATTAAATATAAAATTATACATAAACATTAATGTTTTTAAAAAATATCAACACTTAATTTATAATTTTTAAAAAAATTATTTACTTATACCATGATATAATTATATCATATTTTCCACTATGAGATGCCGGAATTTTATTTATATTATCCTACGTGAGGTAAATATTCTATTGGTTGGACTACTCTTACATCGGGTTTCTTTGTTATATATGTGTTTTATACTATACAAAATATTTATAAGAATGAAAATTATTTTGAAAGATGTATGGGCCATTAAATAATCCATTTAAACAAAGGCAATATGTTATCACATGATCCAATCACACAAAATATATATCCATGAAATATTTTGCGTCACGAAGGCATTGAAGAAAGTGATTCAGTAAAAACACCTTATTTATTTCAAATAAAACGATGTAATTAACATATGTCTCATGTAGGAACTCTTGTATATCATTCATGGTTATTTTAAGGTGTTAAGATGACTTCACAAAAATACCTTTTAGCCAATAATATTTATTGAGCTACAATCATGGATAACATCTCAGTACAACGAATAATTTCATAAGGGACCCTGTACAAAACTCTTGTCTCACGAAGACATTAATATGGACCATTGGACACCACTAACTTCTTGGGAGGCACTATGATGTTACTGAGATCCAAAATTGGTCTCCCAAAGTAGGTAGTATACAAGTTGGATTGGAAGTATCAACTATTATAAAAACGTGTAATTCATAAATCAATGCATGCTTAATTGATTCTTGAAATAATTCAAAATCCATGAAATATGTGGATGATGTATACGTGATTGAATTAAATTGTAAATTAAAGAAGAAGATTGAGATTACACTTGTTATTTATTTCATAAAACATTGAAGAATGTTTTATATCACCAATTGTACACATTTTAAATGATATCGGGTCTTAATTAAGATGAAATAACAGCATGAGCATTATTATACTATGAAAACAGAACATTACAAATGATTGGAAATCATTTTACATGTCCAACAGATGTCTTAAATGGTTGTTGAAGATACATGAAGAGTACAGAGGAAAATATGGTTTGGAAATATTGTGGAGGGATATTGAATATGATTCTATAGTTTTTCATGAAATCATCAGAGAATAAGTATTTTAGTTGGTGTCAGGAGAAGTTGAAGTATTTTAGTTGTATACTATAGATGAATGGGTCTCTCGGCTGTAGCTTGAGTATAAGTATTTCAGTTTGATCTATAAGAAAATAGTGTATCTAGATTGTAGTCAAAAAATTTTAATCACCTATTTGATAGTGAAAAATCTTTTTGGGTAAACCATCATGGGAAGAAGTTGGTATTTGTACTAATACTTGAAAATATTGATTCCTTCCTACTCTACTTTTTATAATAAAAATGAAGCGGTATTAAGAGATAATATTGAGTGGATTGAAAACCTTAACATTTTTGATACATTCTATTTAAATTAAAAAAAATTAATAATAAATCATGAAGACATGCCTCCCCTCTTAATATTAAATCTCTTCTAGGGTAGTTCCCCTTTTTATTTATATTATTTAATTTAAAATAATTAGTTCTGAGTTATATCATTAAATATAATAATTAATTTTATTGAAAATATTTCTTATTTTAAAAACCCTTTTTAATAAAATTTATTTTCTATAAGTATTTATACAATCATTTAAAAATATACAAATACAAAATATAAATTTAAAAGAAAAATTGAATGGAACCAAGTATTCATATGAAATAAAAATTATGGAATGAAACCAACCATACAAAAAACATATGGTAATATAAAAGAAGATCAAGAGAACCCCCAATGTTAAGTTAATAACTTGGGAATAGTTATCATATTCTCCACCCTATGACATAACATCAAATAATCTTATACTTCACCAAGAAAGATAAAACATTCATTTACATTCTACTTCCAAAATATCCTACTTGATTAGACTACACATTGACTTTATAGATAGAACATCCCCATTATCTCGATCTTATAGGATAACATATGGGGCAAAAATGTTGTGTGTGACTACATATTGCTACATAAATCTATAATTTGACATGGTTACTTTGGTTACAACAAAAAAATGTGAATGTGAAAATTTTTAATAAACATCATCAATAATAAGTATAATAAATAGTCATATAATTGCCTCTATAATCATCTCAGGAAACAACCCCTTTATTTAAAAATCACATTACATATAAAATAAATGATTTCCATTCAGGGAAAAATGAATATACATCAAAATATTATTCATCTCAAGATAGTTTTACACTCACAGATGCAACATTTATAAATCAATATAAGGTTTAAAATGAGTAATCATTAAATAGGGATATGGAATATATGAACATTAATACAATTATAATTCAATTTAAATTGTCACTTTAAAAATCATCACATAGAGATTAAATTGAAAAAATGTTCCTCTAAAAAATCAATTTTCCAACCCATTTGAAACCTATTAGATTCGCATGAAATTTATTCATTTAAATACAGAATTATTTTAATCCATTACATTAAACTCTTTCTATGATAAAATTAGGCCCAAAATATTTTAAACCACTCCCTTAATTTCAAAACAATTCTCGAAGAAATTTTACATTCAATTTAAATCAATTTTCACTTGAAATTGATGAAAATTAATATGAGAAATATATTTGGAATCTAAAAACATAATTATAAGTTTTCATATTTTTTTTAAAGGGAATTATATTTTTATATAAAATAATTTGGGTGACATGTAAAAGAAATTATTTTCAACGAATCCATTGAAATTCTAAAGAAGATCCCTTTTGATGAAAATAATTCTGAAATGTAACATTATTCTTACAAATCAAATAAACACATGTAATACATGTAAAAAACATCTATCAAAAAAATTCCTCCCTAAAAATGATTAATTATGTAACATAATCATATGAATCATATTCAACCAATTATATTTTTTTCAATAATAATCTATAGTTGTTCATTTACAATCTGGATTAAAATAACATCAACAAAAACACCCATTTCTAATTTATATGTTCTAAATTAACATTTATAATTATTATATGTTATCTTATATAATTAATCTAACTCACATATAAATAATAGTTGATGGCCATGAACAATTGGATCATACACTATGAAGACCATTTATGAGGGATTCTGAGGATGATTTAACAACAGGGCATTGTTTTTAACTAATCCAAAGTCAAGATTCAATGACATAAATTTCTAAGAAACCATTTATATCATAAGTTCAAACTAGTATAGATCACCAACAAACCATGTTCATACAACCATCATATGATAAAACTATTATCACACACCTTGGAATTTGGGTGAAATATAGTGTAAGGAGGTGTTATGTATCTAAAACCTGTGTGTGAGCCTTTAGTTTTTTCTTTCTAATAAAAAAATGTGTGAATTTATCCCTATTCATTATTACCATATACTATTTTTTGTCTTTGATATGATCCAACCAAAAGTTTATTTTTGGGAAATATATTTTTTCAATTAAAAAATTTATTTGGATAAATTCATGAATTTGGAAATAAAATTTATTTTAAAAAATATTCTAAATAAACAATATTTATTTGAAAAAATTTTATTTAATTTAGTAAAGTCCTGTGTAATTTAAATGATGGTTAGAAAGTTATTATTTTTCAAAAAACTAATATTTTTAAATAAATATGAGTTCGGAATGTGTAAATTCTAATATTTATAAAAAATTGGTAAAATAATGAAATTTATTAAATAATCACATTGGAATTATCCAATTTTGTTTCTTCATAATTTTATAATACAATAAAATTTTATATGTAAAAATGAATTCTTGTTAAAATATATCCTATGTATTATGAAATCATAATAGCATAATTTTTTTAATAAATAAAATAAAGTGAACCAATAACCAAAATTTTATTTCCCCATTATAATAGTGTTTTTAAAGTTATTAGTTTAACTTTACAAACATAAAATTAATCCTCCAAAAAATATTATATATTATTGGTTAAAAAATTAATAATTAACATTACTAACATCCCAATAATGAACGGTTTTATTTTAATGAGTTCTTTAATTATTCTATTAAAATATGTAAAACACTACTATTTGGTATAAATCATGGGAAAACCAAATGGGTGGTTTTTCAGTTTTCTTTAATTTTTAATTTTTAGTTCAAAATCAATAATTAGAAATAAATATAGAATTCCCATATTGTTTCTTAAATCTACCCCAACAACCACACATTACTCAAGGGAGGGGGTTTCCTTGTGTGGAGGGTTCGAAAAGGCCACACAAGGGAATTCCCTTTTTCCTAAAGAGGCATAGGTGAATCATGTATAATCATGGAAACTCCCATTGGAATATGATTAATTTTAGATACTTTTGACTAGATTTTGTTAAAAAGTAGACGTTGTACAATGATTTGGGATTTATTGGTCAATAGGTATTGTGTCGGTATAAAATAAATTTTTTGTTACATAAAATTATTGTGAGGTTCTAAAATATCATTATATTTCATATAAAAGTTTGGTAAATATCGTACTAGTTATATCAATTAGGCATAAATAGTGAGTGTGAACTAAAGTGATGAAGGGGTATATTAAAAATTCAAGAATCAATGTATTTAATTTTAAAACATTTAACATTTTGAGAAAGAAGATTTAAATTTATAATAAAATTATTTTCAAAATCAATAGCGGTAAAATAATTTACATTGAAATCGAAATATACATAGAATGAATAATTTTAAAGTTAGAGATAAAAAAATATCACTTAATAGAGTAATGATAAAAAGAATTTTGATTTAGGACAAAAAATTTGTAAACAAATTGAAAAAAATATTTAATACCCCTACTATACATATAAGGATGATTTTACATATTGATTAGTCACATAAGGTTATATATCCTCCAAAGTATTTTCCATTCTGATTAAATTTTAAGGGGTAACATCACATGTATCATTTTAATAAAAAATCAAGGTAAAACATTAAATTTATGGATCTACTCAGTATAAATGTTCCTAAAAAATTAGTATATTATTGTTTTTAGGAAAAGTATATTTGGTCCATATATGATAGCTGATATATATTTTAATTGAAAAAATTGTTTTGAAAATTGTTTTTCTAATCAAATGCAAGATGAAAGATGGATTGTTTTTTCAACGATATAAAAATTATTTAATTTACATTCCTAAATTAGATACCTATATTTATGAAAATAATTAAATAATTTATTTTTAAAAACTCCTTTCATAAATATCGTAATTTTGGAAGAGTGTTAATTTTTACAACTCCCAATTCTAAATTTATAATTTTCTATGAACTATAATCCAAATAATTTATCTATATTTTTTCACGAGGGGTTATTTTTTTTAGTGGAATTTTTATTATCATCGACATTTGATTTTATGTTATGTAAAATTTATTGAATATATAATTTCCCTAATAACTTGACATTTTTTGTAGTGAGTTGATCCTTTTATTTATGTGATTGTTTATACATTTTATGTTATTTATAAATTGGATATAGTTCGAAAATAACTTCTCAAAATTCATTATAGGAATATTTTTTATCTTCATAACAAAAGTAATTAGATAAATAATTGGATTAATTTTAATTTTAGGTAAGATAAGATAATGAGTCATAGTTTATATTGTCACTAACCTCAACATAATCCATGAGACCCTTGGCACTTTCAAATGATTACTAGATTAATTATATGGGATCATCTATTACATTCTTGGTCGAATCATTGAAGGATTAATACCCATTTCATCTTTTTAGGGTATTTATTTTTTATTAAATGTAATTTCATAAATATATATCCCTCAATTTTTCATTCAAATAAAATTACATCTTGTTTACTTTTATCATCATTATTTCAGTAATATGGGTGGCTATTACTTCCTTTAATAAATTTATTCATATTCATGGATAGTTAATCAAATTCATCAATAATACAAGAGTAATTAATAATTAATTATTTTGAAATTTTATTTTAACCATTTTATTTTTGGTATTCCATTATATCTTATTGCTTAATTACGATCTCATAAGTCTTGATTTATCTAATTAGTTCACTAATATTTATGTTCTTCATATCTTCCATGTCTTGTATTTCTATTAAATCATATTTCCAATTTCACAGTAATACCCAATATATTTTCATTATTAATTTTTTTGTATTAATTGTATCACAAAGAGTAATTCTTCAATTAAAGATATCAGTAAGTAATGTAAAAATTATAAATCATTATCTTTATTCATTCTATCATGATTAAAATATTCGAGTTTATATATTTCATCTTCAATTATTCATATAGTATTATAAATAAATTCATTTTGGTGTAATTTACAATGAAACACAATCATATCATTACGATCTAATATAAAACCAATAGAATCATCATGTTTCAATTTTTTTTTACTTGTATTAATATATCCATGTGTAACAATTTTCCATTCAATTAAACCAATATATCTATGATATGAAGAAATATGGTTATTTGAATAACAATAATTAAAACCATCAAAATGAGGTGTCTAACCCATTAATTTCTCTTCCGGAGAACCATAGGTGACTGAAAATGTTGTATTTTAAAAAGATTAAACATTGAAATTAGTAATTATTTTTTATAAAATTGATATTAAAAACAAATATATTATTGGGGATGAAAAAAATTATCCCATTTAATTCAAAATGCTACTCGAAATAAAATGATAAGGGTGGGTGGGGTCATTTTATATTAACAATATTTTTAAAAAAAATTTATAAAATATAATTTATCACCATGAAATAATTTCATTTAACTATAACATAATCAATTTATTGATGTATTATAAGAATATAAATTGTGTATGTTATAATTGAAAACATTTTTAAAGGGTTTTGAAAATAGCTGAAGAATGGTCCCCTATGTCTTCTCTCCATATGATGGATTTACGTGGTTATATATCTCCATAGATTATAATGAAATCCTCGATCCAAAATTACAAAGGAATGAATCCCTTTATTTTTATGACAAACAAGACCCAAATTAAAAAAACTGATTTTAAAATACATCCAAGACATATAAAACTTCAATTAAATGTTGTTGAGAACCTAGTTATAAATATTATGATTGTAGTGGTTTTTTATTACAAACCATATGAAAATAACTCAACTCTCTCTATCTCTCTCCTTATTATAATATTTATGTAGATAAGAGAAAATTAGAGTGGGGGAGAAAGTGAGAATGTATTAGAATATACATATTTAATTATAGTATGGGATAAATAAAAATTATTAAGAATAATGGAAAAGATTATAATTTCTTCATTAAATATTGGTTTCCTTTTTAGAATTAGAAGTATGATGTATATCTTTTACAAAAGAACATTGTGGGTCAATAATAAATCATTTAAATAATTTTATCTATTGTATACATTCTGGAATTATGATCCAAGGATTTATGATGAAATAATTATACCATTTATAAGATTCTAGGAAAATTATTGAAATCACCAAAATTCATTAATGTCAAAGGATACCAAATTAAAGAATTTTTTTCCAAAATGAATAATGGGTGGATTGCTAACTAGGTCTATTTCACAGTGTGAACTAACATGTAATTAAGTGAAAATAATTAATCCAGAAACTCAGAAACCATCCTCATTTTTCTCAAAATGTGAAAGAATAATTATGTTTTAAAATAGAATTACTCAATAATAAACACCATCACTACTCTCAATGAGTACCATTTCTAATATGAATAAAAATTCCTCATGAACACTCAAAATGATTATATGTTTTTACAATATGGGGGGTCAATAATAGCCTGAAAAATATAAAATCAAATCAAATAATATTTAGAAAAACCTTATGTGATTTTAATAATAAAGAATCATTATTGGTGAAGAAATTATAAATAATATGTTCCATTGAATTACTCATGTAATAAATTTTTTGGGTTATTTAGGAGATTTTTTTGATAATACATCATTTACAAAAGGTTTAAATGGAACACTTCCAATGATATGGAATTCTAAAATATATTTTATTTATGAATGTAAAAATGTACAAGAATATATTCTTGATGAACTCATGGGTTCATTATTACAATATTAACATGAAATAAAAAAAATTAACATTGAGATGATATGAGAAACAAAAGTTATTGATTTGAAATTAGATATAAATTTCAAGTATAAATTAGGATATACTGAGTTATATGGAATTGAAATAGATGATATGTATGATGAATAAAAAAATAATTTACAAAATAAATAATGAATATTTTACAACAACTACATGGGATAATCCATGATATCATAAGAATGAAAAGAGATAATATATTTTCTTAATGATGTTCACAGTGTATTTTCTATGAATATAGTAGAATGAATAATGTAAATTACAATGTACAATTATTTATGAAACAAATAAGGAATAAAATTATAAAAAATAATGCAAATAGAGTCTTAATATATCATGGATATCCTTGATGTGTTCCGAATATAATATTGAAATTTGAAAAAAAAATCAACAAACTAATGTCAAATAACATCACAAATTTATGCTAACGATTATGATTTTTTATCAAATAAATGTCCATAAAACAAAATTTATTAATTATATGATCACCTAGATATGTAAAAAAACTATATTACCACAATATTAGATTTTTTAAAGCATATAAATGTGAAAATTTTAAGAAATTTGAAATAATTAGTCTAATTTTTAAGAATAAATATAAATTCAATAAAAATATTGATAAGTATAAATTTTATTTTATAATAAAAATTTAGTTTAAGAATATAATTTTAATACCACATATGAAGACATAAAATATTCTCCAATATAATATAAAATACTCCATAAGAAAATTAATTGGTTATTTTTTCTATTATTTCATGATTGAGAACGCTTTTATAAAATGATATCAATTAAAAAATATAAAATAAAATTGAATAAAGAAATAAATATAATTTAACTAAATCATACAAAAAATTTAATTAATATTGTTATTCAGTAATTTTAAATAATATATATTTTCTAGATATATGGTGAATGGTCAATGTGAAGGTGAACTCTCTTTTAGATTTCCAAAATTTTTGGGACATAAGAAATCTTTAGACTCTAAATACTTATCTTAGAGTTTATCCATAAATAAATTTTTACATAATTATTGGGTTCAAATGACATTTTTGGACAACCCAATTGGACAAAAATCTCTATGGGCACCCAAACAATAATAAATTATTTTTTGTCAGAAATATTCCTTGGAATTCACAAAAAGATGACTTGGTACAAGAATAGTGGTTTGT
This sequence comes from Viscum album, assembly GCA_963277665.1. Classification (NCBI taxonomy): domain Eukaryota; kingdom Viridiplantae; phylum Streptophyta; class Magnoliopsida; order Santalales; family Viscaceae; genus Viscum; species Viscum album. The sequence goes on from OY728160.1 coordinate 716,484,574, forward strand.
CTAGGAATTTAAGAAGGTATGTAGTAAAAAATTGGTGTTTAAAAATCATTGTGGTAATATGACTTTATTGGAATTCTAGAATGGTAAAAAAAAGGTATTTGGTGAAGTTTATAATTATATTTATGATATTATTTATAAATTATTGTATGTTTAATGGTAAACATAAAATGTCATTATTACTTTATAAAACTTTAATGATTGTATGTTTGTTATATTTCAAAATGGTAAATGAATTATTTAATAATTTGGATATTTTTTTATTAAATCAACTAGAATACACTAGTTCTATTAATTTTCTTTAACTAATGATTTATAATGATATGAGGTTAAATTATGTATAGTCAGATAATATATTATGGAATATAAAGCATCAATATTTGAAATTTATACAGTTAATCAAGTTATCCAAACATGAAAAAATTCATTAGTTTCTCGATTTTTAAATAGACAAATACAATATTTGTGATTATTTTATGAAAGGAAGATATATAGATAAAGTCACAAATATATCAATGAAATTAAAACAATTATTAGTGTACACATTATATTTTGATACATATTTTACAATGTAAAAAAAATAAGGCCTCCTGGGAAAATAATTTTATTTATTATAGAAGATTTTAGTATAATAAATGGATTTATTTCCATGCACACAAATATGAAACATTTTATTTGTTTATTAATTAGTTTAAATTAGTTAAAAATTATATTTGATATAAAATTTTTTAAATTAAATTTGATAGAGGTGCATTATTTATAAATATTGAATTTGGAATTATTTGTAATGAAATTATTCATTTTTATAACTTTTAAACCCCTTGAAATGGTCAATAAAATAGATTATTTGAACAAAAAATAAATTTGATGAAATTGATATGAATATAGAAACTAAATTCATGAAACATAAATATTTTTTGGTATAATATTTCCATAAAACATGATAATCTTCTGATATAATTGTTTTAAGGATCATTTAAAAAATAATTCTTATGATCTATGAAATTAATATAATCATAAATATGGTTATTTTGTTGATTTTTATAATGTAATTATTCATTATTCTAAGGGTGATTTAGATAAATTCATTTTCCAATACTGTGAAACGAAATTTTGAGGATATTTGACAATTAGTAATGCTTATATAGTCTAAAAAACATATCCATGGATCTTGAAGAGTATATTCATGATACAGGTAATATAAATACATTTCCAAAATGAATTGTGATTTACAATTTATTTAATAATTCTTCATTGTATATTATTTTACAAAATATAAAAATACCTAATTAAATGATTATATATTGGGGGTGTTTAATAACAACATATACCCACTGGTATCCCCTCCATGTCCTACAATGAACAAATAAAATAGTGATATATGAATCATGCCAAAAATATGCCTTTGGTTGAAAACATTAATAGAGTTTATTCCATAAATATAGATGATAGGAATTACCTTCTAAGATAAGAAGAAAAATAGATATCACAAAAACACCCAAAATATATTCTAATGATAAATGTATAAATAACCCTTGTATATGAATGTAATTTCATACATCGGAACAATAATATGCTAACTAAAAGTACAAAATAATATACTTGAAAGAGTCCAAAATTCCAAAATAGATCTAGTACTACCCCCATGAGCTAATAATTTCCAACTCAATCACCAATCAACTCTTGCAGATCTGGGAATGCATTTATAAAGACATAGTGTGATCATAACAGGTATACTCAGTAGGATTCTCCATGGAGACTCTCATGGAATATATGAAGAATAATATACTATCAAGATAAAAAATAAGAGTAACTAAATCATAACCTAATAAGTTATAAAATAATCCCAACCAAGCCATCGATAAGTCTTAGTAGGTATCACATAAAAGATTTTAGGTAATATATATAAATGAAGGTACTCGATACCACATTCACACTGGTTTCCAGTCTACCCCATTGTCACAACTCTTGATCCATATCTTTCTAAAATTAATCCTTTCCAAAGTTTCCTAGGATAATGTATCACCACATAAATCTGGTGTATCACATAATCTCATCACATACAAGGATCATTGTGTATCCAATTACCTCATAATCCCATGTCACATTTTAATTTTGTAATAAAGTAGTTTCTAAGTTCCACCATAACCATATGTTAATAATTATACCACAAGTCGTCACATACTATACATTCCATACCAATAAGAATAAAAAATAATATAATATCTATATATAATTGTTTATCAAATAGCCACAAGCCATAAAATTCATCTACACACATATATCATAAAAACAACCACTATGAATACCATCAAATAATACTACCAATAGATGAGAGTATGGAACTAAGAGGTAATAAAAAATCTATTCCTCACTAACCATTATATTTTTTTAAAAACTCAATGATTCCTCTAGGAGTTAGTCTCCCTATCGAAATGGGCTAGGTAGCATATGAAAACATAGAATGTATAAAATATAATATAGTTCAAAACCAGATTATGCACATCAACCTAGTCTAAGGTTCTACTGTAGTTATGGTAACTCTAACACCCATCTGCCACTACCAAAGACAAGATATCATATAAGCATAAATTATTCCAGAATGAATTATATATTTATTTTTCTTAAAAATTTCATATTACATAAAATTATTTAATTATTCCAAAACATTTTTTTAATATTATTTAAATATAATCAGTAATTGAATTCCATGACCCCCCTTCAATAAAAAAACTAAACCCATGGTATGTCAAGATCATCATCATTTGAAAAATTCCATCAAGATAAAACCAAATATGTTAAAACATTTATTATTCAGAAAAATACTACAATTCTAAGGGCTCTATGTATCATATATAGGTATTATAAGATGATATTACTAACTAACCACAACTAGTTGCCTGATGTAGCAGGGAATAGAATATAGTTAAACATGTAACTCAACTATAGAAACATTTAAGCATAGAATTATCAAACCAGAATCCCATTATTTAGAAAAATAATATTCTATTATATCTTTAACCCATTCAATCATTCCTAGTTCCATCCTTGACACTAAAATGCATACCACAAACCAAATTGCAATGAAATTATACATCTGAGTCATCAACTACTTCTAAAAAAATGGGAATCCCAATACATGTATCTTCGACCATCTTCTATAAAATGATCATATCATGCTACATAAAAAGGATCACATATATAGAAAAATCACTATGTGGATAAAAAATAATAGAATTTAGTAACGAATCTAGGACCTAAAACAAGTTATATATCCATTATAAGAAAGTGATCTCACATAGCTCAACACATTTATTTTTATCATACAATTATTTCTTTTAATTTTTGTATTAATGTTATTCATATATCATGGGGTCTGACTATAGTTAACCTATTGCATCATAAATTTAAATATTTATATTTTTATAATTTTCTTATATTTTCAACTTCAAAATGCATAAATCATTAAGGAAGAAGATCCATTAAAACATAACCCATTATATTTTCATCAACAGGAATACAATATTCGTATTAAATTTGATATTCCATTAACACATGAATGAACGTATCTAATTAAACATTCCTAGAGAATCATTTAATTTGCAGCAATTTAAAAAGAATAATTTTTCTATTAAAATATTCAATTGTATTTATTTATATAAAAAAATACTAGTATTACATTAATTATTTATTTTTATCATTTCAACATTTTAGACCATATAATAAACCAAAAGGAAACACTATCTATCAAATCAAGAGAAAAACCGTTATCACGATGAATGAAAACGAATTCTTGATAAAATATACACCATGTTAATTATTTAATAAAAAATAATATTTATTAATGTCAATTCCACCATAAAAAAAGACATTAAGTTAACATTATGATTTCATAAAAAAATTATAGTAGGTGGATAAATGAGTCACTTACCATAAGGCATTGAACAGTCCTCAAATGATAATGAGAAATAAATTTTTATCTATTATCTTCTCAACTAAATGTAATCTGAAATTCTTGAAGGATTTATCACCACAACCGAACAATTAAACATCAAAATAGTTCCCCAGTAATGTAGTAATGAAAGTCTATGTCATGGATAGATAACATAGGAAGAAAATAATTCCAAATTTAAAAGTAGAAGCTGATAAATAGGGAAACACTCGCATATGATAACCATAGATTTAACATTGTATTATTTAAATAATTCACATTTTACATATCTTAATAATTCCTTTAATATATTCTCTATAAGATAGGGTTTGGTAGAATCTAGTTCTATTTTACAAAAAATAGAGTGTGTAATTAGATTTATAGGTGCACAACCAGCTTCATTTTCATGCAGTTGATGTGTAATTCATGTAGTGAATGGTTCATATTTTAAGACTCCAAAAAAATTCATCACCACAATCGAATAAACTAGGAAGAGTAACATCATGAAATTTATGTCCATGAAGTTACATTTTTTAGATAAATTTATTGAATCTAGTCCTCCATCATTTCTTATCATGAGCCAATGATTCATGTCCCGTGAACCACCCTTCATTGGCCATGAATTTCATATCTGGGTCATGAACTACTCTACCTTGTTTTGAGCTATAGATCTCATCATAAAATTTTATTTCACTGATATTTCATCTACTGAACTTCATGGAAACTTATTTAGGAATCCTAAAAGAACTGTAGGATTTGGAAACATAGAAAGGGATTATCTAGAAAGATCAAATCCCTTACATTATATACATTTCAAAAAATTCTATCTCTCTTGTGATTTAAAATGAAACATGAATAATGTTAAAGGAAAAGGAATAATCCTATCAAAACCCCCATGAAACAACTCTCAAAAAGTCTCATCCTCAATGGATCACCACTTCTAAACTCAAAGGAATAATTTTTTAAACTACAAAACACCATCATCCATCACTGAAACACTCTCCCATTTGAGATACATCTAAAAAATGACCAAGGCCAAAAACATCATATAAATTTATAGAAAACCATATCAAGACCATAAAAAGAACAAAAATCATAAAAATTATAAAAAAGAATAGTTAAATATTAAATATATTGTGATACTAACCATGTACTAGTGACTCTCATTCCCATGTACTCTCCCCCAATTCATTATGTCAAACAATGATATAAACCAATGGAATATATTATATTTGGAACACCATTTACTAGAATTATTGGTTATAAATTGTATTTTCCATGATGGATATATCTTCATCAACATCAGTTATTCTATAATTGATGATGTGAGAGTGATTATAAAGATAATGACTAATTTGTGACATATGGAATATGTCATGATTCTATATAATCAATATGGGAATTTAAATATGATTACCATATCACCAACATGATCCAACAACTTGTAAGGCCTAATAAACCGAAGATAAATCTTACCCCCATGACTAAACACTAAATTTCTATGATGAAAATTCAGATTCTGAAACAAATGATCTCTGACATAAACTCGGTAGGTCATCTTTTATGATCAATTTATGAATTCCAATGATAATGAATAACCTTCATACTATAATAAATCAAATTGAGAATCTATTTTATTTTTAGTACTAGTTTTTTCTTGATAATTTCTAACCCTCTAACCCAGATCCCACACAATGGATGTCATCCTTTTTGGAAACACAATATTTCAAATAGTTCAATAAAAAATGTTGAGAGAAATTTTTATTTCTAATATAATGTGGCCAATGATAGTTTCATCATCCATGTACCACCAAAATCTATTAAAAAATTGTGCAATGTTCCCTCAAAATTATAAATGTTCAACTCTATCTAACTCTGATTATGTGGATGAAAAGTACTATTAAGTCACACTTATGATCCAAAACCATGGTGGAGTCATATATACACACTAGTATAAAATATTAGATCGTGATTATTGATGATATTCCTTGATAATCCATGTAGAGTCATAACATATTCTAGATATCACCTCAGTGAAACTTCTACAAAGTTGGATTATCTTATCTTAAATAAGTGAGATTTTTTTTTCAAATGGTCCACTAGAATCCATATGACATCAGAGCCTTATAGAGCATGGGGTAAACTATTGGAAAACTATATTGAAATTTATCACTATTTCCATTATGGTAAATATAATAGTTGGAGTAAACCACTAGGAAAATAGTTCTCATCCTTTAAAATTTGGTAGATTAAATACTGTGAATCAAACTCCACAAATGAATGCTTTATCACTGAAAAAAAATCCACTTAGAGAAAGTTAAATATTCATCAAAAATGATTTAATACAAATTTTTTTGTTTTGGAACACAAGGAGAAGCACCAATCACATAATCATGGAATAAAAATACTCCCCTAGAGAAATAGATAGTGTTGATCATCCATAGAAAAACCATCAGGGCATCACCACACAAAAATCTATCAATATATACCTCCACGTTATAATCCACATGTTGGGACTCCTTGACATGATAAAACAAGTATAAATTCACCTTCATTAGAATTAATCAACCTATGCCAAAAACCTCTACAATGTAAATATTCATGAATAATGTTCATTATATAACTCTCTATGAATTTCCAGTCTCATTAACTACATAACTCTATGAATTCATACAGAAAATATCATCTATAATATTATAATATCACATTTTATATGAAAATTATGATTTTTTTGTCTAAAAAATACCAATCACCAACATTTTCACTGTTTTAGGTCAAAATAGGAGAATAAATAATTCAATATTTTATAATTAATAAAAATAATAAAAATTTGTCAATTATGAGGTAATTTTTCCTTGAAATCTTGGAATAAATTTAGATTCCAACAAAATATAATCATTGGAAAAAGTTATATAATTTGTATGTAACTAATGAGACACATAATTATAAGTTAATATTTAATAAATCAAGAAATATCCTAAGTAAAAAATTGAAGAGTTAGGAAAAACCTCATAATAAAATCCCTCTTTGAGTAAATAAAAAACAAGTGTAATGTCCAGCATCACCAATAGATACTCAAAATCGTCCTAAAACTCATTAGTGAATAAGAAAAGATTGTAATTTAAAATAAATGGTACTAGAGGAGTGGTAATAAAATTTAATTTAATTAAAAAAACTCTTATATTATCCAACAATATCAAGGAAACATTATACCTCTATGATATTTATGGTGGCCTCATAGGATTTTACTACCCCTTCATTTGAAGGATCTATTACTAATCTGAGGTAGAAAAAACATTCCCTACGAAAGAAAACATTATGAGCCATGAAATAATAATTTGATAGAATCATAGATTTATTTCGATGATGAATAACTCCAAAAACAATCCATTGATACAGAATTTGGATTTCTTCATACACAGGGTATACAAGGATGTTGTGAATGACAAGCACCAATAAATGATCAAGGATCTATCTAACCACTATGTTCATCAAACTCATGACTATTCTATGAGTGTTTTTCAAAATAAAAAATATCCTAATGGACTAATAATTTCCATACATATATCATAATGTTTCAATAGGTATATACTCATCCTAAACATTCATATGATGATATCCTAACCGTATAATAATCATTAAGAACCAACTCACCCATTTCATCTATTCGAATAAATCATAAATATAATGAAGAGTTTGGTGGTTCATTAGCAACATATAATTCATGTGGTTGTAATTTAAATAGAGATTTATATGTCCATCATCATTTATTACAAATAAAATCAGTGCACCCTAAGGCGACACACCCAACTAAAGAAATCCTCTCTATAAAAGATCCCTGATATGTACCGATAATTCCAAAAACTCAAAATATGAAATTATATATGGATTCATTGAGAATAAATAAAAATATGGTTATATATATATCCTTTTATAGGTCACTCGGGGAAGGTATAATTCCCTAAATACCATAGGAAATACATTCGGGTACTCATATAGAACACTATATAACATTGTTGGATAAATATCTGATAAACATAACGGCTTCTATATCATTAAGGTAGAAAAATATAGAACACACCTCCAACCCATTGTAGGTTCTCTACAACAGTCAACCATGGAAGAAACTACATCAGCATCATCAAACACAATTGTTCTTTGGAAGTAATCCATAATGGGAACTACTATATATGGTCAGTCCTTGATGAGTATAACTTTGTATTGATGCATCAATCAAAATAAGAAGTATCCCCATAAGAAATGATTCCCCAATAAATTCTCACAATATCTAAAAATATCATATAGATATTTCCATCCACTAAATTGATGTCTCAACTCTTTGTTCACCAAAATACTATCCACAATATTCCCAAAATAATTGACTAGGTAATCACATATGAAGGACTATGATTCTCTAAAATCATTCAATTCATGAACATAGGTAGAAAACTATAAAAGCATACCTCAAACAATGTCTAGATTTCTTGGTGATGAATACACTATAGTAAACTGATAACCCCAATCTAATCCACATCCTATATAGTCATGGTAGTGGCCACCACTATATCCAAATTCATCTCTCTAGGGATAAAGATCTTCATGGGGTTCCCCTCTTCCAACCCTATATCCTCTATGTTGGTGGAAATTTGGAGCACCATATTTTTACTACCTTAGTTGAAACTAACTCAATAGAGGTAATTCAATTTGAAGTCATTACACAGTCTACCAACTTAATTATGTATGGAATACTTACAAATGATGACCTCATCACACACATGAATAAATTTTCATGGTCCCTTCTTAGGGTCTTGAGATCCACCTCCCATGGAGTAACGAGATAATAAATACTAATGCACAACCTCATCTATCTGAAATGCATTTTTCCTAGGAAAATATAATATAAAGAAATCAAAATTATATAGATGGAATCTGAATGACTAACTTAACATGATGATACAATACAAACTGACATCCTTTAAATGACATATTCTCTCTCCATAACCATGATATATGTCAACATCATAAATAGGGTTCCATGAAATTGGATATCTAGATGCACGGACACCATTAAATTATTATCCATATCCTCATAATAAATAATGAGTCCATATAATATCAAATAAGTTCCATTAAATAGATCCCAAACTCCACTATAATTGGACTCTCCAGAGAAAAGGTAATAAGATCATGGTGACGGGCCCCCTTCTCAGTTGAAAAAATGATCACTGCTCAAAAAATATCAAAAATTATCCTGTGCGAGTACTAAATCCTCACAAACCCTGATGACTAAAAATGACCACTACCTCACTACTCAATATATAATCATCTCCAACAATGAAACATGTTGATATGCCAAGTCATGGATCAAACTAAATGATATCACAACATCTTTTAATCTTTCCTTTATCACTAATTCGTAAATGGATCACCTATAATTCTATATACTATGGCCCTGACACATTTAGATTTCTCTCCTATGTGATTTTTCTTCATTGACCTCAACCATACAGTGATATGTGGGAACATCATTTTGATCATCCTCGTTATGATATTGTCTTGTACATCATCCCCGAGCTATACATGATAAAGAAGAAGATGTTTGTAACTATTACACTAGGAAAATGGAATATTAAGGATTAATGAATTAATTTTTTATTCAACATTAAAACTATTACCTAGGTCAACCATTTTAAGAACATGAAAGAAGAATAGTGATGCACGATACCTTTATAAGTCTCTACCCCACAACTAAAATCCCTTCTCTTAGTAGGATCAGTGAACTTAATGGTGTATACAAAAAATCATAGGGGAACATAAATACCTTATTCATAGTTATCCTCCCATTTTTACATCATAAAAAAACTCAACATATAGTTTTGTCCAATTAACCCATGCAGTCCTCATTTTATGGAACATATAATCTCCACCATATCTCCTAATGAAATATTTTTATACCAAGTTAGTCTTCCAATACCAGTGAGGATGTAATATCTGTAATGATGCTAGAATACCACATCTAATTATTCCTTGTATAGAAACAAGAACCAAGAATATATCATACATATATATGGGTTAAATTACATCTAAGAATAATCAAACAAAAGATATTATAGTAACATCCAAAAACAAAATCTCATGATTAAAACCCATGTATATTAATATAATTAAAAAAAATTAAACAATATTAAAAATTGTGTGTACTAGATTGTATCCACTTAGGTGACCATAAAGTCAAAAAAAACGCTTGAATAACCCCCATAGGATAGTAATGTCTAACCTGATCCCCAACCATGTCATGTGAAATCAATTTTTTTATAAAGATATATGTTGAGAATAACTTGTATACTTAGTAGGATCCTCCCAAAAGTACCCATTAAAATTATAATGTTATCATACTAAATCCTTGTCAATATAAAGTGAAACTAACTCTCTACCTATTAAGGAATACTATATTCCTATCCTTATATTTGACATTTATAACCATCTATATAATATAATATATTGTTCAATAAAAAATGAATGAAGTTACCCAGCTATCAGTACCCTAATGTGACTTGTTTGAAGATATATATCTCCTTATGTAATCCTATCGAAAGAAAACGATTATAAAAAAACACCTCATGAATCTCATGACTCACATATTCTAATCATAGGTCAGCATCCCACTTTATTTTTTTCATGTCATCATCCCAAGCCAAATATTCCTATTGAAATAGATTATTATCTATGAGCCACCATAATGCGTATTTGAGGTAATATACCTCAATAAATCACTACACCCACTTGAAATTCCTATAATAATCAATATGATAAATTTTTGGAGATACATATGTATGAAATTAACATAAGACATTACATACCTCCAATGAAATTATGGTGAAGGTAACTACCATGAATTCCATCATATAATACTAAATCACTAAGAGAGTGGATAATGTTGTGTAGTCATCCATCCATTCCTCACAAACATTGATATTAGGGAAAACAGACTCCAAAGGACCACTGGGTGTCTTTCACCCTTCTAACATGGGCGGAGTTTCATATATAAATAAAGAAAATGTATGATATAATATAACATAAATACATATTATTTTAATAATACTATTATTAATATCAATGTTATCTATCATCAAATTGACACTCGACTACCATAACTATGGACTAGATATACTATAAGAATATAAAAATTAAAATTTATTCTTTTCATTAATTATTCTAACATAAGTTGATACATTAAATTAATCATTAAAATTCCTTTATCATTTTATTAACAACATAAAACTATAACTTACATTCCCTCCATGAATATAAAACGGGTCCCCTTTTTTGGTAATAATATCATGATTTGAAAAATTCAATAAATAACCAACCCCATGTGTTATAAAATTTGTTATTCATTGACATCCCATGATTAATAATACTCTAGGAATCATACTATGCTACAATAAAAAAATTTTAAACCATGAACATCTGATATCATGAACCAGTGATGAATGGAATTAGGGTAAATAAGTAATCTGGCCATTTGAAATTTAATGAATAAAATAACCACACCAAATTCCTAGATTTTTCTAGAAAATAGGAAATCCTAACTTTTACCCATTCACTCAGTCTCACTATTATCCTTTAAAACACTATGCATATCACCATATATATCACTTTGTATATCATCGTGCATCCCACCATCTCAGAGTTAAACTACTACAAAAACATTAGAATCCCATCCAATATCTCAATGACCATAATATATCATAGTCCCTAAATATTTAAAATAGAAAACCTCACATCCAGAATAAAAAAAATGAATCAGGAAATAATTTCAGTAGGGAATCATGGAAGTAAAATAGGGAAATCATGATTTATTAGAAAATAGGCTCACTTGACCCTCAAAATATATCTTTATCAAACAACTAGTTTATTAATATCTTTGATTTAATGTTCCATTTACAATTTTTTACCACTGGTAGGCAATTCTATCATGTATTTTTATGTATGATTCTATGTATAACTTATCGTTTCATAAAACTTTAAGTTATGCAATTCAACTCAAACATTATTTTTTATTATTTCATTAACATGTATAATGTATTAACATTATTTGGAAGGTTCCATTAATATGTTAAGTAATATTAATGATTATACATTAATCAAGCATTATTGTATTCGATAAAAAATTAGTTGAAGAGTTTTTCAATTCTAACATGATTCATTATTTCCTTTGATAAAAAACATTACGGAATTTATGTTCATTAACCATTTTCATCATAAAATTTTTTTAAACAAAATAATAATCATAGATAGCACATTTTCTATAATTTAAAAAGGAAAACCATTATCATGGTGAAAGAACATGGGATCATGGTAACCATAATACATGTTCATTCAATAGTCATGTAAAAATTTTCATAACTTTAATTACATAATTTATGAGAGATAATATTCATGTTAATATTGTGACTCCACCAAAAAATTATAATAGGAGAAGAATAGAATTCCAAACCACAAGGATTTACACAATTTTAAAATGCTTATGGAAAATAACATAGATCTCTTATCTCTCATACTGTAAGAAATCAACATTCCAATCTTGAAATTATTCCAAAACTGAACCAAAAACATAAAAAAATCTCTAAAAATATATTTATATCATCCATCATAACAAATATCGTTAACATGATATTAATAAAATGTGAAATTGAAAATAGACCCAATAGAAATAGAGAAAATAATACAATAGATCACCAAAGTCCAAACATGGGAAGAGGTGTGTCAATACCTATAAAAAATTATTCAAACCACCCTAATAGTGCTTCTCTGATCACCTAGGGTTCAGAATATGTCAACTGTATTTCATAAAATAATGAATGTGACTATATTTATAAGAAAAAAACAAAATGTAGATTCATAGTGTGAATGTGTAATTAACATCATAAACATTTTATGTTTAAATACACAATGAGAAATGATTTTCCCAGATCCAAAAAATTGTATTAATTAATGTCACATATTTTATATTCATAAGATGATATTTTGGGGAATGTTTATTTAATCCATCCCTCCACCATTTCACATAGTGAACCCATGATTCTTAACTATAATTCCACCCTATAACACACACTCCTTGTATAATTAGTTTCTTAAGTGGGTTTTCAACTTCCCTATCGTGTTTTTTAATATTGATGACATCATAAAATTATCCTACAATTATATTTTTTCTCATAAACTCCAGTAATCATTCTCTTTTCATTCACCAAGAATTTTAGGATCCAGAAACATGCATAGGGATCTGATAAAAGGAAATGTCCCATTATAATTTGAATCATCTTAATAAATTATTTTAAAAAAACATAATAATGATTATAGATATATAATTTCTAGATCTGTTGTGTCTAGAATTGTAATTATAAATTCATGGAATTTTTTTTTACATTTTATTAAATTAATTTTAATAGTAATCTATTATATTTTTTTCAAATCACTACGTGATATAAACTAGTGTCCATCTAGGAAATATGAACTAAATCATTTTTATAGAAATAATATTTTTATTTTATTTGATTCTCCCTATGATAAAAAATAAATATTATTTAATGTATTTTTATAAGAAAATATAATCAATATCAACATATTTTCAAAAGTAAACCCAGTTTATTTTTAAATGGATGTTATGCGAAATAAAGAATTAATTATGATTACTCATTTTCACTACTTACAGTATTGATTGTTATTATAATTTTATTATTTAATATTTCTGATATTTAATTATTCTATATAAAATTGATCTAAAAATCATATTTAAAGATTATTTAAAATTATAATATATTTACTTAAAATAACCCATATATTTTATCTTGAAATTTAATATATAAATATTTTGAAACTATTTAAATTTCCATAAAAAATAAAAAATCTCTTAAATCATTTTTAAAAACAATACATCAATTTCATATAAAATTGTTTGATGAAATGGAATAAAGGGACTAAAATTTTCATTAATAAATTTCAAATGTATATTTTTAATATCCAAATATATGATGATGAAATTAGTTATGGATATTCATGTGCAATTAGTTATATAGAATTTTTTATATTTAGGTAAATATATATTTTATATGAGTCTTTTTGGAGAATTGAAATTCATTTAAAGACATTCAACATGTTTATAGAATGGTGTAATTTTTCTTAATTAAACAAAATATGATAAAGAATTGGTTCAAATATATGAACACATTTTGTAAACAACCTCAAATACTCACACATGTTGTACTTATAATTTTCATGTATATATTTTTGGAATATTTAATTATGATATCTTTTTTATCATATTGATTTGTATTTTATAATACATAACTTCTTCCTGGATTGATATAAGTTTTATTGTATTGATATGTTTTTTTTTTCATTCAAAAAATAAATAAAATCAATTCAATAGTATTGAAATAGTAATTAAATATGTTAATTGTTCTATAAATAATATATTATTTACTCATGGTATATTATATTTTTAAACACATAGGAGATGAAAACTCCGAAATCGGTTTTGACTCATTTATAACCTAGGCAGTGGTGATGGCCTCCATCCATGTCCCTATCCCATTACAGGGTGAGGGACTCCCTTATCATTATTCCATTATTCTATTCCCCAACCCAGATTCCATCCATCTCTTACCTTGATTTTCATTAAGATGTAATGTCTATAATCTTCATTGTGAAAATTCATAGCTTTCAATCTCGACCTAAGAGTTTACTAAAGCCACAAATATATTGAATTTGACCTTGGTGGATCATTACTCATCATGGAGGCCATTGATTGATACCTTTAACGACTTCACTTTTTAGGGACTTCTAGAGTGGGAAATTGTGGGCCTTTTCGAGAAGCAGTACATCATTGGCCACTTCTCATCTATGGAAGATTTTATCACTGAATAGAGAAAGACTCTGAGATCCAGAAATAGTCGTCAATTATTTATACAAATATGGATCTATGGACTTCACATGAATTAGAATGCTCTGACATCTGCTTTGTGGGTAAGGTTTCCCAACCTCCTGCATTCTTTTGAAAACCCTTAATTAATTCATATGTTATGAAATTTGTTTGATTGATATCTACATTATGAATAAAGGAAAAAATATTGTATGTGACCTAATATTCCCACATGTTTGTGTTGAAATTGTTTCTATAAAACCCATTATCCAGTGGGTGTGGATTTTGGTGGGGGAGGAATTTATCCATAACTAGTCAGTCTTGTTTGAGCCCTGGTTGAATTTCTATATCTCTTGCCACCATTTTTGAATTTTATATTCATTATGACTGTAAGGATTAAAATCCGAATAAAAGGGATATGATGAATGTCACTAATTCTGTTGACCCTCCCCAGTTTATCGAATTAATCTCCAATACCGATACCCCATATAAGTGCTTGAGTTTCGTGTATGGAACACCAAAGGTGACAGTCATCTTTTCAATACTGAATCGAGATTTAGGCATCTCTTTTTCGTTATCACCAGTCCATAGATCTCTTATATAGCCCCCTATAAGGGATTAGACTTCCATTATGGAAAATATGAATGTTAGGGGTGTGGGTAGAAGGATTGTTTCCAGCCAACAATATTTGTTGCAGGTTCTTTCTTATTTTATTATTTACCCTCAATTATTTACGTCTCCTACTCAGCATGTTCTACAACCTTCTCAATAACTTATGAATAGTTTCAATTCATTGTATAGGGATGGAAAGGGAAATTTTTACCTTGATGCATGGAAAAAAATTATTCAAAAATAGAAAAGGAATAAAATAGGATTATGGTCTCTTAAGGATTCTAAACTGAGTGGAACAAAAACAGACACACAACCCTGGTTGGATTATGTGCAGGATAATCATGGGTCTATGAGTGGTGGGTGTATCTCTAGGAAAGGTAAGAGAGGTATCCTTATTTATAGTAATATCCCTATTATTTAAGGAAATATACCAAATCTTCATAAGGAATACTCCAACATAACAAAAATAGTTACTTTAAGATCTGTAGTCAATGAAAAGGACACCATGATGGAAACAAGAACATCTGAATCCCTATAGGATGTCACAATGGTTAACCTAGGGGAATATTCATTGCTTAATGTTGTGGATTTTTTTCCCCATGGTGTGCTTAAAATCCTCTTTAGAGATAAACAATATTCATACTATTGGATTGGAGGTGTGGGAGAGTGAACCTTTTCATTCCATGGAAGGAGTGGAGGTATCTTCTAGCAGGAATGGTAATTCTCTCTTGGTTTTCATGGTTCTCCTGTAGTAGGATGCAGAGGCTATGGTTAAGTAACTATCATTAGAGTTTCTTATACAATCTAAGGAAGAGATGTTGGAGTGTTTTTTAATCATTCATGCTTTTGATGATGATGTCAAAAGGATGAATATGATACTAATTCACATTAACACTTGAAAGAATCAAACCGAGTGGATTGACAAGAAACATTTAATCATGACCATGGTCTTCAAAAAGAAAAAGATATTTTTTGAGGAGTTCTTGCAAGTGTGAGATAAGTGGGCCACTCAATTTGAATCTATTTTCATTGAAGACTCTAAAATAAATTTATCAACGTTTTGCAGGAAATTGTTTAAATCGGATAAGTCTAATATGTTGAAGTTGGTTTTTAATAATTTTTATTTTTAATATAGTTTTTGATGGTTTGTTTGAATTATACGATTTCACACTTTTTCCATAAATGTGTATTTTAATAAAAATATATACATTTGGTGTCAGGTACATTATATTTGAATTTATGAATATACTATAATTCTTATTTTGGTAAATGTAAACCTGACATAAACCGTACTGGTGGGATTATTCTCTTTTTTATCCGAAGATTATATTTATTGAGTTCAAAGAAGCAATGATTGGTTTATTTTTCAAGAGTTGAGTTAAGTAATTTTTCTATAACGAGGTTATTCACAATATTTTATTTTTAATAAAACATTATCTCTTTTTGAGATTTATTTTAATAGGTTTCCTATTTTTTGAAAGTCATCGGTTATTTATAATTTTATGAACTGAATAAAACACTCTACAGATAATAAAACTAATATTTTATATTTTTTAAATTGTGATCATGTACAAAAATATTGTAACGTGTTTGGAATATGTCTCTAAAAAGGAAAAATTAAATAATATAATTACTAATCATTTTGATATGACTATGATTGAAATAATAATATTTAAACATAGGATGAATTAAATATGATTAATGTATCTAATATTCATGTGGCATGGAATTATTATAATTATTTATATATCATTGTTGATTATTATGTAGAATATGTTTATTCTTTTATAAATGAGGTGTTATAAAAACTATTATACCTATAAAATCATATGAAAATTGAAATTTTAGTGTTATTATCATTGCATTCACGATTATATAATCATGAATAGGTTGCAAATATTTTCATTATAATGCTTTATTTTAAATAGAGCAGTAATTGCTTAAATCTATTCATTTTATCTTATTTAGTTTTATTTAATATTATAATGTTATATATACATTAAATATTCAATTAAATTATATTTTGAAGGATAAAATTTTATTTCAGAAACAATTTTTAAATTTTATCATGTTTTTTGGTGATTTTAGGCATATATTTTTTATTAAATAGTGAAATATACTTTTCATTTTAGCAATTAAATTAAAATGAGATGATCGTACCATCAAGAGAAATTATACATTTTAACTTTTTTAAATGATTTTTTTTCAGTTCCAAAGATAGTGTATTTATAACAACCTCAAACTCCTAAACAACGTTATAGTGTTATAAATATAACATTTACCATTTTTGGTTTTATACAAATAAAATTGACTAAATATTTACTATCCAAAATATAACAACATCAAAAAGAAAATTTATATCGCCCATGCGAGAAAGGTACTTTTAGGTTTCACGTGTTAAATTATTTCAAAAAACTCTTACATAAAAATACCCAAGTCTTTAACAAATAATTTTTCACCAATACCTATATTTTTTATTCAATGTTAATTCTTCACCATCACCTATATGAATCCTTTATTGACATATCTTAAGTAATTCCATTGATTTTAATCTGATGAAACAACATCAGAAGAAGGGTGAATGAAAACTCTTAGTAAGGGTAAACATTGGCATTAACAATTAAATATAACTAATTTTATAAAGATGAACATAACGGTATGTGAATATATTAAAATTTAATGAAAAAATCACAAGATAAATCATACTCATAAAATACTAGGTCATTTAACATGTTAAATAGAATACAACATTAATAATATAAATATTAATATGAATCAATCATAACATGCAATGTGATGTATATATTGATCTATGTAGACATTCATAACTCATAGATAAGATAGATAACACATTTTTATATATTATAAAAACAAAAATTAATAATTGAATTACAAAAAATTAGATAATAAAAATATCTATTAGGAGTATAATATAACATGTAACATTCAAATATCTTTGAAGTATCTACAAAATCAAAAAACATTATCATTTAACCTAAGGATTTATAGTCTTATAATAGACACACTTATCCATATTTTCTAATGTTTCCATATATCTATGTTTTATAATGAAACAAAACATCCATGGTTTATAATAGAACAAACCATAAATCTTCTATAAGATTTCCATCTAGCATATAATTTACATAAAAATTAGAATCATGAATTGTTTTACTAAAACCTTAGAAAACAATCAAAAATACATTTATGTATTCTAAATATATATAAAATAAAAATGGTTGGTGATAAAATATTTAGAATCATCATAATTAATCAATATAGGTAGTAAGTAAAATATCATTGCAACATATACCCATAAGATAATAGGTACAAAAACTATATTCCCATAGATGAAAATTAATTTTAAAATGGAATTTAATATATTTCATTGAAAATAAAGAGAATATTCTCTTAATTTGATATTATTTTAAAAGATTCTCCAAAAATTTAAAAATATGTTCTCTATGAAAATATACATAGAATTTTTTAACAGAAACCTCATCAAAAATAATATTTTATGATGGTGTTAAAAGACATTCATTTGGAAAATTATAAAACAATGATCGCATTCACAGTTATGGTAAAAACCCAAAGTACCCTATTTTGGAAAAAGGAAAAAAATACTTTGAGACTTATAAATGTACGGAACCCAAACTCTCAAATCTAGTGTGAAAATCATTAACATTAATTGGGAGAAATAAGCATATTAATATGTGATATAACTATAGAATTAGTTTATAATATGTGATCCATTTAATAGAATACAAGAGTATATCAGATTCAATAAAAAATTTGGTTTAAAAATCATTTGAATGATCAAGTGCATGATATTGATTATAATGTATTCCTATTAATATCTCACTATAATATTGTGATGAGATTTTAAAATAAGGGATAAAAAACTTCTAGTTATATAGATATTTTTTATTTTACTGACGATATCAGGATCATATCTTATCTTTTATGATTCAACTAAATCTCTCTTAATTTCATCAAATGTTAATTGTATCTCTCCTAGGGAGGTATTTATGGAATCCTTTACATGTACTAAACACATAGGATTTACCACAATAGAATTATATTAATTATGAAGGGAAACCTGAAGAGATATTGGATTGTTGAGTGAAATTGCAACGAAGCATTACCACTCACATGATCAATTTCTTTTGGTTAAACTACTAATTTGTGGATCTTACATGAGAATATGAGGATGGGATAAGGTAGAAATATCATCTTCTATTTTTTAGTGTGACCAATTTCAATGGAAAAAAAATCTTAAGAATGTGACACCCTTATAATTTTTTTGAAATATTTATATTTTCAAATATATATATCCTTGATAGCTTGTGTTACACATAACACTAAGATTAAACAAACAATGATATACTATAGATATATTATTAACTAAAATTAAAATTATCTAATAGTTGTTTTAAAGGATGATTTTAATAGGAATAAATAAATTATTAAAAACATATGGTTATATATTTATAAATTAATTCATTACTTTTCAATTAATTAGAAATGAAAATAAAATGAATTTTAAAATAATGGAGATGTATTTTTGGAAAACATTTTCTTTGTATTGAATTCATATTTCACTATATAAATTAAGTTAATCACAATTCATGAATTATGTTAATGTAATTTATATATAATTTTCTATATAATAAATTCTAAAAAAACAATAAAAAAATCCAATGCAAAGCATAAAATTAAATATATGTTTATTATGAAAAATGTATTTTAAATAAAAAATATTCTTTTAAGATTTTAAGTGTATAAATTAAAAATAATTTAATCAATTTATAGTTATTAAATTAGACACAATGACAAAGTATTTTGAATCTAGAGGTTTAAATTTTTAAAATAAACTCGTTTCAGTTTTTGTCAATGTGAATAGTAAACATGGTAAAATTTATCACCTCATTAAAGGATAAATTTGGTTAATATAAAAATTAAATAAATTATAAGGCTTAATGCTTCATCATAATTATTATTTGATGATGGTAATTCTACCCTTTTTACCTTAGGATATAATTTTATATGTTTGATTGACACATTTCTATGAAAATGAATTAAATATAATTTAAATCAATAACATATACAAAATGTGTATCTCTTACTTATCAAAATCATTTATCCGATCACATAGGGAAAATAACTTTCAATGAAAAAATATTCATATTAATGGTTTCCATAATAAAATTATATTCATTTTAACATGCCAATTTAAGGTAACTAACTCTTTATTTATGTATTTTTTTTTTATATAATGTTATTGATTAATGTTTTTGGAGGTTTGGAGGATCATTGACGTGTTTTTGGAGATTTTATAGAGGTTTATTATTTGAGAATGGTTAGTAGAAACTATGAAACACCTTCCTGTAAAACATAAAACTAAAATAGTTGTAACTGGTTGGTGAATGGTTAGCCCCGTGGTTTCTCCAAGTCATGCTTCCACTTAGGAGAAACTATTCTATGTTAGGTTATAGGATTTATCATTGTTGGTGAATGATTTTTCAAACCCTACAATCCAACCGTGGGAGGTTGGTTTAGAAGTCGTGTGTAGTGTATGGTTAGAACACTTGTTGGATAACTTTGTTCCCTAACAATACACTTTTAAACATTCGGTTAATGTTTTGGGGTTCTCACTCGGTTTAGCCTCAAAACCTCTCATGTTTCGCCAAAATAGGTCATAACCCAAAATCTATATCATCTCTAGGATATTGAGACAATCCCATTATATCCAAGGGTGATCCATACGAGAATCAAAGTTAATTAGAGGGCTATATTACTTTGTAGGTGACCCTTCTTGGTTATTTTATATTTATTTATTATTCTTCCCTCTATTAGAATCATAGATCTAATCCGTTAGGGATATATTTATGGTGTCTAATGCTAATAATTATGATATATGGTTTTTTTATTTTAGTGAACAGAATATAACGATGATTTGTGGATTTTGATGCCAGGTTTTGCAGTTTTTTTCCATTATTTTGTTTATTTCTAATGTTAGCGAGGTAGTTAGATTTACTCTTGACTATACATGATTATATAATGAAAGATTGATTTCAAATTTAATGAATTTATTGAATTAAATTGTGAAATTGATGAGTGATTTTTATGGAAAACATCTTTAATCAAGGATTTTGGACTTTTAGAAATTGTGTTTTTTTTATGTAATCTTTTTTTGGTTCTTGATTTTAAAAATAAAACTTTTAAAATTATTTTTTGGTTCGGATGCATTAAAATTTTTTATATATATTTTTTGAATTTTAAAAAATATGAAATGATTTGTAATGGGTTATCGATTACATGGTTGGGGTGGGATCAATTTCATTAATGAAATACTATGGAAGGGGTTTGTTCCATTATGGAACCTAGTAATGGTTACCTTGTCTTTACCAGGTAGGTCGATGAGAGATATCTCATGGGTATGAAACTATCACCTAAACATGAATGCGTGGTTGTGTGGATATGTGGAACCATATATTATGTATTCCAAATGTATTTTATAAATGGGCCTAATGAAATGTTCTATTTCCTTCAATGGAAAGTTTTTTGGTTTGGAAAACTATTTTATGTTTTAATATAAACACATTTAAATTGGTTTTAAAATATTTTATATAAAAAATCTAACTTGTTCTATCCTAGTGTCATGATTTGGGATGTAATTCGGGAAAACCTGTTATGTTTTATACTCCCACTATTTATTGGAATTTTTGTGTGTTTTTTGATTTTCCATATTGATATAAAGGTAAAGGAAATATACCTCATTTCAATAGGGATGCATCGTCATACCATGTGCAGGTCTTGTTGAGTAGGATCTTCTAGTAGGATGGGAGTATTAGAGTTGATGACTTTTTTATCTGAGTTTTTTTGGACTATTTTTCTACTTTTTACTATGAAATGGTTTGGTTTATTTTTTTTCTCTTGGAGTTTTATTAAATTTCTCTCATTCATCAAATATTGGTTGTCTGGTTATTATTATCATGGTATGTGTGAATAATATTTATAAGTGAAAATATCCACCTAATTGTTTATAAATCGGTCAAAATTTATTTTCATCCTTTGATGACATGGGTACATCCATTAAGTAAATAAACACCCACCTCATCAATCAAAGAAAACTGGAATGGGGTGGGATATTAAAAATTGTGTCGTTTTTTTGGTCATGGATTTGAAAATCATATTGGATTAGTCATTGTGTTGGATGGTTAGTCATAAGAAGGATCATCAGAACCTGAAATGTATAGAATAATGTTTATTAGTCAACCTATATATGTTAAAAATCATGTTACAAAGGAGTTTGGGTATATGAGTGTTTTAAGACACATCTTGGTTTTATAACCTCATTTTCAAGGGTTTAAATGATGAGAAGGTCAATAAATTCATTTATAGAAAGGACATCCCACTTGGATTTTATAATTCATTCTAAGTAATGACTTCCAATTTAGTGAAAAATTTGATTTTTGGAAATAATTAAAAATATTTCTATTTTATAAATGCATGGTGGATATTAAGAAAATAGTTGGAAAATATATTGTTACATTTTTAAACCCTTTATTTGACATGTACTATGTGGTAAATTTTGATTTTCTATGACATAATTTTATAGATAGTGATACTAAATAATGTGTGATTTATTTATAGATAATGTCCCAAGGTAGGTCTCAAAATAATGAAATAGAAGATGATTTTGAGAAATTGGAAGCATCATAAGCATAAGTTTACCAAGATTTGGAACAAATTATTGTCCAAGATTTATATGATATGGATAGAGTAAATATAAGGGATGAAACAAGGAATGTGGATCATTCTGTTCATTTCTAAAAGCAAAATCCACCCATCATTCAGTGTGATTCAGAACTACGAAAAGAATAAGGGTTCGTGAATATGATGCGTTAAATATTTGATTTTCTAGCCACACCATCTGAGATGAATGTGAATTTGGAAACATACATGCAAGATGATCTATCACGCTAGTGGGGATATTTAGTATATCAAGCCCAATTAGCACAAGGAAAATCATGGGAGGATTTTGAAGAATTTTTAAACAAAAAATATATATCCTCACACTTTCATAATATCTAATACAATGCAATTTTTGAGGTTAAATATGGAAATATCTATTAAATAGAGTATTCAATTAACATTAAGAATTTAGTGTTCTATGAACTCAAATATTCTTCAAGTGAATCAATGAAGGAAATCATTTTTTATTCTAGGTTGGGGATTTATATTTTCTAAAATAATGTTTTACTATGTATAAAGGATTATACAGAGTTTTTCAATAGAGGTATTGTGGCCAAAAGAGTCATCTTAGGAAATGTGGGTAGAGGATGATTACTAATACGTATGGGAACTAGTGTACACTCTAAAGCTATGAATAAACAGAAGGAAGATACCTATTTCTATGGTACAGGTAGGACCCAAAAGAAGACATCAGGATCAATGATCCTTCCTCTTAAACAAAAGTGTAATATTGGATGCTTTTACTATGGTTTTTATGATTACAAGATGTTATATTCTATGAAACCACCTAGAGAGTTTCATGATTAAAACCACAGTTTACATCTTTAGTTCTATTTTTGTAGTGATCTTAGGTCAGGTGTTAGGGACACATATCATAGTACACAATAGTTGAATGCTTCAATGTGATGATTGAAGAAGAGTAATTCTCTTCAGTAGAATGGACCAAGCCATGGTGATTTGAGAAATACCATTACTCATTAAATAGTTTCATATCAAAATGGTAATAAAGTTCAAAGCGTAGAATATAATCAATTGTATGGAGATGATTAAAACATTTGCAATGATTAATCATCACCTTTTATGGTGATTGGTATGAGTATTTTTAATTTTACCCTTATGCATTCATTTTTTATTTGTTCATCCCATTTGTTTATTACTTCTCATATTTTAGATCTTCTATGTTATCATGTTTATATTATTCCATATAATTTGAAACATGAAATTCCTATAGGATAAATAAAATATTGGACTATTATTTTTTGATAATATTCTCTATCTATTTATGGGAATTAATTTATTTTTATTTTATGTGGGTATGAGATGGATTTTTGTTGTATAACATTCGATATGGATTGGTTAAATTTTTTCAAAGCTCACATTGAATCTTATACCAGATTGGAATGTTTCAAAATTAACGATGGATTTGAGCATCTCATTTGATAGCATATAAATTAAATTGAAATAGAAATAGTATGGTTGGAACCAGTGGTTGGAAAATTCTCATATTAGTTGTTGGATTTGACCTTATCATCGGTGGGTTATATCAAAACTAAGGGATTTAAAAAATAGATCAATTTATTAATGTTTTTTCGATAATTTATCTGGGATTATACCCACAATAAAAGTATAGTTTATTGTTGATCTCTTACCTGGTATGAGTATATATCAATTTTACAATATTGGTTTGTACCAAAAAAATTAAGGGAACTGTAATTCAATATGGAAGTTCTAGAAAGTATAGGGTTCACTCATCCAAATATACCCCTATGGGAAGAACCAATTTTATTTTCTGAAAAAGGAAGATAGATCTCTTTGGCTATGTGTGGATTATCCCATGATTAACTAGGCTATGATAAAGAATAATTGTCATATTACAGTCTTAAAATGTCTATTTAATCAATTTATGGGATCCCAGTGGTTCTCTACAATTTACTTTTGTTTGGGATATCAAAAATTATGGTTTTAGAAGGACGATATCTCGAATAATGATTTTTGAAATGTATACATCCATTATGAGTATGTAGTTATTCCATTTGGTGTTATGAATTAACAGGAATTTATTATGGAATTGAAAAATCAAATATTTCGAAGGTATCTAGATTTTTTTTTGGTTGTGTTTCTGGATGACATATTGGTGTACTCCCAAAAAAATTATGAGCATGAGAAGAAAATGGGGACAATGTTAGGTATCTTGCGTGATCATTGCATATATTCTAAATATTAAGAGGGTTATTTTTTGATATAAGATGTATGTTTCCTTATGTTTTTTATCTCTGAATAATAGTTTCTATGAATCTAGTGATGATAGAGTTTGTTATGTCTTGGAAACCACCAAATAGTACCATTGAGTTACATCGTTTTTTTGAACTATCTAGTTATTATTGATATTATTTCTATGATGTTTCCTGACTATTTTATGCAATGAATTCCTTGAAAAGGAATAATTTTCCATTAAAATGGAATAATAAATGCAAAAAATTTATCTCAATTGCTTATATTATTCCTCACATTAGCATCGATTTTGATATTTTCATAATCCAGAAAAGGCTAGGTCGTGATTTATGATTCTTTGGGATCTTAGTAGGGGTTTGTTTGCATACAAGGTGATCATGTTGTTTATTATATCTCATGATATTTCTGGTTTCATGAGAATAAATAACCAATGCATGATTTTACTTAGCTACCATATTCAATTATTTAAATACATGGAATTATTACCTCTTTGATGAAACATTTATTGTTTTTCCAAATTATAATATCCTTAATCACATTTTATCAAAATTAGATTTTTTTAGACAAATAATATGTATTCGGTATATTCAAATGTTCTACATCAACTGGATGTATAAACTATTTAATTTAAATTATATGGAATTTTCAATTATCAAAAATTGATATAGTTGGTTGGTGAAATATTCATCAGATCAATAGTGGAAGAAGTCAGTTACAACTTACAGGAACATTATTTTTTATTACCAAGGTAGAGTTATAATATTCTTTTTGGTTTTGTTTCATCATAATTGGGTTAAAAATGCTAAATGGGCATAGACATATGATTCTTAATTTTTTGTTATGAGGTAAAAACAAATTTATGGGGAGACCGTTGTGGTATAGAACTTTAGTAGAATTCCAATGTTGTGGTTTCATGGTTGGATGGTTGTACCTATGTATTGTGAAGAAAAACTCCTTTATATTTACCCAAATTCAAGATAGGATATTAATCCTAGAATACATAATATTTATAAATAACTTAAAAGATCAAATTGGGGGGAATGAAAAAAAATATTGATTGAGTTTGTTTTGATATGCCTTACCTGTCAGTAGGTAATAGATGCACACAAATGATCATCGATCATGTTATAGTCTTTACCAATTCTAGTTTGGATGTGGGAGTAGATAGCAATGGATTTTTTTGAAATGACCACCATGTTTATTTCAGATTCATGGTTATATATGGGGTATAGAGGATTGGATCACAACATTGTCACATTTCATCCATATTCAAAAATCAAATACAGTTGATGACATATCTGAAATATTTATCCTAGATGTTCGAAAAATTCATGGAATACAAGTTTCCATTATTTATATTGAGACACCATGTTCACATCTTGATCTGGGAAATCCTAATAGTGTTCTATTAGGACAAAGTTGACAATGAGAACAATTTATCAACCTCAAACTGATGGAAAATCTAAGCGGTAAATCCAAATTTTGGAGTACATTATTAGGGAATGTGTAATTGATTTTCATGGCTAATAAGAGGAGAACATAGCATTGGTTGGGTTATCATATAATATTTTTATCAATAATTTTGAACAATTGTATGCGTGTCCATTACGTTCTCTCTCTATTGGTTGGTAATAGGAGAGACATCCACAGTTGGACCAAGCATTGGGAATGAGATAACTAAGAAAATTAATTTGATTAGGAATATCTTGGAAATATAAAAGAGTAATCAGAAATAATATGTGGATCATCATCAATGACCATTGTCATTAATGTAGAGTTATCATTTTTGTCTTGATAATCTATCCAAGAATAGGTCATTTTCATTTTGGGAATATGGGAAAATTTTCTCCATGATACATAGTCTAATATTAGACATATGAATGGGTTGGAAAGGAGGAATATCTGTTTGATTTTCCAATTTGAGACACATGAAAGTGTTATATGTATCTCAATTGAATAAGTATAAAACTAATTTTGACCACATGATTTAATGGGATCATCTTGACCAAAATCCAAATCCAATATTTGTTTATATTCCACTTTGTATTGTGGATTGGAAAGAGAATATTCTTCAGGGAAAAAAACATTGGTGTTATTTAGGTTCCTTGGAAATATGGTGGGATTTAGGAATAATTGTTGTAGTATGATAAGGAAATGGTGGAGTAGTGGCCTAAACATTTTTTGCGCAATGATAGTTATCTACTTTCTGATAATGGAAAGGTAAATGGATGATAGAATGTAGAAACCCCATTTTCACATACATGACCCCTTATTTATGCATTTTAAGTATATAAAGTTATTGGTTTAGGTTTTAGGAGGATCATAGAACCTTTTTAATGTTTTGCAGGGCTTTTATGGTGGTGCATGTTTTGTGAATGGTTTTTATAAACCTATAAAGGCATTTTATGAAACTATACGATAGAAACAGTGGGCCCTGGGTAGGTGCATGGTTAAATTCATAATTTTTTCAAACCAATCTCTCTCCTAAGAAAACATTTGAAATTTGGGGAAAGTGGGGTTTCTCATGGTTGGTGAATCATTTTTCAAACTGATTTATGTGTGTTTTGGAGGTAGTGGTTAGTGAATGGTTGGTTCATGGTTTTTCTAACTATGCTCCCTAACTATCCACAATTTAAATTTTGGTTTTGATTTTTCTTATATTTCTTAGTTTAGCATATAAACCTCATATTTTACCCCTAAATTAGTAATATCCTAAATTTCATTCATCATTAGGATGCGTAGACCATTCCCTTCTATCCGGTAGAAATATGTTCGATAATTTATCAGTTGTGGTGGCCCAATTTCCTTGTAATTTTTCACAACCCGTCCCCCAGGTCCCATTCCATGACTACCCTAAGCCCGCCTTCTATAGGACCCCAGGACACCCTAAGAGGGGAGGGGTGAATCACAGTGTTGACTTTTTCTTTTAAACTGACAGATCTTGTTCCCACTTTGGTAGAAACTAGTTTAACATATATGATGAATATGAGAATAAATAAAACATTCACATTCAAAGAGATGACATAGAACTTTTTACATGGATCACCACTTAGGGCTATGTCCAAGGAGCATATGCCGAAAATCTGTTGGTCATACCAAATTTTACTATTCTTCACTAGTTGTGGATTATAATAGTTTGGGCACAGTCACACTATCCCAAGCTCACTGCCTTTACAAATGTTCAGGGACAACTCACTTTTTCCCTCAGGTCACTCCCGTTGACTCCCCCTAGCTCACTGCCCTTCGTGACATCCCACTCAGTTTATAGACACGAAGGTCTCTTCATCATAGCTAATGAATGCATCCTCTATAGTATGAAGATGCTCTGTTGAAGTAAAACTTCCACCTGATGACAAATCTCACTTTGCACCAATGTTATCAGGAAAACTATCAGCTTTCGCGCAGCCCCATAAAGACTGACGCACTTCAAACACACCTGGCGCGCTTCTCCACACCCAATGCGCAAGTCTCAAGATGGCGCGTAGTCTTCGATGTGAAAGTCCAAAATGGTGTGCAAGTTCACCTCAACCACTTTCGCGACATTCACTTCTTCAACTTCTAACTTGCGTGACTCACATCCTTTTACGCCTAAAATGATTTTGGCATGTAACTAAAAACTAATGTGCAACTTCAAAATCTGGAACGCAAGTATCACCAAACCACTTGTGTGACACAGACTTCATCAACTCAAAACATGGTCGGCTTCCTTCCTTTATCACCTAAACTACCTTGGGCATGAAACAATTGACTGGCGCGGAACTTATACTTGCGCAACCACACACCACTTGCGCGACCACCACACCTGCAAGACAGGAGCTCTGATTTTATCTAAGATTTGATTGTGTGCTGAATGAGGAGGGGTCAACCTGTATTTATAGGCATTTTGACACCCTGCACGATGGTGTGCAAGTCTCCCCTCGGTGCGCATGTTTCGGTGCACAAGTCTCTGCCCACGAAAATCACTTGCACGACCAACTTCCAAACATGGGCACCCTTATCCCTTTGTCGTATTTTTATGTTCTGATCTTGAAAAATATATGGCCTCCAATTTTCCAAGCCTCCAAGTAATCTTTGCACAATTCCCATGGAATAAAACACTTTTCTCCATTTTCCAATTTTGAGGTCTAGAAATTTGGAAAACACTAGAAAACGATGCCACCTTCAATATGTTCTTCGACCATGACCTTCATGATTGTTTTCTATGAATTGGATAATTTAAAAACTATTCTTATTTCATCACAAACTCCACTATCATGAAATATATCCTTTCATAGATCAGCTTTAGCATCATCATGTTTTGAGACAATGTGAACTGCATGGCCATCTCTGAATTCCAATCACTTCCACACTGTCTTCTTCTTCAACTGTAATTATCTACTTCATGCAAATCGTATGATTCTATTCTTCAAGAAGTCTCTTGCATGGTTATCATGCAATCATGAAGAATTTCATGGTCTTCATCAAATCCCCATTCATATTTAATCATTCTCAGATGGATTATACCTCACCATTCTTCATTGTTGTAAACATTGTGTCACTTTTGACACATGTTCTTTGAACTTATGATCAGTACAACAATCATCTGAATTTCCATTCCTCCATTTCATTGGAGTACTTCTTGGTCTCCTTCATTTTGATCGTCATTGAAAACTATTTACAATAAATACAACCTTATACACAAAGTGGTTCCAATAATCTTTCCCTTTGTATTTTTTGTCAATACATTACATATCTTCTGAAATGAATTCCTAAATGTCAAAATGAGAATTTTATCTTCAATCATATTTTCTTTTCAAACTTTCATTTCACTTTCTCTCCCATTTATTTACAAGAAATACAAAGTTCATGGTAGAGATGGTATCAATATATACTTAATCAATGTGTCATCAATCATTTCACTCTAAGTCTACATAAGAAATGCTCAGTGTAGAAAACAAGAGGAGTTTATTTAGACAACAAGGTTGTCCATTATTCACTGTTCATGATACCACATGAGATGAGAACTGATGTACTTTGTCTTCTAGGGTTTTCCACTTTCATTTCGAGCTAAATAAATCAAATGTGAAAGGGAATAATCAACCTGAAACTCCGGAACTCACATCAGCAAACATATCAAAAACATTCAAGTGCAATTGGTAGGATAAGTGGCCTTGGGGCACTTCCATTCTTCTTATGTCACTAATCAATTCAGTTACTCCCCCTTTATAGAATGGTATTTGTTCTGAGTAACCAAGGGTGAGAGATTGAGAAATGACATGCATTCTCCAATGACATATTCATCAAGAAATTTTAGAGTAATTTCATTTAATACCAGCTGGAGTTGATACTTATTGAAACAATGATTTTCAAAGCTACTTCATTTTTCACCGCCTCAAGTTAAACACTCCTCATCATCTTCATCAAGTGTGATCCTTCATCATCTTAATCTATGAATATCAATTGAATAATATTCCATGGATGGAAACTTCATCAGCTCAGCTATCAAGAGTTGACAGCATTCACTACTTCTCAGGTTCTCCCCCTAAGATCATGCTTCACCGTCAATTTTCAGTATTATTAGAACAAATACAATAAACAAATGATTAAGGTAATAAGGTGGTTCCTCCTTTATTCATAAATATGATATGCATGCTTGAGTTATTTTTCTCAACCTAGTTCATCCATTTACTCCAGTCTTCATGCATGCACATTTGAACATATGTTCTGATCTTTTTTGATTTTAAATGGCTCTTTTCACATTCTCTCCTTCTTTGTGTGGAGAATTGTTCTTATTAATAGCCATCAGTAATGATACATTTTTACTCCTTTTAAGGACTGCTTCTTTCACTAGTATTATGGTTAGACAACCTTTTGTGATGTGACCAGATCTCATACATCTCTCACACAGAATTTCATTAACACATGTTTTTATTTTTCTTTTCCCCCTCTCATTCTTTTTATCTTCATCACGTGAAAATTTTCCTTTCCCTTTGTCCCCAGCCTTGGCCTTTTCATCTTCAAGTATCCTCATTATTTGCAAATCCTCGGGCCATATGACCAATATGTCACTTGGAACTATTACAGCTGTTTTGGATCTTCCACATGGGTTCATATGAGTTTCATCCCACTTAGTTTTTTATTTTGGATGAATGACCCATCAATTTCATGGATCTAAAATCATGGGTCTTCTCAGCTTCCCTACTTGATAACTTCTTGGGGGAAATGTGTGTTCACAATATTCTTCTTGATTTCATCCCAAGGTACCTTCTTCATACTTAGCTGGCATCGGAGGTCGTATTTTCTTATCAACAGGGAAAGCATATTGAGATGGGCATGTTCCTACCTTATGACCTCTATCATTTCACATATCACAGAGTTCATCAAGCATTCCAAATCTGATTGTTGTAAACAGGTGCTTCTGGACCTGCAGATGTTGCTTATTCTTCTCTAGATTTCATCCCTTTGATACATGCTTTCTTTGTGCTTTTTCATTTAAGGAATTGTACCAAAAATCCATTAAGCAATGCCCAAATCTATTTCAGCACCAACATTGACCGACAAATGTTTTCTTCTTTATATATTCTGTAAGTGGTTTGTGGGGCTTCTTCTTAATTTTTTGTTCTCTGTTTGAGGAACCATCTTCCTCCTTTTCATTCCCAGCCAACCTAGCCATAGTGGTAGGTTTATTATCCTCATCTTTCCTCATCCATACATGATTATAATTTTTCTTCCAACCTGCACTTTTTAAAGCAACATATTTAGAAACAATAGTACAAGTTTTTATGGACAATACCTTCACTTTGATAGCTTCTTGTGATATATCAGTGAGTGATGTCATGATCTTCTTATCACATGTTGGAATTCTTTTGACAGTAGAATCCTCCAGTGAGCATTGAGTACCAGCAACAACTGATTCTTGATATGGATAATCAAGATTTGTCATAATCTTCTTGTCACATGTTGGAGGTATTTCATCTTTAGAATCCTCAAATGAACATTGAATACAAGAATCATAGGTTTCATTATTTTTTGAAGTCTCAATATGTGTATTCTCAAGATTTTTCTATTGGGCTTCCAATTTTTGACCATCAATATAGACGATGATCTTCTAATCTTCAATCTTGATCATCTTCTCTTCAACAGTCTTTTTCAAAATTTCAACCTCATCTTTATGCATCTTAAATTTGTTTTGTAACAAAGAGTCAAGTTCCTTGAATCTTTTGCATGTTTCTTAAAAAGGGTAAACTCTTGACATCAGTGCTCTTTTTCATCTCATCTTTAAGCACATGGATATTTTCATTTAGAGTCTTATTGACTCTCTCTTTTTCTTCAAAGACTTTAATATTTTTGGTGAGATTTAATCATTCCAATGCTTTTACATCCAAGACCTTTTCCACATTATCAGCTTCCCTTTCCAATTAGTTGATCTTAAACTGCATGCATTAAAATATTCTAATAATAGGATCAACTCTTTCTTCAGGAATATCACAAAGATATCTTATTAATTTCAACTGATCACTTGAGATAGAAGTTTCTTCCTTTCAAATGGTAGGAACCTGGGACACCTTCTCGATACTTTCCAAGACAAATATTTCTTTATTATTGTAAGGGTATATAGAAAAATACACTGTATCTTCTTTAGACATGAGGGACTTCTTCAACTGCTTCTTCTCTTTCGTTTTCCTGTTTTTCATGGTCTTGCTGGATGTAGGCTTTTGCTCAGAAATGACTAAATAATTATCAAGACTGCACTTCATTGTTGACTTTAGGGAAGAAACTAAAATCCTCTTCTAAATATAATTACTATAGAGTATCCAATATAAGTGAACCTCCCTCTGATACCACCTGTAGGACCCAGGAACACCCTGATAAGGGAGGGGTGAATCAGGGTGTCAACTTCTTCTTTTAAACTAACAGATCTTGTTCCCACATTTGTAGAAACTAGTTTAACCAGTATGATGGATATGAGAATAAATAAAACAGTCACATGCAAAGAGATGACACGACACTTTTTACTTGGTTCACCACTAAGGGCTACGTCCAAGGAGCATACGCCGACAGGTTGTCGGTCGTACCAAATTTTACTATTCTTCACTATTTGTGGATTACAATGGTTTGGGCACAGTCACACTATCCCAGGAACACTTCCTTTACAAATGATCAGGGATAGCTCATTGTGTCCCTCGGGTCACTCCCATTGACTCTCCCCATCTCACTTCCCTTGATGAAGTCCCACTCAGTTTATAGACGTAAAGGTCTCTTTATCATTGCTAATGAATTTATCCTCCGTATTATGTAGATTCTCTATTGAAGTCCAACTTCCACCCGAAGACAAATATCACATTGCACCAATGATATCGGGAAAACTATCAGCTTTCACGCAGCCCTAGAAAGACTGGTGTATTTCAACCACACCTGGCACACTTCTCCAAGAAAGACATGCATGTTTCAAGACAACACATAGGTTTCCACACACAAGTCCATACCGGCGCACAAGTTCACCTCAACCACTTGCACGACACTCACTTCTTCAACTTCTAACTTGCACGACTCACATCCTTTTACACCCAAACCGATTTTGGCGCGCAAATAACAACTGGCACGCAACATAAAAATCTTGCATGAAAGTATCACCAAAACACTTGCATGACACGATATTCTTAAACTCAAAACTTGGGTGACTTCCTTCCTTTCTCTCCCAAACTACCTTGGGTGTGCAAAAACCAACTGGCGCACAACTTATACTTGTGTGACGACACACCACTGGCGTGACCACCACACTTGCGCGACGGGAGCTCTGATTTTATATAAGTATAGAGCCCATGCTGAATGAGGAGGGTTCGACCTATATTTCTAGGCATTTGGACACCCTACGCGATGGCGTGCATGTCTCCCCTCGGCACACAGGTTTCAGCGCGCAAGTCTCTTCCCCCGAAAATCACTTGTGAGACCAACTTCCAAGCAGGGGTGCCCTTCTCCCTTTTCCATATTTTTATGTTTTGAACTTGAAAAATATATGGCACGCATTTTTACAAGCCTCCAAGTAATCAGTGGGAAAGTCCCTTTTGCAAAAATAGTTTTCTCCATTTTTCATTCTTGAGGTCCAAAAATTTGGAAAACACTAGAAAATGGTGCCACCTTCAATATATGCTTCGGACATAACCATCGTGCTTATTTTCTATTATTTGGATTCTTCAGCAACTCTTCTTATTTCATAAAAAACTCAAGTATCGTGAAATATATCCTTTCATAGATCAGCTTTAGCATCATCATGTTTTGAGACAATGTGAAGTGCATAGACATCGCAGAATTCCAATCCCTTCCACACTGTCTTCTTCTTCAACCTTCATTATCTACTTCATGAAAATCATACGATTCTATTCTTCAAGAAGTATCTTTCATGGTTCTCATGCAATAATGAATAATTTCATGGTCTTCATCAAATCCCCATTCTTCATTAATCATTCTCAGATGGATTATACCTCACCATTCTTCAATGTTGTAAACAATGTGTCACCTTTGAGACATGTTCTATGAACATATGATCAGTACAACAATCATATAAATTTCCATTCCTCCATTTCATTAGAGTACATTTTCATCTCCTTCATTTTGATCGTCAATCACAACTATTGACAAAAAATACTACCTTATACACAAATTGGTTCCAACACCTTCCATATGCCAGGGCTGGCGAATTGCACAAGAAGCGTAATTCCCAAAACTAGGAAGGCATTGACATTATAACTGTAAAGACACAGAACAGAGTACAAGCTGGAAGAAAAACACTAAGAAAAACTGTATAAAACATGAGTGTTGAAAAATAAAAGGGGCTGGAAATACAAGCCCAACTGTAAAGTACAAGTACAACCGAAAAGAGACAAATTAGCTGAAACATGAAAAGAAGCTCCTGGATCGTCCACCATGGATCCAACCTGAAGAGTAGGCACAGATATCCTCCTCAGCACTCCACATCCATCAGTATCCTCCAGGTACTGACTCGTCGTGAGTTCCACCTCCGGGTGCCGTCCAGTCCTAGTATACTCAAACTTGGTTAGCGATGTCCATCGTCTACATCCAACACAATGAGGGGAAAGCATATCTTGTACAGGGGTGAGTATGAAAAACTCAATAGGGACCCTGAGACTCTCAAAATCTCACAAAACCAACACGGATAAACTGTAAGGTATGAAATCAATAGATAACATTACTTAGGTATATAACCATACATATACCTATGTTATTAAGTAATCCATCTCAATCATGAGGTAAACTCAAAAGTTATTAACTCAGCTCACATAGGTATAAAAATTTTGTATAGTGTTAGTGATGATTAGATATAATCACTAAATAATCTATTCTGTCAAACCCACATAGGATCTAGGAACAAAAATCAGAACTGTCAAACCCACATAAGATCCAGGAAGAGTCGTCAAAGCTATCGAACCCACATAGGATCCAGGAATAGCGGCCAGAACTGTTGAACCCTCTTAGGATCCAAGATGAGTAGTCAGAGCAGTTGAACTCACATAGGATCTAAGAATAGTAGTCAGAACTGTCGAACCCACACAAGATCCAGGAATAGTAGTCAGAGCTGTTGAACCCACACAAGATCCAGGAACAGTGGCCAGAATAGTCGAACCCACATAGGATCCCAAAACAGTAGTTAGAGCTTTCGAACCCACACAAGATCCAAGAATAGTGGCTAGAACTTTTGAACCCACACAGGATCTAGGAACAGTAGTCAGAGAGCAGCCAACCACATGGTTTCCACACGAAGCACGATTGATTTTGGAAGGGTCCACTTTTCATGACAAGTGTTGATATCTCAACTACCACGAATTCCCATGAAGAAATAACCCAATGGTCTGCCACGTCACAGGGGTCTCATCAAAATAGATGGCCGATCAATCGGTCACCTGTTCTGTGAGTTATTAGCCTTTTATCCTGGGGGACCGGTTGGATTCGTGCTCGATCCAACCTGGCCGTATCTTGACTATAACCTGAACTCTAGTGGGGTATAAAAAAATGGATAGTCTCTCTCAAAGAAAAACCATCTCCACTGACGGTTCCTCAAACAGTCGTCAGGTGCCAAAGATATGGCCAAAGAAAGTAAAGGGTCGATATTGGGCCCAGGTCCGGTCCGACCCAGTCCGACCCGATCTGGATGACCCGGTCTAGGTCGACCTGGTCAGACCTGTTGGGTCTAGCCTATCCCATTGTGTGGGCTATCCGGTTAGGTACATCCCGGCCCGCTGGTCCCTGCCCAGCAGGCCGCGTGGGCGGTTCGGCCCAGAGCGTCACGAGGGCGTGACCCGGTGTGGCTCGGCTAGAAGGGCACGACCGGTCTGGTTCAGCCTAGGTGCCACATGGGGGGCTGCGTACCATCTCAGGAGGCCAGGTGGCCAGGACGCGACTGGGAAGGCGTGGCTGGGCTAGCAGGTAGCCGGGTAGGGTGCCAGGCGGGCCAGAAGGTTTGTTCAGGGTGCATGGGAGGCGCGGGCGACCGGGAGGCCGGGAGGCGAGGCTAGTGTGGTTTGGCACGGGCTCTCGGGGTTCGGCTGGGGTGTACGGGAGGACAGCGGTAGTGTGGTTGGGCATGCGGGAGGCCAGGGGTGGTTCGGCCCACAGAGCTGACTCGGTCGGGGCACCGGAACGCCGCAGGGGAGGTGTGGTTTGCATAGGCCGCGGGAAGCGCCTACTTTGCCTGAGCCCTCATTGCCTTCAATGCCGCTTCATCGCTATGTCGAGAAACAACACAAACAAGAATGGTGGAGGGGTCAGACCATGTTGGTTTGGCCCGCACCCTCCACGTTTAGGGTAGTAACACTTGGCTCATCAAAGAGTAAGAAATATGGACAACAATTGTTTTACAACCACTCAATGATTCCTTTCCAATCCGAATAAGAGAAAAATAAAATGAATGTTCCACAAAAATAAACCCCCTACCTTTTATTATCATTCATCGATGTTGAAGTCGTAGGAAGAAGACGAAGGAGTTCATCGTTCATCACGTCCTCCACGCACTCCCAATCCCGAGCTGCATTGGCTCGTTGACAATGCTGCATAATGTAGGTTGGTTAAAGACGCCCCATGTTAGTAGAATCCGAGGGATGAAGTCAAAGAAGGTCGGCGTTCTTCGTCGGTGGAGCATTCTTCATTGAAAGAACTTTTCTCCCAAGCTCTTTATTTCCAAATATCCACCAAATGATAAATTCCAAGCAAAAAATATTAATAAATTGATTTTTTCTATTATATAGTTGCTAACACAAAATTCAAATCAGTGAATTAAAAACATGGATCCACCTAATTAATGCATGAGTGTTGGCAGAAATTAATTAGAGGAGTTAGCACTAATTAATTAAGGGGGAGTTCAAGAGGCTCTCCCTCATTAATGATGGGGAGTTGAGAGGTTTTACCCTCCTCCATCAATATGGGGTTTAACCTCGTGTGGTCCCCATGTCGTAACCTCTCGTGGGAGGTTAGGTTCTTGTTGGCCCCACCTAAATAACCTCTCAAGGGAGTTTAAGGTGTGGTGGTCCCACCTCCAACTTCCATGGGGAGGTTTTAACCACCAAACAACCTCATGGAGGCTCAAATAAAAATTAAGTTAAGATAACTTTATTTTATTATTTTCCACAAAAACCCAAAAAC
The DNA here is from genome assembly GCA_963277665.1 of Viscum album. Taxonomy (NCBI): domain Eukaryota; kingdom Viridiplantae; phylum Streptophyta; class Magnoliopsida; order Santalales; family Viscaceae; genus Viscum; species Viscum album. The sequence goes on from OY728160.1 coordinate 716,522,661, forward strand.
TATCTTTTAAACTCCACCCACTACCATCAAAGTGAATGTTTTCTTAAGAGAATATCAGCGCTGCGAGTTCAACGGTTCCCTCAGATTTCAATTCCAAGCACCGATTCAAAATTTATAAATACCCCCACTAATACGTTTACTGAACTTACCCAAACAAAACTTCAGAAATTGATTTTGGGCACACAAGGCCTCGGAATCACACGCAGTCAGTTTTCACGGACTCTTATAATTACCATTTATTTAAGGAAAAAAAATTCCATGGAAATTACAGGTCTTTACATTCTCCCAACCTCAGGACTTTACATCCCCGTAAGCTACAACTTGAACTAAGGAAACATGTTTGGGTACTGAGAACACATATGAGCCTCTATCTCCCATGTGCTCTCCTAAAGGTTCTCGTGCTACCAGCAAACGCGCACCAGAGGTATAGACCATCCACATAGGACAAACTCCTGTCGATACTCAATATCCACTGGAACCTCCATGAAATTCACCCCATCGTCGACGTCCAGCTCTCTATGGTCGATGATGTGAGAAGGGTCGTGCACGTATCTCCTCTGCTGAGATACGTGGAATAGGTCATGCACCTGGTGCAACTAAGGTGGAAGAGATAACTGGTAAGCCACCTCTCTAACTCTGTTGAGGACCTGGAAGGGTCCGATGAACCTTGTAGATAACTTGTCACCTCGGTCAAATCTCTGTAAACCTCATCGAGGTGAGACCCGTAGAAAGACGTGGTCGCCATCCTCGATATCTAGAGGTCTATGTCTCCTGTCAGCATATGACTTTTGTCTACTCTATATAGTCTTCATCCATTCCTGGATGATCTGCACCTTCTCCGTTGTAGCATGTACCATCTTTGGTCCCACTAGTGCCGACTCCCTAGGGTCAGTCCAGCACAAAGTCGATCTAAAAGGTCACCCATATAAGGCCTCAAAAGGTGTCATCCATATGGTGGAGTGATATTTGTTGTTGTACGCAAACACCAACAAAGGAAATAATCATCCTAGATATGAACAAATTCAAGGACACAAGCACGCAACATGTCCTCGAGGGTCTGAATGGTCTGCTCAGTCTGACCATCCGTCTGAGGATGGAAGGCGGTGCTCAAATGAAGCTACATCCCGAAAACCTCTTACAACCCCTTCGATAGCCGGGAAGTAAACCGTGTGTCACGGTCAGAGATAATAGAATAAGTTACTCCATGGAGTTCCACAATCTCCTTCATGTAGAGGCATCCCAATCCCTGTACTTAACCCTACTCTCTGATAGGTAGGATGTAGGCCGACATGGTCAGTCGATCGACGATCACCCAAATCAAGTCATGACCCCTAGATGTACGTGGAAGACTCGTCATAAATTCCATGGATATCCCATCCCACTTCCACTCTGGGACATCTAATGGCTACACCAAGCCTACTGGTACTTGGTGATCTACCATCACTTATGGACAATTAAGATAACAAGAGACAAACTCTGCTACTTCCTTCTTCATACATGGCCACCAGTGCTGTCATCGATGGTCCTGGTACATCCTCGCCACTCTTGGAAATACCGCTAGAGGGGATGTGTGGAAATCTCTCAACACTTCCTCCTGAAGTCACACTGGTACCATAGTACATCCTATAAAAAGTATTTCATGCTCCCCACCATCAGAAAATCTATTAGGTGCCTACCCTATGTATATCTGAACACGTCGTGTCTCGTAGTCAGCATCGCCATGTTGTGCCTCCTTCACTCGCTGAAGAAGTTGGGGAGTGACTGTAAGGGACTGAAGGAATGTTTCTCCATCTCTACTCACAAATGATATCTGTAAAGGATCCAGGTGCTCTTTCACATCTCCTAGCAGCTCTATACTAGATCTCATTCTGAGTGCATCTTCTAAAAAGTTCCTCTTTCGATGAGTGTAGACTATCTCGAAGTCATAGTCCGGGAGGAACTCAAGTCATCTCCGCTATCTCAGGTTCAGGTCCTTCTGAGAGAAGATATACCTGGGAATCTTCTGATCAAAGTGCATGGTAAAACATTCTCCCATAAGATAATGTCACCACATATTCAAGGTGAAGACCACTACTTCTAACTCTAGGTCATGAGTAGTGAAGATGTACTTGTGTTGTCTCAACTGCAGAGAACCATACGTGATCACTGCTCGCTTATACATTAGGACACACCCGAGTTTGTTCCCTGATGTGTCGCAGTAGACTACGTACCCTATGCCTTCCTCTAGAAGCCTCAAGATGGGGGAACTAGTCAGCCTCCGTCTCAGATCTTGAAAGCTCTGCTAGCATCTATCCGGCCACACGAAGTGTTTCCCCATCTTTGTCAAGGATGATAGTGGTGTTGAAACTCTGGAGTAGTCTGGAATGAATCTCGGATAGTATCCATCCAAACCTAGGAAACATCTTTCCTATGTCACACTCCTGGGTGGCTCCCAAGAAAGTATCGCCTCAATCTTCACTGGATCCACTGCAACTCCAACCTCCGAGATGACATGTCCCAAAACGTTATCCTATCGAATCCAAAACTGGAACTTTGAGAGATTACCATAAAGTCGGTGCTCTCAGAGTGTGTCCAGTACTACTTACAAATGGTAGGCATGCTCCTCCTCTGTAGTCGAGTAGATCAGAATTTCGTCGATGAAGAATATGACAAAGCGATCAGGGTATGGCTGGAAGATCCTGTTCATGAGTCCCATGAACACTACTGGAGAGTTGGATACGCAAAATGGCATAACCAAGAACTCGTAGTGGTCGTAAAAACATCTGAAATCTTCTTCTACACATCTTTGTATTAAACATTGAGCTGGTGATAGACTAATCTGGGGTCTTTCTTTGAGAAACATCGTGCTCCCTTCAGCTGATCAAAGAGGTCGTCAATCCTTAGGAGTGAGTACTTATTCTTCACGGTCACCTGGTTTAGGCGATAGTAGTTGAAACAAAGCCACAAGATCTCATCCTCCTTCATGGCGAACAGAATCGGGGCTTCCTTGGGAGAAACATTGGGCCGGATGAATCCCTTCCCCTACAAGTCCTCTAGTTGTACCCGCAGCTTGTGTAGCTTTACAAGAGCAATCCGATATGCTGGTGTAGATATCGGTGTCATCTTGGGGTACATGTAAATGTAGAAATACACCTCTCTATGAGGAGGTAGACCTGGGACATCATCAGGGAAAAAAATCAGCATACTAGTCCACCACTACAAGATAGCTCAGACTCTCCACATCAATTGCTCCGAGGGTAAGGCAGGCCAACTGATGATTGATTGGTTGCACCCTCTTCCAAGTATGTCTGTCATGTGCTGCAAAGGATCCCTTATCACTGGTGAAGGTGAATCTAGTCCCATCCATGCGGACACATCGCACATTGTGCCTAATACAGTCGATCTGAGCATGGACTATAGATAACCAGTCCACACCCATGATGACGTCGTAAGGCCTTGACGCCACTACGAGAAGATCCCAGCCGAAGATATCGCCTCCTAGATTAATCTCACATTGCCGGCACTAGTGCATAATAGTCGGGTCTACTCACATAGGAGTCTCTAGCCCTAATGATTGAGACAACAACTCCATCGAAATCTCCGAGCTCTGAACGAGGGCAATGGCAATGAAAGAGTGACTAGCACCTAGGTCTAGAAGAACTGCAGCTAAGGTGGAGTAGACACAGAATGTACCTCGAATCATCTCTGGAGCACCATGATCGTATGCTTCAACTGCCTAGAGATGAGCTCTATTATGTCCTCCTGCTCCCTGCGGACTTCCTCGATCGAATCTATGTCTCTTCATTGGCAGTCCTCCGACCATCTGTTGATCATCCGAATGGTGGGTCGGATAGTCACGAGCCATGTGACCATACTCGCCGCATGAGTAACACTTCCCACTCCTCGAATGGCTGGCTCTGTATCGTGTGCCTCGTACAACCGAACCCGAGTCCTAAGGTCATCCACCGGATGGTCTGGTCTGCATGACCCTCTGCGACATCTGTCTTCTGCCAGCTGCAGAAGACTTTTGTACGTGGGGACCGGTAGTGGGTATCGCTTCTGGTGTCTGCTCAGTATGGAAACTCTCCACAAAGAGGGCTCTCTCTAACACCCCCGCCTACATCGGGATGCTGAGGGAGATCATTGAAGCCCTGATCTCTCTTTTGATCCCCTGCTCAAAGATCTGGGCCTTGAAGAATGGATCCCGCACCATATTTGTGGAGTAGCGTGAGAAGTCGGTGAACCTCATTGAGTACTATGCCACCATTATGCTACCCTACTGTAGATGAAGTAGCTCATTTATATGCCCTGCATATAGGGTGGATGGGACAAACTCCACCCGAAACAGGCTCTCGAAGTATGCCCAGAGTAGTGTTGCCTCATCATGCACCTCGAGCATCAGGCTCCTCCATCTACATATTGCTTCCTGAAAGAGACTCGTGGCAATGATCACCATAAGTTCTACTGGTGTCCCCACCAATCTAAAGACACTCACCATAGTCTCTAGCCAATCCTCAATTGCCTGCGAGTCCTTCTCGCCTCTGTACTTGGGTGGCCTCTGGCGCTGGAAGTCGTGAAACATGCTTAGGAGGCGTGCACTCTTTGCTGCAAGGGCTGGTGGCATCAATGGCCCAACGGGTAGTGGTACCCCTAGTACCTCCACTGTGATAGGGCCCTGTACTGAGGCCTTGTTACTCGGTGGGCTGCCATCTCATACAAAGCATGGAACCCTAGCTGGCTACCTGCGTGGAGACATCCTATAACGAAACATGCGTGCCATGATCAATAAGTTATACCCGGAGAGTTGACTCAAAAGAGATCACAAAGAAGACTCTTCAATACACACATGCAGTTAGTGTTTTCATGCACTGAGTCGGAAATCCGAAGTCAGGGTCCTGGTGTATGGATATGTTGGTTGTCACACCAACAATGGACTCCCTGAACTAAAACCACACTCAGTACCCATAGCACTACTACTTCATAGAAAAGATCAGAGTCCTAGTTTTTTCAGTAGAACTGACTCCTCTGATAACAATTTGTCACGCCCCGTCCCCCGGGGCCCATGCGTTGACTACCCCAAGCCCACCTTCCATAGTCCAGTGGCTAGAGACTATCACCAAAAGCATAATTTCCTAAACTGGGAAGGAATTGACTTTATAACTGTAAACACACACAATAGAGTAAAAACTGGAAGCAAAACACTAAGAAAAACTGTATACAAAAGGAGTGAAGAAATGTAAAAGGGGCCGTAAATACATGCCCAACTGTAAAGTATAAGTACAACTAAAAATGTACAAAATAGATGAAAGATGAAAAGATGCTCTTGGATCTTCCACCATGGATCCTTCCTGAAGGGTAGGTACAGATAGCCTCCTCAGCACTCCACATCATTCGGTCTCCTCCGGGTACCGACTCATCATGAGGTCCACCTCCGGACACTGTCCAGTCCTAGTACACTCAGCCTCGGTCAGTGCGGTCCATCATCTTCATCCAACACAATGAGGTGAAAGCATAGCCCGTGTAGGGGTGAGTATGACGATACTCAGTATGGACCCCGGGACCCTCAAGGTCTCACAAAACCAACAAGGATAAACTGCAAATTATGAATTCAATATATAACCTTACGTAGGTATATGCCCATACATATACCTAAGTTATTAAGTAATCCATCTCAATGATGATGTAAAAACAAAATTTACTGACCTGGTACACACATGTATACAACTTTTGTAGAGATTTAGTGATAATTAGATGTAATCACTAAATCATCTATTCTGTCGAACCCACACAAGATCCAGGAATAGAAATTTGAACTGTCGAACCCATACAAGATCCAGGAACAGTCATCAGTGCTATAAAACCCACACAGGATCCAGGAATAGTGGCCAGAACTGTCGAACCCACATAGGATCTAGGAAAAGTAGTCAGAGCTATCGAACCAACACAGGATCTAGGAACAGCGACAAGAACTGTTGAACACACACAAGATCCATGAACAGTAGCCAGAGCTGTCGAAACCAAAGAGGATCCAAGAACAGTGGCTAGAATTGTCGAAACCACAAAGGATCCAGGAATAGAATTCATAGTTGTCGAACCCACATAGGATCTAGGAACAATCTCCAAAACTGTTGAACCCACATAGGATCCAAGAATAGTAGTCAGAAAGAACCCAGCCATAGGGTTTCCACAAGAAGCATGCCTGATTCTGGGAGGGTCCGATCCTCAATCCAAGTGTTGATATGTCAACTTCCATGAAGAAGTAACCCAAAGGTCTTTCAAATCACAGGGGTCTCATCACAATAAATGGCGCGTCAATCGGATGCCCGGTCTGTGAGTTATTATCCTTTTAGTCCCAGGGGCCCAGATGGATTCGTGCTCAATCCAACCAGACTGTATCTCGACTATACCCTGATCTCCAGTGGGGTATACACAAAGGTATATTCGTGCTCCAAGAAAAACAATTTCCACTAACAGTTTATCAAAAGGTATTTCGGTGCCAATGATATGGCCAAAGAATGTAAAGGGTCATTATTGGGTCGGGGTTCAGTCCGACCTAGTCTGGGCTGACTCGGTCTTGGTCGACCCAGTCAGACCTATTGGGTTTGGGCCGACCCATTAGGCGGGCTAGCCTGTTAAGTTTGGCCTGGCCCACTGGGCACTGCCCAGCAGGCTGCGTGGGTGGTTCTTCCTGGAGTGTCGTGAGGGCACGGCTCGACCAGAAGGGTGCGGCCGGGCTGGTTCATCCAAGGCATCGTGATGGGGCCGCAGGCCTGCTCGGTAGACCGAGAAGCCAGGAAGTATCCAGGCAGGCGCGGGCAGGCCGGTTGGCGGTCGGGAAGGGTCCCAGGTGGGGCGGCGGGTTCGTCCGAGGAACATGTGAGGCGCAGGCGACTGGGAGGATGGGAGGTCGGGATGGTGTTGTTCGGTGTTTCTCGGGCCAGCATGGGCCAATAGGTTCAGCTGGGGTGCATGGGATGCGCGGGAATCCGGGAGGTGGGGAGGTCAGGCTGGCGTGGTTCGGCAGGGCTTGGGTCGGTGAGTGTCGGAGTGGTTCGGCCGAGGCACACGGGAGGCCGGTGGTGGTGCAGTCGGGCACGCGGGAGGCCAGCGGTGGTTTGGCTCGTGTAGCCGACTCGGTTGGGGCACCGGAATTCCATGGGGGTGGCATGGTTTGCGGAGGCCGTGGGAAGCGTAGCCTTTGCCTAAGACTTTGTCACATTCAATGTCGCTTCATCTCTATACCGAGAAACAACACAAACAAGAACGACGGAGGGGACGGGAAATGTTGGCTTGGCCTACACCCTCCGCGTTTAGGGTGGTAACACATGGCTCATCAAAGAGTAAGAATGATAAACAACAATTTATTTTACAACCATGCAACAATTCCTTTCCAATCCGAAGAATATAAAAAGAAAATGAAAGTTACACAAAAATAAACCCCCTACCTTTTATTGTCGGTCGTCGACGTTGAAGTCACGGGAAGAAGATAAAGGATTTCATCATTTTTCGCGTCCACCATGCACTCCCAATCTTGATCTGCGTCGGCTCATTGATGAAGTTGTGGAAGGTAGGTCGGTTGAATATGCCCCACGTCGGTAGGATCTGAGGGAGGAAGTCAATGAAAGTCGACGTTCATCGTTGGGGGGGAGTTCTTCGTTGGTGGAGCATTCTTTGTTGGAAGAACTTTTCTCCCAAAATCTTCTCTTCCCAAGATCCACCAAATGGGAAATTACAATAAAAAATAATAATAATGGATTGATTTTGTCTATTATTTAGTTGCTGACCCAAAAAATCAAATTGGTGAATTAAAAACTTGGCTCCACCTAAATAATGCATGAGTTTTGGCACAAATTAATTAGAGGAGTTGGCATCAATTAATTAAAGGTTAGGTCAAGAGGATCTCCCTCATTAATGAGGGAGAGTTTAGTTGTTTTACTCTCCTCCATCAATAGGGGGTTTATCCCCATGTGGTCCCTATGTCGTAGCCTCTCACGGGAGGTTAGTTTTGGGTGGGCCCCATCACCATAACCTCTCATGGGAAGTTAAGGTGTGGTGGTCCCACCTCCAACTTCCATGAGGAGGTTTTAAACACCAACCACCCACATGGAGGCTCAAATGAAAATAAATTTATGCTCACTTTATGTTATTCTTTTCCACGAAAATCCAAAAAATATCTTTTAAACTCAATCCAGTGTCGTCGAAGTGAATGTCTTTCTAAGCGAATATCAGTGTTGTGAGTTCAACGATGACCTTGGACATCAATTCCAAGCACCGGTTCAAAAGTTATAAAAAAACCCACTCGTACGTTTACTGAACATACCCAAACAATACTTCAGAAATTTATTCCAGGCACACTAGGACTCGGAATCACGTGCCTTCAATTTTTTTAAACTCATAAAATTCCCATGTATTTATGAAATAAAAATGTCCACAGAAATTCCGGGTCTTTGCATAATTTTCCCATTCTTTTTAGTTATGATTTTACATCATCTTCTTCCCTCTCTTGGAAACATATATATAATTTTTTCGAGAAATATATATGTGTTGGAATTCCAATCATAATGAGACATGGTTGATTTTATCTAGGCTGATAATATATATGGATGGTTTTTTGAGATTAATTATTTGTTTTGATTTGTTTTGTGAAATTAATTTATTTTATCGTTATTTGTGTGGTATGTGGATTCATGATCAACTACGAGTGATTAGAAATAAAAGGATTGATTTTTTTTTTTGAATTTCCTGTTTTGATTTGAAAAATTGATGTGCGATTTTTATAGAGTACATATTAACTGATGGTTTTGTAGAATTGTGGAAACTTTTTTAATTTAATGAAATTTTATTTTTTTATGGGATTTTAAATTGAAAATTTTTAAATTTATGTTTTGATTTTGATTCATGGAATATTTATTATACTTTTTTTTAATAAAAAATTGTTTTATTGAAATGGTTTGGCATGGTTTTGTGAAGAAATGGTTTCTTTGGGTTCATTTTCATTTATGTGTCTATATGGAAGGGGAATGTACCATTGGGGAAATTAGTAATGGTTTACTATGATTACATGGTCGAATGAAGTCAGACTTCTCATGAGTATGGAAGAAACAACTAAGAATACATGGGTTTATATGTGGATATGTGAAATTTTGTATTGGTCTTGAAATATGGATTTGAGAAATGGATTTAAATAAATATATTATTACCCTGTTAATGTTTTTGAAATTTGTTATACGCATTAATATAAAATTTTTAAAACTATTTTTTAAATTATTTTATATAGTTCTGATAAAAAATTCAATCCTAGTTCTAAGAGTGTGGAAGTTTTTGGGGAAATCCTGCTGAGCATTATTGTCACCCCCTTCATTGTCATGTTAGTGCATTTGCATATTTTCTATATTGATACAAAATTAAATAATCATTTCTCATTTCATTAGTGATGCATCATGATACGAAGGGCATTGCTTGAGGAGATGAAGTTGAGAGCAACTTGGGATATTCTAAGTTGATGTCTTCTTTTTCATTGATTTATGGTGGTTTTAGTTTAATTTATATATTCTGATATAGTTTGGTTTGTATTTCATCTCATTGAGTTGTATTATATTTTTCAGATGCATCATATAGTGGTTTTTTTGTTATGATTATATTGGAATTGTTGTTTTATTTTCAAATGTCAAATCTTTCGTTAATTTTTTTATGAAGCCCTTCACATTTATTGCAAGCCTTTGGTGTCTTGGGGATGTCTCTAAAGGCTAGTAACTCCATCTACATATTCTAATGAAAATGAATTTGTGGAGGTATGTGGTAATATTTATAGTAATTTATTTATAATTTAATGGTATTCTACAATTACTTTAAAAATAAAACAAACCCAAAATAGTATTAACATAAATAACTAAAAAATAAAATAAATGATTTTTGAAATGGTAAAAGATATTTAATTTGAGTAAGTTATAGTCTTCCAAAAAAATTAGGTGATTCTGAAATATTAGTGTTGTGTTAAGATATAATAATTGAATTAAAATTTTATATTTATATTTTTAATGACAAATTAAATAAATACTGTCAAAATTGAAAATATTGATATTTTGTCAAAATAATATTGTATTGAATTATTAAAAAAATATAAAACACCAGAAAAATACCATTTCAATATGATATGAGATAAAATTTATAAATAATGGCATTTATGGGACAGTTTTCACCTTATATGTAGTAATTAAATCCCCTTTAATATGGAAATCATAGTTACCATAGTTAAAACTAAAATTGGTTTACTAAGGGATAACAAATATAATAAGGATTTAAATAATAAAAAATATTTTATAAATTTTATTAGTTTATGGTATTATGAACCCATAGTACATTATATTTGATTCCATGTATATTTTGAATCATTATCCTAGGTAATTATTTTATTAAAAATTATTATTTTTAAAAATTCCAAAATATCCCTTAGCCTCAATTATAAGTGGGAATCTACTCTTCTATATCCTTACACCACATTTTTTTTCTAGATTGACCAAATTAAATAAATTTCTCTAACAAAATAACCTAGAAACATTCTAGAGGTATTTTACTTCCCAATAGATCAACCCTAGATACCCTTAGAGAAGATCTATAAGAGACGTTTCAAAGAATAATATACTAGCTTAATTGATCACTTATTTTAATAATATTATTTACCTAAAAATCTATTTTATTTATCATATGATAATAACATTATTATCTTATATTTTCACATAATTTTTTTTCATTATGTTAAAAATAAAAATACACCCACTTTCATATAAAATGATAACTCAATGTATCTCTCATGAGTATGTATAGCTTATTGTCTACCCATAATGATACAATTCATTTTTCATCGCCATATTTTATTGGTTGGTAATATAATTGGGTAAATATTTATATAATATGTTTATGAAATAATTATCCTTTTTAATGATAATGTTAGTTCTTATGTCTTACTATCCAATCATTTTTGAAATCATAATGTTTTTCATACGTACGTGTGGACTACCTCCTCCAAAAATCTATGTGAATCGTTTTTAATTTATATTTGAAATGAATTTTAATGATGACAAATCTGATGAAATTATATGATATAAAAAATATCCTATAAATTTTTATTAATATTTAACATTCTTCCAGTCTATCCAACAAAAAATGAAATCTATGTTCATGCATGTGTGCAACCAACCGTCTCCACGAATGGTGTAATTCATATTTCAATATGTATATTTCATGGGAGACTCAAAATATGTATATAATGAAAATATAATATATTTATATAATTTTTAATTTTTTTATTATTTATATAAACTAAATGTACAATTACTGATCCTACTAAAGAGGAATACTTATTTTAAAAGAAAATGTTGACACTTATAAATGAAAATTTTAATAAAGAATTGTCAATAAAAAAGGATTTTAAAATGTTATAAATGGAACATATATGATATTATAAGTATGAAAATGGATATTATATATATTTATAATAAATTTTAAATTATCATAAAGGAGTTTATAGGTTTTTGAAGCAATTTGAGCTCGATGTATTGTGTTTTCTTCTCACTTTTATTTCTATGGGACACATGTCCTATACATAACAAGTTTTGTATGTGTGGTTTATATATTTCCTAATAGAGTATTTTTTTCATTCCCCATATGAAAATTAAGGGACATACATATCAATATAAGGATCTATCATTCATGGGGCTTTCTATTCAAAATTATCCAATGTGATAATAATTTTATGTTAAATATATCATTGCTTATAGGTGTGTTTTATGATTATGTAACTGATGATGAAATCATATGATCTATATATCATGAAACTCATGATATTTCATCTCCTATTCTTAGTTTATATGAAATCATTTTTTACATTCATTTTATTTACTTTAAGTACTCAAAATACTAAAAATGTATTTGTAATGAATATTGATATTATATTTATCTTCATCTAAAAATCATCTTTCTTCCATATCCATTATTTATAGAAAATTTAAAAAATGTTTTTACTATTATAATATGATTATTTAATGTAATTTTTTACCGTATTTGAATATTTAATAATTGGTTTCAATGGAATTTTTTTTCATTTTCCAAATGACGTACTCTGTAACTTTTCTAACAATACTATGGAAGGAGTGTTTTTCAACATATAGAGAAAGAAGGAATTCTACCACCACCTTGAATAATATTTTATTTCAATATTCCATTACAAGTTTAAAAGAATATGTTAAATGAAACATTTTAATATATAATTTCATTGTTTTTTAATGAGTAATTTGAAAATGTAATGATTGTTTTCCCAAATAGTGTATTAATAATATTTTAATGGTATTTTTTCATCAAATACAACAACTATGGATTTAACATATTGATTACTAGGGATATGATCCCAAGATTCTATCTATATTCCTTATTTTCATGGTTTATTTTTATGTAGAAAACATGTCTATGATAGGCATTCCTTTTTCACGGGTTATGATTTAATGAAATTTGTAAATTTTTATAAAATTAACCCATTTTACATAGGTTAATCTATGATGAAATTATTGTGAAATAAATTTCTTTTTTTTGGTTCTAATATAGGGAATATTTTATGATATTTGGAAAAAATATTCATGATTTTAATTTACTGATTGATGTTAACTATATCACTCTCTAATTAAATGGGTAAATATTGATCTATCATGTGATAAATAAGAATGACATGTTGAGTGAACCTAGTTTAATCAGGTACTTTTTATATTGTGATATACTTGGGAATAAACTTTAACTACTATGACAGTCTGTTAAGTGAACTCATTACACTATGATATCCTCAGAAACAATTCTTGACTACAAAGTAAATTATTTCAAATAATTATTTGTACTCCACAAATCAATTTTTATTACCCTATTAATAATTCATGGCACATGACCTTTGATTTCATTATGATTTAAGTATTTTTAACTACTAAACATTAATCCATTACTCAAGATTATGATCAATTATATGTAGTGTATAATTTCAAAATTTTATTATCATGATCCCTTAAACTTTCTCTCATGTTATAAGAATATGGTAACTAATATCAACCCTTTTATCATACTAAGAATCAAAGATCACCCTTTATTATGTTTCCCAAATGATTTTATCAAGAATGGTTTTTCATGGCTCAAGTTCTATTATTATTTACAATTCATTTGTTAGTAACTCAAAAACATAATTCTATGACTCAATATTTTGATCAATGATATGCAATGTATAATTTTCAAATTATATCCTCAAATTCCCATACACTCATACACAGAATCAAATTTACTGATACTAAAACTGAATTAAGTAGATAATATCTAGTAAATATCTACGTATGAAATGACTTGTATGATGAACTGTATATGGATCTAAATTAAACTTATTTACCATAGATTAATTATACACAAATCAAAATTAAACATTAATTTTTTTAAAAATGAATCATACACAAAATATAAAATGACACATATGAAAATAATTGATTGCATTTTTCATTTATATCATCAAAAATGATAGATTCATATGACAAAAATGGCTTATATATTCATCATATGATGAAAAAAATCCCTAAAATCAAAATATCATAGTTTTTTTTTATTTTTAATATTTTTATACACCACATATTATTATTAAATAATTTCCAATATTTATTAGTTACATAATTAGTTATTAATTATATTGGAATTATTTTTCAAAAAATCGGTCAGTTTTCTGTATAACTAAACTAAAATCATTATGGGGACGTTTTTTTATTCATACACTACATATTTTTAGAATTAAATTCAAAATTTCAATTTTCATGATATATGTTTTTTACTATTAAGTGTAATTTTAATATAATAGTAACATATATTTAATGTATATTAAGATTTATTATTCGATATTTAAAATTATTTTTTTGTTCATTTATTATTCTAATGGATTTATTTGTTAAATTATTTTGGATTCATAATTTTTATATTTTTTTCCAAAACTAATGTAGTTAATGCCATTTATAGGTAAAATTATGGTTCGAATTATTTTATTTGAAAAATGTAATGTATAATTTTGATGATGATTTATTCAATAAAGGTATTCTTTTAAAAAAAATTATATTAACAAAATACCGTTATAATTTTTGAAATAAATAGTGAATGGTGTTGGTGTAGATGATAACTCAACTATATAACATGAAAATATATAAGGTGGTAGATATATTGAATGTTATATGTGATACTGCTAAATTATTTCATTTTGAGATTTATTTTATAAACAATCACTATAAATGTAATCAAATGATTCATTGACACTAAAAATATCATTATTTAATTCTGGATATGTGTTGTTGTATTGATTATATAACATCATTGCTCTTTTAAATATTTTATAATACTTTTGTTTTCCATAGAATAAATATTTGGATACTACACATCATAGGGTACATTAGGCTATCCTTATTGGTTGAAAAAATAATTAATGTTTTTTGTCCCTCCAATTGAAAAAGATATTCCTTTGGGATATAATTCTAGATTGAAAAGATATGTATTCATGGGATATTCCCCCGTAGTGAAAAATGCATTGATATTTATCTTCAGAATCCACATTAAAAAAAATATATCCAATGGCTTCTTTCTCCCAATTAATTTTTATATTTTTTTATATTACCTAACCTTTAAATCACTCATGGAAAAATAGGATTGTATGGATTAGATAAAATAATGAGATACATATTTGAAAAAAAATATTCCAAAAGAAGTAATAAATAAATTTTATTAAATTTTATTTTTTATTTTTTTTATATAATTCCTTATAAATTGAGCACATCACATTCCTATTAATATGATCTATATGAATAGAATCTTGTTATTGGTGAAAATATATCTGAATTGAAAAAGAACTTGTGAGTTTTTTAAATTATGATTTGATGTAATATGTAGTGTGGTACTTTTTTCTTTTGATCATTTAGAGGATGAATGAGAGGAAGAAAAAATGTCTTTTAGAAACACATTGAAGATACCTTGGATATACAATGCTTGTGTTATAATCCAATATTAGTTAAAGACGAAGTCATCATGGAGATGTGAATTCTTACACCATTATGTCTTATATTTATAATATTTATGTGTAGAAAATAAGGTAATAGAGGTTTGAAATAATTGAGGAACATTTTCAATGATATATTACAGAATTAATCTATTCCATAAATCATGTAGTCAAGATGATTTTTCACATGGAGAGTTTTAAAATTTTGTGACTTAAACAGGCCAAAGAGGACACCATATTCCTTATCATCTCCTCACATACTCTAGACTTATTTGGATTCATTATTTATTATAAAAAGAATAATATATATATATTTCTCTATGATATTTTTTTATTTATTCTCCATGAGTACAAATATATAAATCATGTTTATACATATATTCTAATGGTGAATAAAAGTAAATATAAGGGAAAAATTATTAGGTTATCAGTATTCCAAATAAACTATTAGAATGACATTCCAAGAAGAGAAATATCTAAAGGGAGTCTTATCTGTTGAATGATATATATTTTTATAACATAATAAATAGATAGTGGATAAATAACAATACAATAATAATGAAGGGTATGTTTTAGTTATATTTTTTATTTTTTCTATCCATTATATTTCAAATAATTAAGAGTTCTATATAGTTTTTTGTTATCACATCTGTAATCATATAAGAGATATTTATATATAATTAAATATTACTAAAGTTGTGGATAATCATTCAGTTTCTAATAGAGAGATACTACATAAGCTTGTTATAGGAGATAACCATATCATATTTTCAACTGGACATCTATTAGTATTGATGAACTGTGATTATGTTCCTATTGTAATAGAAAATATAATTTGTATATCTATTTTATTTGTGATTTTTTTCGTTTCATATTTGTAAATAATTTCATGAATTTTTAAAATATATCATATTTTAGTATAATATGCACTTAAAAATTTGTAATTATATACTAGATCATTAAAATCTAAAAATTCCCATTTATAATGAATCATCTCCACTTGTATAATATTACACCTAGACGTTGAATCATTTATATAGTCATATAAAATATAATACTTTTACATTGTTATATAATGAAGATTAATTATGTTATTTTGAGTTCAAACAATTAGATATGAGTAATTGAGGTTAACATGGATTAATAAATGATTATATAATTACTGTAAAAATTGATAAATCTATTGAGAGTGTATAATTTGTCCCCAATGATTCATGATGGCCTTCTACATTATAATATTTAGGTGGGAAATCATACATCATTTACAATATAAATAATTTTAGTGAGAAAGGTTTAATCTACATTTACAAGTATGATTACAATTATTATTTTATGGAATACAAGAATAAATAATATTATTGAAATATTAAAAATATAAAAAATTATTCTCAAATAAATATGATGATTTCCTTAACAAAAAAATAATCAATTTCTTAATAGAATTTGTGATATTATCCCAACACACACCCCCTATATAATAAGGGATATTGGAATATATAAAAGTAGGATTCACTATGTATTGAGTATGAATATATTGATGAGAAACCATTTAGATTTTCAATTATATTATTTATTATGTGCATTATAAATTGTGGAAAACATACAAATTAGAGTTCCAACCAAAGTGGAAATAGGAATTATTTATTTTTTATGTTATGTAGTGAAATAGTTTTTTCATGCATGCATGTATAATTTGGTGTGATGTATGTTATTTGTAATTTTATATATATATATATATATATATATATATATTAATGTATTGAGGTAGAAATTGAATCCTTATAGGATTTTCTAAAAAAGATAATTTTTAATACCTATAAAATTATTTATATAACTATTTCATTGTCATTATGAGTACTATACTTGTTAAAAGGTAACATATCCAAATGTGACAGTGGGAGATAGGTGTACTTTAATTTTATTTAATATCAAGATGGAAATGAGTTTTTATATGAAAAAATATCAAAATTCTATTATAATATATTGCTGAATAGACTCATATACCATATATGAGTTTTAAATATGTAATAAAAATATATAGATGTGATTCTCTTATCATGGAGGAATATGATAAATTATTTGTTTTGGATAATAATTCATTGATCTGTAATGATGTAGTGTAAAAATCAAAGATAAAAAATTAAATGAATATTTGAAATTTGAAAGAAATCTATGTAAAAAAAGTTATTTGGGTCATATTATTTCCCATAATTGATGTAAATATTTTTCAGTTATTAAGAATCTATATATGAGTGGTATTTTTACAACCTATTAGGATATGTGGAATTAAAATAATTTCAATAATGATATTTAATGGAAAATTAAAAAACATTTTTAATGTTAATACGAAACAATTTATAATTTTATAATTTTCTTAAAATATATACCATGATTAAAGAAATTAAAATGGTCATTAAAACATATTATATAATGGAAATATTATATAATATCTCAATATGAAAAAATTAAAATTTATTGTAACACTAAAGTACTCTACTATGTTTTATAACATGAAATGATCAATTTAAAGGTTTATGAAAGCATCGAGATCATGGAATAATAAATTTGATTAATCTGTAATAGGGGATGGTTATATTAAAAATGAATTAAGTCCCTATTTCTATTAATGGTTTAGTTGAAGTGATATTTCATTCTAATGATATATGTTCACAATATGTTATTTATTGGAATATACTTATTTATCTTAATATAAAATAAAATATTTTTTATTAAATGATTCTATATAAAATATTTAAGATGATAATATTATATTTTATAATTTATAATTCATTATTATACACTTAAATGGTTTGTGGGACTTTGTAATTGTAAAAATATTGAAATGGTTTTTGAAACAATTATATTGAATTATCAAGGAGAAGATTGTATCCAATTTCACTTAGTTTTTAGTTGTATGAAAATGTGTCATCAAACATAATGAGATATATAAATAATGATTATAATACCTTATGATTCTATGATTTGATCTACTTTGTTCACCATTCTATAATTTGTGATTGAATATTTCAACACCTTGATCACAGTTAAAAGAAATCAACTAGACATGGAGAGACAATTGGGTGGATGTGGATATTATCATAATGTATATTGGGGAAAACATATATAAAAACATATTTTTTATAGGAGATTAATACCTAGTTATGAGGGGATAAAAAATAATAGTTTCCAATATGATCATAAAGATATAAAAACTGAGACGGGATATGTGTTTTACCACAATAGAGGGGTCTTAGGGAATTTGAGTTCAATGTCACCAATAATAAAACATTCACCAATAGATCAATAGTATAGTTCATCTTATTAAGTGCATATATAAGTAATATATATATATACCATTTTTCAGTAACATGTTGTTATACGTAGAAGTTAATATCCTTTTACATTAAATTTTATTAAACACTAGTAGTTGTTCCAACAAATATGCTTGAGTATCATCAATAGTTGAAGTAAAAAATTTGAAAATATCATCTCTTGATATATTTCTCTCAAAAAGGATACATTTTAGTTAAATATTGATTCTTGGATTAAATGTTGTAATTTTATATTAATCACATATCTTAGTAAAATAATAAACAACCTATGAGAGATAGTAGGTAATCATCTGTCAATAGTTTTCCCTTGAACGACTGACATTCTGGAAGAGTTTCTCCCCCAGAACAAAGTGATTTTTTTCCATTAAATTATAAAAATGTCAATATCTATATAATATTTCACATAATGATTTTTCTTGTAACATAATTTGAAAACATCACAAGAATATTTTTCATATAAAATTCATATAGTTAGGTCTTTACTATAATGAGAACCAACAGATTTCCTTAAAACATTCTCAAAATTTTTTTTCTATTTTATACATATATATATCAAATGTGATATAAATATTTTTTTGACATTGTTGTTCTTGGATATTAAATTAATTTATGAATATCCTCATGACATTTTATATTATAGATCTCCAATAATGGGAGAAAATAAAGATTGGTTATCCTACAATAATTCTATAGTTTTATAGGTCATTGAATAATCCTATTTATGGATGTCATCGTCATCGTATATACCTAGTAAAATTATTAATATGTATCAGGAATCACATAATTATATTATTTAGTGACATACATGATGACATATGGTTGTGATAAATTAGTATGTATTGTGTATATCATAAGTTATATGACATTAATTAAATATTATAGGACGTATTCTTACAATACCTAATTGTGTAATATGATATTTTAATCCCATTTATAGAATCAGATATATCGAATGAATTTCATGTCCATTAACATTTATAAAAAATATCATTTTAGAAATTTATAAAATGTTAAATAAAGCATGAAATAAGGTTAACCAAGTATGAATATTTCATTATGAGATATTTGTTAGTAATTGGATTATATTATATTGTCAAATTATTTGGTAGGATTTTGAAGATTCTACCTTAAATTATATTTCTATGTGCGCCTTGACTTGGTCCGTGATTTTGATCAAAGATATTAGGTAATTTTCCCTACTATAATATTAGAATGAGTACTCAAGGGTCACACACTAATTGTATTATTAATTTAATAAAATTTTATTGATATAAAATATATTGCATTATTTTTTATATTTTTATTGAAATATTACATATTTTATGAAATTTTGATTTGTGAAATTCAATCATAAGATATTAATTTCTATAATATATGAATTCCATCAAATATATTATTTATTAATTCAAAAATTCAATAAATAGAACAGAATGATTATTTATTCAACATTTGTGATTGTGAAAAATAATTATTCATTCCCTATTTTAGAGAAAAAATATTTTATCCGAAGATATGGATATAGGTTATTATTTTAGTGGAAATGACATATTTTATTTAAAATAAATAATTTTGTAATAATTGAATTATTTATGATATTGTATTATAATCCACACTTTTCAAGGTTTATAATTATAAAAATATTATTCATAAATTATGAAATGGGTCATAAAATTTATTAAATAATTGATAATATTAATTATATATTTATAATTATTTAACCTATAAAGACATTGAAAAATTTATAATTGTTCAAAATAGGCATATCAAAACAATAGTATAACATCAACTCGACTCTTCTAAAGGTTAAGAGAAAAATCCAATAATTCATTTTCTAATGAATCTATAGAGAGAAAAAAATCTAATTATTGTAATCAATGAATATTTGGGTAGTTAATTTCTATGTAAAGAGTATACCACAATGGTTAAATGGATCCTAATGATATATGGTAGAACATATGCCTCTATAGTGGAATGAAACATTGGTTGGGTAATCTCAGAATGTCAAGATGGTTATTATGGGTGTCGACTCGGTAAGCGTCAACTATATTGGTTCATAAATTAGGGAAAAATGTCATATAGTGTTGTGTTCAACCAAAGTAGTGATCCCTTTAATTGGATAATGGTAATTCAATATATGGTTCCTTAATATGAATGTTGGTCATCACCCATTAATGATTCCGAATCTTTTATATCAAAATAACTGTATAATATTTTTTAAAATTTATAAATACCAGGTAATAATATTTATGGGAATCTTATTCGGGTATGTGAGGTATCAGTTAATGGAAATGGGAAACTCAATCATGATTCTAAAAGTAAGAAAAATATAGTCAATATGATTCATCTAGCTTAAATTAAGGCACATATCTTTTTTGGATTATAGAAATTTACTTGAGGGACTAAATAGGACATATTGTGAAAAGAATCCCTACTCTGTAAAATTGTAGGTTATAAGATAAAGAAACATACCCTATAAATACCTCATAATGGAATTCCAAAATAATTGGTAACCACCCTTATGGATTTCATATGAGATATAAATATATATCAATATTTTATCTATTATTGATGTTAAAATTTACATAATATAATTGTTTTGAATAGACTAATGGAGTGGGAAAATGGAGAAGTATGAGTTGATAATTTTTTAGTAACTAAATTTATGAAGACCAGCTAGTTAAATGACTATTAAAACATACTAAACTATAAAAGATATGATTGGAGGGAAAAACAATCATCTATACATATCACAGTCTCATCTCCAATGTTGATTATCATTAGCATAATATATTGAATGATCCCCTAGTTTTACATGGGATGTTTTTCTTTCCTCTCCATTTAACTAAAAGGATGAAAATGTACTGTGACAATATTTTCATCTCTATAATTTATAATTAAAACAACAAATAATAAATCATCTTAAATTTGAGATTGGATGACCATCAAAATCAAAATAATGAGTAGATCAATAAGGCCTCTGTAAAGAACATAACAACTGTTATCTCTAAAAAATTGGTGTTTCTTATACAATAGTGATTCATCTTCTCTAATACTAAGTTATACTTGTTTTTTTAATTTAATGGAATAATTTATTGATTACAAATGAATGTTTATTCCTAACATAGAAATAGAGAACCTAAATAGAAAATATTATAATTATTTTCCCTTCTCAAGTATTCAGTGACATTATTATTTGTGGTTTATTTGTTCTTTTTATGGATTTCATGCATAATGGAATAAGTTTTTAGAGACATTTATTGATTATTTTAGTAGATATATGGGGTCACAATAAACCCTAAATATGTGTTTTATTATTAAAAATTTCAAAAAAAAATCATCTCGTGGTAGAGAACTTGTTTCTCTGATTATAGCACATTATATTTTAAGAATATAGTTTAATTGTTTTTATCATATGAAGATATATATAATATGATTCATTTCCTGGATTATCCAACCTCATAAGAAGAATACAATAGAATACATGGAATTTTGATGAGGGATATTTCCATTGATGAGGTTACTATTAATACATATTTTTTATAATCTAATGAATCAAATACTTATAAGATCTTATTTGGACCATAACTGTAGTGTTTTGGACTTATAATATTATTTTGATAAAAAAAATATGGAAATTATCCCAATGATTATGATGAACCCCATAACCATCATAAAAAACTTATATATTCAATTCATTAATATAGATAAATAGATGTGTCGATAATAACCAAACAAAAAAACTAATATACATACTAAAATTTTAATATGTATTATCATATCATTATGAGTATATATAAAATAATTTCATTTTTTATTATTTAATAGAATAATTTTTTTTTTATAAAATTGGAAAGTTAATTCTCAAAGGACACTAATTTCATATAATAATTTTAATTTAATTTATTATTTATTTATACATGGAATTTTGTAGTTATGTTATATTTATATGTCTTTATATGTGGTTCAGTGATGTGTAATAATTGTGGTAAAAGATTCTGTTTGGGGATCTCGTTTTTCTATTTATGAGAAAAAAAAACATTTTCCCTAAATTTGGTTTTGATTTTTTACTTTTCCCCTTTACCGTACTTGGGGCAGATCTAATGTTCTCATTCCAAGAAGAATAAATTTCATAAAAATATTCAGATTTACATTTCTCTCTAATCATTTATTTTATTTTAGGTCTATCATGTCTGGCGACATTGGAGAAGTAATTTTATGATATTTTATTCTTTATGATTTTCATTGGGATACATAATTAAATCCATTTCTTATTATCATTGATTTCATGGAAGGTTTATATCTTAGTGAGAGTCCTATAGGACTAAATTTTATACAGACTGGACCCTTGAGACATGAATTGTTTATGATTCAATAATTTCAATTCATGAATTGAATTTTTTATTTTATATTTAAATACATTACAATTTTTTGTGAAGTGAGACAAACATTTAGAAGTAATGAATGAATTTAAACTATATCATTAAATTTATTTTTTAATTAATTATTAATTATTATTATTATTATCATTATTATTATGTTAAAATTAATTTTTTGATGCCTTTTTGCAAGAATTATGTCTATAATATTTGAAATTTTTCTCTAAGTATAAATTTATATATATATGGTAATGACATATGCACTAAGTCTTCAATTCATATATAGTGAAAAGTCTTACATGGGAGTATAATGTCAAACTTACTACATAAAATTTCTTATGATTTCATCTGTATTAAAAAATTATGATTTTCTTATATTCTAATTGAAAGTAATAGATTATATAAAATATGAATTAAAAATTTAAAAGGATCAAAAAATCTATAAAATTAAATCTGAAATGAATGTGTTATGGGATTTGTAAATTGCATTCATATATTATAAACTTTTTATAAGAACAATAATTATTTAAATAATTGAAATCCTTATGATAGTTCAAATATATTTAATAAATGTCGTAACATCATACAAGAACCATAATACTATAGAAAAAATTGTGATTAAGCCTTATCATAATGAAAACCTGGGTTATTTATTCCTTCATACAGAAGGTTGTCATAATTTAAGTGATGGTTTTTTAGAATTTCCTAGCTAGGTATTATTTGATTAAATTATTGGGTCAAGGAAGCTCAAATTTTTAAAATTATGGGCTTTTCGTGAACTTCATATAGATCCATTTTTATAGTATATATATGTAATCCCATGGTTGAGTGTTAATAGTAGACATAGGAGAGTGTTTTCCTAACTAATATGAAATACATGTGTAATAACATTCATTTTTTCTACATTAAATCATTGAACAACCAATAAACATAATTATTTAAAGTTTAATTGATAAATAACATAATCAAAAAATTCCTATCGGATTTAATGTAACTCTAATTTTTTATGATTCAAAATGACCCCCCCCCCCCCCATTTTCATTTCATCACTTATGGTTATATATTATAATGAGTATAAAATAAATATATTTTTAAGATATATCTAGTTCATTATTTTTTAATTGATTATATATTTTTTAGATTTAATTTTATCCAAGTCCTTAAAAAACTAAGATAATGATTAATTTTTATTATTATAAATGAGGAGTATGAGCATTTTGATTCTTTTATACTACTTAATTTAAATGATAGTGAATATAGTTATTAGATGGAAATAATTGAGAAATATTTTATTAATATAGATATACAATATTGGGCCAGTATGGATAGACATTATAAATTATTGAGATGTAATATTGATACATTCATGGGTAATGTAGCCACTAAATATGTTTTGAAAAAAAATTGTTACAAATTTTTATTTTGGTTTAATTATTTATATTAAAATTTCATCTTGAAAAAGTGATTTTGTAATTTGTATTAATTTAAAAGTAACTCATCATTAAAAAGAATAATTATAGAGAAAAAAGGTATGTATTTACAATGAATATTTTCAATAAATCAACATAATGGATCCTAAATGTGATAGTGAGATGTTTAATAGGATTGATGGTATTATGGATATAATGTGTCCTCCCATGGTGAAATCATGAAAAAAAAATCTAATTTTAACAATTCAATCTTATTTAAAAAATAATAGAAATTCCAATTTGGGTTCTATTGAATAAAGGATGGATTTTAAGGATATATTATATAAATCTTTTGGATCACAAGTTTAATAAGGTAATGAGTTGATGGAAATATATAATATTTTCTATGAAATAAATAATATAATTATTATCAAGTATACTAAGAATTTATTATCAAAATCTTATTTTGATTATTTTAATTCTTCTAGTTCTTGGAAAACTATAGATTTAAATCAACCAGATATATTTTATATATATTCTAGAAGTAAATGTGTAGTGTCCTAAATCAATGGTTGTTGGCGTACAAGATAAATCTTAATAAGAATTTTAATTTTCACTTAGAGTTTTTGGTTGT
Source organism: Viscum album (assembly GCA_963277665.1). Lineage (NCBI taxonomy): Eukaryota > Viridiplantae > Streptophyta > Magnoliopsida > Santalales > Viscaceae > Viscum > Viscum album. The sequence goes on from OY728160.1 coordinate 716,547,440, forward strand.
ATATATAATCAACATGATTAATATGAATGATAAAAGGTAAAAAAGGATGAAAATGGAATAAGGATAAAATAAAGAAGAAGATTTATTGAGGTGAAATTTGTTGCTTCACATAAGTTTTTGAACCTATTTATGTTCCTATATATGAAAAGGAAACAATTAAACATTCATTTAATAGTAACATTTATTTATCTCTTCAATAATATTATTTTTTCAAGAATTTTATGTGAATCTACTAAAAAATCCATAAATATTTTCTTAATGGGTAATAGGGAAAATTAAATCATTTCTTTTTCTGATTTTGATTAAATTTAAAAATTTAGAAATCAAAATCTTAATACTGAGAATCATAATGAAATTTTTCATAAATATTAATATATTTTCAAAACAATTATAAATATTTTATATATATAAAGAGTTTGACAATAAATTTAAAAACAAAATAACGAATTAGTACCTTGAATTATGAATGTTAAATAATAATGAATCATTGATTTGTAATATTATGTTTGAAAATAAGACATGAATATTTTTATACCTAAAAATAATGGGGGATAATGAAATAGAATTTAATATTTTTTATGTTAATTTATAATAGAATATGTGTTAAAAAAATATTTTTTTAACATTTTATTCATGGAAAATTAATAGAATCAAAAATTATTTCTTTGTTTTAAGAATGAAATTGGGAATTTAAGAAATGAAATTGAAAATGTAAGGAATTTTTTTCTTATATTACTTTTTTAAGTTAAAAATTAGTTGACCTCACGATATTGTAAAAAAATTATATAGAACACATTCAAATAAATAGAATATTATTTTATGGTAGTATTCTTTCAAATATGTACAATAATCTATTTATTAAACAAAAAACTAAAGGTATTATATTTATTACTTATTTTATATGTGTTTTTTATAAATTATTATATTAATTGTTCTTTACTATATGTGTTAAAACATTAAGTAAAAAGGGATTTGATTGTAAATTTAATATTAATTTTTTACAAATAAATCATTTTATATCATAGTTTTCTAATGTTTTCTACATAAATCACATTAGTCCTATGCTTGTTAAGATGCATGATTAACTATTTTCTTGTGGAAAACATGAATACCATCTGTATTTATGTCATTTGTTATGTTAGAATACAATGTAATAAATATTTTATTTGTTTTGGATAGTGAAAATTTAGAATCCATTTATATTATAGTCTAAAAGAATGTGATCTCGCAATTTTTTATTTCTAAATCACATAAAGTAATTTTTAAAATTCATTTAATATAAATTAATGATTTATGTATAATTTTTATTACCTCTAAATCTGGTACCTCCTTTTGATATTAATCAAAGTATTCCATGGATTTATTATGTCCCAAGGGGAATTATAAGATGTTGGAGGGCTTTTTAGGAGTCATTTCTTTAGAATATGGTTGATCCAAAGTGTCCTAATATGTTTGGGGATGTGAGAGGAGAGGAGGTCCTCTTATAGTGGAGGAGGAGTGGAAGTCCTATAATATTTTCACAATAGAATTCCAAACACATTTTCACATTGCATTTGGCTCTAATATTTATCCATATTACATACAACATATTATAGGGTCCATATACAGAATGATATTAGATATTTTAAAACATTATATGGCATATTGGGCGTTAAGGTTATGGTTTAATCCCTTATTATGATTTATTTAACATTAATCATTGTAATTAATTTTAACCACATTCACTAATATTTTTTTAAAAAACTATGGTATACATATAAAGTGTTGTTTATTTTCATTCAGAATATTAATCTATTTTTCCAAATTCCAATCACAGTAGTGGTAGAAATTAATCTAAGATTCATCCTATATGTAGGATAGAAATACAGGTTTTGAAGTTAAAACATCTGAAAGTTTTCTATGTTTTTCTTATCAATTTCAAAGTAAAATAGATTCCAACTACATAAATTGTATTGATTAAAGTAATATTATACAATTAAAATTTAAAACTAATTTGAAGTATAATTTAACCTTGTAAATAAATAATATGAAAAATTAGTTTTGAACAAAAACTCAGTATTTTTTACTATTCATTAAAAATAAATTGCTTTAGAAAAATTTAAAAAAATTCACGATAACATGTTTATTATGATTATATTTTAATTATTATGTTTATTTTAAAAAATTGGAATAAATTTAAGTTTAAAAATTGAGATTTAAAATGGGTTCGCCATTAAAATGATGTAAAGTTAAGTATACAAAAAATTGTGTTTTTATGTATAATTTATTGTTTGTTTTTATCTTATGTATATCAAACCTAATAGGTGAATATCAAAAAATTATTGAATATATAGCATGTGTATTTAATTAAAATCATTCTCATATATTAATTAATTATGTTTATTAAGAAAAAATCATTTGGAAGAATAAAAATTATCTTATTTCATTTTATATCTAAGTGGTTTGCATTTTCATTTCTAATTAATTGGAAACTAATGAATTTATTTTATATTTTTATAAATCATAAATTTTCTAATGTTATTGTATAAAATTCGTAATCTCAAACATAAAATCTAGTTTATATCATATTATATTAAATAATAATTTTTTAATAATACATTTACTTTGTCGAAACTCAGTATTGCATATAACGCAAGCTATTGAAGAAGGTATCTCTTGTGTGTAACACAATATTTTGAGGAAGGTAGCTTTTTCTTGTAATAAAATATTTCATGGATTTTTATATTGCATGGAACAAAAGTTATCAAGGCAGGTCACTCTTGTCTGTAATGTAAGATACCTCGGTGTCGCGTGCGTTAAAATTTATAGAATCTATTTTAAATAGGAAAAATATTATAAAGTATCTATATATTATATCCCTATAAGATCTTGGTGTCACGTTTCATTCACATTGTTTATGACAAGGTTCATACTTTATATTTCAAGGTGTTAAATTCTCCCCACCTTAAATAAATTGCATCCTTTCAATTTAAACTCGATCTTGGAAAAATATTGTTTGATATTTACTATGTTTCAATGTAACACTGAAAATTTTTAATAGTAAATTGAAATTAATAAATCATTGTTTTAAATAGATAGTTATAATTATCACTAATGTTAATTTTCCTACATTTTTGTTTTTAATTTCAACAAACGAACATACATGGTAGAAATCAGTAAGTTATTCAGATACTAATAAGTCCAACTTAATTTTTAGTGAATAGAAACATACCCTTATGAATAGTAATTTTACCCTTAGGAATATTAATGTTATGCTTATGAATAGTAATATATAATTATAAATAGTAATCTCACCAATGATAGTATATATATAAAATTTGATTAAAAGTATGATATACCCATATCGTGGAATAACTAAATAAATGTAGTAAGATTGTTATTTTTTGAGAAAAATGTTATATTATTAATAAACAATATTTAATATATTTACAAAAATATTTTGATATATTTTATTTTATTTTGTGGTTTATACATGTCAAAAAATAATTGGGGGGTTTTTTTGTAATTTTTTGATGTAATTGAATTTTTTTAATAATAAGATACAATAAATTATGATAAATACAAATAACTTGTTTTACTAAATAATAAGCGATGAAAGGAAAATGTAAGCCCACTTTTTTCGAACACAGATGCAATTTTTACTATTTTTGGTCACATGTATCACGAATATTCATATTCTTGAGCAAAAATATTAAAATAATGATTAAAATAATGTAAAACTCCTCTCCTCAACTTTAAATACAACCCACTCCCCCTCTTCCTCCCACACCTCTCAAGCCTTGATCCTTACCTATGTTCTATAAATACTTTTCTCAAGGCCGTTTCCCATTCCCCGACCTTCTGGTCTCACTAGGAGCCCAAAACCAAGGGCCTTAAGAAGGATCTCAAGGAGAAGAGATCAAGAGGTAAGCATCTTCCATTGTTTTCTTTCTTTTCATTTCATTTTTTTCTATTCTTATTTATTCATTACCTCACCTTATCCAATAATAATTAATGATCTAGTATCTTTTATATTCATGATTTCATCATGTTTATTGAATATTTACCATTATACTTCTTATACTCTCCCACTAATTCAAGAAATTTAAACACCAACTGTGATGTGTCGATTTATCGACATCGTGGATGATGTGATTAAATTTTTTTTACATCCTTAAAGACTGGTCATAAAACCATTTTTATGGTTGAAACAGATTATAATGTAAGTTTTATATCTTATATAAGGGTCTTTAATAATTTTTAGCACATTTTATTAATTTATAAAACAAAATGAGTTCATTATGATCGATGAATCGCCAAAATGACCTAAATAAATATCAATAATGTTTCCAATTTTGAATAATCATCATGTGAGAATTAAAAATTATTAATGGTATACTTTATAGTTCTTTAAATATGTAAATACCATTACATTCCAATTCTGGAGTTTCACTTAAAATCGACAAGAATATCCATCACGAACCGATCATGGAAACCCTGTGATGAACCCACAGAAAAAATGCAATTAACAAAATATTATTAATGAATGGGTGGAATGATGCTATAAAATGACCATTAAAGGTGTTATAAACATGAATATGTTTCTTTAAAATATTAATAAAACTATTTTAACCATCATACAAGAGGGTTAAACATGTTTTATGGATGTTAAACACTAGGTATGGGATTCTATCTTTTTCAATTTCATTCAAGAATATCCACTATATTATGATCTTTAATTTTTAATTAATAATGATGGTATATGTTTTAACACCTTCCCCAGACATACCTTATCATATATTAATGATTATATACCCCATTTAAATCTCATTATGTCCTATATTGTACACAGGTTATAATGCCGATATTTGGTAAGTCAATTCTAACCCCAATTTCCATTATTTAGGGTAATCTTAAACATCAATAGTTTTATCATGATAATGGGATATTAGAAATTTAATTTGATTATATTATATTTTATTATGTGTATTTATATTATATATTCATATTCCACTTATTTAATGGATTCTATCTTAAATTTTTCGGTACTCATAAAGGACCTTCCCCTTAAAATTCTTTTAGATCTCTCCTTTATGAAATCCAAAGAGATTGTTTCTTTTTTTTATTTCATGAGTGTTATATTATAATTAAAATATTTTTTAATACTTTAGTGTATCCATTATATGTTTTATAGATAGTTTTTAATAATAAGGTTATCATTATTTTGTGTGAGCTATGTTTATGTTCAAAGAGTGATTTTTATGAAAAATGAGATTTTGAAAAGTGAATGTGTTTTGCTTATGGGTGTAATTGAGTTATGAAGTGATTTGTTTATGATATGTTCTATGGAAATTTTTTATATTTTTTTCATACCATTATACCTCAATATTAGATAGGTGATCCCCATTATAGCTCAAGATATGTTGGGTGGAGCCCATTGAGGCACAATATATGACGGGTGAGTCCCATTATAGCTCACCATTTAATTGGGTACTCCAATGATGGATGTTGACCAAATGAATATTCAATGTGTAAAGGTGAATGTAAGAGTGATATGGTAAATATTCCCCAAGGTAACTACATAAGGTTTCTATGAATTTTTTTTATGAATATGGGTTTTATTTTTTTATATTATCACATGACTAACAATTCAATTCTTTATATCCCATACTGTGTTTTATACTCATCCCAATAATTCAAAATGTTTTTCACATGATATATGGATGGGTAAGAGATATAAGGGAGTTGTGATGAATTATATAGAATTTTTTCAAAGAAAATATGTTTTATGTTCTAATGATTATGTTTTAAAAAAAAATGGATACTGTTTTTAGTAGTATCATTTTTGTATGAATGTGGTGTGTTATATATGTTAGATATTCAAATTATCTAAAAATATAAACATGGAAAGACCTTTAATGTGAAATAATGTATGTTCTTTACTAAAATTCAAGATTAATTTAGGATTGGTCTTTATAGTTGGTATCAGATTATGGTTTAGATAACTCTTGGGGTTAGACTGACATAAAGAGAATATATTAAATTATTTTTAATATAGGTTTAATTTGAAATGTTATATAATTTAATGATTATCATGTTTATTTGTCTAAGATATGTCTATTCAGAAATTTTTTCTATAGTAGAAATAGGGATTTTGAAGTAGGAATGCCCCAAGAGGCTGATGTCTGTCCAAATATACAGCCTTGAATGATGGGAATCAGAACCGAGCAGTTTTTGTTAGAAATGGCTCAGTTGACTCATGAAATAAATGTTGGTGTTGTCCAAGCTAGAGAGGAACATGATCTACTATGAGAAAACATGTATTTTTTGGAGTATTTTTTTAGGCAAAATCCTCCTATATTCAGTGGAACCACATATCCATTGATTGTTGAAGGTGGGATCAATGATCTAGAAAAGATATTTTGAATATCAATAAGATATACAATACATTTATCTTTTGGAAGGTGAATCTAATCAATGGTGGTATCTAGTTAAGATTATGAGAGAAAGAGATGATCTTGGAAGATTGGAATGGGATGAATTTAAGAGTCTTTTTCAAGAAAAATATTTTCTTAATATCTTCGACTTAGAAAAGGGTAAATAATTTTTGGATCTTAAGTATATAGGTGTTTATTTTGTGGTATCATATGAAGTAAATTTTATAATACTGGACATGAAATTACAAGATTTTACTCAAGACTTTGATAGAAAAATTAGTATATTTTACTCTAGTTTAGAACCTTATCTACGAAGTTCATTGGATTTATAAGAGTTTAAAATCTATGAGATACATGTTCTTTGTGATGAAAAAGTGGAGATGGAATTTTGTGACACATTTGTCCCTCGTGGTGACATGAATAAGAAGTAGTCACGTTGGCGGGAATTGTAGAATAATTCGTCAAAGATGTCTATTGGTAAAAAATCAATTTCCAATTATTTTTAATGGTTTGGTAAAAAGAATCCTACTGAATTCTTTTTATATTCTGGGAAATGAAAACGAAGTGGAAATTTTGAACACATGTCTTGTGAGTTTGTAGAGAATTATCTGAAACTTAATGAATATTCAATGGTAAGATGCTCTAACTGTAAGTAATTCAGTTAGTTAGCGAATGTTTGTTCAAATCTAGTCACTAAGGTAGGAAATCAGCAATACAGGAAGTATAAGGGTGAGGAAAAATACAATTCAACAAATTTGGTAAATTACGATCTATAAAATGTGGTGTTATCAGGTTCATTGATTAATTTTATATATTTTCAAAATGTGTTGTTTGATTCAGGTTCTACACATGCCTTCATTTCTAAGAAATTTTCAGAAAAATTGGGAATTCCACCTCATGAAATGAAACCAAAACTCACAGAAAAAACACATGGAGGAAATATTTTTTATGAAATAATTTATCTCAATCAACCTATCTTTGTTTGTGGAAATCATTTACCTACAAACCTTGTTGTTTTTCTCTTAGATGAGTTTTATTTTATTTTGGGTATGGACTAGCTTTCGTTTCATTATGCTAAGACAAATTGTATAGAAAAAAGTTTTTCTCATAAATAGTTTTAGTTTGTGTAAAATAATGTACCCTTTCCATTGATTACATATTGGAAGTGAAAAAACTAATAAAATATGGAAATGAAAGTTATCTTGCTCATATTTTTTAAGATAAGGGAACTATCCATATTACTGATTTACTAGTGTAAAATGAATACCTTGATGTTTCACTTGATTATTTTCCTGGTGTTATTCCTGATTGAGAGGTTGAGTATACTATTCACTTAGTTCCTGGAATTAAGACCATTTCTATACCCCCATACCTAATGGCTAAAAGGGAACTTCTATAATTAAAAAAGTAGTTGCAGTAATTATTAGATAAATGATTCATCCCACCTAGAACATCCCCATGGGGTGATCATGTATTGTTTGTAAAAAACAAAGATGTTTCAATTAGAGTTTGGGTTGATTATAGAGCCATGAATAACATTAATATTAAAAAAAGTATCATTTCTGTCATATCGATGATTTTTTTGATCAGCACCAGGGAGCACTGTATTTTTTGAAGGATGACTAGAGGTCGGGGGTACCATAAGTATAATGTAAAGGATGAAGACATCCAGAAGACTGTTTTCCATACTAGATATAGATATTATTATTTTGAAGTTGTGACTATTGAGTTAACTAATGCACATGTTTTATTTATAAATCTTATGAAAAAAAATATTTCATGAGTTCGTGGATATGTTTGTGGTTGTGTTTACTGATGACAATTTGGTGTATTATTGAAGTAAAAAAGATCATGAAAAATATATAATGGTGGTTTTGAAAAACATAAAATAAAATAAATTGAAGGGAATATTATGAAAGTGTGATTTTTGGTTGTAAAAGATTTATTTTCTTGGTAACATTTTATATAGGGATATATTAACAGTTTATCCTTCCAAAATAAATGTGGTTGATGAATGGCCAAGACCTAAAAATGTTACAGAGATTTGTAGTTTTCTTGGAATAGTAAGTTATTATCGACGTTTTGTTAAAAACATTGCACGGTTATCTTGCCTTCTGACTAAGTTAACATGAAAAGTGGTTAAATTTGTTTGGACATATGAATGTGATGTTTGTTTTCAAGAACGAAAGAAGATATTGTGGAATGCTTCGGTTTTCGCCTTCCCATATATAAATAGTGAATTTTTCATCTATAGTGATAGATCATTGTAGTGATATGGTTGTGTTATGATCCCTACTGATTATATAATTTCTCATACTTCGAGACAAATAAAACCTCATGAGTTATATTATCCCACACATGTTCTTGGAATTGGAAGTTGTGGTTATTACTTTGACAATTTTGAGGCATCATATGTATTGAGTAAAATGTAAAATATATATTAACCATAAAATATTTAAGTATATATTTTCTCAGAAGGAATTAAACATGACATAGAAAAGATGGTTGGAACTAATTAAGGTTCATGATTTCATTATTCATTACCATCCTAGGGAAGAAAACATATTGGATGATGCATTAAGTAGAAAGCTAATTACACATTTACCCCAATACGTCCACAACGTGATACTTCGGTAAATGATTAGATAAAAAATATCTTGGAATTTTTTGGTGTAGAAAATTTATTTGTTTTGTTTCATGTTTCTGTGTTGTCATATTTGTCAGAAAGAACAAATAAATCATTGAAGGAAAACTTGGAGTGACCTAAAAAAGGTTGAATTGGTTAAAATCGATATGTTTTATGAATTTAAACATTATAATGATTGTGTTTTATGATTTGAAAAAATGTTATGTTTTCCTTGTGATTCTTAATTCATGAAATAATAGTTTTGTAAAGCTTACAATTTTTCTTTTTTATTTCTTCCTAGAAGCACTATGAATTATAGAAAACATAGGATGTTTTACTAGTTGGATGTAACAAAACATGATATTGTTGATTTTGTTATGAAATTTTTGACAAGTCAACAGGTTAAAGTAGAGTAGATGTTACCGAAGGTAATGCTTTATCCTTTTCTATTATAACAGTGGAAATGGGAGAATATATCCATGGAATTAATTTTGGGGATACCAAAGACTTCATAATGAAACAAGTTGATTTGTGTTATTATTGATCAACTGGCTATATATAGACATTTTCTCACTATTAGAGATACAGGACTTTGGGGAAGCTTTCCCAACTGTACCTCAAAAAGATTGTCAAGTTACATGGATTTAATTGTTAGATTGTATCTAATTAGGATCCCAGGTTCACTTCAACATTTGGAAGGGCCTTAAGAAGGCATAAATAATATAAATAAACTTTAGTTCATTCTTAGTTAGATGACCAAAAAGAATGAACAATTCAGACACAAGGGGATATGCATTAATCATGTTCAATGGATTATTAAGGAAGTTGGGATCAACCAATTTTTTTATTCGAGTTTTCTTATAATAATAGTTTTCATTCATGTATAAAAGTATTAAATTTTGAGGCATTTTTTGGGAAGAGGTGTCAGAATCTAGTGTTTTGAGATGAAGTTAGTAAAATAATGTTTATGGGGTAAGAATTAGTAGAGGAAGTGGTTGAGAAAGTGAAGATGATCCAACAGCACATGAGGATATCTCAGAGTGTGAAAAAAAATTATGTAGATAATAGTTTGCAAGATTTATATTTCATTTTAGGTGACCAAGTATTCATTAAAATATCTCATGGGAAATGTGCGATGTGTTTTGGTAAGAAAGGAATGCTAAGTCTGTAGTTTATCAGTTCGTTTAAAATCATGGATAAAGTTGGAGTAGCTTCATACTGGGTACCATTGCCTCCGAATTTGTCTCTGTTACACAATTTGTTTCATATTTCTATGTTGAGAAGGTATGTTCCAGATTCATCTAATGTTTTTGAGCCTAGAAGCTATTCAACTGGAAGAGAACCTTACTTATGAAGAGTGACCAGTTCAGATTCTTAATCATAGATAAAAATTGTTCATGACTAACTAATCCACTAGGTAAAATATTTGTGTAGAAACCACGTGGTAGAAGAAGCAACATGGAAATCAGAAAATTATATGAGGGAAAGGTATTGTAACTTGTTTAATTAGTAAATAAAATTGTGAGGATGCAATTTCTAGAATGCGGTGATAATATAACACCCCAAAGTTTTAAAATTAATTTGAAATGTATGAAACAATGTTTTATGTAGATAGTTATATTTGGAACTAATCTTACATTTCCTACTTTTGTGTTTTGAATTTTGAACAACGAACATAGACAAGTGCAATCAGTAAGATATTTAGAGTCTGATAAGACCAACTTAATTTTGGCTGAATAGTAACATAACCTTATGAATAGTAATTTCACTCTTATTAATATTAACATTCCCTTATAAATAGAAAACTCACCAATGATATTATATATGTAATTGTCTACTAAAAGTATGATATACCCATATCTTGGAATAAGTAAATAAATGTTTTAAGATTGTAATTTTTTGAAAAAAAATTATTATTTTAATTTGAAATAAATTTTATATATGTAGAATTTTTTTATAAAATAGAGTTTATTTTTGGATTCTAAATATCCAAAAATTGTTTGGTTGAATTTTTCATAATTTGTTGAAATACTTTAATTTTTTATGAATAGTAAAATATGATAAATTATGATAAATGATAAATAATTGTTTTACAGCATAATAGGTTATGAACGTATGATATAAGCCCGCTTAGTTTTAACTCACATGCACTTATTAATTTTTATGGTCACATGAATCAATACTATTCATGGTCGTGAGAAAAAATATTAAAATAGTGATTAAAATAATGTCAAACTCTTCATCTCCTCAACCGTAAATACCACCCACTCCCCCATCTTCCTCCCACAGCTCTCAATACATTAAACTTGATTATGTTCTTCAAAATACTCTACTAAATCCCCTTATTCACGTCCAAAAACTTCTGGTCATTCCAATAGGCCAAAACCACGGTCATAAAGAAGGATCTCAAGGATAAGAGATCAAGAGGTAAACATCCTCTTTTTTTCTTTCTTTTCTTTTCGTTTTTTGTTTCTATTCTTATTCTTTCCTCACCTTACCTTATCCAAGAGACCTGAATGATCTAGTATCATACATATTCTATATTTAATCATGTTTTTGGATGATTCACCATTATACTTCTTCTCCTCTCCCACTTCATCACAAAATTAAATCACAATCTATGAAGTATCGATTTACCTACATCGTAGACGATGTGATTTCAATTTCTTTTAAATCCTTTGAGACTAGTCATGAAACCATTTATATGGTTGAACCAGATTATAATTTATGTATTATATCTTATATAATGTTTTGGAATCATTTTTTACACATTTTATTAATTTATAAATCAAAATGAGTTCATTATGATCGAAGAATTTCCATAATGACCTAAACAAATATCAATAATTTTTTAACTTATGAATCATCCTCCTGTCAGAATTCACAATGATAAATGGTAAAAAAAATCTAGAAATTTTTAAATACCATTAAATTCCAATTTTGTTGTTTCACTTCCAATCAATAAGAGTATCTATCATAAACCGATCATGGAAACCATGTGAAAAATGCACCAAAAAACAATGGAATTAAAAAAATATTATTAATGAATGGGTAGAATGATTTTATAAAATGACCATGAATATTTTTTTAAACATGTAAATGATTCTTTGAATTTTTAATATCACTATTTTAAATTCCATACAATAGTTTTAAACTTGTTTCATGGATGTCTAACCTGAGTTAACAGATTCTCTATTTCTCAATTTTATTCAAAAATCCAAATTGTGTATGCTAGTTAATTTTTAATTCCTAATGATGTTTTATGTTTTAGAACCTTCCCCATACTGACCATATGATATACTAATGATTGTATACCCCATTTCTATCTCATAGAGCCCTCCCATATACATCTGTTACCATGCCAAAATTTTGAATGTGAATTTTAGTCCCAATTTCCATTATTTTGGTTAACCTTTAACTTCAATGGCTTTATCATGATAAGAGGATTTGGGAAATTTAATTTTATTATATTATGTTTAATTATGTTTATTTACAGTATATATACATATTCCCTTCATTTAATCAATTCTATCTTAAATTTTATGATATTTTTAATGGTCTTTACCCTTAAAATATTTTTAGATGTCTCTTTTATGAAATCTTAAGAGATTGTTTTTATGTCATGAGTGTTCTCTTCTAATTTCATGATATTATACTACTATATTGTCTCCATTATATGTTTTATAGTTATTTTTGAATTATAAGGTTTTCATTCTTTTGTGTGAGCAGAGTTTATGTTCTAAAAGTGATTTTTACAAAAATGGGATTTTGAAATGTTAGTGTGGTTTTCCCAAGGGTGTAAATAAGTTAGGAAGGGGTTTATTCATGATATGTTCCATGGACATTATTTAAGTTGGGTTTAGATCATTATATATTAGGATATTATGGTTGATCCCCATTATAGATCCCGATATGTTGGTTTTAGCCCATTATTGCTCAAGATATGATGGGTGAGCCCCATTATAGCTCTCCAATGCATTGGGTACTCTGGAGATGGAAGTTGAACAACAATTTATTCCATGTGTAAGGGTGAATGTATGATTGATATGGTAAATATTCCCCAAGTAAACTACATGATGTTTCTATTCATATGAGTTTTTATGATTATGGGTTTTTATGGTTTTTATGTTATCCCATGACTAACGATTTATTTATTTATATCCCTTACCTAGTTTTATACACATCTCGTGATTTTCAAAAAAAAATTAACAGGATATAAAGATGGGTAATAGAAATAAGGTAGTCATGAGGAATGATATAGTGTGTTTTCAAATAAATCATTTTTTATGTTATAATGTTAATATTCTGACAAAATGGATATTGTTTTCAGTAGTATCATCATTGTATGAAAGTGTTATGTTATGTATGTAAGATAACATAATTCTATAAAACTGAAAATCCGATAATATCCTCAATGTACCGTAATGTATGTTCTTGACTAAAATTAATTATTAGTTATGGTTGTGTCCTTATATTAAATCCCTCATTATGATAAGGGTTCATAATACATCCTCTATAAAAGAGATAATGGTATGTACAAAGGACACATGGACTATGTCACGACCCCCTCCCACCAAAGATGCCCCTCCTAGGATAGCAATAGAGAAAGGGAGGTAATGACCCCCGAGACCCGCCTCCAGTAGGCCCCGGGGTGGTGACTAGCACCATGGGTATGAGTTTTTCAAAAATATGGGAGGCATTACCCCTTTTATTTTTTTAAAGATAGAGAAATAGGACAAGTCAACCACCAGAAAGGAAAAAGGTCAAGTGTATAGAAATAAACCCAAACCATTCCCACATGCATGTTTAAACAATTTTATAACAAGGTACAAGTACAATAAAACTAAAAGTACAATACAAAAAAAAAACAAAGGTACAACAATAGAAACAACTCCAACTTTGTGACTAGTAGGGTCTCGCACGGCCCTGGTAGTCCTCTTGGAAACCTGAAAGTAAATGTAGGGTGAGCATACAAGTATACTCAGTAGGGAAACCTAAAGATCTCGTGCACAAGTGGGGAGACATCCTAATGTCTCGTGAGAACAACAGAAGAAATCTAGAAAGGAATTCTATCCACCCAACCTCACCGGCCACACTCACCAAAAACACAAGCACAACAGGTATTAGTATATCAGAAACAAGAGTATTGGGTACCCCGCATCATTTCCATTTAGTAGGTTGCTCTCCCTAACGACGAACGTCTTGACGCTGCCACACTCTCCCCGCCCACACACACCTGGGCCTCACAACCACGTATCCTGCCCGCACAAACCTGGTCCTCACACGCACGTATCCCGCCCGCACACACTGGGGCCTCAAAACCACGTATCCCGCCTGCACACACCTGGGCCTCACAACCACGTATCCCGCCCGCACACACCTGGGCCTCTCAACCACATATCCCTCCCGCACACACTTGGGCCTCACAACCACGTATCCCGACCGCACAAACCTGGGCCTCACAACCACGTATCCCGCCTGCACACACCTGGGACTCACAACCATGTATCCCGCCCACACACACATGGGCCTCATCTCGAAGATTCTTGGGAAACAGTAGAACCTGCCCGAAGAGTCTTCGGCTAAAGCCACCCCAATCGAAACCTGCCTGAAGAGTCTTAGGAGTAAGGTCGCCTCAAGCCATCACAGCCTAGGGGGAAGGAGCAGTAAGGAGCTACTAACTAAGGGAAAAACACCCTCTCCCATGAAATGGGAGTGTTTGGCACTAAGTTCTCAACATGGGTGGGGTGCAATAAAACACAAAAGATACAGATATATATATATTAACACCAACCTCATAGACCAACCTAAGGCTTCTAAAAAGTGAAACTGAATACGTGCCTTGGCACTGCTACTACGAAGCATGCATATAACAAACAAACCCAACCCCTTTTGGTTTTCACATTTCAGTAGAAATAGTTATTTAGTTACTTAACTACTGGGAAACTATCCACAACTAACCACTCCAATCGTTCGTAAAACACATCCCTACCATCCACAAATCAAGTTAGGAAAACATAAGCAACACAACCAAGTTCTTCTTATCAACCAACCAACCCCATAGATTATTAAACCCGTTCCATTACCATGCCCCACCATTCATTAATTCTTCCACATTTTATTTTTTAACCACAACCCATAGTTCATTCACATTAAAACCCAACCCTACATCCCGGCTGCCAACCGCCATAACCACAACTGCACCGAAACCCGTACATCAATATCCCTTTAATACCATTTATTGTAGCCCTACTGTCTGTTACAAACACAACATTCACACCAACCCACAACCAAGTCAACCGCATCCCCACTGCTCACCCGATCGACAACAACCCACAAAAATACCCCCAACACATGCCACATAACCAATCCAATGCCCACATGTTCATTATTCCATTTTTTTAACCTGGGTGATCAGACAAGGGTTCCAGATTTTAAACAGCCAACATTACGTGATTTACCAAAATTCCACATTCCACAAGGTTTCAACCCATAAGAAAATCTAGAAGGAGAGGGAAACATTTAATTGCATAAGCAAAGGCCCACAATGACTGTGATTTTCTATAGGCATAAGCTCATTCAATTCACAACATAATATCACAGGATATAAAGTAACAACAATCACAACTTACCATCCGCATTATATAATCCAGTTATTATCTTTATTAAACAGGTTCAAAAGTGTTTCACGTAAACAAAAGAACACCCACCCCGTATGATGCACAAATTAGAGAGACGAAGGTAATATCCCTACCTCAACAGGTTCTTGATCGCAACGCTCCCCTGGATTAACCTTAGAAGACGTCTGTCGGCGTCCGTCACCTCTGTCGGTTCCTGGTAAAACCTCCTTGGGTGGAAGTCGGAAAGGAAAGGCTGAATGAAAGACAACCGACCTAGGCTCGGAAGTTCCGCATCATCGATACGATCCCGTGGATGCTAACGGATCATAAATCGAAGCTTAGATGAAGAAGTTATGGTAGGAAGAGCCTTCGAGTCTCTTGAGAGAGCTTTGCTCAGAAGAGAGGGGAGGAGAGGGGTGATTTGAAAGGAGGAGGGGACCCCTCCTTTTATAGGAATGAGAAGAAAAAGTACACGGCGTGTACTTTATGGTACGCGGCGTGTACTCGGTTCTTTCATATGGTCCCCACGCGGCTTCCAACATGGCTCCGCGGCCGTTGAATGGTCAACACACGGTTTGAGGGTAACACATACGTGGGGAAGGACTACATGGCGTGTAGTTTGCACACATGACGTATACTCATTTATTACACAAGGCAAGGACACGACTCCAACACGGTACACGATCATTGACTGTTAACGCATATGCGTGGAAGTACTACACGGTGTGAAGAACTGGGAACACGGTGTGCCCCCATTATATCCCACAGCGAGGACAGGTCCTGCAACACGGGGTATCCCCGGAAAGGGGGGTACACGACGAGTACTCAAACTACACGGTGTGTAGCTTCAAAATTCTGGAAAGTGTGGAAAAGTAAATTTTACCCTCCAGAACACTTCTTGACCTTCTTTTTGACAAAGGGAAATGGTCGGAGAGGTCCGGGCCATTACATCAGATACCTCTTAAAACATTCTCATCCCCGAGAATTCAAAAACCAACCCAGAGGAACCCAAAAAGATACCTCTTAGGGTTCTCGTTATAACAGGAACCCAACCAACAACCCTAATCATATGTGTTAGGAATTCCTTCTCCTATGTTGAGATATTATCCGCTTTAGGCGGCACTGACTTGCCTGCACGGGTTTAATCGCAACCTCATTAATGCGTCTCGATTAAGAATTGGGTCTTCCCACTTTCATACATTATGATTTCTCAACTCGTACTAACCCCAACACCACACAACCAACACACTACCCGAACACGTGGGTTTGGGAAATTCCTTCACCTATGACGAGATATCATCCACTTTAGGTGGCACTGACTCTCCTGCACGGGTTTAATCACATCCGCATTAATACGTCTCGATTAAGGGTCATGTTTTTTCCCTTTCCCACACATCCGGACATGTTACACATTACCAGTGAACAAAGAAACAAAAGGTCTCACAACTGAGAAGCCAAGAATTCCATATAACAAAGGTACGGAGTACAACATCAACACAAGCTCAGAAGAACAACGGAAAAAACACAAGTCAAAACAACTTCGGGTAGTGAGAGTGCATCTGGGTATCCCACTCCCAAGTGCTCTCCTCGAGGCTACCATGCCTCCACAACACAAGAACCAAGGGAATGGTTCATCCACGGAGCACCTTCTCTTTACGATATTCGATTCTGACTTTTCATTCCTCGAAGGTCACGTCTTCCCCCATATCTAACTCTCCCCAGTCGATAGCGTGAGAGTCATCGTGTAAGTACCGACGAAGCTGGGAGATGTGGAAGACATCATGAACCTTCTCCAACTGAGGTGGCAGGTCCAGCTGATATGCCACCTCGCTGACTCGCCTCAACACCTCAAAAGTTCTGATGAACCTGGGTGAGAGCTTGATCCCCTTCCCAAACCTTCTCTTCCCCCATTGAGGGGAAACCTTCAAAAACACATGATCCCCCACCTCGAACTTCAAGGGCCTCCTCTGACGATCAACATAATATTTCTGTCGGTCCTGAGCCGCTTTCATCCTCTCATGTACAAGCAGAACTTTTTCTGTGGTGCTCTGCACTACCTCTGGCCCAAGTGCACCTGTCTCACCAACCTCTGCCCAGCAAATGGGTGAACGACATTTCGTTCCATACAAATCCTAAAATAGTTCCATGCCAATAGTAGAGTGGAAGTTGTTGTTGTAGGTGAACTATAGTAAAGGAAAGTGTCATACCCATGATCCTCTGAACTCCAGAACGCATGCTCGCAGCATATCCTCCAACGTCTGGAAAGTCCGCTCCGTCTGCCCATCGGTCTGAGGGTGGAAAGCAGTGCTAAGGCATAGCTGGGTTCCAAAAGCAAGTTGTAACCCCTCCAGACTCGTGAGGTAAACCGAGTATCCCTATCTGAGATGATAGTCCTCAGAACTCCATGCAAGCACACCACCTCTTCTACGTACCTCAATGTTAAGGTACTCACTGGGACCGACTCCATGATTGCTAAGAAGTGAGCCGATTTCGTCAGTCGATCCACCACCACCCAGATAGCATCATAACCACCCTAAGATCTGGGTAGTCATGTGATGAAGTCCATCGAGATGTCAGCCCACTTCCACTCAGGGACATCTAAAGGATGCAGCAAACCACTGGGAACCCGATGTTCATCCTTCACTTGCTAACACACTAGGCATTTAGCCACAAACATCACCACTGTCCGTTTCACCCCGGGCCACCAAAACTGATCCCTCAGGCCTCAGTATATTTTTGAAACTCCTGGATGTACCGCCAAGTCTGAGCTATGGAACTCACAGAGAACTCCCTCACACATCGCCTCCAGAACAAACAACCTTCCATGGAAAAGCATCTGATGTCGGATGTCCTCTGACCATCCTTCTGGAGTGTTCCCCTGATCGACATGATCCCGCATCACTTCTGCCTTGGAGACCCCCCACTGGGACTCTTCCACCTGCTTCAACAAAGAGGACTACACCATCATCTGAAACAAACAGCCTTTAACACCTTCTACCCTATCATCCAAGTGCAAGGCAGCCAACTCTCCCATTGCCTTCCAAGCATCAGAAGATTCCCAAACCACTTCCTGATGCGACTTCCTGCTCAGGGCATCAGCCACAATGTTTCCCTTACCATTAGTGTAAGAGATCTCAAAGTCATAGTATTGGAGAAACTCGACCCATCTCCACTGCTGTAAGTTCAGGTCACGCTGGGAGAAGATATAACGCAGGCTCTTGTGATCTTAGAAGACCACAAAGTGCTCCCCAAAGAGGTAATGTCACCAAAACATTAGTGCGAACACTACTGATGCATGCTCTAGGTCATGGGTGTAATATTTATGCTCGTGAGGGTGCAACTGCCTAGACCCATAAAAAATCACTCCCTTCTTCTGCATCAGCACGCACCCCAGACCAAGGCCAGAAGCATCAAAAAATAACTCATAAAACAACCCTTCCTCTGGAAACCTGAGTACGGGAGCACTGACCAACTTCTCCTTTAGGTATTCAAAAGATTTCTGGCACTTCTCACTCCACAGGAAGACCTGGTTCTTCCTTGTCAAAGCTTTCAAAAGATCAGAAACCCGAGAGAAGTCTGAGATGAATCTCCGATAGTAACCTGCTAACCCTAGGAAACTACGAACTTCTACCACTCTCTTGGGTGCTACCCAAGAAACAACTTCCTCCCCCTTCGACGGTTCCACTGACACTCCATGCTGAGACACCATGTGCCCAAGGAAGTGTACTTCTTGTGTCAAGAACTTACACTTCGACAATTTCCCATAAAGCTAGTGGTGTCGAAGGACTTCCAAGACTGCCCTGAGATGCTCAACGTGCTCCTCCTCTGATCTTTAGTAGATCAGGATGTCATCGATAAACACAATGACGAACCGATCCAGAAACTCTCGGAAGACAAATTTCATAAGTCCCATGAACACAGCTGGTGCATTCGTAACTGCAAATGGCATCACTCCAAACTCGAAGTGCCCATACCTACACCTGAAAGCCATCTTCAAGATGTCACTATACTTCACCATCAGCTGATGATATCCCGATCGTAGATCAATCTTAGAAAACCAACCTTCTCCCCTCAGATGGTCGAAGAGATCATCTATCCTTGGAAGGGGGTAGTGGTTCTTGACCGTTAACTAGTTCAACCTTCAGTAGTCTATGCATAGCCTAAGACCACCATCTGCATTCTTCAGGAAAAAAACTGGAGCACCCCATGGCGACACGCTAGGTCGAACAAAACACTTCTCAATCAGATCTTCAATCCGAATCCGCAACTCCCACAACTCCAAAGGTTCCATACGATAAGGGGGTATCGAAATCGGAGGGGCACCATGCTGTAAGTCTATCCCGAACTCAATATCTCGTCGGGGGGTAGAGTCACAACCTCCTCAGGAAAAACATCGAGGAACTCCCCAAAAACATATGGTACATCCATCGTCTCTGTATCTATTGGAACCACTGATAACCCACTCAACAAGGAAAAGAGAGGCTCCACACGCCGGCTTCCTGCCTAATAGCTCCTCTCTCCAACAAAAGATAAACGCTGCCCATCCATGTCGGAGAACACATCTCTTATCCGGAAGCAGTCGATAATGGCACTAACAGAAAACAACCAGTAGATGCCTAGGATGACATTGTATGGCTGCATCTATAACAGAAGAAGGTCCCCACTAGATCGATGTGGTCCCAACGTCAGACCACATCCTCGACAAACACAAGATACGCGGGTCTGGCCTCCAACTGGTGTACTCAGTACCAGTTGTACGGAATGTCTCTCTACTTCTAATCCCAAAGCATGGGCTAGACTAGGTGCAACAAAGGAGTGCGAGGCTCCTGAATCAAACAAAGGAGAAACAAGAGTGCTGAACAAACAAATCGTACCTCGTACCACCTCTGGTCCTGCCGGAGCTGTCAACTCTGGTGTGTGCAACTATCCATGCCCATCTCCTCTGCCTCTCTGATGTCGTCCACCTCCCCAACCACGCCCTGGTCGAGGTCCCTGAGGAGCACCCTGAGGTCGGCCTCCTCCTGCAAAGTCTGCCCTTGGAGGGGCATGGTCCTGCTGCTGCTGGATGGGCCTCACCGGCAACTGGTGCTACTGAGGTGGGCGCTGAACCTGTCCACCTCCACCGTACTGAGCTCGGGTCGGGCACTGACTCTGAACATGCCCGAAATCTCCACAAGAAAAACACCTTAGTCCCGGGCTTGTGAAAAAGTGGAGAGGACCCAAAGATCTGAACTGGAACTACTGGGGCCTGCTCTTCACTGGCTTGAACCTGGAAGGTCCCGTCGTAGGAGCCCTGCTGCTGACTACCTTCCCCTTCGACGAGCGTGGTTGGATCCCCTCTAGGGGTGCACCTCCCAGCGAGGGCATCCTCTCTACAAACCTCTTCATTCTTCTGTACCTCCAAGTACGACGGAAGGGTGAAGGGGGTGACATCATACTAGAGCGAAGGACGAAGCGCCTCCTCCAAACGTCTCACCCGAGACTCCTCATCCGGAAAGAGATCCGGAGAAAAGCGCAGGAGATCCTTGAACTTGATCCCCATCTCTCGTACCGACATACTCCCCTACTGAAGGGAGAGTAACACCTGCCGCCTCTCCGCCTTGATCATGGAAGAAAGGAATTCTACTCGGAATTCCTTCTCAAAGTCAGCCCATAGAACCTCTGCCTCTATCCTCTCTCCGAGGTAGAGCATCCACCACTGTCGCGCCGCACCTCTCAGTTGACTGACTGCTAGGGGAACCCAGTACTCCCTCGGAGCATGGATCAAGGTAAAATTGATCCCTAGCTCCTCAAGCCACCCCTCAGTCTCCGTATCCGAAGTACTACCCTCAAACTTCTTGAGTATTTGTCGCTGGAAACAACAGAGATTCTTCTGCGACTGTCTATATTCCTCCTCTCGGTCAATCCTCAACTGATCGACTGTTTGAATCGGTTGGGCCTCAGTCGTCTAAGCCACCCGGGGACGACGTCTAGGTTCCATAGCTTTACGGTAAACAAGGATCACCTAAGACCAAGTAGTAAGGAAAAACTCAAGGTTTAATTTTATCATTTTATTTCAATTTCTTTCCCAGAACACCCAAATCAAGTAAAACACAATCATAATGATGCATGTACCTTCCCTAGGGTCTCTACCCCGCAATAAATGTAGTCTCACTTGGCCATTCGGTAGGCTCAGAGTCCTTTCATCAGATCACAGGGGGCCCTAAAATCCCATGTCCTAGCTGGTCCTCCCTGGCCTATGTAACGCAACAAGATTAACTAACACTGTTGCCCTACTATCCAATGCAATCCTCACTATGCCTAACTCCAGACTCCATCTTATCTCTCATCCATCACCTCTGATACCATTCTTTCATGACCCCCTCCCACCACAGATGCCCCTCCTGGTCTGACAATGGCGAAAGGGAGATAATGACCCCCGAGTCCCACCTCCAGTAGGCCTCGGGGTGGTGACTAGCACCAAGGGTATGAGTTTTTCAAAAATATGGGAGGCATTACCCTTTTTATTTTTTTAAAGATCAGGAAATAGGACAAGTCAACCACAAAAAAGGAAAAAGGGCCAGTGTATAGAAATAAAACCAAACCATTCCCACATGCATGTTTACACAGTTTTATAACAAGGTACAAGTACAAGAAAACTCAAAGTACAATAGAAAAAGAAAACAAAGGTACAACAACATCAACAACTCCAACTGTCCTACTAGTAGGGTCCCGCATGGCCCTGGTAGTCCTCCTGGAAACATGAAAGTAAACGTAGGGTGAGCATACAAGTATAATCAGTAGGGAAACCTAAAGCTCTCTCGCACAAGTGGGGAGACATCCTAATGTCCCGTTAGAACAACAGAAGAAATCTAGCAAGGAATTCTATACGCCCAACCTCACCGGCCACACTCACCAAAAACACAAGCACAACAGGTAGTATTATATCAGAAACAAGAGTATTGGGTACCCCGTACCATTTCCCTTTAGTTAGCTGCTCTCCCTAACGATGAATGTCCTGACGCTGCCACACTCTCCCCGCCCGCACACACCTGGGCCTCACAACCACGTATCCCGCCCGCACACACCTAGGACTCACAAACACATATCCCACCCGCACACACCACGGCCTCACAACCACGTATCATGCCCGCACATGCCTGGGCCTCACAACCACGTATCCCGCCCGCACACACCTGGGCCTCATAAACACGTATCCCGCCCGCACACACCTGGGCCTCACAACCACGTATCCTCCCCGCACACACCTGGTCCTCACAACAACGTATCATGCCCGCACACACCTGGGCCTCACAACCACATATCCTGCCCGCACACACCTTGGCCTCACAACCATGTATCCCGCCCGCACACACCTGGGCCTCATCACGAAGATTCTTGGGAAACAGTAGAAACTGCCCCAAGAGTCTTGGGCTAAAGCCACCCCAATCGAAACCTACCTGAAGAGTCTTAGGTGTAAGGTCGCCTCAAGCCATCACAGCCTAGGGGAGAGGGAGCAGGAAGAAGCTAGTAACTAAGGGAAAAACACCCTCTCCCATTAAATGGGAGTGTTCGGAACTAAGTGCTCAACATGGGTGGGGTGCGATAAAACACAAAAGATACATATATATATATATATATATATACCAACCTCACTGCCCAACCTATGGATTCTAAAAAGAGAAACTGAACAAGTTCCTCGGCACTGCTACTACGAAGAATGCATCTAACAAACAAACCCAACCCCCTTTAGGTTTTCACATTTCAGTAGAAATAGTTATTTAGTTCCTTAACTACTGGGCAAATATCCACAACTAACCACTCCAATCATTCGTAAAACACATCCCTGCCATCCACAAATCAAGTTAGGATAACACAAGAAACACAACCAAGTCCTTCTTATCAACCAACCAACCCCATTGATTATTAAAACCGTTCCATTACCACGCCCCACCATTCATTAACTCTTCAACATTTTATTTATTAACCACAACCCATATTTTGTTCACATTAAACCCCAACCCTGCAACCCCGCCTCCAACCACCATAACCAAAACTGCACCGAAAACCGTACATCAATATCCCTTTAATACCATTTATTGCATCCCCACTGTCCGTTACCAACACAACATTCACACCAACCCACAACCAAGTCATCCGCAGCCCCGCTGCTCACCCGATCCAAAAAAACACACAGAAACACCACCAACACATGCCACGTAACCAAGCCAACACCCACATGTTCATTATTCCATTTCGTTTAACTAGGGTGATCACACAAGGGTTCTAGATTATAAACAGCCAACTTTACGTGATTTACCAAAATTCCACATTCCACAAGGTTTCCACCCATAATAAAATCCAAAAGGAGAGGGAAAAAATTAATTGCGTAAGAAAAGGCCCCCAACGGCTGTGACATTCTGTAGGCAGAAGCTCATTTAATTCACAACATAATATCAGAGGATATAAACTAACAGCAATCACAACTTCCCATCCCTGTTATATAAGCCAGTTATTATCTTTATTAAATCAGTTCAAAAGTGTTTCACGTAAACAAAAGAACAACAACCCCACATGATGAACAAATTAGAGAGACGGAGGTAAGATCCCTACCTCAACAGGTTCTTGATCGAAACGCTCTCCCGGATCAACCTTAGAAGACGTCTGTCGGCGTCCGTCACCTCTTTCGGGTCCCGGAAAAATCTCCTCGGGTGGAAGTCGGAAAGGGAAGGACAAAGGAAAGACAACAGACCCAGGCTCAAAAGTTCTGCCTCATTGTTACGATCCCGTGGCCGCTAACAGATCGTAAATCGGAGCTCGGACGAAGAAGTTATGGTAGGAAGAGCCTTCGAGTCTCTTGAGAGAGCTCTGCTCAGAGGAGAGGAGAGGAGAGGGGTGAGTTGAAAGGAGCAGGGGACCCCTCCTTTTATAGGCGTGAAAAGAAAAAGTACATAGTCTTTAATTTATGGTACACAGAGTGTACTCGGTTCTTTCACACGGTCTCCACGCGGCTTCCATCACGGCTCCGCGGCCGTTGACTGGTCAACACATGGTTTGATGGTAACGCATACGCGGGGAAGGACTACACGGCATGTAGTTTGGACACACGACATGTACAAATTTATTTCACACGGAAAGGACATAGCTCCAACCTGATAAACGGTCATTGACTATTAACGCGTACGCGGGGAAAGACTACATGGTGTGTAGAACTGGGAACACGGCGTGCACCAATTATTTCCCACAGTGAGGACACGACCTGCAACATGGGGTATACCCAGAAAGGGGGGTACACGGCGTGTACTCCAACTACACGGCGTGTAGTTTCAAAATTCTGGAAAGTGTGGAAAAGTCCATTTTACCCTCCAGAACACTTCTTGACCTTCTTTTTGACAAAGGGAAAGGGCCGGAGGGATCCGGGCCATTACAGACTACCATGTAAATTGGTTTCTAATAAAGATATCATTATAGTAAAGTAGATCTTTATACTTATGGGAAAAACATAAATATTTATAGGGAGTGAATGAGGTTATAAATCACAAACTATTAAAATATCATTAAAAGATTAATGTCCTCAAAGACATAAAACTGTTTTGATTTAGAAGATCATCATTTAAAAAAATGATTGTATTTAGACAGCATTTTATTTTACTTCATTTTCTTAATGTTGTGTAATTATTTTATTGACTATGAATATAAGGAAATATTCGTACTTGATAGGTTTAAATGTCATATGAACAATATTTAATTTTGGTTGAGATTTGTTGAAATTGTAATTCAAACCTAAAAAAGTAAGACATGTATTAATTACCTATATAAAATTTTATGCCTGATGACCTACAATATATTATTAATGGATGTTAAGAACTATAAAATATTGACATGTTTAACTATTTTTTGTTATATATCCTCAAAAAACAACATGGAAAATATATTAATCTCTAATATAAAAAAATTGATACTACCAGTTCATAATTAACATGTATTCCTAAAATTGTTTAAATAAAAACAATGAAATATTAAACAGGTCATTATAGAGGTCCGTGGTAGGCATGAAACCATTATCATCCTTCGGTCATGGGTTCAAGAGTTGTGGCCTTGGAGGATTTTATTGGTCGTCTTTCGACTTAAATTTTATCCTTTTCTAAATCCAAATTAATATAATTTCCAAAATATGATGGACATCTTTGATATATTGTTATTCACTAAATATTCTTTTAACTACGTTTTTCAACAAAAATTCAATAAATAAATACTTCACCATTTTATTTTTCAGGTAGGCCCTTCTTTGGTCTAGTGTTTACACATATTATCATTTATAGGATTTCTAATTCATGAATAATTATTTCCAATCTAAAACAACTTAGGATTAATTTAGGATATTAATTTTCATTATCTATTCAAATTCGTTATAATGGTTTGTAAATAAAAAATGATTAACCTAGTAAAATACCCCAGGAGTGTCAAAACATATGCACATTGAGGCATGTGGTCCTAAACTAAGTAACCTCGAGTTAGGATCAAAACACCTTGTTAGATTTTTTACTCATAGTTACAGTTATTCAAGATCCACATACACTTTTATTATCCAGATAGGGATGTTTTTCTTAGAATAAACACATAAAATCTCACTTAATAAAATTCTAGGTTGTTCTTATATACTTATCCTAAATTTATACATTATTATTATGTTCTGTAACATATTTTATTCCAACATTTAGTTCTCAAGGTTTCTAATAAACATCCTTTAATAACAACAATAATTACGTGACCCTAGATTTCATGGAGCAGGAGTATGAGGAACATGAAAACTTATACCATCAAGACCAATCACTAGAAATTTAAAAATATTATCCTTTTCACAAATAAGGTTTATCATGAGACCCTATAGATTCATCTAATATCTATATAATTTCATGGTTGCACCTGTCAATACCAAACAATAGCATTTCTCATACAGAATAAAAAAATATGCCCTGTCAAATATCTTTGTTGACTTAATAATATAGAATTATTGATATTACGCAAAAATAATAAAATAACAATCAATATTGAAACCATAAGTAAAATTATTACATTATATTAAATAGTAATATCAAACATAAATTAAATGCATAATCAATAAAAAATTCAATGTTAAATTATCATTGATTACTGAATATTACATGGGGAATAAAAAATGACTCATTGAAGATAATATGAATATTATCCTTGGATAAATCAATAATAAACCATACATATGAATAATATGGATTATATAAATAGATTATATCCTATATTTTGTAAAATAAAGGGTTTTTGTCATTGATGAATGGAAATATTAGAAAAAAAATTATATTTTAAGAAACATTATTGATGAAAATATCCTTTTAAAATGAAAACCCATTTGAAAAACATTTTATTTGAAAATATCTTTGGAATTATCTTTTAAAAAAATTAACCTTTTATATAACCAATGGAAGATTCAAGGAGATGATGATTAGTAAATAAATTCTTTTTGTATGAGGTAAAATAACATTCCTCTTACACAATAAAAGGATTAAAAATGATTTTTCAGGGAAGAGACAAGAATATTTTTTAAAAAAAATTGTTAGAAGAAAAAAATAGATTCAATTTATTTACTAAATAATTTTAAAACCATTTATAATTCATTTTAATAAAAATGGTATTTAGAAGAAAACAGTTTCTCTGACAAAAGGGAAAAATAATATTCAGATCCCACAAAAACATTTTCGAAAACATTTTGAGTAAAAAATGTGTAAATTGTACTAATACATGAAAATGTTCATGAATAGCCATAATAGAAAAAGTTAAATGTTTAATTTAATAGTTTTCATATAATTTCGTTTAGTGGAAAAACCATTGCAACGTCATTGAAGTTATTTATGTGGAAAATAATCATTAAACATTCCCAAGTGTCGCATACCACTTTGAAACATTTTAAATAATAATCAATATGAAGGAATAAAATTAATTGGAAGATTAATATAACATTAATATAATAGGATTAAAGGAAAAATATATATAAAAAAGGGAATTATATACCACACACAAAATATATAAGTGGTGAACCTGGAATTAATCTCGCATATGTAAAAAGTGAAATGTGAATCATTTACCTTGTTTTTCCTTTCGGGTGAATGTCCATTAACAATATGTGTACGTGGTTTAAATATTTTACTAACTAATAAAATAATATTATTATTATTTATTATATCATATATTATCCTCCTATAATAACTTATTACCTATTTTTTAATAACCATTCATTATTTTAACTATTTCGGGTGTTAATTTCCTAGTTTGTCGGGTATGGTTTATCTTGGTATTGGTTGTTATTATTAAATATGGAATGTTTTAATCATATCAAGAATTTAAACATCAATTTTAATATCATATATATCCTGTATAGTTTTATTTATTGTACTCTATAATATTTTGTGATAAGAAATGACTTGCACCATACATGTATATGGTATGTCGTACGTACGCAGTAATGCTACTTTCAATTCATTATCTTATTAAAAGAATGAAATATAAATTAAGCATATCTATATTAAAATTAAATGATCATTTATTTTTATTTTTTAAAAAAAAATTCTATTAAAACCCTCATTTATGTGTTCCATGTATGGCTTGAACAAGTCATATCACTTTGAGGGGGAAGTAGTGCACACTTCCTCAAAAACAATCATCATATTTAAACAATATTGAAAGAATAAAGGTATTTTATAAATAAAATTTTAGAAGAATAAATTAATTATAAATATCTTATATAAAAATTATAAAAAAAATTTCAATCGTCATGGCCACCTTTATAGGTGGTAAAAAATTAATAATCATTATTTAATGAGGCAGTAGTTCGTTGTACATAAAAATAGTATGTTTTTTCCCATTAGAAAAACATGTGTGTAGGTGTTGGTAGTAAAACTAGAATAAAAAAATAATATTATATGGAGGATAGTTTTTTTATAAAAATAATATAATAATAATATTTTAGGGGTTAGATAATAAAAATAAAACTAAAAATCTTATGAAAATTGGTTACCTCTTAATTTGGTAACTCCTTTTGGCCAGAACCAACAGATTCCTTCGATTTCTTACATTCCAATGGGAGTATCCATGGATGGAGATGAATTGTTAGGAGTTATTTGGGTAGAACATGGTTAATAAAATGTTTCTTTAGATTTGTGTGGAAGTGAAATTAGAGGAAGTCCTTTAATAGTGGATGACGGGTGGCACTCTTGTAATATTTTCACAATGGAATTCCATTCACATTTTTTAAATTGAAAATTCCTAAAATAATGTATCCAATTCATAAATAGATATAATAATGTTGATATATGTCTATAAAATTTATCATTTATACATTTATAAGTCATTTTGGGCCTTAAGGTTAAGTTTTACTCCCAAATTATGCTTAATTTAACTTTAATTGTTGTAATTAATTTTAATCACTTTCACTAATCAATTTTGGTAAAAAAAATTATTGAACAATTGTACATTATAAATTATTTTACTTAGAAATATGTAATACATTTTTAAAAATTTCAGTCCCAATAGTGGTAGAAACTAAGTTAAATTTCAACTTGCAGGAAGGATGACAATGTAGGTTTTTGAAATAAAAACATCGAAAAGTTTTTTATGGTTTTATAATACATTTCAAGGTGAAATTTATTAAAATGTTATAAATTTTATTAATTGATAAAAATATTATCTAACTAAAATTAAAAAAATTATCTATACAATTTAACATTATAAATAAAATAGATGAAATAGCATTTTTGAACTAAAATTCTATATTTTTAACTAAGCAACGAAAATAAGAAATGTTTTATAAATACAAAAAAAATCACCCAAACAAAATTATTATGTTTATATTTCAAATTTGAAGATTATTTTTACATATTTATTCACTTATAGTGTTACAACAATTATTTAATATGAGATCCCCATTAAAAGGTATAAATTTTATTATATAAAAGTATAGGTATTTATGTATAAAGATGGGTTTTTTATTGAATTTATATCATATATATTTCATTAAAATCATTTTTTAGTTTTTATTAATTATGATTATTAACAAAAAACTCTTCTGGTAGAATAAAAATAAAAATATTTATTTTTATGTCCAGTTGGTGATTATATTCATTTATAATTAATTAGTATCCAGGGAATTAATTTTATATTTATATAAACAATAAATTTTACTAAATTAGTTAATATTATTCATAACTGATAACATAACGGCTAGGTTATATCATATTATACTAAATAATATTATTTTAATAATGCATTATTTTTTAGTGAAACTCAGTCTTACATATAATACAAGCTATCGATGAAGGAATGTCTTGCATGTAACACAAACTATCATTGAATTTCACTCTTGATTGAAACTCAATATATAGGGGTAGGAATCTATTTCATGTAACACAAGCTATTGAGGAAAGTCTCTCTTGCATGAAACATAAGCTACCTCAGGGTTGTGTGCATTTTAATTTATAGATTCTATTTTAAATATGATAAATATTATAATGTAGCTGGATATTATTTTCCCTTATGCATTGTGTCTTGTGTGTCATACAATATATTGAAGTAAAGGGTTATAATTTTGAATTTATGGGAGTTTAAAATAATAATTTCAAAATAAAAATTATAATAAATGTCCCCAATTATTATAAAAAAAATATAAAACAATGAGACAAAAGGTATATAAGACAATATAATCAAGAAAAAGGTATAAATTAATTTTATGGATTTTAAATCTACCACATAATAATGTTACAAAAACACTAAGAATATAATTTTTTGTTAAAGTTTTATATGGTATAAAATCACATAAGATGGATTAAAAGTGCATTTTTAACATTCATATCATCATTATTTCAAAGATAATTAAAGAATTAAAAGGATGAATAGTTTATAAAGATAATGACAAATCATTAAGATACGAAATAATGGAAAATAAAATATTTAATATCATGATTATAAAAACAATTATATGGAAACATATAAAATGAAAATATGAAAAATATAAAATTTTGTTTTGGAAATTTGTAAAACCATCCTTTAAATACGAAAGAATGAAATTTTCTCTATTCTCTTCAGAAATAAGAGCATTTACAAGTTGTATATTGATGAGGGGTAAAGAGATATATGGAGAGAGAGAGGAAAGGTCTAAAATGATGTTCATGAATTAAAGTGAAGATATAAGGGTGAATTTAGAACCCAAAACATTTCAATCACATTAAAAGTATATATATAACATCATCCGATTGGAAATAATGTTGAATATCTCTCAATTGGTGTAACTAAAGATAAAATTAAAACATCTCCACAAAATACATTGAGAGTAATAATAATATAAAATATTTGAAGAGAAAATTTAATTATATATAAATATCATCTTGAATTACATATTTATCAAGAACTTCATGGGTTAATAAATAACCCAATGAGTATAATAGATCATGAAAATTAAAATGACATAAATAATTTAAACTTAAAACAAGATCTATTTTTCATAATGAAATTTTAATTTATGTGGAAAATTGAACTGAATACGTAATGGTAAATACCCCCCATAGAACATTTATAAAGAGATGTTAATAATTTTTTTAAAATAAACATCATTTCAGTATGATTTTAAATTATTCCATAATATTTAACATTCAAATATATGATAAGAGATTATATATCACAATTGCTATTATAATAAACCATGTTTTCATTTCTGATACAATGAATTGACAAAAAAATAAAATTATATAAATATATATATTATAGAATAAGTTTTAAAGATTGATAAAGAACTATTATTAGACCACTCCCATTTTTTATAATATTTTGTGATTATTAGTAAACTAATAAACCTAATGTCAAAATGAAACACATCTATTCTTGATGCATCATCATAAAAATACTTTAATATTGATTAATATTGTTAAAAAGAGTGATAATACACCATTATGCCATGATATTGTGCTCAGTGGTGTAGCCATTCAAAATAACAATTGCATGTTTCAATTTGTACCCATATGAATTTGGGTAGGATAATATTATCGAATAATCATCGTAATTACAAAATGTACTTCGGTTAAAAAATGGTCGACTAATATGTATTTAAGAACCCAAAAATGTTTGCTATTATATATTATATCATAATATTTTTTAGAAAGGTGGATTTATTTTTTTCACCCATATCATTATTTTTTGAAATCATACTCATAGTGATGATGTCCAAATATATCAGAATAATTTATTATTATTTTATAGAAAACCCCCCTAAAAAATATTTTTTGTGAGAAAAAGTATTTTTAAATGAATAAGCAATTTTGGAATTAAATTTCTTGTAATATTGGGAACCCAATATTATATCATTAAATTAATCACTTAGGGTTAATTGAGAAAAAATTTATATAATCACAATGATTTGGGATTTTAAATTCTCAATGTCATATTGAATTTTTAAATTTAAAACAAATCATATTCTACTTGTGAAATGATTTCATTTTCTCTATAAATTTTACCTTCCCATTAAGATTTTTTTAATTATTTGATTGTTAAATATATTTAGAAATGTAATATTCATAGAAATTATAATTATTTTTTAGTTGACTATAATATAAATAATAAGATGACGAATTTGAATAATATTTGAAAGAACCTAAAACATTAAAACTAAACTCATCACTAACCTTTGAGATGTGCCATGAGAAATTTATCACATTAGATGCTTTATTAGGTTGAGTAAGTGGAGTCTAATGAGAATTCATTGGAACTCCAATTTTAAACTATAAGTGATTTCATGATTTTTTTTCTTCTTTTTAGACTTCTTTTGTAGAAGAGATATTCTAAAATGATATATTCTATCTTTTATATTCAAATAATTTCACTTATTATCCAATATTATTGGTATTAATGGATAATTTATTTTTATGTTTTATTTATATTCCTAGAAAAATAAATAATTTTAGTTTCAATTTTAGAGAAATATTCATCATCAATTGATTTAAAGTTATATTATTTTTAAATTATTTATCTTTATTGACCTTTTAGTTTCTCATTTGACTTATCTATTCATGGATACATTATATGTGATGAGAGATCTGATAATCTTTTAATTTGATATATTTTTAATGTCACTCACTTATTGTATAACCAACAACATGGGTGGAAAAGAGTTGGGAATGAAAGATATAATATATGGAAGGAAATTTCTCAAAAAAATCATTAATATTATTTTTGTATTTTCAATGTAGAGAGGGTTTTGGGAATCAATTCCAGTAATAATTTTATGTTATATTCTATCGGTTGCTTTTTTGGTCATACAGTTGGTTGGAAAAATCATTTTTTTAATCATGTGGTAGGTTTGATGGTCATGATTTTAGATGGGATGGTTAGTTGTTTAGTAGTGTGATATGTATGTTGGTCATTAACTAAACTATAATGGTGAGTTTTTTGTTTTATGTCTAGTTGAATTGGTTATGTGGATGGATATAGTATTATAATCAAGTACTTTTATGGATTCGAGTCCTTAATTAATTATGTGGATGGATAAACATTGTTAATTGGATACATGGATGGATCAACTATGTGAATTGACTATATGGATGGAAAAACCATGTTAAACAGTTATGTGAGTTGCTATAAATATCAATCATCTTTTTGGATGAATTAAGTAAATAGTTGATTACGGTACATAAAAAAAGTTATGTGGTTATTATGTCGACATGGGGATTTTGGGTATATGGAATTAGCCAGAGGAGGATTCCAATTAGTTAAATAAATATGGCTAAGATTATTTTTCAACAGTTTGATTTAGAGGTATTAAAAGTATGTTTCCTAATGGATAATTCCATCCTTATAGTTCCTTGATTATTAAGGAAAATAATGAGTCCCTCCATATGGAATGTAATTATTTCTGAATTTATAGTCCATTAAAATGTTCTATGAAAACAAAAATCCCAGTAGTTTTTGATTTGATATTTATAAAATGTATATTTTTTCATCATTCATTCATGTTTTCTATCTCTTGAGATGAGTGGTTCCATAGTGTTTACCATCATGTTGTGGAACCATGTTTTCACTTTTTCCTTTCAATTTTTCTCTTATTATTGTGTTTTCATCCTATGAATGCACCCTCTATTATTTATTCAATAGTTTATGAGTCAGTTCATTATCCCATGTAGGGGGTCCACCTTCTCTCTATGTTTTATCATATGTGAGGAGTATATTTTTTTTATTCATGATAATATGGTTAGAATCATTTATATAAAAGTTAAATTAGATGTTAAGTTAAAATAAAAAGGGGAAGGAGAATGAAATTTAATGTTTTTATAAATACTATGATATTTTTATTTTTATTTTAAATATTATTCTTGAAGAACTAAAAATCATCATCGTTGGGGTTCTTTTCTTGAACTATATTTGTGGTGTTATGGAACCCTTATTTTTTATATTACCTGATATCACCCTATATATAAATTGGATAATCACTTATATTCTATTAATTAAATAGTTATTCTTGTAAAGTTATTCATCTATAAGAATACCTTTAAATGTAAAGTTGAAATTGATAAATCCCCTTTAATAAATCTGAAAATTGATATATGTTCTCTATGGAATTCATTAATGAAAGTGGATGTTTGGTGTGGTGATTCTAGTTTTATTGTTTAATGGGAAATTAATCAGTTGTGGATGATATGATTGAATAATGTTAGTATATTTGGTAATTGTAATGGAAATTGGATGTGGTGGAAAGTGTAGGAATGTGTTCATTGTAGGGTAAGGTAGTTATATATGTGATGTGGTGGTGTTTTGTGTGAGCATTAAAAAGGGAATTAGGATGTTAGTGTTGTTTTGAATTTGTTATATTCTTGTTTTTGTGTGTTGTGATAGTTTCCTGAGTAGTATTGTAATTAATATGGTTTAGATAATTTGAAGAGATTGTAAAAATAATTGGCCAGTGGGAGAATAAATTGTAATATACATTTCAATTTGAACAATGTGATATCCAAAATAAATTAATGGGCTACAAAATGTGTCATAAAATATGTATTTAAATTTTAATTTGTTGGAAATTGAAATCTAGAAATTGAAGAGTCTTGTATTGAGAATATAAAAAGTGGCTTGTTTTTTGTGTCTTCTTCTATTGTGTAGTTCAAATTGAAGTGGAAAGAAGTTGGTGTTTTTGTGAGTTAGTTTTTGTCCTTTTTGTAAAACGATAGGTTGGGAAATGGATGGAATTATATATATATATATATATTATATTATTATGTTAATTGTTTATGCACCCCACCCATGTCGAGTACATAGTAGCGAAAACCAACAAATTGGGGGTTCTTTTCCCAACAACATGGTGGGGAGGGTGGATGGACCGCACCCAATATTACCCACTCCTACTTCCCAGAAATGATAACCTCCATGGGATATGATATAATGAAGTAAAAATATTATCATTTTTGGGAAGTTATTTGAATTATTTGGTTGTCCCAAGTGTCCTCATGCCAATTATTGTGAGGTGGGATGATATGTCTTATGGTGGTGGTCATATATGGTTTGATACGGTAATAAGGATGATTTAATTTAGGTTCACAATACCCTTCTACCCATGTTATAAGATTATATTTGATGTGATATCTCAGGTGTCAATGGATGTGATGTGATGTGAGGTTTTGTGATATGGATGGGGTGGGAGCTATAGGACGTTTGATGATGGGATGAGATGGGGGATAATCATGTGGAAATTGGTGTCGGTTACCTTTCATCAATATGATTTTTATTATGTTATTAAAAATTGATGCATTACATGATGATTGACCCTTATTAATGATGTGTTGGTCTAGATGGTGTGTTTAGGGGTTGTTGGTTCTATTGTTTGCTCAAGGGTTCATTTGACTTATCTTCTCGCATGTGCAATAGAGTCTTTGGATTTCTAATGAGTATAACTATATTCCCACCCAAACTATATATAAATAGTTATATTCTTTCTTGGAGTACAATTAAGACCATTATGGACATTAGTAGCTCAGATATTTGTACATATTTTGTGTCACTGCCTTAGTTTTTGTTTGGAAATTGTTTTTTGGAGACTTTTTAAGTGGATCTGTTTTATTAATACATGACTTGTGGGATGATTTTGGGTTTATTTATATTGTTTCATTGATTTTCTGTTGTTTTATTTATCATATCTTGTGGATAATTTTTAACATAGAGGTTATAGCATCCCATTTATGATACTTTCATTCCAAATGTTCTAGTGTCCAATCCAGGGCTTACTAGATGTGGGACTTGGGGTGTGGGGGGGGGGGGGTTACCATCTCTCTTCCTTCATTATGGTATGCATGGAGGTAGGGGTCATGGTATAGTGGTATTAGAGATATCTTTGATGTATGTTATATATTTTTTACTTATTCATAATTATAATTGCATGGGTTGGTAGGGAAATAGTTTCATATGATCAGGGTGCATGACATATGCAAGAGAAGACAAGCAAGTACGCTGGATTTTAGGGCTCCCCGTGATCTGATACTAGGATTTTTAGCCTAAAAATTAAATTAGTGAGGTGTAAACCAATGTATATTAGATTCCTAGTAATGGTATGTTCATTATTGATTGAACTTTTGATTTCATAAAGTGGTTCTGTGATGTTATGGGAATTAATTATTATTTTTTATATCTATTTATCTGAAATTTTCAAATATAATTCATGGTTAAGAAAATAATTTTTTTGATTTGAAATAATCTTTCCAATCATGTTAATTCTTGGTTTTTTTTAATTTTTATACATGTATATTGTTGGAAACATTTATATTATAACTATTAAATTTATAGAATGTGGGACTTGAGAATATGAGTTTTTTACTATGTTTCATTTAAATATGGAATTAGAATCATGTTACCATTATTATGTTATATAAGCATGTTTTCCTGTGAAATGAAACTATTAATTAATTTATATTTAAATCATGATGATGAATAAAATTTATTAATAAAACATGTAAATATATAATTTTGGGATTCAGGAGAATGTTATGTTTTAAAATTTTTAAATATTTTTTTTATATATTGGGGTATTTTAAGTATAAAAAAGAACCTACATTATAAAAAATACAATTTAAATTTTATGTGTAATACCATGATAAAAAGATTAACCTATAATGTATTGTTTAAGAATATTAAGCATGTTGTGTGAGATAAAATATGGGAGGCCTTATTTTAACATCGTTGGGTGTTAGATCTATTTAAATGAATAGAATAGAGATCCACCATAAGTTAATTGTAAATTTGATGTTTTGTTTATGGTTTCATTGTTATTGTTTCATTGAAGTGTTGATATGCCCTGCTGAAAATAATGGTTTTCATAAGCCTTTATTACACTTGGATTAATCTGGATTATGGGACCCTTGATGTTAATTCTTGAATAATCTAACCATTCCATAAAATAATAATCACCTATATATTTTTTATGAACAATTTATGAAATGGAAATTGTATATTTTTAAATAATACCTATGTGAAATGATGATGTTATGTAATTCAAGACCCTAAATAATTGTGACCATTTTAATCAATTTCTACTATGGGTGGACATTATTATTGTGTTTCCTTAAGAATTTGTGTGATTAGAACAACAATAAAATTAAAAGGATTAAAAATTATCCCTAATCAAGATGTGTTATACATTTAGATAATTAAAAAACATAAGTGAGTCTGTGACTCTCTAATAAGATAATATTTTTACATATGATAGGGAATTCCTTAATTTGCGGGCATGGGGATTTAATGTGTGTTGATAGTAAAGATCATTGGTTGTGAAGATGTTGAGGATGACATCAAAAATGTGTTTATATGTAATGGGTGGTCTCATATAGATGTTAATGTGGTGAGTTGGTGTGGTTGTATCAAATATATTGTGTATATTTCTATTAGTTAGTGATTTTCGGCAAGTGGTTGTTTTGTGTAGTAGTGGCAATATGTGAGGGTGGAGATGTGTGGTTGTCTTGGTGAGATTCATTGTGATTTTTTATTATGTGATAGAATTTATTGAATGCCCTTCATACTACAAAAAAATTATCAAATTAATTTTGATAGTAAATGAATATGGTTGTTTCAAAATTTATGTTGATGAGATTTCCTCTCACACATAATTTGATTTATCAAGGAAGTGATGTAAATGTGTAAATATTATCTAATTTGTTGTGTTTTCTATCATTGAGCTTATAATTATGCATTTTGATTTTTCCTCAATCATATGAAGATATGTAAACTCATTCCCTCATGAATATTCATTATATTGTGGCACATTTTAAAACAACATAGATGAGTCATTGCCTCACAAAGCAATAAATATCATTGTGTGTTGGATGTGTTCCATTCATTCATATACTTGAGGTACCTTTATCTATGAAAATATATACTCTTTAATTGTTTGGGTAATTTTACGTAAAAATCTTTCCTGGGTATTCCTATGGTAAAAAACATTTTGTTAAAAAATGTCGTAAAAAATTAAAACATGGAATAATGGGTTATTCCAGACTCTTTTTTTATATTCCATGTCATATGTAAAATTTCATACTCTTGAAAAATGAATTTAAAAGAAATGGTGAGTGTGATGATAACCAATGACAATAAATTTTTAAAAAATATAATTTATTTATATATCTTTTAAAAAAATTGATTTTATTTATTAATTTGATGAAGATTTTTGATTAAATTAAATGCATATAAAATGTTTTCGGATTTGAGTTGAGATGATTTAAAATACGAGTAATTGGTTATCAGAAAAAATTATTAATTTTTATAAATAAAAAAATGGAATGTTGATATAAAAAATTCATTTAATGGAATAAAAAATATTTGGTGGATTAAAAATGCAAGTAAATAAAATTAAATGTGATTTCATGAAGTGTTTTTATTATTGAGAGAACATTAAAAATAGTTCTTTTTGAAATCCATGTTCTTATTACAAATATGATTGATTAATTTAGTTTTAAATTAGATATTTCTCATTAATTATTGATGATTAATTCCTTCTAGATAATTTTTTGTTATCTTTGTGACCTTTTGGGGAATGAGAGTCGTGAATGTGTGCTCACTATTGCATGTTGTTTAATTATTATTTTGTTAGGTTGAATTTGTTTAAATAATGTTTATATATTAGATGGATTTCATCACAAGATGTATTTATTTTTTAATGGTATTACTCTTGTTTGAGAGGTATCTCCAATGGGAGATAATTTAAAGTGTTTTTTATCTTTAAATTTATATTCCCTACTGTTTGATGTATTCAAAATTTATCAAGATCTTTTATAGGTATCATGAAAGTTAGTTTTTCTGGAAATCACCTACCTTTGACTTTAGTTTAGTTTTAATTATATAGGATGATAATTATTTAAGAGTTATCTAATATAAGGTTCCATATTTCTGAAACCATTACTTTTTTGATTCTCGGTGGATTCGAGATGATATTATGAGTCATTTATTATGGTTCATCTATGTTACCTTCTTACAATCAATTTTTTGTTCGTAATTTCAGT
This sequence comes from Viscum album, assembly GCA_963277665.1. NCBI lineage: Eukaryota > Viridiplantae > Streptophyta > Magnoliopsida > Santalales > Viscaceae > Viscum > Viscum album. The sequence goes on from OY728160.1 coordinate 716,586,624, forward strand.
GTGAATGGTTAGTTTTTTATTGATGTGGTAGGTAGGTTGGTCATGCAATAGGTTTGATTTTTTTGTTTATGTGGTTAATAGTTTTAACTATAGGCGATTAGAATAGTCAAATTTTTTCTATCACTTCTAGTTGAATCGGCTATATTGTTTGATCAACTATGCGAATCAACTATGTGGCTTCATCAGCAACATGGATAGATAAACTCTATGAATTGGCTAAGTGGATGTATAGACTCTTTGAATAATCTATGTGACTGATCAGTTGTGCGAACCGAATATTTGGCTAAATCTGAAATGTAGATGTGTCATTTAGGTGAAACTATAATGTTGATATTTTTTCTAGGTGGGGATTTCATCTACGTGGAATTAGAAAACTGGAGTTTCCTTACAATTATATAAAAATAACCATGTGCATATTTTACAATTATGAATATAAGTAATTAAATGACCATTTCAATTATCCTTATTTTATCCATATATTTTCTTGATGACCATGTCCATTAATGAGTCCTTCTACATTGAATTTAATGAGATCATCATTTATTGTCAATCAAAATCATATCTCAAATCTAAATTCCAACTATTTTCAGATATGTCAAATCAAAAATCAATATTATTCCAACATTATTTTATTCTTTCTTTTTTCTCAACAAAGGTGGTGTCTAAGCCATTCTCTTATTGTTGTGGAACCTAGTTTCAACTATATATTTTGGGTTGAGTTCTTCATATAGTGTTTTCCTTCTATGAGAACACCCCTTATTCTCGATATAGTAGATCAAGATGATATTATATCTTCGAATTATGAGATCCTTAATATCGCTCCTTGTCTTTTGATGTGGTCGGGGTATTTTTTTTATTAATTGGATGATGGTCTTCATCCAGATTAATATGGTTTAATTTTCCACAAACCAGCCCGAGTCAACCTTGAACCAGTCCCCTAGGTCGCTCCACAATAAGTCATAATAGGCATTCCCAGTCCTCCAGAGATGGTGACAAGCTCCATGGGAATCAATATATTGAAAAGGGAATGATTTTATCCAAATATAAATATTTAAATAAACAACAAAAAGAATGGGCAGCTCAATATACATATATATAAATGTTGAACTGAACATTATTCGCACATGAATGTGAAATTACAACTAAAACATAAACTCAACTAACCAAACCTGAAAACTAACAAACTCCATGTGACCCTACTTTTCACACTCCAACACAATGATCACACATTTCCCAAGGCGATCAAACTCAATCTAAAACCACATAGGGCTAAAAATAGAAGAAACCTATATGAATGAGTATTAAAATATTTTTGGTTAGCCTGATATTTTATTCTCAATTAACTTCCTTTCAAATAAATGAAACATAAATTTGATGTTTGGAATACAATATATAAAAATATGTTTTCCAAACAAGGTTCTATGCTACAAACACTACAAAATAAAAAATCTCGCAACTAATCATAAACAAGAAATTCTATTAAACAATTTAAAAGAGATGAAACTTCAAATTGAAAAGGGTTTTTAAGGGGGATGATTTAAGGAATCTACACTTTTTAATAAAAAACACATGCTACTTAATTTTCCTACCAAACTCACTATATCCAAATGATGAATACAATATATCCAATGATGACATGTCATAGAGACACCTTAAGGAACTAGCTAGCTATGGGCCCCAAGTACCTCATGTCTTGGTGAAATGTTACCATAACAAATATCATTTATCATGTAAGATACTATAGTATATAATAATACCCATTACCATGTAGTCCCTAACTTCATAATTATATTTTAGTCAGTGTTTTCATTGTCAACCCGTCTACGTGAAACATGGTAAAAACCACTATGGATCACTTTATACTAGTACATGTCTACCCACCTAGATACTTGGGCTTCTCTATTTGTGATCAAACATGTTCCACATTCTATAAAATTCCATTTACACATATGATTAATGTTATATAGTACTCTATATGCTTTAAAATGTTTCAACATATTGTGCAGATGTACCTTAGTGATGAGTTATCAAGAGCGAAACTCTTTGAGGAAGGTCTCTATAATGATATAATTTCTCTTAAATATTTTTTATGATTTACCATTATTACTGAAATTTTGAATCAAGTACTTGTCAAAGAGTGAAACCTGAGAGAGATTGGTGTGTAGAGAAAAGCATTATAGTTTCTCGACTTAGTATCTTGACTTCCAGGGGTATGAAGAGACATTTTGAGTCTTCTTGAGAGATGAGTTTTAGTCATTTCAAGAGTAATGGTATGTAAGAACTCGGGTTTGGGCCAGTGAGACTACGAATTTTTTCTTGATATTATTCCAGATCAGGGCATTCAGACGACGTGTGATTTCGAGCCCCGGTGTGGCTGGAATTAAATTTTAAGTGTGTTCACACTAGACAAGCCAAAAAAACATAATAACTCCTAAATTATTGCTCGGATGGGAAAACCTAGGGCACCGGAGAGTCCGGAGCATGCCGTTTACCCTATTGGGTGTAACTTTCATGGTCTCGGCCCTTCTGTGGAAAACACCTCAAGGGTCATTTTTTGTAAGTTAGCGGCCACGGGCGTGAACTTTATAACTCTTGAATAGAGGCTCAGATTAAAATTCCAAGACCACCATTGCACTTAAAATGTAGATTTTACCCTAGGAGCTTCTTAACCTCGACCCCATCGAGAGTTCGGGTATAGGCCCACTGGTGGGTGTTTCAAATTAATTAAATATTAACTAATTTTCCCTACATAAACACATCAACCCCCCCTACTTCCACCATTTTGTGTTCTCTGGTGGAAGCCCAAAACAAGAACTCCCCTTCCCTTCCTTCATGATCCACCCCCTCCCCATCATGGTGTTTTAAGTTTCAGTGAAGGTGGATCGATCGTGGACCGTCGGGCTATGCCCAGCAAGGTAGGATCAGTGCATTTTAGTTTTAAATTCCCGCATCCCCTTTGAACTCAATTTATACCGTCGATATGCTATTTAATTATCAATCAAAGGACATATTTGATTAGTTCTCGATCCGAGATTTCCAATAATTCTTTCTGATCAAAATTTCAAGTCTCAGGGTGTCCGGGGTGACCCCAAGAAGTTTTCCGGCCAAAACCTCTGTTTTTCGGTGGTTGCAGTGTGGTCGAGCGGCTCCGTGCGGCAGTCCGAAGGGTGACGGAGGCCGCGCGGGCTCCTTAAGTGGCGGCGCGGGCTCCCCAGGTGGTGGCGCAGGCTCCCCAGGTGGTGTCGCGGCTCCTCGGCGGTCGGTGCAAGCGAGCAGGATGGTGGCCCGACGGTCTGGGCCGAGGGAGGGCGCATTGACCGGCTTTGCCGGTCGGCGTGCGTCGCGAGACTGGGCTCGTTGCAACCTCGGGTCCAGACCGAGACCCGCGAAATGCGGCTCCCATGGAAAAGAGCCGGACTTGCTTAAGTAGGTCTTGGTGAAGTGGTGCAGCATGTGTGGTGAACCGTGGCCGCGGGGGACCGGGCGGTCCGGGTGGTCGAGCCATGGACTGCCTATCTAAAAGGTTGGACCGGCTGAACCGGTCCGGCCCACCCAGTCTCCGTTCGTTGGTGTTAAAACACCTCTAACTCTCGAACTGAGTATCGGATTTTCATGTCGTCTGCAGAAACATGATACATGGATCGAGTTGGAGGTTTTGAGATGGTATTGGGAATTTTTAATTCTCGAGACGGGGACTTGGTGGCGTGACACGTCTATTTAGTGTTTTTAACTCCTCGCCGAGATTCTTGTTTTGGATGGCACGAGCACATCTGGTGTCTATTTTAGGTGATGTCAGCTGCATTGTGACCCTAGAGTAAAGAGACGAGGTTTTCCATCAGGGTTTCAGGCATTGAAGCTGGTGTTGTGGCATGGGACCCATAGGCCATCTTTTAAGATGTGCGCAGTGTATTTCGACTTTTCATCAGACGTCTATTCGGGGTGAATGAATAATTGATTTGGCATGTTTTATCGATAGCATCATGATGGTGCAGTTTACTCGACCTTTTTTGGTACTGAGGCATGGGCCGCACAAGACGTTGTATGGGTATAAAGTGGTGTTGAATAACTTTTTCGTCTAGAGACTATTTCAAGCAAATAAATAGTCTATCACAAGTGTTCTTCCATGAGTTTTGCAATGTTGTAATCTGTTTGGGAATGTGGAGACTCATTATAGATCTCATTAAATTTGGAAACATGAAAGGGCGTTGGTCATAGGATCCTTTAACACACTCTGAACCAATGCACGGTAGCGATTTAGTGACACCCAGTGATGGCACAACCTGTGCGGAGTTATCAGACCCGTTCTGGGTTTACCCTCTAGTGAGGCTGGGAAGTGGGTTACCCACTAGCGTATCAGGGTTTACCCTCTAGCGGGGCTAGGTAGTGGGTTACACATTGACCTTAGGGTTTACCCTCCAGCAGGGCTGGGTAGTGGGTTACCGTTGATCGTAGGGTTTACCCCCCAGCGGGGCTGGGTAGTGGCTTACCCATTGACCTTAGGGTTTACCCACAAGCGGGGCTGGGCAGTGGGTTAACCATTGACCTTAGGGTTTACCCTCCGGTGGGGCTGGGCAGTGGGTTACCAGTTGACTTTAGGGTTTACCCTCCAACTAGACTGGGCAGTGGGATACCCGACGACTTCTTTCAGACTCAGCCCTTTCTTTGAGACTAGTCAGTGACATTTCTCCATAATTACCAGAGCTGGACCCTTGGTTTTATGGTTCAACGATGAGATAGCTTTGACCTGTGGGAAATTTGGTCATCATTTATGGATATCCTTAGAACTGTTGCCAACTTTTCCTGGGCTGATTTTGGAGATAGAGATCCCCTTACACCCTCGTTCGGGTTTCTTGTCAAGAATATATATACATACACCCTACATTGGTTCCCACACATTGGTTTTAATTTCTCTCCTTCTAGGAGCGGTGAAGATGTGTGGGGTATGCCATGTGATTTCTGTGTCTATCTCCTCTTGGTTGGATGAGTCTACTTCCTTTCTCTTGTTGGTTTGAGCTCTACACTATTTACTATACTCCATAATTATTCTTTGTACTGTCTAATGCTCACATCTTTAGTGCCTCCTTTTTTGATCCATTGAGATTTTAGGGCATCATACTGAGTATCATTATACTCACCCTTGCTTGGGATTTTCCCACACCAGGTGTTCCCTTGCAGATGACAGACAGGTCGATCATGACTACGGAGGAGCGTAGAGGGCACAGGATCTTGGGCCGCGTACCGGGGTCACAGTAGAGTTTTCAATTGTGGTACTCTCCATTTATTTACTTTTTTTACCTATTTCTGGGTTGTGGCACCTTTTGGGTTTGGTGTGTGTTTTTTCCTTTTTTATGTTCAATTACCTTGTCAGTACTTTTCAACACTCTAATTTCTCTATAGAATTTGATGCATGAATGGGGTGGGGTTATAGTTGTTTTTCCTTTGGATTTATTTTTACTATGCACTTATGCATCGAGTGGGTTGTGTGTGTGTGTACAGGTTCTTAGGTTAAGGCCTCCTTGAGATCGTTATTCCTCCGGTGCTTGTCGCTAGCCCCTGGCCCATGGAGGCGGGCTTGGGGTAGTTGCAGCTCAAGACTGGTAGGTTTGGGTCGTGACAAAGTGGTATCAGAGGATGGTTTGTTCCTTGTGGAATTGTTTGGACATCCTTAAAAATTAATTGGTTGGGATTTAGGGAAATAGTTCTGATGTTTCTCGAGAGTGGATCTCAGGCCAGGGAGTCCAGTGATGGTGTGGGCGGCCGACGTATCCATTCACCAGGACCATGATAACCCGCTTGTCGACTCGGCACGCTGAGACATTTGTTGCAAGGAAATTTGGAACATGAATCCGATAGGATTGAGTCTTTGACTTTCTTTTTTGATTCAGATCCCCGTTGTTATTACTATTATATTTATATTCTCATCTGATCACAGTAATCCTTTATAATTTTCCAGATTCCCTCATGATAGCAACCAGCCAGGTTACCCTCTCTAGTTCGTGACGACGACTTGGGGAGCGACGAGCCGTCAGTTCAGGGACCCTCAAATGATCCCCTTCCACCTAGTGGTTTAATAGTAGCCCCTCCATTTGGAGAGTGGTGGTTAGTACCGGCAGCACAGGCCGAGGTTGAACGTGGGCTGGGTGCACTTCGAGACCTCCAACGTCAGCAGCCGCAGAAGTTCTGTGGGGTCCCAGATCCCCAGATCCCCAGGAAGCGGAAGACTGACTAGAGTCTTTGGACTGACTTTTCCGGTTGGTTTGGACACCAGTAGACCAGATGGTAGCCCTAGCTTCAAGCCTCTTCCTCGGGATGGCCAAGCATTAGTGGGGGTTAGTTACGTAGTCCCATGATGAGCTATCCTTCATGTGGGATAACATCCAGCAGCTCTTCCGGGAAGAGTACTCCCCCAACTTTTTTTTAGCTCTGTTTGGATTTAGGAGTTTTGGAGCTGATGAAAGGGGGTTACAGTGGCACAATACTCGGCCCGGTTTACCGATCTGACATGATACTCGCCTGATATGATCCGTGATAGTTACTTTCAGGCGCGAAAGTTTGAGCACGGTCTTCGCAGGGACATCTGTGCTAGTGTAGTGCTCCTGTGCATCCCTACTTATTCTGGGGTGCTAGAGTGGGTGCTCATGACAGAGATCCTCTTGGTTGAGGGATGCCAGTGGGTGAGGCCTAGCAGTGTCCACTTTAGAGTAGAGTCTTTGGTAGCAAGCAGGCGGTAGAGAAGAGAGCCATAGTCGATGAGACCCTTCTGTGAGAAGACTAAGGGGCATGGTTGTACACCGCAGTGGAACCGTAGAGCACCATGGTAGTCAAGAGAGAGCTCATGCTCTGCATGTGACAGATGGGGTGACCTATCACGGGACTACTCAACTAGGCATACCGAGCAGCCGTGGTAGGTAGTGGGCACACTGCAACGGCAGAGGCAGATCTGTGACCAGGGATCTTCTAGGAAAGTACAGTGTGGTCCTTAGGGAGGCGGTGCAGGCAGAGTGGAAGGACCTAGAGGTGGGGTACGACCTTTCGAGATCCTTCCACAACTACCACTAGGCGTCCCACAACAGGATCAGGGAGCTAGCAGTAGGGGCCACGAGCAGCTTCAGGCTATGGGTGATCGTGACCCTCCAGCACACGAGATGCTCTGAGGTATGATTTTTGTTTACTCTATGCTTCCTTCGGTACTAGTAGAAACAGGATCCATATACTCTTTTATATCGCTGCTTTAGGTACGGGAGTTGGAGGTCCCAGAAGAGGCACTGTCACCTATGCTTAGCGTCAAGGTTCCTACGGGAAGTGCATCATTAGTGACCTTTGTTTGCAGACAGAGTGAACTGTCATTCAGAGGAGAGAGTTTCACATGGGACCTACTAGTCATCATGATGGAACCTTACAATGTCATCCTAGTCATGGATTGGATTTGTATTGTTCACACCCAGATCTACTATCGTCGCAGATGTGTCAGATATGTGTATTCTGATGGGATGAGGTTCACCATCCTCAGTGAGCGAGACCTCATGGCAGGGGAGACGGGTACTCTGAGCAGGAGACCACGGCCTTTTTTCCACTATTTGGCATACATGGCTCTCAGAGCAGCAAACAGTACAGGTACCTGGATCTCTACCGTTTTAGAGGACTATATAGACGTTTTCCTGAGGATGTCTATGGACTACCTCCGAGGCAAGAGACGGAGTTTTGTACTGACATACAGTCGGGGACTGCCCTGATATCAGGTGAAGCGTATTAGATGGAACCCACATAGGATCAGGATCTATGACTTCAGTTCGATGATCTTCATGAGAATGGATTCATCAGGCCCAGTGTGTCCCCCTGGGCAGCTCCAGTTTTGTTTGTGGAAAAGGCATATGGGAGTCTGCATCTTTGTGTGGATTATCGTCGCCTAAATCAAGCCATGATCAAGAACAAGTACCCTATGTCGAGGATTGATGAAATATTTGACCAGTTGAGAGGTTTGAAGTGGTTCTCCAAGATTGATCTTCGATCCGACTACCACCATTTGTGGGTTTGTGAGGTTGATATTCCGAAGTTGGCTTTCCATTGTTGTTGTGGGCATTACGAGTTTCTGGTGATTTCCTTTTGCGGGACGAATGCCCCTGTCGTCTTCATGGCTTTAATGAACCAGATTTTCCAACTGTACATGGACCATTTTGTGGTAGTCTTTATTGACGACATACTAATCTACTATGCGATAGAGGAGGAGCACTTGGAGCATTTTAGGATGGTACTAGACTTATTTCGGGAGCACCAACTGTATGGGAAGCTCTCAAAGTGTCAATTCTAGATTCATGATGTTCACTTTCTGAGGCATGTCATTTCAGAATAGGGTTTAGCAGTATATACCGCAAAGATGGAGGAAGTGCTTGCTTGGGATACACCCAAGAATGCTTCTGAGGTACGGAGCTTCCTTGGTTTGGAAGGGTACTACAGGAGTTTCATGGAATATTTCCCTAGGATATATGCCCCTTCGAACACATTGAAATAGAATGGATGACCATTCACCTAGACTGATCAGTTCCAGAGGGCCTTCGAGGAGTTGAGGTAGAGGCTGACTAGTGCTTCAGTGTTGAGGCTGCCATTAAGAGGACGTGGAGTTTGTGGTATACTGTGATGCTTCAGGAGCTGGGCTCCGGTGCATGCTGATGCGGCAACGGGCAGTGATTTCATATGGGTCGAGGCAGTTGAAGCCCTATAAGTAGAATTATGCAACTCACAATTTGAAGCTAGCAGCGGTGGTCTTCACCTTGAGTTTATGGAGACACTACCTTCTGGGTAAGCGTTTTGTGGTCTACTCAGACCACCAAAGCCTCAAGTACATTTTCACTCAAGCGGATATGTATTTGAGGCAGAGGCACTGGCTGGAGTTTCTGCAGGACTATGATTTTGAGATAGTCTACACTCCAGGGAAGGGAAACGTAGTAGCAGATGCCCTTAGCAAGAAGTCCCAAGATTGTCTAGTGTGGGAAGCTTCAGAGCAGCTACATTCCCGATAGCTGGCCATGGTGGAGCAGGAGGGTACGGCTTTTCTGTAGTCGATTATATTGACTCCTTCATTCCATGAGCATGTGAGAGAGTCATCACTAGGGGATGTCAACAGCGAGGTACCGTGTGATCATATATCCATGGGTGATCCACCCGATGGGTATTCTGAATTATGGAATCATGAGATCCTGTTCCAGGGGTGAGCTGTAGTACTAGTGGAGATGAGGGAGGAGGTGATGTGCGAATTCCACACTTCTCCCATGGTTGTATATCCCGGTGTGGGGAAGATTTACAGAGACCATCAGTGGCAGTTTTGGTGGTCTTTCATGAAGCAGATCATAGCAGAGTTCATTTCTTGGTGTCTTACCAATCAGCAAGTGAAGGTAGAGAATCAGGTTCTGACAGGGTTGTTATAGTCCCTTGATATCTTAGAGTGGAAGTGGGATGGCATATCTATGGACTTCGTCACAAGGCTTCAACGCACAGCGAAGGGCCATGATTCCATTTGGGTGATAGTATACCAACTCATGAAGTCGGATCACTTATTTTCCATCAGAGAGAAGAGCTCGTTGGAGAGTCTAGGGCAGTTGTACATTCGGGAGATTGTCCGCCTTCATGGTGTACCCTTGACGATCTTCTTTGACCGTGACGCGTGGTTTACGTCGCGATTGTGGCGAGACCTACAGGAGGCATTCGGGACTCAACTTCGGATGAGTACAGCTTTTCAACCCCAGACAGATGGGCAGATCTAGAGCACTATCCAGGTGTTGGAGGATATGCTCAGAGCGTGCATGTTAGACTTTGGCCTAAGCTGGAAGGATCACCTGGCCTTGGTGGAGTTCCTGTATGACAACAGTTACCACTCTACTATCGACATGGAAACTTTTCAGGCCCTTTACGGGAGACCCTTCAGGTCACCGTTGTGTTGGACGGAGGTTGGAGAGACTACCCTTGTGGAACCATAGTTGGTGCGGGTGATGACGGAGAAGGTGAAGGTCATTCGTGGGAGGATGGGTATGGCTCGGAGAAGAGAGAAGTCCTACATAGATTTCCATCATAGGACATTGTAGTTCGAGAAGTTGGGGACCATGTCTTTTTGAGATTCTCCCCATAACGTGGAACACAAAGGTTCGGCTGGGGAAGCAAGCTATCCCTGAGGTTTATCGGGCCTTTTGAGATCACGCGTAGGGTTGGCGAGGTTGCCTACCGTCTTGGTCTACCCCCACAGCTGGAGAGAGTGCATTATGTCTTCCACATGTCATATCTGAGTAAATACATGCACGACCCCATGCACGTCATCGACTTTGGAGAGCTAGACTTTGAGGATGGAGCCACCTTTGCAGAGCACCTGGAGGCGATTGAGGACCGGCAAGAGCAGACACTGCATGGATAGACCATTTCTTTAGTTCGAGTGTTGTGGTAGCACGAGAGGGTGCAGGAGAGCACCCAGGAACAGTAGAGCCAGATGTAGGCTCAGTATCAAGAGTTTTTTTGTAGAGTTGTTTTTGAGGGATGAAAACCTTGAATGAGGGAATGATGTAAGAACTAAGTTTTTGAGACTGTGATACTTTGAATTTTTTCTTGATGTTATTCTAGATTATGGCGTTCAGACGGCGTGTGATTCTGAGCCCTCATGTGGCTAGAATTAAATTTTATGTGTGTTCACACTAGACATGCCAAATAAACAGAATAAATCCTAAACGGTTTCTCAGATGGGAAAACCAATGGCACCGTTGAGTCTAGAGTGTTCGGTTTACCCTAGTAGGGGTGTAACATTCGCGGGTGTGGCCCTTCTGTGGAAAATACCACCAGGGGAGTTTTCGTAATTTAGCGGCCTTAGGGGTGTACTTTATAACATTTGAATAGAGGATCAGATTAAATTTCTGAGACCACTATTGCACATCGAACTTGGATTTTACCCTAGTAGCTGCTTAACCTTGACCCCGTCGAGTGTTCGGGTATGGGCCCACTGATGGGTGTTTAAAATTAATTAATTTTTAATTAATTTTCCCTAAATAAACACATACACCCCCCTCTCCTTCCCCCATTTTGGGTTTTCTGGTGGAAGCTCCCAACAATAACTCCCCTCCCCTTGTTTCAAGCTCCACCTCCTCCCCAGCAAGGTGTTTTTGGTTCCGGCGAAAGCAGATAAATCATAGAGCATCGGGCTACAACCTATGAGGTAGGATCATTGTGTTTTCATTTTAAATTCTTACATCCTCTTTGAACTCAATTTATAGTGTCGATATGCTGTTTAATTTTCGATCGAAGGCCATATTTGAGTAGGGATCGATCAGATATTTCCAATGATTCATTAGGATCAAAATTTCAAGTCCCGGGGTGTCCGGGGTGACCCTGGGAATTTTCCATCCAAAACCCATGTTTTCCGATGGTTCCAGGGTGGTCCAACGGCTCCGCACAGCGGTTCGGTGGGTGATGACGGCAGCGCGGGCTCCCCAGGCTGCGGTGCGGGCTCCCCAGGTGGCGGTGCGGGCTCCCCATGCAGCGGCGCAGCTCCTCGGTGGTCCGCGTAGGTGAGTGGGATGGTGGGCTGGCAGTCCACACCGCGGGACAACGTGCTAGCTGGCTTCGTCGGTCAGCGTGGGGCACAAGACCGGGGTCGTCATGACCCCGGGAGCAGACCGAGACGCACAAAACACAGGTCCCGTGGAAAAGAGCCGGACCAGATTAATGTGTTCTGGGTGAAGCGGTGCGGCCTGGACAGTGAACTGCGGGCTGTGGTGGACCGGGCCGGCGAGCCATGGACCGCTGTTCTAAAAGGGTGGACCAGCTGAACAGGTCTGACCCACCCCGTCTCCGTCTATTGGCATTAAAACACCTCTAAATCTGATACCGAGTATCGAATTTTCATGCTGTCTGTGGAAACACGATCCTCATATCGAGATGGAGGTTTTGATATGGTCTCAATAATTTTTAATGCCTGAGACAGGGGCTCGGTGGCTCGACATGTCCATTAAGTGTTATTTAGTTCCATGCCGAGATTCTTGTTTCAGATGGTGCGAGCACATCCAGATTTTGTTTTAGGCGCCGTGAGTGGCGTTGTGACCCTGGCGTCGAGACGGGGTTTTCTAGGGGCTTTCGAGCATTGAAGTTGGAGTTGAGGTGAGGGCCCCATTGGTCATCTTTTATGCTGTGTGCATAAAATTTTGAATTTTCATGAAATGTTCGTTTGGGGCGAATGAATAGTTTATTTGGCGTTTTTTCCCGAGAGAATCGTGATGGCGTAGTTCACCCGATCTTTTTCAAGACTGGGTTGTCAGCCCCATGAGATGTCGTATGGGCATAAAGTGGTGTTGAATAACTTTTTCATCAGGAGTCCATTTCAAGCAAGTAAATAGTCTATCTCGCGTGTTTTACCCCAAGGTTTGCAATGCTGTAATCTGTTTGGGCATGCAGAGCCTCATTTGAGATCTCATTAAATGAGGAAACATGAAAGGGCTTTGGTCAGAGGTTTCTTTGACACACTCCGAACCAACGTAAGGTAGCGATTTTAGTGACACCCCGTAATGGCATGACCAATGCAGAGTTATCATACTACTTCCAGGTTTACCCTCCAGCAAGGTTGGGCAGCGGGTTACCCACCTGTGTATCAGGTTTACCCTCCAACGGGGCTGGGTAGTGGGTTACCCATTGACCTTAGGGTTTACCCTCCATCGGGGTTGGGTTGTGGGTTACCCTTTGACCTTAGATTTTACCCTCCAGTGGGGCTGGGGAGTGGGTTACCTATTGACCTTAGTTTTTACCCTTCTGTGGGGTTGGGCAGTGGGATACAAGTTAGCCATAGAGTTTACCCTCCATCTGGGCTGGGCAGTGGGTTACCCGATGACTTCTTTCAGACTTAGTCATTTCTATGAGACTAGTCAGTGACTTTTCTCCATGATTATCGAAGTGGGACCCTTGGTTGTATGGTTCAGCGATGAGATAGCTTTGACATGCAAGACATTTGGGCATCAGTGAGGGATATCCTTATAACTGTTGGTGACTTTTCCTAGGCTGATCATGGAGATATAGATCCCCTTAAACCCTCATTCGGGTTTCTTGTTTAGTATATATATACATACACCCTACTTTGTTTCCCACTCCTTGGGTTCAGTTACTCTCTTTCTAGGAGGGATAAAGACGCACGAGGTATGCCACATGCTTTCCTTATCTAGTTCTTCTTGGTTGGACAAGTCTACTTCCTTTCTATTGTTAGGTTGAGCTGCACTCAATTTACTGTACTCCATCACTATTCTTTGTTCGGTCTACCGCTCACCTCTTTAGTGCCTCCTTTGTTTCTCCCTCAAGATTTTGGGGAATCCTACTATGTATCTTTATACTCACCCCTACTTGGGCTTTTCCCGCACCTGGTGTGCCCTTACAGACGACGGACTGGTCGATCGTGACTATGGAGGAGCGTAGAGGGCACAGGATCTTGGGCCATGTATTGGGGTTGTATTACAGTGTTTAGGTGTGGGACTCTCCAGAGTTTTACTTTTGTTTACCTAAAGCTGGATTGTGGCACCTTTCGAGTTGGGCGCGTGTTTTTCCCTATTTCGGTTCAGTTACCTTGTCAGTACTTTTCATCACTCTACTTGCTCTATTTAGAAGTTGATGTATGACTGTGTTTGGATTATAGCTGTTTTCCCTTTGGTTTTCATTTTTACTCTACACTTCTACATCGAGTGGGTAGTGTGTGTGTTTGTATAGGTGCTTAGGAAAAGGCCTCCCAGAGATCATTACGCCTTCGATGCTTGTCGCCAGTCCCAGGCCTATGGAGGCAAGCTTGGGGTAGTTACGACTTGAGACCAATGAGTCGGGTCATGAAATGGTAGCTCAATTTTCTTTCATTAGTGTTGTAGTTGGGGCTACATGATGAATCATTGTAATCACAACCCATTCGAGTGCCGAGTTTGCGGTAGGATAGGAAACATGTAGCATTTTTATAGGACCTTACCCCTAGTTGTGAGTGGAAAAGGGTCATCTCCAAAACTAGGTTTAGGATTCGGTTTCTTATCTCCGCCTTAGGCTTGAATTTGGATCAGTATTGGTTGATAATTCTGAGGTAGTGGTGGTCCTGGATAAGGAATTCAGACAATAGTTACACTAAGACTTTGGAGTGGGTCAACTCCATCTAGTGAATTTGTGTCACAATGATGCCATTTTAGACCTAATATATTATGTGAAACCTTCCCCAAAGGATAATGGTGATGGACTATCTATGTTGAGAGGTACAATTATAGTACCCTCTATATTAGTATCTACTCTCTTTAATATAGGTGCATCAAATAGTTTTATAGTTTTTCATGTTGGGGAAATCCTTAGGATTTTGGTTCAATTTTCTAATGTTGTTTTGATTCTTGATACTCCATTGGGGATCATAATGGAAGATTTAAATCAGTGTAGAGAGTTCCCCGAATAAGGTTTGTGGGTGTCTTTTCATCTGGAATCTTTAGGTCCTCGAGATGATAGGGTTTGACATCATATGTGGGATGGACTAGCTAGTAGATTATCAATATTACATTGACTAATATCACTAAAGTGTGACCCTCACATCACAAAAGGGTGAATTTTATAATCACAAGGGGGAATTTGATGTTCAGGATAGCCGATCTAGACCACAACATCATTGGCTGAGTGTGATGATATCCTAGATTTCTTGTTTGGATATGGATGATCATGATGTACGTCAGGAGGACTTCCCTCATGTGGTTTATCATTTCAGATATAGTTTCCTAGATAACTTTTATTGTTTACCATCTAAGAGAGAGGTGGATGTGTCCATCGATCTTGTTCTAGGATCTTCATCATTGTCTGTTCTTCTTTATAGTGTGGTTATGACAGAGTTGAAGGAGCTTAAGAGGAAGCTATTATATTTGGAGAAAATGGAATTTATTCAACCTCCATGGGGTTTATTGGACTTTTTGTGAAAAAAGGATAATGGTAAACTTAGTTTATGCATGTATTATCATAAATTGAACTAGAATATGGTTAAGAATCGACATACCTTTCCATAAATAGATGACCTATTTCATCACCTTTGTGGTGTTCGGGAGTTCAAAAAAAATGTTTTGAGATCCTTTATTAATCAAGTACATGTTATTCCATTTTACATACCTCACAAACCTTTCATATCATGTATGGAAGATATGAATACTTGGTTATGTCGTTTGGTCTCACAAATGTGCCAGTGGTGTTCATGGAACTAACGAAATGAGGTTTCCATACATATCAGGATTTGTTTTTTGTGGTTTTCATGGATGATATCTCAGTGTATTAAAACACTTGACATGACCATTACAAACATATTGATATCATATTATATAAATTTAGAGGGAATCAGTTATATTCTGAGATCACACAGTTTCACTTTTGGATGGATTAGTTTCACATGCTAGTTCACATTATTATAGAGACATGAATATTAGCTGACCTAGATAAGGTAACAGCTGTAGTTTCCTAGGAACAACCCAAGAACATATTTTAGGTATATATTTTCTTTAGGATATTCGGATATTTCAATATTATCATAAAAGACTCCTCATGCTGACTATGGATTATCATGGGCTTCACTAAGATGGTAGTGAATTTTGTATGGTGAGATTTCTTTGAGGTGAACTTTCATGCAATAGAAGGGAAATTGACATTTTCTTTGATATTGAACTATCTATATCCAAGAAATAGTTACACTATTTTATATGATTCATTAGGTATTAGGCTTGAATAATTACTTATTTGTGAAGATAGATTCAGGGAGTATGGGTCTCAGCATTTAAGGCCACACTATTTTAACTACCCGAAACATGATCTCGAGTTTTCTATAATTGTTCACTCTTTTCACTATTAGATAAATTACATACTATGGGTTCATTTTGTTGTGTAGATGGACCAAAAAATCCCCAAGCACATATTTACAAAGTGTGAAATGAATCTGAGTTAGTGAAGGTTGGTTGAGTACCTATAGTCTTTTTACTACAAGCTTACCTATATTCCTGGTAAATGAAATACATTGGACGATGCACAGAGCAAGAGGACTCAGATATAGGTAGTGTATAGGACTAGTAGCAAGTGGAATATCATGGCCTTGTTCTATGATATACACATAGAGGCACACGACAGTGAGGGGTAGAACATTTTTATCATCGGAATTTGTTACCTCTACCCTTATGAATAGAGGTAGGATGGGGAAACCATCAGACTCAAAAGGCCTAGTCCTATGGGAGAGTGTGGTAGATTTTGAACCACATCCTAGTTGGACAATAGGTGAGGATGAGATTCTACATATTCAAGGTCACATATGGATTTTAGAAAACAAGTGTGAAGAGATAATGTGGGACATACATGCTTCATCATGAAAAGTTCACCTGGGTGTCACCAAGATGTATCAGGATTGACATTTCTAGTATTGGTGGCTAGGTATAGAAATAGATTTACCTGGTTTTTTCATGTGGTGTTCCTCCTATTATCAAGTGAAAGAAAGGAAAAAACGACTAGAAACTACTCCTAAAATATCTACCCATTCTTGAGTGGAAATGTAATGAAGTTGGGAAGGATTTCGTGATTGGTTTACTAAGGATTCCTAAAGGTAAAAATGTTGAAATGGTTGTTATTGATAGGCTCATGAATGTTTCACAATTACTTCTAATAAAGTAAACCTTTTGTGTAGATGATCTTGGGAGGTTGTATATCAATGAGACAGTAAGAATTCATGGGGTTCCTTATACTATAATTTCATATAGGGATTCTTGGTTTACTGCATGGTTCTAGGAAGGGCATTAATGGGTGTTGGGTACACAGGTGCTTCTTAGAACTGCATATCACCCCCAACTAGATGGACTGTCCAAGTGCATGATTTAGGTTCTTGATGAAAAGATACAGGCATGCATCCTTGATTTTGGGGGCTCTTGGGAGAGGAATATACCCATAGTTGAATGCACCTACAATAATTTATTTCATGCGACTATTCGGATGGTGACTTATGATGATTTTATGGTAGGCCATACTGATCACACTTGTGTTGGTATGAGGTAGGAGATAGAGTGATTCAAGCAACTCAAATTGCTCATTAGAAAATAGGGCAGGTTCATTTGATTCAAAAACATATGGATAATGCACAGCCTTAGCCAAAATCTTATGTAAATCACCATAGATGACCCCTAGAGTACAAGGTCTGTGATCAGATTTTTTATATGTCTCACTGATGTGGGGACACAAGAGGATTACGAGACATGGTGATCTTTCATCATGATATGTCGAGTTGTTTGAAATTCTATAAAGAGTTTGGACGGTAGCCTATTTGTTGAAGTTACCTCATAAGTACTAATCTACACACAATTTGTTCCAGGTTTCTCAGCTATGAGGTTATCATTCAAACTCATCTAATGACTTTCATCCCAATGAGGTTGAGTTATAGGTAGATGTTTCCTTCAATAATAATTCTATATGTATATTTTATTATAGAACAAAGGACCTATGGGGATAGTTAGTTTATCTAGTATGGGTGATATGTATGAAAAAACATTTACCGGATGTAACATAGGAGTAGGAGGCTGATGTACAAGCACTATGGTCCATGTTGTTATCTGATTATGCTTCACCACACATGGAAGGGCAATTTGGGGATAAATATTTTTAAGGGGGAATGTCTGTAAGAATTTGGTTATTTCTTGATTTATGGATCCTTTATTTAATTTCAATTATTAGTTTAAATATCTTGACCTGGCCTGAGGGGAATTTTCTTTTATGATCATGGAGGTAATGGAGGATTATCAAAAATAATAAAAATGAAGGCCTTCAGGTCATTCTGTCAATGGAGGACCTGAGGTTGGTTCAGAACCTACAACCCAATCATTTGGGTTAAAGTGGTCCAGTGAATAGTTATAATAAACTAATGGGGTATGACACATAGTTATATAAATATTTTGTGAGTTTTTATAGTAGGGATCTACATGTCGCATTGTTAGAAAAATCAGTTTTATTTTGGGGCATAGCCATGTGGCGTTGTTTGAAATTATGACAATGAAGTATTTCACAAAATGAATATGATTAGTCAAACCATGTTAAAACACCATGTTATGTTCCCATCCCTACTGTTAATCATGCATGGTTAGTGCACAGTTTGGAAAACTCTGCATCCAAACCATGTGACAGTGTAAATAAGGTAAAATTATGGAAATTACATTAAAATATTTATATCTTTCAACCAAATTTGAATATCTCCCATTCGAAAACAAAACCACCTTGAGATCTCTCCTTTATTTTATATTCTGGGAATTGATACTGAATCATCATTTTATCTATGATTCAAGTGTCACTCATATCTTTGGATCTACATCCGTAAGGTCGTGATTTTTTTTAGTCGCTGTCTATTAGATTTGGTATCAGATGAACAATTTAGGTGTAGTCTGATTTTCACAAATTTAAGGTTATTTGTATGTTCTTTTTTTTTCTCCCAATCTGAGTCAAGTTAGGAGTTGATATGGGACAAGCAATCTAATACTGATATATGGTAGGTGGTCTATAATTTTCCTATATGTTTTAGTGCTTTATTGGACTATATTTCATTGTGCCACACATTGTAATTTTTTGAGTGGCCTTAAAATAGAAATTATTAGTTGAATTAAATTCAGTGGAACCTATTAGGCATTCCCTTAATTACTTTGTGACCCACTGCGGGTTGTTTCCCAAACCAAAGGTCACCCATCGGGGGTACCAAGTTGACTTCATAAACCTATTTCATGTTGTGCCACCTAATGGGTCTTTTTTAAATAATACCTAGTTAGTGTAAGTGTAACACCCCAAGATTTAATAGTGAGTTATTTTCTTTAAAATAATTCAATAGCTTCCGCTACATGCAACATCGAGTTTGAGCGCACCACGACTTACCAAACTAGTCATTAAAAAGTGATTATGAATAGTATTAACTGAATATTGAATTTTTTATACTCCATATAATTTTAGAATCCATATTATGTGTTTCTTAGACAATTTATTAGAACAAATTCATTTTTTCAGATAAAGGAAGTATTTTTTTAAAAAATGCAATTTTACCACCTTCTAAGGAAAAATATTTTCTAAAACCAATAATTGACACTTTTATGTATTCAATTTAATGAAATTAAATTCTTCTTTAGAATTGGGATATAAAAATTTATTTTTAATAAATTTTTGGTACTTTTTTGATAACTTTCATATTTTGATGAATATTGAAAAATACTAAATTTTTTATGAAAACAACTTTTTTAATCGAAATAATTTGAATGGTAAAATTATGAATTTGAATGGTTTGGTAGTATAATTAGATTATATATTTATCATTTAATACAATTTAGGTCATTATAAGTAATTTCACATTTAAATTTGAGATAAACACATGTCAATCTTTTGATAATTTTTACTTTTTAAAAACCTGCTTTTCGGTTTCATCAACGGGTATTAATTTTAAATAAATTGATGAAACTTATATTTTTTGAATTTTTTAAAATATAATTCATTTTTAAATTCAGAATATAAACATTATATCAAGGTAAAAATTTGGTATTTTTCTGAAAACATTAAATTTTGGATGAATAGTGAAAAACACTACGTCATAGTTTAAAACTGACGTTTTATTTAAATAATTATTTATTTTATTTAAATTTATTTTAAGTCAGAATAGATATATAATACCTATATAAGTTAAATTTAATTCATTTGAGTCATTTTATAATAAGTTTAGATATATAGAATTTTATTGAACTTTTTACCGTCTTTTACTCACCGTCAAGGAGCATTTACAAATTTGCATAAAACATAATTTTACTGATTCTGTGAGTTGAATTTAAAAAATACGAGAGGCACGTTTGATATCATTAAGTAAAATGTGGTCTAATAAGATTAAAATAATTTCTGGTGAATCGTAATTTTTGACTTTTATTCACCACGGTTAAAAATAAATAGGGTAATTAAGGGTAAAATTGATATTGTAATTACCCTAACACATGTCCTAATTCTATTGGATAAGTATAATTGGACCAAAAAAACCATAAGAATAAAATATGATCCTCTTTGATCCACTTGGATTAGATTAAGACATTTATTATTATTTTATTTAAAGAAGCGTTAAAATAGTTAAATTAAATGTTTAATAACTAAACCATTTTTAATATAGAGTTATACAAAAGATAAATTCCACTGCAAATATTAATTATAAATATAAAAACATGACCTACATAATGGTAGTTTATTTATAATTTATAGATACTAAATATTTTAATTTATTTAGGACACAATGATGATGCAGTAATTACCTTATTAATGAAAGATTAAAATAATGGATATTATAAATATCCAAATAAATTAAATTTGAGACTTTTAATGAATTGCAGTAATTTTATAGGTTACTATGACATGTTAGGGCTGATTAAATAAATTTTTTTTCTAAGTAATCATGTAGTTATGATTTTCAAAAAAAAACCAATACTAAATAATGTCAAAATTGACATAAATATGTTTTGAAAACAAATACTATATTATTTGTTGATATAATATTCCTAAAAATCAAAACATAGGCCAAAGGGATTAAATAATATTATATATGTCATTAATGAACCAATTTAGGTTCTCTTGGAATCTTAGAGTATGTTTGTTAACCATATAGTGTAAGAATACAAGAAGACATAGTAAAAGTTTAACTATTTAACTAAGTGTTAAATCTAAAAGATAAGGTTTAAATGGTAACATAGACTTCTCTAAAACCAACAGGATGATAGATTTTAGACCCATCCCCACATTAAATTTGAAAAAAATCATTTTGGATCCATTATAAACTGAAAATCATATTATTATAAAATAATATTTCAAGGTTTTCCTAAAGTGACCCTCACCTCTCTTATAAAAGCGTGCTTCCCCTTCTCTTAATTTCTCACCTCCAAAGCCATTTGGATCGGCCTATACCTACCAAACTATCCTCCCTACTTCCCTCAAATCAACCTAGAGTCCTTAATTTGTTCATAAATCCAACGTAAGGAGCTCTTTTGATCAACTCAAAAGAAAACACCTGGGGAAGAGGTAATAATTTCACCGCCCTCTTTCAAGTTCTTTTATTCTTCCAGTTCCTTTATTTTTTGTTTCCATACCAAAATAATAAATCCAGAACCCTCTACATACTATGATGTTATTATAAATATGGTACAACCATATTCATTATTTTATCCATCCTATAAATGTCAAATTCTCCATATATGCGTACGTACGGCGTATCATCTCCACGTCGTGGTGTAGTTTGTTATTCAAACACGTCACTATTTGGATGGGTATAATAATGAGTATAACTGATGTAAATAATAAATATAACATCATAATTAATCATTAAACATGATATACCATCCAATTACATATTATTTAACCATCAATATAATGATATTGTTGCTCGTGCGTACGTACGGATTACCATCTCCACGAACGAGATGAGATTCGTTCCCCATCATGATCATTCAAGAATAATATTAATTTTATGATTAAAAATAATTTTTATGAACATAATAAAATTCTGTATATGAATCAAATACATCATATCCCTAACAAACAAGGCTTACGTAACCAATCATATAAAGGAAAACGAATCATTTAACACCTGAAATGATGATACTACTAAAATATTATTAACAAAGAAATATTAAAAGATCATATATTATGTCATATTTATTTATTTGGTTCTTTTATTATTTAATAACAGTTATTTAACCATTATAAAATATGTTAACTTACCCTATACTAATGAAAATTACATGGTAAAGGGTTTCTGATCTCACTTTTAATTCCATGAGATTTCCATCGTTCGCCACTTATTTATTGCATGTAGTGTATTGTGTACTTCCATTTGTTATATATTATCATGATTCTATTTATATTAATGGTATTTTGTGATTAATTTTTAGGTTATTAAATTTTTTTCATATTAATCGATTGATTAAAACATGGTAAGGGGTTTTCATCTCACTTCTTATTTTCATGAGATTCAGGCTATATTGCCAGTATTTACTTTTTTGTAATGTATGTACTACCTGTGATTGTATTAATTATGTAATAAAATATAATTAATGGGTATTTACATATTCATTGTATGACCCTTATTTCATGGGGTGTATGTATTTTAAGTCACCAAATCTGTAACGGAAGTTCTAATTTTGATGTCCACTCATTGGGTTTTGTGCAAACTTCATTTATTATTTTACTCCAAGATTGTAAGTGATATCAGTATTTATTTATTTATGTAGTAGTTTCCACTCCCATTTGTGTGTTTATTCTTTTGATACACATAATAACACTATTGATAAATCCTCATGTCATCGATATGAACTTGGTAAGAGTAATCTTAACACAATTTTCATTCATTGAGTTAAACATCGAAGTCATTGGTGTTATTGTTACAAGAATATGTGTGAATGTCCTATGGTTGTTTTACATTGAATATCTAATCATATTTAGTGTATTTATATTTTTCACACATAATTCTGTCATTTATATATCCTAACCCTAAGGATATGGTCTTTACAAGGGAGTTTATCTCAGCTTACATTCCACTGAGACTTCATTGTTGTTATGTTCCAATTCACTTTTATTTGGTGTATATACTATACTTTGACATAATATATCATGAAATCCTTTATTCTTAGGATATTATTAAGTTTTTATTACCTCAATTATTTTTATTCAAGCATCCCTCAATTTTTTTGGAACTGTAACTAAAATATCATTTTAAATGTTTTAAAATTTTATTCTTCTAAATCTTTCTCATTAATGTTCATGTTTTAGAAATGGTTTTAAGGATTTATTTATATGGAAATTAATGTTTTAAAACTAAAATTCCCTTAATAATTTTCAAATTGGTGTGGGACACGTTGATTCAAAAATCTATTTTAAATAGCATATTGATAAATAGTGATACATTTATATGATTTCAAGAAAAAGAGGGAAATTCTTCTCAAATAGTTTTGGCGATTATTTTCATCTATGTCAATGAAGTTCA